>JALGBA010000683.1:2015000-2615000 GCA_023970755.1 Azemiops feae
AAGGGTTAATGGGACTATCCAAGGGGTCAATTATTATTGTCATTGTTATTGGTGGCACTACTGGTTAAACTAGTATTTATTAAATTATTTTCATATAAATGGGGCTTGATGAACAATCTGAAACTTCATGAAGGAATTGATAAACTGGAAAAAATGGGAATCCCTGTTCTAATAGCATATATCTTCAAAAATCTTTTTGTAAGCCTTGCTGTTCCATCTCCTGAAGCTCATGGGGCCATCTTTAATGCAAGTCAGAGAGGGTGCTTAGAAACAATAGTGTAGCAAATCCTTTAAAAATCCTCCACTTTCATTTATCAACCAGGGCAACTTTACCATAGCTGTCCTGCCTGCTCTTCTACCTGGTAATTCACTGGTAAATACTTAAATGCTTTTGTCTAAACCTCCACAACAGCAAGATTTGTATTTCTAATACATTGAGAAGACAGATGACATAAATACTATTTTTAACATGCTGTTTAAATAGTGGATCCTTTGAAATCTGCAGTTATTATTGAAGATACAATATTGTTTGCAGTAGCTTTTGCTTTTTTTCAGAGCAAGGGCAAGCAACGGTTTGGCTGACAGGCTATTTGTATTCATTTCTAATTGCTATTTCTGTGGCTGCCCAATCATATAAGATTTTATGTGCCAAAAAGAATTAACGCCAGCAATATAGATAGTTAAAGCAGTGCAAGATCGGAAGATGTGGAGAGATCTAGCCCATAGAATCGCCAAGAGCCAGACACAATTGAATGGATAACATCATCATCATGTTTATCTCCCAATATGGCCATTAATAAAGATGGCCATATTGGGAGATAAAACCTCAAGAGTACATGAGAAACCATTCAGATTGAATAGTGGGCTCACTTGTGTCAAGGGAATGCTTTCCCGGAAGACAAATGCAGCAGCTTGTATAATGTGCACAATATATGACCCCCTTTTGTTGGGACCAGATATTTTAGATTGTAAAACATAATTTCTTAAGTCCAAAAGTGAAACTCTATTAATGCAATGTGTTGAATATGTGAAGCTAAAGGCATTCACTGCAATCCAATAATGATATAATATTTAATAGTTGCAATTAGCCATTTGCAAGACAACATAATCCAAGGTCTAACCATAGAGATCTTCAACTTCCATAGTCAAAGCTCTAGATCAGGTCTATCCAAATAATAGTCCATGGCCTGATTGCGGCCTGCCAAAAAGCCTTGTGTGGCATGCTAGTCCTCTTTAAAAAATTACTGCTATAGCACTGCTGCCAATCATCGGCACTACCAAGAAGTATCTACTGCCTTGAAAAACTGCCAATTCCTCTATGCCTCATCACAACACTGCCAGCTCCATTACTGCTATAGCACTACTACCTTCTAAACAGCTGATCCGTATTCCATTCTTTGTGACCCACAGTTATTTTTAATTTGTCATTGTATCCCTTTTTTCTTTACAAGTTGTGCAGGCCTGTTTTAGATGGACAAGAAAAACTGGACAAGGTAGAGCAAGTTAAGTGAAAAAGACAAATCCATTAGGAAAGCTTAAGAAAATGACATTCAGAGAAGAACTTAGCTTCTGCATCAATCTGCTTCAGCTTCTTTTGAATTATGAAAGAGTGTGTACATTCCTTGTGAAATTGAATTTGGTAAATCGGTAAGATGTCAGCCAATAAAAGGGGGAGGGAGAAAGTCTTCCTGGACTAGGGGACATTCACACCTGATTGAGAGACTATGATCCCTTGTTGGATATTAAAATCAATATTTTTTCCACAGGTCCCATGTGGACATGACTGTAGTTATTCCTAGGTAAATAGCTGCAGACATTCTGTATCAATAGTGGCAATTGTTGTTGATACCCTTGAAATTCAACCTGACTTTTTTCCCTTGATGATTCTGAGTAGATGTAATGAGGATCATATTAACAATAACAAAGCAGAACTGTCTCACTATTAATGACCCATATTTTACTCTAGCTGCTTAAACTCCAAACACCCTCTGGAAAAGCCAGACTTGGGAGATAAGCCGTTCCAAAGAAGGGAAACGGCCACCAAAAATTGTCACCTGTCACCTCGTCTTCTTCCATTGAATATCCGGATAAGACAGGAACTTCTCTAGTCATTTGGATCAAACAAAGCTTTAAGAGTGACCTGGGCAGAAGTCTCAGGTACTATAGGCTATTAATTCCTATGATATGATTTCTGAAGTATGTAATAGTAACAGCTTTCATTCTACCTGTGATGAGGCAGACATATATGAAGATGGAGCTTCTTCACATGAATAAACAGAGGCTTGTCCATCTAAAGCATACCATCTTTATCCTTTCATCAGTTCTCAAGAGAAGTTTGGAATGAGCAAGAAAAAATTTACTATCTTCTGGCCTTAATAACAAACAGGACATGCAACAGATTTAGAAATCAAAAGTGTTGTAATCTCATCTTCCTGCTCTACTTTCATTAATCTTATTGGACTGAAGGCCAGAAATAGCTCTATAATCTACTGTGACTGATTTTATTGCATCTCTTCAACTGGATTTCCATTTTCAAAATTGTATTTAAACCACATTGAGCTAAGTAACTTTTTCTCATTTTCTGACTTGACTGCACAGCGAATGCAAAGATAAATGCTAAACAAACCAATTTCCAACCCCCCCCCAAAAAAAAACAACCCTAGACATTTCCAACAAATTCTGAATGTCTGCTTCCAACAATATTTCCTCCTGAATAGTGCAGCCAGCTATGAGAAATAAAAGCCTCCCCCACAGCACTTTAAAGTGATAGCTAGCACGTTTGTAGGGAAGCTGAGGGGGAGAATCAGACTCATAGCCCTTATTGAGAGTTTCTGAATAGATGTCCCCAGGCCAGCAGAATGTCAGAATCCCACCAGACCACTTGAAAGGGCTCGGGAGCCATTCCTGGTTTAGCATTCATTCAGCTTCCCCAACTAAACAGTCCAGGAATGAAGAGATAGTGTGCGCAAATCCCTGCTTTAGACAGCCCATTGAAACAATGGAGGAAAAACAAACAAACCCCAAAAGCCTTTTGGATGAAGTCATTGGTTTTAAATGAACAGGCAGCAAAGGTTTTCCTGTTTTGTTCCTCCAATCTTTGCAGCATTGCAAACAGTCCACGCATGAAGAAGCTGAATGTTAGGCTAGCAAGTTTTTTTTTAGCTACTCTGACTCCCAGCATGGATGAAATTTAATCCAGGTTATTAAACGCACAGGAAGATAAATTCTTTTCTGCATTCCCTCCTTTTTTTAAAGAAACCCAAAGTAAGTATGGTATTGCTCATTAATATCCTGGAATTCTTGGGGATTGCCTTTATTCACTATGGGATGGAGAAACTTAATTACAAATGCGGAATATTCATAGCCCAACTCCACAGGAAGCACATTCATCTCAGAAAAGATAGGATCTATTCTTTGCATATCTGAGTTAATCCCACTTTGAGCTGGATTATGGAAGGCATCTCCTGTTAATAATAGGTGCAAAGTCCTTGAACGGGCATCAGCCGTTAAAGCATTTTCTACTTTGGGTTGCTTGCTGCCTACGGAGTTCATTTAGTAAACGTTCAATCACTTGACTGCTTATGAATTGGGCTGTGGGCTTCATATGCCACTGAAATCAAGGATGGTTTTGTGAGAGTGATGCCTTATAGAAGGCCACTGTTTTAGTTGGAGCCAGTCCCTATTTCCCCAGTTGTAGTAGTAGTAGTAGTAGTAGTAGTAGTAGTAGTAGTAGTAGTAGTAGTAATAATAATAATAATAATAATAATAATAATAATAATAATAATAATAAAGTTGGAAGGGACCTTGGAGGTCATCGAGTCCAACCCCCTGCTCAGGCAGGAAACCCTACACCATTTCGGAAAAATGGCTGTCCAGTCTCTTCTTAAAAACTTCCAGTGTTGGAGCATTCACCGCTTCTGGAGGCAGGTTGTTCCACTGGTTAATTGTTCTAACTGTCAGGAAGTTTCTCCTCAGTTCCAGGTTGCTTCTCTCCTTGACTAGTTTCCATCCATTGCTTCTTGTCCTGCCCTCAGGCGCCTTGGAGAATAGCTTGACTCCCTCTTCTTTGTGGCAATCCCTGAGATATTGGGATACTGCTATCGTGTCACCCCTAGTCCTTCTTTTCATTAAACTAGACATACCCAATTCCAGCAACCGTTCCTTATATGTTTTAGCCTCCAGTCCCCTAATCATCTTTGTTGCTCTTCTCTGCACTCTTTCTAGAGTCTCAACATCTTTTTTACATCGTGGTGACCAAAACTGGATGCAGTATTCCAAGTGTGGCCTTACCAAGGCATTGTAAAGTGGTATTAATACTTCACGTGATCTTGATTCTATCCCTCTGTTAATGCAGCCCAGCACTGTGTTGGCTTTTTTGGCAGCTGCAGCACATTGCTGGCTCATATTTAAGTGATTGTCCACTAGGACTCCGAGATCCCTCTCACAGTTACTACTATTGAGCAAGGTACCCCGTATACTATACCTGTACATTTGGTTTTTCTTGCCTAAATGTAGAATCTTACTTTTTTCACCATTGAATTTCATTTTGTTAGATAGCGCCCAGTGTTCTACCTGTGTTTGTAGCCCAAAGAGAAAGTTAAGGGTGAGCAGCACATAGCAAGTAGGTGTGTGCAAAATGAGGCCTGCTTTTTTGATGCAAATAGGCTCCTTGACCTGCTTGGCCTTAGTTTCCAAGAGAGACTTTTGATATATATTTTTAAAGAAAATTGGAATCTGCAAAACAAAGTAGTAACTCCACACTGTGTTGATGTACAAGAATGCTTCTGGAACCCAGAACGTGGCTCATAAGCATCTGTGAAGGGGTCAACAAAGTCAAGAAGGCAGCAGAAACCCCGCAATTGAAATCCTGCCTCTTTTTTTACATGTGTTGTGCGTGCAACATACATTAAACAGGATCAGAGCTTTGACTGCATGGCCATGGCCATCATCTTCATTGTTTGACCATTCCTCCCTGCAAAAGCCTCTTCCCACTTGTGTGGCTGAGGAGCTCCTGAGGACTAGTTTGCTTTCTGATAAATGGCGTTGTGATTCACTATGATTACAGCCCAATCGTTTTGTGAATAGGTAAGCCGCTCACAGCAGCCATTTTCGGATTGCAGCCACCAGATCCTTTCAGAATTCCCAAAGGTGCCCCAGCCCAAAACAACAGTATGTGCTTGCGCAATGAATTTAGTTAATCGGGACAAATTATACATGTTTAAAGAATGAAATGGATACTGTTCAGGAACAACACACTTTCCTATTAATAAGTATTAAATATTTGGCATGGATTAGGATTCCTTTGTGTCAAGAAAATTCTGGCGAACGCTGCACCAGTCTGTGAGATAAGTATAAATTCCTCTAAATCAGACATTTACTTGTTCTGCTTCCCTTCATTTGACAGCGTGATGAAATGGAAAATAGAGTTTCTGTGTTTAATCTGAAATCTAAAGGACTGGAACATTTTCTAAGAGCCAAAAGTGGAGTTGACAAGAAAGCAAAGCAAAGGTTAAATGGCTGAGGTGGCAGGCATTAAAGTTTTAGAAAATTAATTCAGCTTTAAGCAAGACAAATCCATTCTAGGGAATTTTTTTTATTTGCGTCGTAGAGCTTCAGGTTTGAGGCAAAGAAAGGGATCGTTCAGTTTTGAACCCCACAGGGAACTTTGTGTTCTAAGGACATTATGAAGACTAGCTGACCACATTAGAAATTACAGTTATACCTTGATACTCTACTGCTTTAAAACTCATCAAATTTGGTACTCAACTCATTTTGACGTGAAAATCTTGTCCCAGCACGTGGCATTTGTTTGGTACTTGTTGTGCAAAGTAGAACTTGTCAGTGTGGGCTGCCTCGTGACTTGCTACCCTTTTCGGCTGAAACAAAGGGTCATGTATCAAGTCATGTGGTTTGTTTGGCACTCGTCATTTTTAGTACTCGTCATGCCCCCCGAAACCAATTAACAATTGAGTACCAAGGTACCCCTGAAACCAATTAACAATGAGTACCAAGGTACCACTGTATTCATTTGAGAATTTCTGAGCAGCTTCTTGAAAGAAAGTAATAGGAAAAACTAGTGCTTTCTTGGATCAATGTAGTCTGCTTTATTTATTTTATCTGTTTTATCTAAAATATTTATATAGCCGCCTATCTTCTAACCTCCATCACTTAATAACTAACATCCATTAATTTTTCAAAAAAAAATCTGTGCAGTAACTATCATAATGATATTAAGAAGAAATAAATTGAAAAGGCAAGAAAATAAATTTGCTGACTAATAATTGGGTTTTGAATATCATGCTTCAGTAATTATTTTTTTCTCAATTTCTTGTTTGACATGTTTCCATATCTTTTTGTACCCCTTCTTTTTCTGTTTTTCCCTTGCAAATTTAAGTAATCTGCCAGTCAATTGTTTTGGTTGTTCTGCGCATGTACAAATTCTAATTTTGAGAGGTAAATGCATTTCTGAGTACCATTTCAGTTGAACTAATTAACTTTAATTCTGGGACAAATTTAATCCAGAGTTTTCAAATAATAATATTCAAAACCTGACTCCTTTTATAGCTTACACTCTTATAGCACTTTTGATATTGCGGGTTGGTTTTAATTTCTTCATTATGGATTTGTTCAACATTATTTTATAAATGTTATTGATGAGATGATTCCTGTAAGATTTGTGTTTCATTGAAACTTCAACTTTTCATAGCTTCTGCTCTCTTGAGCAATGTAAGTAAAGAAGCTACTAGGTTGTTATTCCAGAAGGTTAGAAAAGTTGAAATACTGGGCCAAAATTGTTTTAATTAACTTGCTTTCTGGGAACACTAAACCTTTGTGAATGGATTGTTATTTCATATGCCTCTGCTAATTTCTTATTGACTTTGGGTATCTAAGGAAAAACGGTCAAGGACTGTTTTATCTCTTATCTGCCCGTGCAAGTAAATAAGTCACATTTTGAATCATATTTACAAATACATCTGACTTTGGTAGTGGCTGTAATTTCCCACATCCTTGGATCTCATTTGTAGTTGCAAATTCTTCAGTATATGAGATATAAGACAAAGAACTGAGCTGTTCAGGAGCTACAAATTGTTTATGATAGGAGCTGAATGGAGGCCATAACAACTGGCAATTTGACAGCAATACGTGTAGCATTTTGTAGAAATGCCAGAAAAACCCCACAGCTCCAAATCCAACTCATCAGAAGGAAGTCTGGGACAGAATTCCTTCCAGCCTCTCTTGTCTCCACCTTGGAGGAGATCAGCAAATAGATGTTGTTTATTTGCACAATCATGATTTTCATGGGAACTATTGGAGTTTCTTTGACAACCATAGTAGACTCTATTAAATACGTAATAATGGAGATGAGATCAATCACGGAAAGTTTGATCTTTTTCATTCTCACAGTCCTCCACTCATTCTAGATGGCTTCATATCTCTTTGTCTATGGAGAAGGGGACTGTCTCTTTGTACAAAGAAAAGCTGAGACTGATCTGGCATTAAGGACAAGGCTTCACAAAAGGGAAGGAGAGAAACCAGGAGACCATACGTTCTAGTCCCACCTTAGACATGAGGGCCAACTGGGTGACTTTGGGCCAGTCACTCTCTGTCAACCCAACCCAGCTCACAGGGTTGTTGTTGTTGTGAGGAAAATGGAAGGAGAAGGATTAGGTATGTTGATTGCCTTGAGTTAGTTTTAAAAATAATACAAGGTGAGATACAGAATAAATAAATCAGATATTTCTGACCTCGCAAAGAAGTTCCACAATCTTTTTTTCCCAACCTTGATACTGCATAGGGCTTTTAAATCTCTCACCTGGAGCAAAGGTCTCAGCTGATTTTCATAGGCTTACGCAAGCTCTCAGACAAGTTAATGAACGCTCACAAGACCATTTAAAGATATTTGATGATTCTGCATGTGATTTTCTTTTTTTTAATGCCCAGGCCATTGCGGGATATTTTTTAGGAATGGGAATAACTACTGATACCTATGAGGGTGGTGGAGCTCTGCTTGCATAAAATATTTCATTTTGTGAAAGGAAAAATAGTGTCATAATTTAGACCATAAAATTGTTCTGAAGCACAAAAATGGTCAAAGTTAAGTAGATCAGATTTCATCATAAAAAAAAAACCTAGACCTAAACCTAAACAATGGAAACAATTTGCATTTGAAGAGTGAATAATCTTTTGGCTTTTGTTTTTTTCATATTTATGGGACGGTAGAAGAAGTGAACAAAGGATGACTACTTTGTATAATTATACATAGCTCTGTATCTAAAATGCTCTGTACCTAATCATATGGAATTATTGCAAAGTTTATATATCATATAAGTTGTTTCCAACCCGCAGCCTGTGGGCCGCATGAAGCCATGGACAGCTAGTAATGTGGCCCCAATATTATTGCGTGATTTATATACATCAATGATAGTATATATTTTATATGTGGCCCAAGACAATTCCTCTTCACTCCAGTGAGGCCCAGGCAAGCCAAAAAGATGGACACCCATGATCTATGTATATGCGAATAGCTCTTTTGAGATGTATCACTCTTTAAATGCAATTTGAGGACAGCTCAGTTCAATGGCTTTGAAGTTGTCCAGTCTTTCTGAAATAGTAGAATATGTATAACCCTAAATTGGCCTTAAGGCCCAATCAAGTTGACAGAATAGATTTAGATATTTCTCACAATGGTTATTACTCTATCTCCTTTCAACCCCTCCCCCCCCCAAAAAAGCCTGCCCCAACACCAGAGGTCTCCATAACAAGCAAAATGACAGCAAAATGAGACAACTTTTAATATAAGTATGGGGATGTCATCTTTTGGGGATGTCATCATCGCCCACACCTTTTCCCTCTATGCCAATAACTTCATAAATAATTTTTCTTTCATTTCTTTCAGGTGAAATCTGTAATAAATCTTTTGTTTGCTGCATATACAGGAGATGTGTCTGCACTTAGAAGGTAAAGTCAATCTTAGAAGGCAATGTTTGCTTAAGATAGTTACACTTGAATAAAATGTGTGTCTGCTGTATGTGTGTCTGCTGTAATTCTGTGTCTCAGCCATTCTCGATTCATACATGCACGTGCACTTGTCAAAATAAACACGGGATCAGAGGGGCCTTTCCCCCCCCAGAATTAAAGCAACCCCTCTTCCTTCCTCCTCCCCTCCCCCCAATACAAAATTCCGATTCACTGAAGTGGACAATCCTCTCTTCCCATAGAGATGGTTAACCCAATCAGTTGGTCAGAGCAAATAGGACAAATTTTATTTTATCCCAGTTCCCTTGCAGAAGAGAGTTACAATTTCTTAACATTGCCCATCCATCATCCCTGCTCCCTCAAAACTCCTCCTCTGTGAAACGAGAAAGACTCCCCAAGTCAAGCTTAACTACTGTTAACAGCAGGCAGGCAGACACACACACACACACACACACACACGCTCTGCTGATTTTCTTGGCAGCAGTACAGAAGTTGTTTGCCTTTGGGGGGCACTTTCATTTCCTTCCCAATCTACTACCCTGCTCAAATTGCCTGGGGCTCTCCCATTCAAGCACTGTCTGGATTTGATCTGCCTTGCTGTGGAGGAATCCTGTCAGCCTTGCAAGATAGTCTAGATAGAAAACACAACCAGATGGACTAATTTTACTTTATTGTAAGGTTACATTAACAGAATCCTGCAAGTCTCAAAATGCATCTCTCTGTCTCCCACTCCTATCCCATCCTTCGTCCTGGCTCCTAAGCTCATTTCCACCTATTATTACAAATCTGCCAAGGTATTACCACCCACCGTCCATAGACTGCTTGTCCAGTGGGGAAATCAGTTCAAAGCCCAGCTTGGAAGGCTATATATCAAGTACCCTCGAAGCTGGAGGTGTGAAGTGGGACATTTGAGGAGGAGAAGAGTCAGATCAGAGAAAAAACTAAGGAAATATGCAGTGGTAAAAATGATGTGATGGCTCTGCCTTTATTTTAGCTCTGCCTTAGTTGGTCAGGCTGCCTCTGTCTTATCCCTGTGGTTGAAAGAAATAAAAGTTATAGCAAAAGCAGACTTTGCAAAAAGAATTTGTGGATAGATGATAGACGCAGTGGGACGGGGAAAGAAAGCATAAAAAAGCATAAGGGAGAAATACACTGAAGAGCTAAAATTAATTCAGTGCTTGATGCAGTTCTTCAATTTCCCTCTACTTCAGCATAACATAAGACTGAAGAAGGCTTCCAGTTTTAATCAGGTTTGAACAATAGTCCAAATATTGGACCATGCTACAATGCAGTTCCCAACACGGGACCAGTGGAAACAGAGATTCCCTTGGCACCCTGTGGGCTCCATGCCCCCCCCCCCGACATTTTGGTTTGATTGCTGTCCCTCCCAGTGTGCGAATTCTTTTCCTAAAGGGCAAGTGCTTCATCCCATGGCAACCAGCTTTAAACAATCCTGATGGACCAAATGTTTAGGAGCAGCTGATAATTTAACTCTGTCATTTGTGATCAGATTTCTTCTCCTTCCATTTTTCAGGTTTGCCTTGTCGGGTATGGATATGGAACAGAGAGACTATGATTCTCGAACAGCTTTGCATGTAGCAGCTGCAGAAGGTTGGGACCGTGAATAATATCTAAACTAGCTGTTATATTTGGGTATGGGGAATATAATGAGTCTATCTATGCACTTATGTCTTTTTTGTATTTTAGGTCATGTAGAGGTAGTTAAATTTTTGCTGGAAGCTTGCAAAGTGAATCCTTTCCCCAAAGACAGGTGAGCATCTGCATGAAAAGTATAGTGGAGAATTAATTAATTTTGTTAAATGTGACGCATGCTGGCACTGGCTTCATAAGCAGTAGGCTGCAAGGAATTCATACCCTAAAACTCTGATACTTTACACAAAGTGTAATGGAATTTCTGCCTCTTTAAGTTAGCCATCAATTACATCTTTGGGAACAGTATTGGGGTTGAGATGTGGAAATGGAATAAGCCTTGGACTTATTTACAGAGCAAAACGTAGAATCCTTTGGGTGGGAGATGTCAAGGGATCAAGGCAACAGTATAATAACATATGTGTATATGTTGGCCTTTGAGTCAGTGTTGACTCCTGTCGGCTGCCTAGACAAGTCCCTACAGTTTTGTTGGCAAGATCTCAAAAGTGGCTTGCCATTGCCCTCTTCCTAGGGCTGAGTGAGAATGACTGGCCCAAAGTCACCCAGATAATATAGTGGTAGATCTTAAATAAACATGCTCCAGATTATTATTTTTTTGTCAGCATACATGCCTCTCCTTGCAAGTTAACACAGTTACCCCATTTTTATTGAGTACAGGAGGCAAGTCTCAACCGCCTGAGTTCACTGGATTTAAGTTCATCTAAGTGAAACACTGAGTTGGAATGCCCCACAGTTAACATTCCTGAGATGTGTATGTGTACTTACACCATTCTTGGTTTACAAAAATTAATCATTAACTTTAATTTGAATTTCTCCTTTAGTTTTATGGCTTTTCAGCATTGCTGCAGACAGAACAGTCTCGTCTAGCATCAATTCATTGAGCAAGTGAAAATAAACGAACTTGGAGACCTTAGGATTGAGTCAGTTATATTAAGACTCCTGTTGGTGATAGAACACCACTTTGGATGGAACAAAAAGTAATCAGTAGTGTGAGTTGTGAAGTGGGATGTTCAGGCCTGGTGCAGTTCACATCTTTCTTTTCTCTCTCTCTCTCTATTTAGCCACGAACGTGAGCTATTTCTTAAATGCCTGCTTCCAAATTATATACCGTAATTTTCCTAGAAAGGCAAGGTATTTTAAGAGGCTTCCATTTTAAGCTCAATTGCCATTTGCTATTTAAGAATAGTCTTCTTCCCTGTCCCTATTCTGAACAAAAAATACAAAATATGGAAGTTTCCGTAGTGATCATGAGACACACAGTCTATTTTTTGATAACAAGGCTAGAATGCTTAATAAAGCCAGAACATTAAGAAGATGGTAAGGAAGGAAAATACATCTCTCTGAGTTCAAGAGTTTGGTCTAGATTGCTAGATTTATTTATTTTTTGCAAAGACAGTGAATGCCATTTCAGATATATTCCTGAAGTCCACAAATCTAGTAATTATGGGCAATTGTAGTCTTCATCCTGGGTGAAGCCAACCAGCTTCGGTTTCTGGCTAGAATGGCAATCATTAAGCTATCTCAAATAATATCTGGAGCCAGTTTGGCATAGTGATTAAGGCACTAGGCTAGAAACTGGGAGACCATGAGTTCTAGTCCCGCCTTAAGCACAGTTGGGTGACCTTGGGCCGGTTCTTCCCTCTCAGTCCTAGGAAGCAGGCAGTGATGACAAACCACTTCTGAAAAATCCTTGCTAAGAAAACCTGCTGACTTGTCCAGGCAGTTGCCAGGAGTTGACGATGATTCAAAGCCACAAAATCAACTAATAATAATAATAATAACACCCCAGATTTAACAATTGTTAGTAAGAAAGACAAGAAAGTCTAGATCAGGGATAGGCAATCTTGGCTCTTTTATGACTCGTGGACTTCAACTCCCAGAATTCCTGAGCCAGCATGGTTGGCTCAGGAATTCTGGGAGTTGAAGTCCACGAATCATAAAAGAGCCAAGGTTGCCTATCCCTGGTCTAGTTAGTGGATGTTGCAGTATCAAAAGACAACAGTAGAGAAGAGAAAGAACTGGAGAAAATCCCAAAGTACAAAGACCTGAAAATAGAAGTAGAATGACTATGGCAAAAGAAAGCAAAGATAGTACTAATGGGCACCTTGGGTGCAATTCCACATCATCTGAAGCACCACTTGAACACCATTGGCACTGACGAAATCCCCATCGGTTCATAGCAAAATCAGCTTTCCTTGGAACAGCCCACATCCTTGCGTTTGGGGGAAGGATGCAATAGATGGATAAAAATGCCAAATCCAGTCTCAACCTCTGGCTGTCTATGCAGCCAACCATAGTAATATCTGGCCTTGTCAAATGACAAGCCACATTGTTGGTTTGCTTCATTATCCAGGATAGGAAGACAATGATCAAGGTATAGAAAGGCAGTATGGGGTTGGGTAGTGAATCTATTAGAAAAGGCTGCCCTCAAAATCAAAATCGGATAGTTTTCTTGGCTGCTGTGGGGCCTTTTCAGTCACAGTCAATGATATCACTGAAACCCTGATAGATATGTGGGGTAGAGAAATGATTTGTTTAATTGCTCCGGCTTGCTAAATCAAATGGCTTCTTTGGTTTTCCAAGGGATCAGGACCATAAAACAGCAAGACCAAATAATAGACAGTAGAATAAAATTCAGAGGAATTCAGTCAAGCATCAGACAAAAGTCATGTTTTGTCTTTAGGGCAGAAAAAACAGTTGTTCTTTGCTACCACCATTGTATCCATATAATCATCTCATCGTAAGAAGTCAATTGCATCAAGGAGCTAGTAAAGCTTAGGAAGACATTGCAGTTGCCTTCAAAGTTGCTTTTGCTAGAGCCTCAGATAAAATTGCTCCAGTTGGCTTCAACCTGGACTATTTGGTAATAGTGGGTCCTATAGTACACCTGTGGTGTTTCCTTCCATCATATTAAAATAGGACTTGACATGCATTCATTCAAACTGAAGATGAAGACAGGATACTTGGTACACCAAACAAATTATGCTTTACCCTGAGTAAGCTATCCAAGACTGGTTTGGCCAAGTGAGTACAGAATGCTTCACTGAAGGAAGGAGCTGAGGTTTTAAGAGGTCTGTGGTAAAGAAGCCCATCAAACAGCATAACTTCCAGTCAGTCTCCAATATGCAAGGAGACAGGCTCAGCTGAAACTCTGTTTTTGGGAAGCCAGGTGGGCACCCACTTTTCAGGAAGGGATTTTTTTTCTACAGGCAGAATTCATTTTAGAAGCTAAACAGAGAGATGTGTGTTCATTAAAAGGGGAGGATGGAAATCTTTGTATAAATTCATCACCATGTTAACTCAGAGCAGACATGTCAAACTTGTGACGTCGCGCGACGTATCCGGACTTCCCCCCATTGCCGGCAATGGGGTGGGCGCGGTTTCGACGTGACACATCCAGCCTGCGGGCCGGCAGTTTGACATGCCTGGCTTAGAGCTTGTTAGAGATTGAGATACCTTTAACCTACCTACCACCTCTTGTTAAAATTGTCTTCCAGATGGAACAATACACCTATGGATGAAGCTTTGCACTTTGGACATCATGATGTATTCAAAATTCTTCAAGAATATCAAGTTCAGTACACCCCTCCCGACAACTCTAGTAACGGAAAAGAAAATCAAACTGTACAGAAAAACCTAGATGGCTTACTATAACACTCTTCTGACTGAGATTCAAAGTTAACGATCTATTTAATCGTGGAAAATGATTTATGAAGAGTGTGTTTCTGTTGGATAGTGATGTATATTTTCCAGAGTACTGCTTTGTTTCAATGTTACAGCAGCTTTGTTTGTTGCACACAAAAACCAATAGTTTTTTTCAGAAAAAAAAAATCCCAACTATTCATAATGTGAGCAATATTACCTTGTGCTACGTGCAAGTGATAGAAATTATTGTTGGCTATAGGCACAGGGGTTTTTGTGGGGTGGGGTGGGAAGGGACAACTCCATGAAGCTTTACTCCATGGTCATACTCATGAAGCTTTTTTGTCCTGCTTGCTGTGTATACATGGATACTTCTAAGAAAGCTGTCGGCAAGTATACCTGAGCCAACTTAGTTGTCGTCTTGCTAGATTTCGAGATTTGTTGCTGTTGTGGATTCAATCTGGCATCTTGGAACACAAAGCACTCAGATGTTTTCCCACAATACCTGCTTACATCATGTAATTTCTTACATATGAACTGACGGATGCTACCGGGGTTTAACTCTTGTTCCAAGTGTTTTTATCAGGGAATCTAATTTGACCAAACAACGTAGGAGAATGTAAGTAGAGAATACTGCACCTGTAGACTCTTTGTCTTACTCCCCCCCCCACCTCATTCAACTGGCTGAAAGTTTTCCCCATGGTGAACTATGACCTATGGCAAAACATTGTGATCACATTTGTTTTTGGTCGTAAACTGTATGTATACTGCTAAACTGGCTGTTGCTCAGTGAAAATGTTAAAACTCATTTATGCTGATTATTTTTCAACTGGGAATTCACCCTTTTAAGTAGAAGGCATCACAAGGTCAATGTTCTTTTTTTTTTTTTTTTGCCCTGCCATTTCATTCAGTGCCACCCTCCTTCACATTTGTCCTTTCAGTTAAAGTTTGGCCATAATGACCATTATTTCCTTTAAAACCAAATTAAAATGTTGGAAGAAAATAACCAACACATAAAAAATGGCCATATTACCCAACAGCTTATTTTTCCCTTAGCCATTATAAACAAAAAACCAAAATTACTTAGCACCTAGCAATCTCTTGCAACTATAGTATAGCTTTTTTCTTATGAGTTGTATTTCATAATCTTTGTAGCTCCTGGAGTTAGTTTACTTATATGTGGATTTATATTATCTTCAGTTCAGTTCTGCTGTTGGCCTTCATGGTTTCATTCCAAAAAAATAATGCAACAGTGAATTTTAAACATTTTATTTATTACCTCTAAAAGTGAGCTTTATTTATACCTTAGTACTACAGTCATCTTACTCTATCTCATTTGTGTGTGTGTGTGTGTGTGTGTGTTTGTGTTGCAGTGGACTGGCACCATTTTTAGCTTCAGGGCAGGATTATCAGTGACTTTACTGACCTGATGAGCAATTGTGACTGATTTGGCTTGACATTTGGCTTTATTATAGGGAATAAACCATGATGAATGTATTCTTTGCTTGTCACCATTTTCCCATGACTTAAACTTGAGTGTAACCATTCTGAAGGTAAGATTTATTTTCAGGATTACAAATCCAAATGCGTTGCATTTTAAAATAATAAACAGGCCAAATAAAATAAAGTTAAATAAATAAAGGTAGTAAGCTTGGATTTTTTTTCCACATCTAGTCTGCATTCTGTGGAAGCGTATACTGTGTTGTCAGGTTGTCCTTTGTGGTGCCATTGCCCTAAAACGTTAAGTCTACCTTTTTGTCCTTAATATATAAGGGGGCAATGTTTGGTTTTCTAAAGAAGCGTTTGGTAAATATGGAAGGGAGCAATGTTGCTGTTAAGCAGGGCCAGCATAAAAAAACTCCATAGAAAACTGCAATACGTGCACTTTATTAATTACTTGACAATAGCTACGATCATTACAGGCAACATGACACAAAATGCACCCTGCTCTGAAGCACTGCCAATTTCTTAGCACTCTGGTATTTGTGGGTAGAACCTTCTTTTCCTCAATAAGAAAGACCACGTTACACATGGTTTAACACTATAGAAACACCAGCCATGTTTACTTGGATTTCCTTTGCCAATTTCTGGAAAAGTAAGAAGATGGGAAGCAGTTGGCTGGGGTGCTTAAGCTTGGAAAAATAAGTTAAGCCTACCATCTGATGAGTTCCATACGTCGCTAAAATTATCTGAAGAGGCCAAAAGGATTCAGGGACAAAGCAAAGGACTTTGCTTCAGGATTCAGGTTACCTCTAAGGAACAGGCAATCGCTCTAATTTGACTTTGTCTTAAAATCGTAATTATTTTCGTGCATGAGGGACCCCTTATTCTCTTATCCCTATTCTTTGCACATGTAGAACTTTCTGTGCAATTTCAGAGATTTCAAGTTTTACTTTTCCCTTTAATATTTATTGGGAGCTAGAAACTTGATCCCAGTCTTTCTCCTGAGATCACTGATTACAGTGAGCCAGCACCATCTTATGATCTGCTAAGAGAACTGCATGCGTTTTTGTAAACTGGAATTAATTGCAGTATTTGAGTCACTTTGAAAAGGAATGTTAACTTAGCACTAGCAATAGCCCTTAACAGGGGTTGGCAACCCACGGTTCTGGAGCCGCATGCGGCTCTTTCATCCCTCTACTGAGGCTCCCAGTCCTCCTCCGCCATTTGCAGTCCCACAAAAAAAAAAAGTGGGACTAAAAAAAGTCCAATCAATCAATTCTAACTTCTCGCGGAAAAAAAAGACCTCGCGAAGTTGGAACTGATTGAACTTTTTTAGTCCCATTTCTTTTGTTTGTGGGACTGCCCACAAACTTCCTTTTCTTTTTGGGACTGCATGCGGCGGTGGAGGAAGAGACGATGGACCTGGAAAGAAGGTATCGCGTGGGTCCAATCGGGGGTGCGGGGGCGGGGGGGTTCCTGCCAAGCATCTTATACGGAGCTGGGGAAATGGGCTGGGTGAGGGGAGGTGCCAATGCCAGTGCCATGAGGCTTTGCAGAGCCCGAGTGGCCATGATCCCCCCTGTTGAAGAAAGCTGCTTTCTGCTGCGCCGCCGCTTTCTTCAACTCGGATGGAGCAGAGCCACCCAAGCTGCTAGCAGCCGATTGAGTGCGGAGGACGAGGAGGAGGAGGAGGAGAGTGTGAGGCCGGCTGGCCAGGTGAGTAAGTTGGTGATGGTGGCTGGCTGGCTGGGGAGGGAGAGGATCATGAGGAAAAGATCGGTGATGGTGGCTGGCTGGCTGGGGAGGGAGAGGATCATGAGGAAAAGATCGGTGATGGTGGCTGGCTGGCTGGGGAGGGGTGATCATGGCTGAAGAAAACGGAGGTGCAGCAGCGGGATTGCTCGCCTTACTGAGAGCAAAAAAACTGCATGAGAAGTGATAAATGAAGTATTATTGGACTTACAAAATATTTTTTAAATTTTGAAGGATTTTTGTTTTGAAACGTGAACAGCAAGCTATTTTTTTTTAAGCAATTAACCACTATCTTTAAAAATTCAGGGAAGACTTATAAATGTGGTTTATTTTATCAGAGCTAAATGATATATTGGAGAGAGAGAGAAAGAAAATATATGTGGTTGTCTTTACTGGATTTTTAGTAAAGAACGTTTAATGAAATATTTTGTTTTTTTTAATTAAGAGATGAGGTATGGGGATAATTATGCTGTATTTAAAGATGGTAGATAAGCTACTAAAATTGTTTTTACCTGTTGGGATGAAGGAGAAAGGTTTTTTTTTCCTTTCTCCTGTCCTTTTCTCCCCCCCCCCCGCAATTTTTTTCTTTTCTATTTTTTCTATTTGTAGTTTTTATAGTTTGCGCCGGCTTTTACTCTTTTCATTTATAATCCTTAATAAAAATATTTGAAAAACAGAACATTGTAATGAGAGAGAGATAGAGACAGAGAGACGGAGACAAAGAGAGATAGAGAATAACCTGCTAAGAGCCGGGTGCGCCCAGCTTATTGAGAGCAATCCTGCTGCTGCGCCTTGAATGGGGAGGACGAGCTTTGCTGCTGGACCATGCCCTGCTACTGCCTCTCAAACTCCACCTTCACTGCTGGGGAAAGCTGCGGTGGCAGGGTGCTTGGCACAGGGGATGTAGGAGGGAAAAGCGGCAGGGTGCTAGGCGCGGGGGATGTAGGAGGGAAAAGCGGCAGGGTGCTAGGCGCGGGGGAGGTAGGAGGGAAAAGTGGCGGAGGGCATTCCACACGGGAGAAGTAGGGAAAAGCAGTGACGGCGCTCCGTATGGGGGAGGTAGGAGGGAAAGAGACCGCAGGGCGCTCCACAGCAGCAGCAGCAGCGGTGGAGTGCTGGGGGGGGGAAGCAGCAGGGTTTTGTGGCTCCCGGTGGTTTTTTTTTCTGTGGGAAACGGGTCCAAATGGCTCTTTTGAGTGTTAAGGTTGCCGATCCCTGCCTTAGACTTATATACCGCTTCACAGTGATTTACAGCCTTCTCTAAGCTGTTTACAGAATCAACATATTGCCCCCAACAATCTGTGTCTTCAATTTTACTGACCTTGGAAGAATGGAAGGCTGAGTCAACCTTGAGCACGTGATGATCGAACTGCTGGCAATCAGCAGAATTAGCCTGCAATACTGCATTCTAACTACTACGGCTCTTCTAAGCCATTTTTTTCTAAGCAAAAAACCCTTCGATTTTATTGCTTGAGAGAAATGGGGGCAGAAGACAATTGAAATCATTACCAGTCTCACAAGGAAACTGTTCTAGAAATTCATTTTTACCTTTTATTCATCTGAAGGGCAGCAGAGGTTATTGGAACTTACACCAACTGGTGTTAGGGGGAGGGCCCAGCAACCCCTGAGAGTTGAGTGGTATTGCAGCAATAACTACCAAGCATCTACCCCAAGATAAAAAAAATAATTGTTCAGACCCAGAGGCTCTGCAGAGGAGTTGGAGATTTCTACCTTTTCACACATGGGTCCAACTGAACCTAAACAACCTTATATATAAAGCTGTAAATATTGAACACGACACCATGAAAACAGCTACATATAGGATTGCTAGATAAATATTTTTAGTAGCAAGCAAGCCATTTCTGAAGTTTCAAGCTGCTCTTGCAGTAAACCAGTAACTCAAACACAACATTACGAGATATAAAGCCTCTAAAAGAGATTAAGTGATGAAACTCCTACGGGTTCTAGAAACCGCAGGTAAGGACACCTGCAGGTAAAGTCACTAAAACTTTATGCCAGCTGGCCTTGCCAGGGTTCACGGCGTACATTCTGTACACATCTGTAAGAGAGAAAACATATATGAGCTACCAGGTTAAAAAAAATCTCACCACTCTTATGTTTTGCTCCAATGAGCATTGTTGCAGCTAAGATAAGATAAAAAGGACTTTAAGGATAAGTTAGATCACAAGTGCACTTAACATAGAAACAGGGCTGTAATTTTGACTTCAGGTGGAAGGCCCAAACTGGCAGGAAGGGACAATTTGAAACAATGTACCTGCAGAATTCATCAATTGCCTTGTGGCAAGGACGACATACCTGTTATCATAGACTACTATTTTTCAAGGATAGCTGCAGTGCTTCTTACGCAATTCTTTCTTGGAGATGGCAGGCTTGTTACAAACGCAGCTTAATGCATTGTTAGGCCACAAAACAACCCGGTTGTTATTTACTCACCATAATTTCTGCAGGAGTTACTGCTTGCACTACCTCATCGAATTCTTCCGGGGACATGGGCAGAAGGGCCTCGGGGCCAGGCAGTCTGGAAGGGTGGCTGAAGTATGGCAGAGAACAAAAACAATTATTTTTCTGATGAATTGGGACATGATCATTAGTCCTAACACAAAAAAATTGTCTCAGCATCACTATTTCTAGGCTTAGCCTGCTGATAACCCTTAATATTGCCTAGAAACAATCCTCAGTTCAATAAACTGAGCCTTCTTGCCACACTGAAACACAATTGGCTTGCTTTTGAGCCAGCAGCCTATTCAGCCCGCTAGTCTACGTCAGCCCCGAGTTCATACTGAAATCTATTAAACTTCTATTCAAGGAGGAAGGCAGGCACACATTCATTTCCTGCTTGAGGCAACACAGAACTTGCGTTTTAGGACGTTCACAAATAAATTCAGCAAGGAGGCAGCAAGGATAACCTTCGTTCCAGAGGTATCACTACTATTTTGGCCAATTCAATATTTATTTATTTATTTATTTTAAAAAAAGGAGAGATGTTGATGTTACGTTTGTGAATATTTTATCCCCAAAGCCGTCATGGACAAAACGTGCAGGTGAAGACAGCTGGATTCTAAGGTTGCTACATTTGGTATAGAAGTTCCCCTCCCTGCTAGCTTAAGAGACCCTGCAACACTAAACCTGACCACGATTCGCGGGAATGCATTATCCCAAAGGAGCTGCAAAATAAACATATTAGCTTATGATTCAATGCACTCTACAGGCACCTGTTTAGGGTTTTCTTCACATAGCAAAAGGTTCCTTTTTTTCTAAAACATTGCATACTGTAGATTATTCATGCAACCCCCCTCCCAAATTGGAAAACTAACCTTTTCTCTCTAAACCAGTTTAAGTCATATGCAAATTTGATAAGATTAAATGTCCTTTTGGTTTCCTGACAGATTTAGAGGAGGTGGAATTTAAGGAACATTCTTAACTGAAATCTCTAGGTCCACCTACAACCAGCAAGATCATCCAAGGAGACCTGTAAAGAGCTACATCTTTTTTCTTTCACTCCCCAAATCCAGATGTCGCACATGACGCTGAAAGAAATAATTTCTTGCATAGTAGTCAGAATTATTTGCAAGCCAATGGCTTTAAGGACTTTTAGGATGGAAAAGCAACTTAAAACAATATTAAGATCCATTACATAAAAACTGGAAAAGGTACACATGCACTGTATACATTTTTTTTTTGTACATATCAATAAGCTTAAAGCCTACTTTAGGGAAATGTTTAGAAGAATATGTGCAGGAAAGGAACAGTTTTATTTGTTTGCTGTAAAAAGGGCATCGCTAAAAGAAGCCAGGGATGATACAGCACATAAGAAACATACAACCAACAATTGAATTGGGGGAAGCAGAATAGACTTGACGTGGGAGACTAGCATGCAGCAGTCAAGCAGGAATGGAAAGTAGAAAGGAAGGCTATCTGAAAGCAACCAGCCAGCCTTTTCACTGTGAATGCTCTGCTCGCCATCCTCCTTCCCTTTAAGGACCCTGACCTGGGACAACTGTTTGCCATTTCAATTCCTTTTCTTCATCCTCTCCCCCAACCCACCTCTTCTCCAGCCAATAAATTATAATACTGCCACCAAGCTTATCACACACTCAGACACCCCCCCAATAAACTGAGGAAGTCTGCTGGGTTTTTTCCCCCCAATAAAAACTCTATTAAAAACCAAAGAGGCACATTATATATCATTATCCAAAATCCAAAACTTTATTTGGCCATGTTATGCAAGAACAAAGAGTGGGCAAGCGGTGGTAGTGTCCTGCAAACTTGATTATTCGTGCTGGTGGTAGGGAAAGGGAGGGTGGTCCAAATCTTAGCTTCCAGAATCAGCACAGGCATAAACCAAGACCACCGTTCGGTATGCTGGTTCCCAGAGGTCACACTGAAAGTACACAACCTGAGCAATCTTGGGAAGAATGCTTCTATCCTGTCACAGTGTGACATTGGCCAGAGCTAAAGGTGACACCCCAGTACTTTCAAAGTGCACTCTGTTCTCTTCTTGGCAAACTCACACTTCAGATACAGAGATTAGTTCAGTTTTGATGTATCCTTTGGCTCTACCATCCACATCCATGGGTTCCGAAGCTAAAAAGAAGCACACAAAAAGTTCATTTTTGCATCTGGAAAACAGAAAACATCCAGATTAAGCTAATGTCTAGACCAGAACTTCTCAACTGGGAGCCCTATGAATCCCATGTAACATATCTCTCTCTCTCTCTCTCTCTGTGTGTGTGTGTACAGCACATGCCAAGGGACCCCCAGATAGTCAATGTGTATTATACTGCAAATAGTGTCTTGTTGACACCAGAAAATGCACCACTTACTGTCCCATATCTATTATCAGACATGGAACCATGGGTCATTGGCAGCCTACTTGCCTGGCAGATGGAGGATGACCCCAGCAAATTGTTGATTTGACAAGGGATTGTGCTGAGAAGTCATATTACAGCATCTCATAATAATATAACTGATTATTGAGCTGTCTTTTGGTTCTTCTTATGTGACATTCTGGAAAACCTGTATGACTTAAGCAACCCATTGGTCACCTAATACTCCTGAAAATCAGTTTCTCTGTGAATGTCACTTGTTAAGAAGCTGCCCCTTGCTAGTATTGTTAATGCTTATTATTGCATACAGAAGTCTGTGGTTATCAAAGGGCAATTGCCTTAACTGTTTAGTTGCTTTGTGGGGCACCTGTGGGGCATTTTTCAATAGTAAACAAAAAACATCACCTCCACTAAATGCGATATATTTTTCCTTTATAGTATTTTCAAAAAGCAACTGCTGGGAAGAAACCACGACCTTTCGTTATGTAAAGAGATTATTAAAGGATTTCTTGAAAAACCAAAACTGCATGCAAACAATATTGAATTTGTTTTTTGTCAGGAATTTGCCCAGTTTTTTATTTGGCAGTAGTTAGTCTTGGTTTGAAAGATGATATATTTGTGTGTGAATCATTGGAAGCTACTGCATAAGGATATGGAAACTTGTTTCCATAACCTGCAGGATGCAAATTTTCCAACCTGGATAGCGAATCCATTCGCCTCAAACGCTGCTGATGTTGATGTTGTATTGGAAAAATCATTCATCAAACTACAGAGCAATACAGAACCTCAAGGAAGTTTTAAACGGGACAAACATTGTGATCAACAGTGCAAGCCAAGTGTGTAAGTAGCAATATTTTTCACCAGTAATGGGAACCCGGATAGGAGGGGTGTGTGTACATGAGGGGACGGCACCAGTGCAAAATGATTGAGAAACACTGGTCTAGACATCTCTCCCAACCTCTATTTATATCAATTTAGGTAAGTGTAATAAGAAAAAAGAAAAGGAAAAAAAAAGCTTAATAGATCGAATTCTGGTCATGAGGTAAAAAACATCTTTCAATTTATTCTCAAGGTAGACATAAGCCAAGGCCACTTTTTAAAGCAAAAACTAGCAGCAGCTTGTGTGCAATGCAATGCAATGCTTTCAAATGAATATTTGCATATTTCATATGGCACCAACCTTACTCCTTGCCCACCCCCATGTCTAGATTCCAAAGAAGTGTTGTCGGATTCGGGGGTAGAAGCAGGGAAAGCTGAGATTCCTAAAGTAGTCAACGAGGGTATGCAAAAATGGAGCCACACAAGCATACGCATCTGGACACGAGACTATTATCCTTGTGAAAAGGCAGGTTGGAGAGACAACTACTCACACTCTTTGTGTCTGGAATAGTATTTTCCGAACGCAACATCCTTGAGAGTGCATGGATACAAGTACTGCAGTGGGTTCTCGGGAAAATTCTCCGCTGCCATCACTTTGTAATTGCGAATGATATCTGGCAGGCTGACTGCAGAGAGTTCCTTTTTTGTATAGGGCTCCACAGAGTGGAAGGATGGATCTGGAGAAGATAAAATGTTACACGTTTTTTCAATATATAGTACAACCATCATATTTTTCAATAGTTTTATTTGGGGCTGCCTTTAACAGAAGCTTGACAATGTAGAAATTTATTGAAAACTTTTCCCAGAATTGGAGCAATGGAGTTCCCCCCCCTATTGTATTTCCATACTATATTTCCCCTCCCCCCCCATAGTATAGAAGCTGCTAGAAAGTCTGTGGATGGAGGCTGGGAAAATTATGGGATTACCGTTGTTCCCTCTAGCTCCTGATTTATACTTTATAATCTCTTTAAAAGTTCTTGCAATCTATAATAATTTGAATCCTCTCCAGCATCTTTTCTGAAATTCTGTCGACAGCACTTCATCTGTAGCAGAGCACTGCCATCTTGTGGCCTGTCCAGAACACTGTATTTTCTCTTTAATTTGCTATCTGTTGTATTACTGTGATCTGAGCAGCATATCATTATATCCTTGTGCACTGAATTGCTTGCATGTTAATATTTAAACAGAGTTTTATTTTTTTTAAGTTGTATTTAATTTATGCTCTGAGAGATGGTCAACTTCCTGGGGGAAAAGGTAAAGAAAGTGCTGAAACTTACTGAAACTCAGTGCTATAGAACTGGGGAATAACTCTATATACATTATTTCAACTTCTGCACTTTGAATTTTTAATGGCCAGAAAGGCACCACAGGATATCAGTCTAATCTCTTTTCTTACAACTGGGGTTCTCAATCGCCTAAATAAGGTGCATCTAGAAGATAAGTGGCAGTACCAGGAACAATGAAGTTGATACTTCAATGCAGATCAGGCCAGTGTGACGACCATGAGGACATCTGACAAAGAAGCTCTGAGATCTCCAGCCCTCCAGCCTCAGCATTTTACTGCAATCTCAAACATTTGCTTGAACATATATTTGTGCAATTCAGGCAACCATGAATTGAAAATAATTTTGAATTTATGCAGTTTTACATGCACAAGCACACGTTAAGGACTGCATTTGGGATTGTTACAGATTTCCCTCCTATACAACATTCTATTAGGGAAGTCTCAGGGCCTAATAGTATTTTCATTCAAATGACATGATTAATTAAATTGCTCTGTGGATTTTAAATTTTCTGCTTTTCCTTTGGTAGTTTTACTTCTATTCTTCCTTCAGTAAAGGTGGTCCTTGCTACTTTTTTTTTTTTTTAAACTGAATCCACTATCTTCTGTTGAAGGGCGCCTGGAACTCAAATTGTCACGGTGACATGTGAAACAGTTTGTTGATCTGAAAGCCGCTTTTGAATGCCCACCTGGCACTATCCCACCAGAAAGGGGCGTAGCAGGACCGGAAAAACAAGGCTGGGCTCTCCCTAGTGCTCCTGCCCTTCTTGTTGGCTCAAAGAAGGGCAGGACAGCCTGCCTGCCTGAACTGTTGGAAGAAAGTTGAGCTCCTGACATGGCTTCTGCCAGTCACTCTAGAGAGAGCTCACAGGCCCCTGGCCTGACTCAATACCTGATTGATTTTTTATCTCTGATTAAATACATAAGAGAGAGATGAAGGGAGAGGGAGAGAGAAAGAGGTAATACACCAAATTTTGTTATCTCTAATTTTATAGAAAGAAAAATGATATTCATCAACCTGGAGTAGATAAAGGGAATGTTATTGCATTACTCCCCTATACTGTAGAACATGAGATTTTAATAAACGAGGGCAACTGGGTTCTTGTTCCATAGAGTTGTGGAAATTAATAGGGATTTAACGTACTGGGAGAAACCAGGCCTGAGCTTGTTAAACTGTGATTTGTTTTTCCAAGTCGGAGACAAAGATTCCCTTTCTAAAGCACAAAAGCTCCCGGCATAAAGGGATCGGCAGGCTCCTCACAACACAAAGCCTTTTCTCCAAGTTTTGCTTACCATATGCTGGTCCTTCCACCCAGGTGAAAGTGATCGCTCCTTCTCGACTACTTTCACTGAACCTCAAAAGAAACGTCCCAGTCTCCATTTCCTTCAGCAGGATGCGCTCTTGCTCCTTGCTGACAAAGCCCATGATGTGCCTGTAAGACGGGGAACAAGATTCATCTCAAGCAAGGCCCCCTGTTTTTAAGCACAGAACTAGGATCTTCCAGAGTCTTTCTGCTGAAAGGAGGAAGCGGGCGCTTAAATATTCAAGGACTGTTACCTGAGTGATCCCAGTGGCAGAAAGAGCATTGCTCCCTATGCCAGTCCTCGTCCCTGAGGGGAAAAACCAGCCCCCGCACCATAAGGCTATGAGAAAGCCCCTACCATTCCCCTCCCCCCAATGAACACGAAAGATTTTGATTCTGGAGGGAAAACAAAAGAATTCCAGCAAGGGAACTACAAATAGTCCTTGACTTACAACAGATCGCTTAGTGACTATTTAAAGTTACAATGGTACTGAAAAAAGTGACTTATGACCATTTTTCACCCTTATGATGGTTGCAGCAATCCCCGTGGGCACGGTGATTTACATTCATATGCTTGACAACTGACTCACCTTTATGACGGTTGCACCATCCCGGGGTCAATGTGATCCCCTTTTTGCAATCTTCTGACAAGTAAAGTCAATGGGGAAGCCAGATTCATTTGACAACCGTGTTACTAATTTAACAACTGCGGTGATTCACTTCCAACTCCCGGGGCGAGAAAAGTCATAAAATGGGGCCAAACTCACTTAACAAATGTCTCACTTAGCAACATACGTTTTGGGCTCAAATTGTGGTCGCAAGTTGAGGACTTCCCTGTAACAGTTCTACTTTCATTCTAACTAAACTCGCTACGGGGAATTCTGCAAGATTAATGCTCGGTAATATAATTTACTTTTCCTTCAGGCAGCTGCCTACATCCTGACAATTTTTATGCTCCACCATTAAAAAAGCATTTGGCCCCATTTGTGGGTTTCGTAATAGAGAAAGATTGCTGTTAACCTCATTAGAAAATGGTCTTTTAGGCTTTGCAGAGATCTACAAGCGCTCTTTAAAAAAAAAAGTGGAAAAACACTATAATGGTGACAATAACTTTATAATCCATCCCAGATTAGTCAGAAACTCCCATATCGTTTTTCTATTTCTCCTTAAGCCTTTTTACATGCAGCAGGGATAGGGAACAATGCTCCCTTCTTAAGCACTATCAGAGCACAACACATCGAAACTCCACAGGCTCCAAGTAGAATCAAACTCATACGGAAGAACCCGGTTAAGTTGCCATAAGCAAGGAAGTTTCTTTTAGGGCAAAGAAAGCAGAAGGAACATTCATTCCTTTTCCTTGCAACAGCGTTGCATACACTCTCCAAATCTGCTACGCAGCCTCAAGTCTGAAGAAGAGATTTTCAAAGCTAATGGGGGGGGTATGGTGAAGATAAAAAAAGTTAAGGAAATCACATTGAGCAAGCAGAAAAAGAATTCCGTTCATACAGTACTACAGGATTCTTCCTTTTAGGGTTTTTAAAATGAACAGGGCCCAAGTGGGTCACTTTGTCTGCATTGCTGACTGTAAATATTGCTAGACTTCAATATGCCTTGAAGCCCGACTGAAATCATTCCAGACTCGTCTGGCTTTCTAGTTGGGCCCCGAGCAAAAGATGCTTACCCGTCATTCCAGAGGAAGAGCAAGTGTTTCCTAATCAGTTCAAGGATCCCTTCAATCCACAGCCAGAAGGGAAAGTTTTTATCGTTCACGTTTTCCTGAAATCAAGCGAGACAAAAGCTCGGGGTGGTAAAAGTTACCCACTGATCTAGCACATCTCGTCTTTAATTTCCACTTCTTGTCACTTGCTTGGTGTTTTCACATTTGTCTGCTGCACTTATTTTCCTGAGTATTTGAAATGGGTCCCCCCCCCCTAAATTATTAGAATGGATAAATTACAGCTTCAAGGTCTCCATTATCCCATAATTCATTTCCTTCCATCTTTCAAACCCTGTTCCCTAGAGTGAATCACAGACTGTGGAGTTCTTGGTGCTCTCTGAGTTTGGTTGGGGTTTGTTTTTTCCCCCAGACTTTTTGTTACTCGCATAGATAATTCATCTTCAGTGAATTAACCCCCCCAAAACACTGAGTGCATCTAAGAGCTAAAAGCTTTCCTACCCTTTGTTTACAGTTTGCAAGCGACACCTCCTATGCAAGCTTTCTTTCTCCTGAGAAAGTCCCCAAACATTAAAGGCTTTATTGACATGTCATGGGAAGCATCTATTTGCCACATTGGAGGTCAAGTGGGACACCAACTTCTCTTCCAGGTATAGTCTTCCATGGCAAGCAACCACTAGTGTGGAAGACAATTCAGTAGTCCCCATGGAAGGGCTGGGAAACCGGTGCTCCTCCAGATAGTGTTGGTATGGATGCTTGTAAGGACTGTTAGTTGTGGTAGGAGTTCCCCCAATTCCAGCTCTGTTCTTTTGCCATCCATTAATTTGTTCCAAAGTCAGTGTCCCAATTCTTGCCGTAACACTAAAGCATAATGGATGGGTCTCTACATCACATGAAACCTAAAGGAAAGTACATTGTAGAGACTACTGCTTCATACTTAAATTGGAGCAGTCTATGACCATGTCTCTACATTGATGGAATGTAACCGTTCCAAACTATTCAAGACCAACATTTTTGTTCTTACCCCAGGTATGATTTAGCCAGAACCAAGAATAATTCAGATGCATTCTTTTAGAGTAGGAAGAAATCCAGTGAGCAGTACTTTATATTAAGTTACATTAAACTCCATAACATTAGCTGAAGAACAGCAACTCATACCTTGCAGAATCTTGCCCATGAAATAAGGCCATCTGGAGTACATCCATTTGCTAAAACAAAAACAAAAAAAAACAAAAACCAAGACATTTCCATCAGGTTACTGACATTTATGCATTTACACTATACCAACGTAGAATGCGATGCTGCGATTAAATCACATGCAAAAATTGTATTCTGAATTTTAAGTAGCACCATCTAGAAAAGGTTTGAGGAACGTGCGGCTTAAGGACTGCTTTCCTCAACTTGTCCCCATCCAAATGTGCTGGACGACCAAATACCCAAAAGGTATAAGAAGTCTGTTCAATTATTAGTGCAATGTTCACTATTGACTGTGAAGGATGTATGGAAATTAATTTGAAATTTAAGTTTCGTAAATGTGGAATCTTCACTTCAGCATTTCCTTGGCTTATGCGCTTTGTTCTGTTATTATCCTGAGAGGAGGTCTACACATTCTCCATCCGAAAAAAATTAAAATTAAAATTAAAACCACATGGCTAAGAAGCAGGGGAGAGAGCTAAAACCTCTCATCACCATATGCCTTTTTGCTATATAGCCAAGAGGTTCTACTACTGAAATTAAATTTCATCTTTTTCATTTTGATCGTTTAATCACTCAAAAATCTGTGCAGAATGCAAGAACCTTGTTTCTTACACATTACAAAATGGACAAAAGATGAGAGGCTAACTCAGGGGTAGGCAAGCAACCTTGGCTCTTTTATGACTCGTGGACTTCAACTCCCAGAATTCCTGAGCCAGCCATGCTGAGGGGAAAGGGAGAAGTGATGACCAGGACTTAGGGGACAATATCAATTGTGAATACGTACAGATGGCCCCCCTCTCTTTGGTCACTTGCAGAGTCCTGGATGCAGGGTCATGAAAGGACAGCAAGGACAACACCCAATGTCCTAACCCACCCGAGAACATATGTTACCTTTAGGGAAACACCCAAAAGGGAACATGTTTAGCCACTTCTGCTTTCTCCCTTCTTATCTACAGTGTGCCAGACTTACTGGGTGAAATCTTTATCTTATGTGTGTCAGCTTTGCTGGATGGGTTGCTTATGTAATTAGAAAGAATAAATACAAGGATTTCTTGTCATTCATTGCTTCTCTCATTTAGAGGAGTCCGTCTCTATTCAGCTGAATAAAAACGTAAAGCTTGAAGGCAACTTCTGGTTTCCTGTATTTCTTTACCAAGCAAAACCTCAGAACCTGCATATCAGAGGTTTCCAAGCTGAGCCATGCTGGCTCAGGAATTCTGGGAGTTGAAGTCCACGAGTCATAAAAGAGCCAAGGTTGCCTACCCCTGGGCTAACTGAAAGATAGGTGGTGGCAGCAGGAACAATCAAGGACTAACTCTAAAACCAGAGGGAGAGTGAAGATTCAAAGGGCTTCTGGAAGTGATGATTTGAGTCCTACACAGTTTTTCACCCTACAGAGAATTAATAATGCCACTTACGAAGCAACTTCTCCCCGATCATGTTCAGCTGATCTGTACTGAGTCCCCTTTTTGTGACAGACGAAAACTGCCAGCTCAGCATTTCAGAAAGTTGTGACCATCTTGCACACGGCGGATTAAGGAAGAAGGACAAATTCTAAAATGGAAGCAGATTAGGATATGTATAGTAAACATCCCCCACCTTTCTTTCAAGGAGCTCAGGTAGCATCTCCACTTTCCTGCACTTCTGTCAGGTGGCACAGCTGACAGATTATCTACTGACTTTATGCTCCATAAGTAAACTTTTTTGGCAGCTGTGTCCGGGCCCAAGAAAGGCTTGTCCCACCTCTTTACCCATAACCCTCCAGAAGCAACTTTTTAGAAATGTCTTCTGGAAAGACTATTACTCACTTAAAATATGGCACCTTTAACAGCTGCTGTTAGGTTTCATGTTTGTAATATGTTTTAAAACTGAACTGACCAGACCTGAGTGAAGACTAAGCTGGATATAAAGGCTTTAAAGGAATAACAAATAAATGGGGATAAGCTGAACGTCACTCAATGAGCTTCAGGACTGAGATGGGATCTGAATCTACATCAGCACAGTCGTACTCTGAAATCCTGTGAAGCATTCCCAACTGATAATCTCCAAAGTCTCCGATTTTTAACTTCCCATCATTTGAAAAAAAAAAAAAAATACACAAGGGAAGGACAATCTAACTACCATACTGTGGTACTTGCAATTGGCTGAGGTATGATGTCTAAGTAGGAAGCCTTGCCACCCAAAATGCAAGTACTCAGATGCTACAAAGAGCACTGTTAATGTGACAAAAGAAAAATCTAGGATTGCATAAAAAATCAAGGAAAATGTTGGCCACTCAATAAGTCTACACCAGGGATCCCCAACCCCGGAGCCGTGGCCCGGAACTGGGTCATACAAGTGGCGGGCAAGCCGGTGAGCGCACAAACCTCCATTTATGCAAGTAGAGAGCATGCCTGCCATTTGTGTAGAACCATCCCCTCTCCCTCCACCACCGATCCGCAGAGCTGGAAAGGTTGGATGGGGACCACTAGTCTAAACCAACCCATGATGCCAAAGCAAGCAGTATTAATAAGCCTAAAACCAGACACTAACACTCAGTAATCAGACAGCTGTGTTTTATTTTTGTAGAAGAAATAAAAATCAGTAGAAATGTCTATAATTCCTTGTACTCCGTTGCAAAATCAGAAAACTCTACTCTTATTAAACAGTATCAAAGATTGGAAGGTTCCTGCATTCATTTTCATTTTTTAACCTAAAAAAACCCCCCAAAAACACCCAGAATATTTTGGCTTTTTTTTCCTTCTTCTTCTTCTTTTCCCCAAAAACTGGAATATTTTAGAATATTCCAAATTTTGGAAATATAAATGATTTGGTAGGAATAGGTATGTTATCTCCCCTCTTCCAGGAAACAACCATTTTTACCTATATAATTATAAATCAAGACGTTTGTCAGTATCTCCTCAAAAAGCCATATAAACATCGATTTTGTTATAATCAGATGAATGTAATAAGCCATATTTTTTTTTGCTGAACAGAAAAAAAGCAATAGTGCACCTATTTGATCTGATTAGAGAATGTATATTTTCCTATCAAAGATGAAACCATTTTTTATGATATAAAATGCTTCCAGTGCATATGTACAATGTCATAAATTCCCTTATGTTCGACAAGACTAAATTCCCTGTAAAAGCATTCATGACGGAGGCTTTAAAGGGAGCCAGTCTGAATGTAGTGATTCTTAGCAATTTCAATCTTAGAAAAGTTGCTTTTTAAGTTACCTTTGGTTCATTTATCAGCATATTGTACCATAAAATAGAAGCCCATCCACTTGGTAATTGGCTGACATTTGAGATCACAACAATTGGAAGGGAAAGGGTCTGGAAAGAGAAAATTGCAGAGACAAGTTAAGTAAATATTCATAAATGGTGAATTCCACCTAAAAGCAGAAAAAATGCTAGTTTCACATACTGTATCACATGGTCATGGCTTTTTAAATAGTTTTGAATAAGCTAGGGGTGCAAAACCACTTTATAACTCGTGTATGTAAACTGTGAATTCAGCCACAGCTTCAATCCAGCCTTCTCCAAATATTAGGCATTTAATTCCATCCTTCACTGCCAGACAGAGAAGATGAGAGTTATGGTTCTAAACCAACAAAATTGAATGACATAAGTTTGACATCAGACTGTTAGCCACCCAACATACAACAGTGTCATTTCATCATCAGAGCAATTCGGGATTTAAACAAAACACAGAGATTTGCATCATCCAAAGATCTGAGCAGCAGCTACAAAGAATAGGGTAATGAAATAATGAAAACTAATTAGGAGGTCACAGTGAACACAGTCTAGCCCCAAAGAAGAAACAGAGTTTTGGGCTTTAGCTCTAAAACATCCTACACCAATCAATCCACTAAGCCAGGCTGTCAACTTTGAAAATGAGCGTGGCTGCAGCCATTTTCCCTACTCATTTTTGGTTGACACATAGACTAAACAGATTTTCTCCCGTGGGAACCAAGGTCATCGGCTGTTCCCGGGACTGCAGGCTGGGCATTTCGTGAAAAACCAGCCAAGAAGATGTATTGGGGAACGTAGTAGCTTGCATAGCTTTAGGGGTGGGATTTCTTAACTTTGTATTGGGGATTGTTATGTGTCTATTCAGACTTGGTTTCACTTTTGATGTGCCGACACTTTGTAACTAATAAACATGTTCTTTGAGGAACTTGCAAGCCTCGGAGTTCTGCTTTATTTGTCTCTGTCTGTCGGAACCAAGACACAAGCAAAGACAATCTGACTTTAGGTATAAGGCTGCTTTAACCATTAAGGACCCGTTTTTCCTAAATCACCACGCCAAACTTTTCTTCATTTTACTTAAGACTTATATCAGCATCATATAATACAGCAACAAGGACTGTACATTGGCAAAGCAGTGATTGCAGCCACTATTACTTCAGTTTCCATTTATTAATTCAATGAAATGGATAGTGGATGAAAACAACCAAATGAACAAAGAGTAACCATCCAATTGCTTGTGAGGTAATATGGCATCATCTCACAAACATGATTATTAGTTAATTGACACCAATTACATTAAGAAGTTTGACACAATAACTCGTTCTGTCATTTGTATGATAACACTGACATACACACCATAATACAACAGCCTTCATAATATTGTATCCAATGGTTACACTGCAGCAAACATTTTGGTGCTTTTTATATCAATGAATATACACTGTGCAATTCCCAATGTTTACAGGCAACATCAAGGGGGAAAGGAAGAAAAGTTTGTAGACTATCTTTATGCCGAGGACTGTTTGGTAATGACCTATAAAGCCCTACATGGCATGGGGCCAGGTCAGATGAGGACCACCTATCCTCAAGTTACATCTACCTCTCCCATTAAGTCCTACAGAAGAGGCATGTTTATGGGTCCTGTCTGATAAGGAATGTTATTGGACAGGACCTGGGAGGATAGCCTTTCCTGCCATGGTGCTCGCCCTCTGAGGTTAGATTGGCCCCATCCTATTGGATTTTGGAAGAGTCCGATGATGGGTTTGCTATGTGTGCCTAGGGATTTGATAGTGAAATGCAGTCCATAAAATGGTTACAACACTGTTTTTAAGATGCATTGCCCTGTCCTGTAGATTATGTTATGTTTTAATGGTTTTTAGAATAGAATTCCTGATTGGACACACAAGGAATTTGTCTCCGGGGCATAAACTCTCAGTGCACATACAAACAACAGAGTGATAAGTCAGAGATCATAAATCATAAGATACAAACAATTGATAAATCATAATATGCCAATAGGAGAAGGTAGTAGGAAAGATGAGAGGTGAGAAAGGTGAGAAGATGAGAAAGACAACAATTTTAATTAAATTTTTAAATTAAAAATTGTTTCAATTGTTTTGTTCATTTGCATTTTTACTGTATGAGCCCGCTCACAGACAAAAATGTGAGATGGGCAAATGAACAAGTTCATTTGCTCACTGAACAAATCAACAAACCCATGTCCCTAAAGCCTGCACCTTGAGTTTTGCAGTCAGTCCTTGGAAACCATTTTGACTAAGACTGTTGAAAATTGGTAGCACAGAGCTTCCTGGTATTTTGAGCTGAGAAACTAATAAACATTGCTAATAATCCTAGAACAGTTGTATTAGAGATGTGTCACCTACAAGTGAAATGACCACCCTTACTTACTTTGTGATCTTCAAGCTTCCTTCAAATGTTAAGTGTGGCCCTTGGCCACCAAAAGATTACCCACTTATGCTTCTGAAATGAAGTTATTGATCTGCTACTCTATGACTTAATTTTTTTAATCTACTTACTTCCAATTCAATTACAAGGCCATTCTGTTCCAATGTTGTCTCAAAACAGAGGGAATGGAGTTCTTCAGTTACAATGAGAGGACCCTTAAAAATAAGAGAAGAACTTTTTAGCTTAATGTACTTAACTAATTTTAGCTATTTGACAGCCTTATATTTTATTTTAATATTGCAGCACATTTATAAAATAGCTTATTTATAAAAAGAGAAAAAAAATGCAATTAAACAACCCCTTCTAAACTATTAAAGCAGCACTTATCATCTGGAACCTTAGAAAGAAGAATGAAACTTATTAAGAGGGAACCAGGGTTAATAAATTGACTTTTAGGGCTTTCTTTAGGTGCTACCTCTGACAGCACCAATTCAGTTTCCAATAACAAGGCATTCTATCACCTATAGGGGTCATTAATTAGTTACTTTGTTAAAATTTATTAGATGTGGGGTCATTACAGGGAAATCCCTTTCATTTGATGTATAAGTATCAAAGAAAGTGAGAAAGAACCACCTTGATCCTAAAAGTGTAAGCAGCTTGATACTAATGCAAGGTTGCTCTTAAAGAAATTTGAATGACTTTTAAAATGGGATAAAAAGGAATCCCAATTCCAAACTGACTAAGAATTTATATCTACATTAAATAGCCCAAATCTTGGGTTTGCCTTAATTCAGATGAGCATTCCACCTATCAATTTCACTCTATGCCATCTGGAGTATTAAAATTTTGCATCTTGTTCCTGAGATGGACCTCAGAATTCCTGTGAAATCTCACTGGGGATTTCTCCTGTTCTAACCTATTTGCATGTTCAAAACCGAAAGATTAAATCCTTATTCTGCATTGGAGTCTCCAAACTTTAAGACTTGTGGACTTCAACTCTCAGAATTCTCCAGCCAGTATGGCTGGCTGAGAAATTGGGAGTTAAAAGTCCACAAGTCTTAAAGTTGCCAATTTGGAGACCCTTGTTCTACGTGAAAGGTTGAAAAGCAAGAACCTGTGAATCTGTTGCTATTACACAATTCGTGATGCGGTTATTGGCTTTTGTTTCTGCAGTGTGGAAATCTAAAACACAGAATTCTGATTTAGGAGTTTTTAAATAAGCTGTACATTCACTGAAGTGCTAAGGCATAATTTCCTTACCTCATTAGTTCTTGAAACATTCTTTTGCTCTTTTAATTGCTACAAAAGAAGAGAAGTTGGTTAAACCACATACCACTCAAGCTTTTGATGTATGGTTCAAAAGCTTCCTACTCAGTGCAGCCCCTTTCAGTATCTTTCATATATTATGGCTCCATTTCTTCACACAGGAGCATCCCACAAAAAACCATTCCAACTATATAGGCAACTTATAACAATTCCCCTTCAATCCCACCAGCCTGAGATTCACCAAGAGGCTTCTAACAGGAAGCTAAACTACAGATGATCTTATTGATTATTGGTATTATAAAACTGTATTGTGGAGATTTTGATTTTCAAACCATTTAAACTGCAGAGAGAAGAATGTGAAGTATCTTGACAGTAACTCACATTCTCACTATTTGAACTGGCAGATAATATTAGTGAATCAGATTCTTTTCAAAAAGATTGCACTTCATCTCAAAGGATAAATATGTTCAACCCTGGTGGTGCTGGATCTGGGTTAAAGACCATCTCCTGAAAGTTTAGATCATGCCTGGCTGCTGTGTATTTTTATTTTATATTATTTATGTTGTGTTTTATTGTAAGCTGCCTCAAGTCACATAAAAGTGAGATGGGCAGCTATATAAATTAAATAAATGGGCTGTCCCACATGAGACATGAATTATGCACGACAGCTAAAAAGACTACAGGAGCGTTTAACTAGAAGTTATTATCTCAGCTATCCCTTTTGCTTGTAAATATTAGACCTGCTAAGTATTTTTAAAGTCACGATATAGAAAATGTGAGCGATTTGATTATCTGTGCATAGACTGCAATAATATACCTTTATAACCTTTTGATTGTACTTCAACCTATCTCTAAACTACAACAGATTTGTAAATTATCAAAAAGAATGAAAGACACTTTCATTTAGAGAATGATTTAAAGATAAATACTATACATTTCAGACCCCAGGCAATACATGTTCCCAAAGGTTTGACAGACTACTGAAAAAAACCTGTGAATGTGTCCAATAACTGATAAATTGCTAAGAGAATCACGTTATGACATTTTAAAATCTAATGCAGTAGTTTACAACTGCTTACTTTAAAAAGTAAAACATCTACTATAATGATACTAGTACTACTGCAGATTATAATACAAGAGTGGATGTGATTCAACAAACAATGAATGTTGAACCAAATTAATCCTCATTATTAGATCTCTATTCAAGGAAGCGGGATTCAATTGTAAAATGTTCGCTCTGGGTCTAATTCTACAAAATGGTAAAAAGTACAAAGACTAAAGCGGGACAAAAGGAAGAATGATAAAAGTGCAGAGAGAACTTGAATCTTTGAGTCCATTCAAAGAAGGATGAACTGTTATCTCTATTCAAAGTTGTATGAGACAGAGCGAAACCCAAATCTTAATAGCAATAGCACTCAGACTTATATACCGTTTCACAGTGCTTTACTGCCCTCTCTAAGCGGTTTACAGAGTCAGCATATTGCCCCCAACAATCTAGGCCCTCAGTTTACCGACCTTGGAAGGATGGAAGGCTGAGTCAACCTTGAACCAATGAGAATCGAACTGCTGGCAGTCAGCAGAATTAGCCTGCAATACTGCATTCTAACCACTGCATCACCACAGCTCATAATCATGAACGTCTCGCTCATGTCCTCATGAATGGAAAGCATGGTCAGAGAACCATCTGTAGTATAAATTGACATCCTTGTCTCAATCAGGAATCACTAGGATAAAGTGCTCTTTCAACTGGAGTTGGCTGTTTTAGTGGAGTACATGGTAGGGGTGTTCATTTTCTTATTACGTTTTGTATTTCTTGTTGCCATTTCTCTCTAGATTTGTATTATTACTCTGCTCAGTGCTACCCAGAGTCTACAGATTGGGACAGGCTTCAAAAAGTTTAAATAGATTTAAAAACAAGCAATATTAAGTGCAAAAAAAGATACCTAGCAAGGAAACAAAACAACTTCAGCATTATCAAATCACACACAAATACCACAAACACCTCACCAGATGTCTAAATTCTGCTGATAGGCTCCCATTTGACTCTTCCATATTCATTACTTTGGTATTTGTTCCCAAGATGTTAAATTTTCTAAATCTATAAACAAGAACAATAAAAGCAAATGACACAACCTTTTTTGATATTTAACAAAAAATGCAAGAACAGGCACAAACTGATTGAACATACCCTTTCACTGTGAGTTTCTCGCCGACATCTCTGCAAAAGAAAAAAAAAAAGGTCAGTTTACGAGTGACAATCTTTCTATGGGGGATTTCACAATTACACCATAGCATTCTCCCAAAATTGTTCCATTAAACTGTTTATCAAGTTATCTCTATGTAATCTGGAAAAATTTCCACTTTTTTTCGTTTCACACACAGCTGCTCAGATTAAGGACACTGTGAAATCTGCAATTTTACAGTTTTCTGTAAGCCTGTTCATGCATCATTCTCACTTAAAAGCCTGCTGTAAAGTTGGAGCCTCTTTCACTTCTACGAGGGTCATTTCTGAAGCATTTGACGTCCAATACCAAGTGTGGTTACTTTTAAATAAACTAATGAATCGCTATTAATGCAAATAACTGACTGGCCCATTATGTATTTATATATTCTCCCAACTGGAATGGACTTATTCCAAATGATTCTGCCCATCTTGAAGATGGAGGATAACTTGCTGGGGGATAACTCACCATGGCCAACTCGCCACGGGACAACTTGTTACAGAACAATTCAATTAGTTACAATGATTTTAAAATTATTTCATCTTTTTTCATTCACATTTCATTTTGTCCCTTCTTTGGCATCCTTTTTTTAATGATTCTATTCCACTATTTCTTCGATATTAGTGTAACTCGTCCCGTGGCGAGTTGTCCCATGGCGAATTGGCCGCGCGGCGAGTTGGCTGCAAGTTGACGGTGGTGAATTGGTCGCTGTGAGTTGGCCACAGCGAGTTGTTGTAGACCTCTTGAAGAAGCTCGAGAGCTTCCTTAAGATCCTAGCATTGCAAGGTGGAACAGGTATGGGTCAGAGAACAAGGTGCTCTGTGGGTTCAACATGATGACACTTGTTGCCCCGAGTACAGTCTTGATATCCCAGAAAACCTGAAGACTGTTTTTCAAGACGGCTTTAAATTTTGAGATGAGGGACTGGGTAGCCATTTTTCGCTATGATATGCTGGTTTGAGAGAGTGGAGTTTTCATTCAGAGATTGCTCATGACTTCATTGTTAAGCACCCAAAGTCAACTGATTGTAATTTCTTTCACCAAATAAATCATCATAGCAAAACTTACACGTGAAGTACAAGTAGTCCCGCTTACCAATGGTCATTGGGATCAGGAACTCTGCCGTTCGGCAACACATTAAGGTGCAACCTCACATGACCGGGCCAACTTGCAACAGCAGTCCCAGTTGCTGTAGTTGGGCAAATTCTGCACAGCTGCAGCATCCCTTGTTATGGGATCACCACTTGTGACCTCCTGCCTCCTTCCCCATTGACCTTGCTTGTCAGACGTTGACAAGGAAGATTGCAAACGGTCATCATGGATTCGCAAGATGCTGCATTGGCTGCAAGTACGAAGACTGGCCATATGTACCCCTCATTCAATGTCATTATAACTTTGAACAAGTGCTGAATGAGTGGATGTTAACAAGAACTACTTGTAGTTTGTGAATCAGTATATTTCGACAGGTGAAGTAGAAGTGAGAGCTAGGACCTCTGTTTCAACCCTCTTCACTTATTCTGGGTTGCCTTTTTTGCTCCTTAGCTCACTGCAATCAGAATGAAAGCAGCAGTGTCTGTAGTTATGACTGTTACATTGATGGGTGAAATACTATTTCCGTTATGGTTTCCAAGCATATGTAAATGCATGTTTCTTCAAAGTAATGGGCTCGTGGCACCATAGCTGTCAGCAGCAAAGGAAATGTTTTATTTTCATTTCAAGCAATGGGGAATCACATTTTGAAAGGACATCAGGAAAAATGTTAAGAGCTGTTCAGCAATGCCTTGAGAGTTAATAGAGTAATAGATTCTTCCTAAATGGATGTGTTTAAATAGAGGCTGGGGACCATCTCTCAAGGATGCTGTAGTACCGGATTCCTTAACTGAGCACAGAGTGCACTAGATGATCTCAAAGCTCATTACAAACCCTCATATTCAAGACTTTCTCTCTGATTCTCTTGTGTAAAAAATAAATTAATAGTATTTACCCTTTATGAGCAACCAAAAAAAGCAGGTAATTAGAAGTTTAGTTACGGTAACAGAATCAATAAAAACTGTACAACTGTAAGAAATGGCAATCACGAGAGTTCTCTAACTGCCAGACAGATGTTGCAACAGAGCGTAGAAGAGGACTAAACTAAAAGTCGTCGAAGTGTGGAAGTCAAGATCAGCGACCATTCATCTGAATGCTGATAACACATCACTTACTTATCAAACTGAACTTGCACTTTCAATTTGTAATTCAGCTCTTGAAGTTTCACAAGCAATCTGGAAATTCAAACAACACAAGTTAAGAATAAAGAAAAAAATATTCTTTTTTTTTGGGTCTTGATGATCTTCACATTCCTTAAGCACTTCAAGAAAAGCATTTTCCTTACGTATCCTCCTGTACAGCTCAAATTCCTACAAGATTAAAAGAAGCATCTGTCATCAGAGGAGGCACCACTTAATTGAAAAGTCACAATGTACACACCAACCTAATATTTTGAAAGGGTTCCACTTATAAGATAATTGCAGGAGCCAATCCCTAGTTTGAGCTAGCATGGGTAAGGGCTCTGCACATTCATTAAAATGCAATCCTACGTGCAACTAGTAAAAAAACATATTAATAAGTCTTGTTCCCATGTAAATGGTTGCAGAATTGTATCCCATGACATGGATAAGGGTTCACATATCATACTAAGCCATTTGGGTTTCATGTGTTTTGTAAAATCCAGCCTTTGTGATTCCAAGTTAAAATCTATGACATCTCTCTTCTTGAGATGTGGAGCCAATCAGAACTTGGGACATTTAACAGCTTCAATAGCAGAAACAGCAGAATACAGAATCAGGCCTGCAGCAAAATCTACATCTAAGTAAATGTAGGTAGTTTAAGGATATTAACGTGTTTTAAAATATTGGCAATTCAATTTAAAATGATATTCTATTGAGAAGCACTTTTTCTTCAGTATGTTGTTAAGATGTGGCATATTTTTCTTCCTAACTGGCTAAACCAGGAAATCATAAAAATATTCTGAAAGAAAGCAGTGGCAAATCATTTTTGTAAACCTGCATGGATCAAACTTGACTTGAGGGAGTTTTTTTCCCTGTTACTTTAGTTTGGAATTAATCACCTCCTTTAAAGTTCTTAGAAAACCACCATACATTAATCACATCAGGTATAAAACAAATTACCTCAACTTTACTGTAAATTGTACTCCAGTCTTCAGAACTAATGGTCTCTGAGGATGAGTAGGCATGCAAGGCTGCCTTTCTACAACAAAGGAGCTGGAGAGAAAAAAAATGGACAGTTGAATTGTTTCAAAAGGGGAACAGAACATTATGCCAAAAATGAACAAATCCTCAATCTTCCATAATGCAAATATGAACGTTTTTTAAAAAAAGAGGCAAAAGGTTTTATTTTCAAATTATTTATTTGAAACAGACACCTAGCATGCTATGGACAAAATTTATAAACAATCATATCTAAATAGTTTTCCATAGTTCTCTAAACCAACCTTTTCCCAATCCATAAATTTTTATCTAGGTTGGGGAAGCCTGGTCCGTCCCATCACAATTCTTTGGCATTTTTCTTCTAGCCTTTCAAGATTTTGAAGGCTCTCTGTAGCTTGCAAGGAAATCACTGACAGTAGTCAGTGAAACTTAAAACTAAAAATTTAAACTAATTTAAACAAAACTGCATGATTTCAGACAAAAATTATTTCACTAGAGAGTTCCGCACAGACTTTCTGGGAATCATGCGACTGCTCACATTTCAACCAAATAATTTAATCAGCAAGATGAGAGAAAAGAGATTCTTCAGCTTGGATGGAAAGATGAAATACAACGTATACACTTTTCTAAATGAGGAACACAAGAAAAAAAATACCTTTGAATGAGCTGCTTGAAGAGACTTAATGTCCGATCATATAGCCCTTTCTTCTGTTGGGTAATAGGATCAGCTTCATAGGTGAATTTCTGCTCCAGCTCCTCCAGTTTTTTAAGCTGTTGAAGAATCTGCTGAAGACTCTCAGCCACTGTAGTAAACCTATCATTACAATGATTGTATGTGAAGATTGTTACATTTCTCCTTGGGGTAACAAGCACAGAAACCAGCAGTCTTAATTGTTTAGGGGCAACACTAACTTTACAAGGCTCTTGAGGCCTGTGCCTCAGAGCATTCATGGTATGTTAGAATCAAACATATAACTGTTTGGACCTTGGATAGTTTTATATTAAAATGTTCAGGTACTTTCCCCCTTCTGGTTGAATTCATTCTGAAAATTCCTGATTGCACTTGCTGTGCTTCAGAGACCTACCAGTTTTGAAGCTGATCTAGACAAGCATTGGGTGGGCCGCCGATACAAGCAATCTGCTGTCGATGCTTCCATTCAACCAGCTCTTCTGTTATCAGAGCATTTTGGGTATTTTCAATCACAGGCAACGAAGAGGATATCAAGCGTAGAACATCCTAGAGAGAATCCAGTAAGAAACATATTCAAGCTATTACTCGACATTTTAGATCAATCCTGGCAAGATCCATTTGAAATATCAAGGAATGTCTCTCTTCAGTTAAAAATAACCCAAAGAGCTCTAACATTCACATGTGGGAATTTGCTAGAATACAGGGGGGATGTTGAGGTTTTGAGCCAAAGAACATACTTGTGCTGTAATAAATGCATCCAAAAGGCAGGTTGCAGATTCAATCCTACTTGATAGGACTGTTATGTGGAAATAACACAAGGAAGAAGCATTATGTATATCTTCTAAGTTCTTGACTGAATTGTGGAATACTAACAAACAAACAAGAGGAACTAAAGGTCTACCTGCAAAGTAAGGAACCTTTCATTTTTTTAAAGATGTGGCAGCCAAAAGCAGCAGTAGACAGAGCAGTGACATCAATAAATAAGGCAGGAATGGAAGTCAGAGGGAAGCCTAAATGAGTGACTGTTAAATTTCTACTTGTCAGCCCCACTAAGTAGTGCAAAGCAAGACATCAACTCCACAGGAAGGCTATACTATTTTTTTAAATACTAGCTATCGTTAATAGAATACTGTAAGTTTGATTGAGCTTTATTGCCCCACCCCTATTTTCAAGTGAAATAAGGTACTGACCGCCTGAACTGCTTTCACATTATCTTCTGCTTGTTTTTGACTTAAGCCATGTTTTTCCACTTGTTGCTTTGGTAATGGATCTGGCTTATCTCTTGTCAAGGGCAACCTACCCTCTACACTAAACTGGAGAACAGCAAGGGTGGCATATAGATTTTAGTGGCCTGATATGGCTGCTGTTTTGTTGGCCAGAGTGAGTACAAGGGGAGAAGCTGCTTAATGCTGGTCTTGAACAGCAGCTGTTCTCTCACAAGGGCTGATCAAACAATCTTGCTGCTAGCCAGGGCTGTCGGGGTGAGATGCTAAGTCCCAGCGGTCAAGCTTGGTATATAGGTGTTGGGGACTAGACCTCTAGAACAGCCACCTTTCTCAGACGCTGGGGGACATGCTGCTGGCTAAAAATGCATGGAATGAATCAAGTGGCTAGAAGGAAGTTAAGACTGAGAAGTAATTGCTATTTCCTGGTTGGGAAGGGGGAACAAAGATCCACAGATGGCTTCAAAAAGTGAAGACCTAGAGGGACAAAAGCTCCACTCCAAAAGGGAAGGAGTGACCTGGCTGTCTCTGGGGAAGGATTAGGCAGAAGACCCTGAGAGAAGTTCTTTCCTCAATGGAGAAGTAGATGTTCTGCTGAGCAGAAGGTCAAGCCATGCTAAGCACATGACAGTACAATTCCAGCCCACCCCTTTTACTTTCTTTCTTGTTAAACTCAGAAGAGGGGGAAGAGTTGGAATAAAAGGGGGAAGGAAACAAAATAGCTAGCAGGAGAACTAGAGGGAGATAAGTCTCTGTGAGTGAGACCTAGGAGGAAAAAGCTGATACTGGGTGACCAACGGTTATCACCAAAAGTTTAATAATAACATCAAAACTATGTTAATACTTGTAATAAAAGCCCTCATTGTAAATAGTAAAGGCCTCCACTGGTTTGTGCCAATTGCCACCCTTGTAAAAAACAAGGTTGACTTCAGTTCAAAAAGAACCCTGTTATTCTGTGGCATCCACCTCCAAATGAATTTCATTGGGTGTATATATCCTCTTTTTCCTATAGCTGAAGGTGACAATCATAATACTATATATCCTCTCCCAATAATGCTTAGGTTGAACTGAGAGGCAATGGATGCTTTAAAGGCACCCAATGACTTCCAAAGCTCATGATAGATTTAACAGCTATCACAAAGTGCCTACTAATTAGACAAACAAACAGTCACAGCTCTCCAAAGAAGCTAGCTGAATCACCTGTCTTTTATTGTGAAGCTGCAAATACATGGTGTGGAGCTGTACTTTTTCCTTTTTATAGTCATCCTGGGTCATGCTGTTGGGTTCACAATCTGCAAAAGAGATCATGCCAAAACTCTGTCAAGTGTCTTTTGTATTTAAAACTGCAGAAAGTAAATCATCCAAAAAACAATATCAAAGTCTTCTCCGGGATAAAAAGAAGATATCTGATGCTTACCCTGCATATTTCATTCATCTCTAAAAGAGAAATACTAGAAAACTAGGAATGTCCCCCCTTGCCTTTGCTAACCAGGAGTATGAAGAAAGCTTCTACAGGTAGTCATGACAACTGGAACCAGAAGATATGTCAAAACATATGATCATTAAGTGAGGCATTACATGACCAGATACAATTTTACCTTTTTTGCCACAGTGTTTACGTGAGACATTATGAAACTGCAATTTGTAACCTTCCTTGTCAGCTTTGTCATTGACTTTGCTTGTTAGAAGCTGCCTGGGAAGGTTGCAAATTATGATCATGTGACCACAGGATACTGCAATTGTCATGTGAGCTGACTGCCAAGCACCCAGATCACAGTCGCACAACTGCAGGGATGCTGTGATGGTTAAGTGCAAGGACTGGTTGCACTTTTAACGTGCACTAAATGAATGGCCGAAAGTCAAGGACTACCTACAAGGCTTACCTGGTCAAAGGACAAGACACTAGGAATGCCTGCGTACAAAAGCAAAGCATTAGGGGGAAAATATGTATTTGAATCTAGGCCAAGGACAGTCAATTTGCAGCACTTCAGATATTAATGATCTGCAAAATCATCAGACGTGTGATCTTCTTCACAAGAGGATCTGGCTGAAGAATATTATATTCCGAACACTGAAGATCCAAGGCCTAAAATGAGCAACAAAAGGCCAGGTCCCATGGATTCTGACAGCTGAAACCAGGAATTAGATGCAATGTCTCCCATCCTGGGAGTCCAGAAGGCATGAGGCAAAGAATCTTTTCACCTGCTAATGATGGGAGCTGATCAACAGATCCCAGCAAAATCCAAGCTGCAGAAACTGGAGGGAGATGGAACACCAGGAACTGCTGAATTCAATACTATTCAAAAGGCTTACGCCTTGCTGGATCAGCTTTTGATGATAGCTCATTCTTTGTGCTGGGATTCTTTTGCCTGTTTTATATTAACAAAACCCTGGTTATCCTGCACCAAAACCTTTGGGGCTTTGATGAGAGAACGGATGCTGTAACTTTGAACACTACTTTGGCTTTTGCAATGAAGCTGTTTGGACTGATTTCTGATTTTACAACCTGGATTAGCTAATATGTAAACTGCTTTACAGCAGTTGCTGGGATCTTCTTAAACAATGAAAACATTCAACAAAAGGAGCTTAGCTCCTGCTTCCATTGTTTGCTTTGAGCTTAGGATGAAAAATAAATGAAAAGCTTGTTTGAAATTCTCCATCAAAGAGCATTAAGAACAATTCAAGTTTCATTCTAGTTGAACAGAGAACACTCAAAACTGGAATGTTTTGAGTTGTTTCGTTCTAAGCTCAAAGCAAAATATTGGGAGTTTGTTTCAAGTCTTCTTCAGCCAATCTATTCCCAGGTAACATAAGCTGGGAAGAGGATAGGAGTTGCAATCCAACACAAGTGGATATGGAGGGGAACCAAGTGAGGGTAGGATGATCTGGAGTGATATGAGCGCAAGCAGATCTTAATATTTGTACTGAACATTCACAAAATGGAAATCTAGTCTCTAGTCATTTTTTTTAACAGACTAAGATTTCAACTGAGCCTCAAACTGGCCACGTTTTCATCATCAGGGAACAATGTCGAAGATAGAAAACAATAGATTTCATTAAAAATGGCTAGAAACTGAATCCTCACCTCTGACTTGAAAGGTTTTATATTTGAAATCATATTCATCTTGAACATCCTCAAGATTTTTTATCATTTGCTCTATTTCCTAGAAAACAAATAACCTCATCAGACATTCAAAATCGCTTAATACAAATGGTATTTATGAAAAGAAGTAAATGTAATTATTTCAATGATTCATTTCATTACATTACTGTTTTATCTTTATGATGAAGTCTAAGATAGGTTCAGCCAAAAAATATGACCAAAGGAAGGTTGACCAGTGAATCTTCAGGCTTAACAGAGTAGTAGATATGAACCAAAATGTCCTTTGTCCAGTTAAGCCAGAATATTCACTGGAATAGTCAGGAATAGAAACCTGCTGTCTAAATTATCAACCACTAGTTGCAGTGAGATTTTGATAATTTAGTTCAAGACCTTGCAACAGGCATCAACTAAGTTTACCAGGCTGGAGAAAGCTATGTTATATATATATATATCCCTTTGCTACCTCTATGAGTGTCCCACAATCAACTGGTGCTAAAAAAAATATATGATGACTACTCAATGTTTTGTCATGTGACAATAGCAAGAGCAAGATTTTGATAACAGCATTGGGAGACCACAACTTCTCCATTGCTCCCAGTCAACCACCCAATCCTTCTTCAAATGTAGCTTATCTTTGCACATTCCCCAATCTGTGCATCAGAACCAACAATGTGTTGTTCCCTTTTGGGTTATGATGTGGCTAACAATAAAACGTTTCCAAGTGGCAACTCTTTTAACGTACTATGACACGATCCTTCACATTTGTGACTTTTGCATCCATCTCTTTCACTTTGCCCAGCGCCGCAGTATTTTGCACGTTGTCCGTTTGCATCTAGAATTTGAAATGAAGGGGGGAAAAAATCAAGAATGAAATGTATCACAACGTAGCATTTCCCCCCTCCCCCCCAATAAAAAGGAAAACCTCCACAGCAGGAATATTTCATGACCTTTTTTAGGTTAATTCTGAGAAAATGCTAACTTGGGTAGACACATTAAAATTTGAAACTGAAGTCCATGATCTATGCAGAGGCTGAACAATGTTCAACACAAGATGCTGTTTTCCCAGCTTACAGAGGATAACTAACCTGATCTGCAGCCTCTGCAGACTTCAGGATTTTCCTTTCTTCCTGGAGACATTTGGAGATCATCATGGCCATATACATCGGGTCTTCCACAAAAGTATTCTGGATCATAGCATAAAATATAAGTGAGGGACTTCCAATATTTTTTCAATATGCTCACTACCAGACTACCAGCTCTCTATCCTACACTTTCCATTATTTATTTCCATTAAAGAAATGGGAGTCAGAATTCGATTACAAATCACATATTACATGTAAACCCTAGTGCCACCTTTTTCACTTCTAAGCTAAGACATTCTTCAACCTCCGAAGTGGTACTTGGTATTCAACTGCTGCATACTAAGAAATGCATGTGTGCGCTTTGAATTGCTTTCTGTTACTGCGTTTATTAAAAAGGAGCTCCTCAGGTTTAAAGCTGAAAAAGGAGTGTGTCCGCCATACCAGGAAAAATTAATACAGACAAAAGCCCTGTGTAAGATCTAGCTTCCCATCGTCCAGCCACTCCAGCTGGAATTTTCTTCTTCACAATAATAATATGTGTGTGTGTATCACACATGGAGATACGGTTATTAGAAGCCACACTCCAAAAGATGTCAGACAAAAATGACATAGAAGGATAAAACACGAAAAACTAGAAGCTAACAACTATAATGAACACACACATTCCCTTTCTTCTTCCAGGAAAAAATGATAGAAAAGGTAGTAGCTACAATAGGAACAAAACAAACAAGAATTGGGTGGAGGTGAAATGAGTGTGGGAAGGGAAGGATTTGAGGGGTCATTATAGTCTGCTTAGGATGGCACAGCAAGAGTTTAAAAAAAAAAAGGTCCCTTTTATTACATTGTAGAAATAATCCACACGCTATCAAACGGAAGTATTCTAAGATACTTCAACAAAGGCAAATTAGAAAGTGCTCTTGTACACTGACCTGGAGGTTTCGTTTACTCTTCCTGATGTTGTGCTGCAATAAAAAATTGTTTTCCTGGGTAAAACGGCTATATTGATCATCTAGTTGTGACAGGAGATTCTGGAAGAGCAACGTGGCCATTGAAAAATCTTCAGCAGCATGGTCCCTGGAAGAGGAAGCAGGCAAAACAATAGCGTTAGCATATCTTCCATCTCTTTATATTGCACAAACCCCAACACGCTTGAAAAACCCAATTTATTTTTCTTTGCCCTTCCACTTTGGTTAGCAGTCACAAACCGACCCAACTTTCCAATAGTCCCCCCCAAAGTACTCTACATCTGGCAGGGGAACCCATAATGAATACACCTGAACAATATGGGCTGCTGTGCCAATAACAGACCCAGCTGGTTGAGCCGCAACGGAGGAGTATCACAATAGACATTCCAATTCAGTTGCATGTACTTTTTTTTTGCTTTTATTATGGCTGTATTTTTATGCATTGTTAAGATATGAATCTGGGGTTTTGCCTATGAATAGGAACTGCATGCGCAAACTGTAACTCAAGACAAATTCTAAAATACCTGGACAAGCCACAAAGGAGTCCAAGGGTTAAGGTGGAACTGCAGCGTAACTGAACAAGATTTATTTTAATTATGCTGCTCTGCACATTAGCGTTCTCAAGTAAAACAAAATGCTGATTTATACCAGCCGCTCATGCTGAGCACTTTCCTCAACATGTGCATGGTTCAGAATTTTTGTTACCTGCTGTTATGAGATTGAGGAGGTAGCTTCCCATTTCTTCATTTACAACATTTGGCTTAAGAATATAAAATACGAGACGGCATAATCCAGTGGAATTTACTTCCTCGGCCAACAATTCAGCCGAAGTTCCATTAGATTTGAGAGAAATAATTCTCATGATTGCTGACTGCATCCTACTCCTGCTTAGAATCATAGCCTTACAGTATTTTTTGGATGTCTTCCACAAAATGAGACTCTTACCAATCTTGGCTTTCTAGCCACTGTGCCAAGTATTGCCTGATCTCCATAGGAAAACTATCATCGTAGAGCTGATGCACAAGTTCCAAGAATTTGGAATCCAGCTGTTGCAGTTTACACCACTGACTCATCCTGTGGAATCAAATGTCCAATTATGTAGTTAAATATAGGTCTTATGCAATCAGTAAAAATTTCAGTTAGTTATTAAATTGCATTATCTGAAAGCACATTTCCTCTTTTCCTATTTACCTAATGCCACACTAACACACAAATCCTCTTTCTTTCATTAATGTTAACCACTGGTTGTGTGTGTGTGTGTAGGGGGGGGGGAGATGTCAGTGGACGTTACTACTAGCACCATTTGTTTCCAGAAGTGGCCTATTTGGAAATAAGACTGAGGACTTAGGATAGCAAATTAGCTCTAAAAATTCTTATTAATATAAGAGAAGTATCAGATACAGGAAAAATAACTATTAAAAATCCAATCAATCTAATGTTATTCTTAGTGGACCAAGTGCAAATCTTACTTAAACTTGAAAAGATGTGACCAAGTCAAAGTTATAAGAATAGGGTTGCAAACCACATGCAGTGTAATAAAAGTAGAATAAATGATAAACATGCCCTGTGAGTTTCAGGTTTATATGCAATTTCCTGTATACTCCAAGAACGCATACTGCAGCCCAGACTATGATTGATTCAGGGTTTATATAAACTGTAGTGCATCAAATATAAAAAAAATGTCTGGTTTTACATATCAGTACCAGAAAAAAGGGTTCTAGAAGGCTGGTTCTCAAAATTCATACAGAAGCAAAACTGTGGTATATTTATCATATGACATTGATCCATCCAGGAAGTTTGCTTTATGTACTATACAAACCTTATCAATTTTAGTTTAATATATTACACATTTAAACAATGGCATGCACTGTTGCTTATAGAAGACCTGTTCCTGTAATGAAAACCACATATGATATTAGTCTCTGCCATAAGAACCAAGTTACAGGCTGTCCTCAACTTATGACCGTAATTGGGACAATTGCTAAGCAAGGCAGTGGAGCTCAATTTTATGAACTTTTCTGTCATGGTTGTTAAGTGAATCACTGCAAGTAAGTGAATCATGCAGTCTTTAAGCCAATCCGGCTTCTTCCATTGACATTGCTGGCCAGAAGGCGACTGTGAAGGTTACAAATGATGATCAATGATCCCAGGATCCTGCAACCATCCTAAATACATGCTGTTTGCCAAGCGCTCAAATTTCGATCATGTGATGGTGGGGATGCTGTATTGGTTATAAGTGTAAGGACCAGTCATAAGTCACTTTTTTTCAATGCCATTGTAACATCGAATGGTTGAGAAGTACTTGTATTCAGGAATTAAAGATATGGATATCAGTGTAAACTATAATCATCTGTCAGGCTTCAAGTATTGATTTTTCCTCCTACAAGAAACCCATTTACTCCAACAAGCTGCAAGCCATCATTACAGCTACCAAAGGGGGACCAGTTGGTCCAACAGTCATTAAGTGCAAAGGCTGTAGTCAAATATCAGGTTTTGGATTCCCCCTAGTAGCTACTCCTAAAGAGCACCAAATGCTACAATGCTTTCTTCCAAATTATTCTAAACGGCCGTTTTTTTCAAAATGCCACTTTCAAAAATGTGCAAAATTCAGCTGCAGAATAGCCTGATGAAAATCTCTCGACTAAGCTTGGGATTAAACAGTTCACCAGGAGTGACCCAATATTTCAGGTAGGGGAAATAAAAAAATATTTTATTTTCTTGGACTCCAAGATCACTCAGAGGGCGACTGCCGCCATGAAATTAAAAGATGCTTGCTTCTTGGGAGAAAAACTATGGCAAACCTAGACAGCATATTAAAAAGCAGAGATGTCACCTTGCTGACAAAAGTCCGTATAGTCCAAGCTAAGGTTTTCCCAGTAGTAATGCATGGCTGTGAGAATTGGACCAAAAGGGAGGCTGAGTGCCAAAGAACTGAATTATGGGGTTGGAGAAGACCGCAAGGAGATCTAATCAGTCAATCTTAAAGGAAATCAAACCTGACTGTTCTTTGGAAGGACAGATACTAAAACTGAAGCTGAAATACTTTGACCACTTAATGACAGGAGAGACCCATTGGAAAAGATCCTGATGTTGGGAAAGATTGAGGGCAAAAAGAAAAGGCTCCACTGTAGAGGATGAGATGGTTAGATAGTGTCATCAACGCAATGAACATAAATTTGGGCAAATTCTAGGAGACAGGGGAGGGCAGGGGAGCCTGGCGTGCTATGGTCCTGGCATCACAAAGAGTCGGACACGACTTAGCGACTTAACAACAAAAGAGCAAAAAATCCTGAGGGACCGAAGGCAAAGCGATCCTTCTGCCCTGTTTGGCAGGGAGGCGTCTCAACTCGGGCGTGTACAACGGACTTCTCCACAGCCGGCATTCAACCACAGGCTGCCTTACCCTGCAACAGCACATCTGACAATTAACAAGCTTAGCAATCCTAAGAGGAAAAAAAACCCATCACCTGGAGACCGATAATGGGATTTTGAAGGCTTGAGGTTCCAGTTCTTAAATGCAACCCGTGAAGAACTCGGAGGGAGGGACGCATGCAAAGTCTCCTGCACAAATGCTGCCTAAGGACACCGACTTAAGGCAGACTACCTACTTGTTGCTTCCAGAACCTTCAAAAGAACCGGAGATCCCGAACCGTCCCCGACTTCCTTGCGTTCTGTTAAAACGAAAGTACCTTTAAACGGGAAGTAGCAAAGCACGACAGGAGGCGCGCACCAATCCGCGACAAGCTAGTTGAGGGAGTAGCCAATCAGAAGCTTGGCTGAAGGAAAATGGCTGTTACGAGGAGATGTCCTCCTCCCTGTTCTGTATAAATATGCGGCAGGAGGAGGGAGGGGGGAGAGAGAAGGTTTTTGAGTCTAGGGATAGTTTTCATTTTCATTTGAGAAGTAACTGTTCTTACTCAATTTGAAAAACTGCTCGGCCAGCACTGTGATAAACAATTAGCTGGGCGTAAATCCTATTGACTTCTGTGGCATTATCAGGTACGACTGACTGCGTGAATGTTTGCTTTAGATTAGACGCGCGCAGGAAACGGGCACAGATGCGAGACAATTCCAAGCAGGCAGGCACGAACGAACTTGGATGGTAAATAGTATTCAAAATATTTTCAGAGGCATTAAGGCTTCCGAAATGAATGCCACTATATCAACATATTGGTCCCTCTAAGGAATTATTGTAATCAATTAGGTCTTCAAATGCTTGGTTTCAATTCTGAACAGTCTGGAGCTCCTTTATCTGAAGCAGGATGTTATACTATGTTACGCTTATTTGGAGGCCTTTCTTATTTTTTAAATATTTTTATTAAATTTTAAAGTACATTAAACACTTTCTCTTTACTCTTCTCCGGTTTTCTTATTGTTTTTATCTGTCTACTTGAAAATTTAATAAAATTATTTTAAAAAGCTTGTTTTTTAAAAAAAGAGTTCAGCTGAACCTAATTATTCACCTTATTTTCAGCCTTTGGAGAATACACCACTAGGCAATTTTTAAACCTGACACTCAGTTGAGGGAGATGTCATGTAGGTCACAGGCATGAAATTGGTGCCAGAAGAAAACATCTTCAGCCACAAGCAGTCATGTTATCTTGTAGTTTCTTTAACCAACCGAGATCGGCCTCGTACTAAACCAAAATCAAGCCAAAGCTCTTGCAGAAAATCCTAATTCACACTTTGACCAGCAATTGGCTTAAGTTCTCCCACAACCTTATGGAAAATGTGCATAAGAATCAAACTGAAAACTTTGAATTTAATTGCAGCGCAGAAACAGGAAAGATGATCCGTGTAGATTTTCTTTGTGCAATTTACTTTAGCTAGCTAGACGATCTAAGGACTACCAATGTCATCCACACCATCCTGGTGCCTTGGGACTACAACTCCCATGGCCAGGCTGATGAAAGGTTGCCTTAGTCTACTAGCCTGCTTTGGGGTGGGGGGAGGTGAAGGTTACCAGCATCTACCGGTACTGCAGTGTGATCAGTTCGGTTTTATTTCTTCCCTGCATCGGATTTCTCCGAACAAAAGCAAAATATGGCGATGCCACGCACATGATAAGCGATGCCAAGATAAACATTTTCTTGTTTATCTTTTATTTTTCAACTTTCATTCTTTCCCCGTATGAAGAAGGCGGATCTAAGGCTTTTTCCATCCTGTTGGCGGGAGGGGAGAGCTATATCTAGAACAGCCTAGGCACGTGTTTTCTAGGAAAGAGCGCCGAGTCTCGGAAAGCTGGTGCAACGAAACTGAAAGTTAAAAAGGATCCGGAGGGAAGGAAGGGGGATGGGTTTTGGTTTTTTTTTTTTTTTGCTTTTGGCAGAAGAAAAAGACGTTGCTTTGCAAATGTGTCCAATCTGTACCAAAACTCTCCTCTCTACGTGGGCGCATTAAAAGAGTCCCATAACAGTATTTGTAAGTCGGCGAATAAGGAAATCCACGGAAGATTGCTAAATGAGATGAGACATTTTCATTTGCCTCGTCTGCTCGACCATAAACGGAGGCGTCAGGCTTTCGAAGGGACGCGCTCCGACTTCTTTGTACTGTACAGGGGTCCCTCTCCAGCATATATGAAGTGTGTATGATGTACAGAAACGAGGAAGAAACGTGACAGCCTGTGCGTGTGAGTGCTTTTTGCTCACCAATTTGGACATCTAAAAAGTTCCACACCCTTAAAGTATCAGCATCATATATTCCACAAATGACTTGTTGAGGCCTGCGTAATATGTACCTTGTATTTCCTCTTATATATATAAAAAAAGATTCAATCTAGAACTAAGAAATTTCCTGGTAGTGAGAACAATTAACCAGTGAAACAGTTTGCCTCCAAGAGATTGGACAGCCATTTGTCCTTAATGGTAGGATCTCCTGCTTGGGCAGAGGGCTGGACTAGAAGACCTCCAAGGTCCCTTCCGACTCTACTATTCTGTATTCTGTAGACCTGTCGCCAATAAGTGATTTAAAGTAAAACAGACCTACACGCCCCCTAAAGCAGGGCTTTTCAACCTTTTCACCGATCGTACCACTTTTAGGATATGGCAATATTCGAGTACCACCTAGCAAGGTGTCAAAAACTTGATGACCAAAAAAAACCCCTGTTCAAAGTTGCAATTGCACTGAAATGACTTATGACCATTTTTCACACTTATGACCATTGCCGCATGCCCAGGGTCATGCGATTTATATTTGGCAACTGATTCATATTTATGATGGTCACAGTGTCCCAGGGTCATGTGATCCCCTTTTGCAACCTTTTGACAAGTAAAGTCAATGGCAAGGCTGCTGGTGGCCAAGTGCTAAGGCGGGACTTCCCTCCTTCCCTGCCTCCCTCTTTCTCATGCCCACGTCCTTCTGAAGGAAGAATTTGAAACCCCCCCCATATTTTCTCTCTTCCATATATTCATCAAACAAGGAAAAGCCTCCAGAAACAGAAAAGACAAACTGCTGAGTGAAGTAGCTTAAAAAGGCACATTCCCCTTTAAGAATTAGCTACTGGCTAGAAAGGAAAGTAAGGAAGAAAAAAAAATGTAGTAAGTATTGGCTGTGGCTAAGGCAGCCTCCCCAAATGGCTCCATTCATAAGTAAAGGAATCTACAGGCAAAATCCATTCAGGACAAAAATACTTCAAAATCCCTTGCAGCAAAACTTACAGCTAACAATAGCAGAGCAATAGAAGCTAACACGAGCCATCAGCCAAATAGAAATTGCCAAACACTCCTTAAGAACACAAAGCCCACATTGCACAAATCCCAGAACTTCAGTCACAAAAGCACATAAGAATCCTTCCACTCTCCATCTCCCTCCCTCCCTCCCTCCTCACCTCCAGCCATTGCTGCCTTTTTCATTCCTCTTGGAGGGCAACCCCTCCCCCACCCTCCTCCTTCAAATTCTTTCCCTTCTGTGCAGCCAAACTGCTTCCTTTTATAGCCTCTCCTGTCTCTGCCCCCTCCTCCTCCTTTCTCATGGGGGAGGGCGAGCCAGAACTGAGCCTGGGCCCTTTGTCTCTCCCCAGCCACTGCAGCTCCAGAGGACTCTCTCACTGTTAAGTCCTTGCCTGTGCTGGCTCATTCCCTCCCCCACTACACTTGGCTAGGCAGGGCTGCGTACCACCTGCCACTTGTTAATGTACCACAAGTGGTACACGTACCACAGGTTGAAAAGCCCTGCCCTAAAGAGATGTTGTTTGTAAATTATCAGTTCCTTTTGGTGCTTGATCAGGTGATAAGTTTCCATACCAGCAGGTTTGAGAGGTGTGCAAGGCTAAAGTTTAGACTTTTCCTCTTAATCGGAACCAACAGGTCAGCATTTATTTATATATACACTTTGACCCCGCTTTTCTGCTATCTCCTTGCTCAAGTGACTATAAAGGACTCACTATAACAAACATGAAGGCATTAGCAAATATCCATACAATGCAGTAATGCCAAATGTGTGGCGCATTAAAACTTTTGGACAAAGAGTTCCCAGTTTATTGATATAAGACTCGTCTCTCGAAACTCCTGGTGAAAAATGAGTATCTCTTTCTTACCCCAAAATGCCGTTAAGAGAATGCTTGTGGGAATGGGAAGAGTTCTGCAGAAAACCTAAACGCCAACCATTTCCTTTCTTGCTTTCTTCCCTTACTGTATCCCCGGGAACTCAAATAGGTTCCATTGGCTGATCTTCAACTTACAGTAAAGGGAAATGGGGTGTCGTGTCCTACCTAAGGAATGGTCCCTACAATGTTTCCTCCAACCATCTCCTCCATCTGGGCTGGATTAAAGATCTCATAATTCTCAATCAGTGTGACCACTGGCCCTACAGCCTGGGGGCCCATAGCTATGTCAGTCCAAGGCTATTATTATTATATGATGGAAGGATGAAGCTAAGATGGCCAGCTTTTATGTACCCAACACTTCAGGTTTTACAATTAAACAGGGATTGACTAGGCTGCTCTCACTCTCGTGAAATATACATCCAAGGATAATGTTGCAAGATATAATCTGGGTCGGTCACCAGGACCAGAGGTTTAGTTTTCCAAGCTTTTGGACTCGTGCTGAAGTGTTTTGAATCTTTCTAGAACAGGAGAGATGCCAGGATGCCAGTGCTCATAATGAACAAGCTACCAATTAGTACACATTCTTCCTAGCTGACAGAAAAGCGGAGATGTATCAATGCTTGTCTGATAGGTACCTCAATGTGCCCCCTCATTTCACATGGGGAAGGGGAGACTCCTTTCTTCTCTGTAAGAATATAGCCCTGCTGCTATTCTGGCCTGTCTGGTGGAGACCACCAAACTACAGTTTTACATATGTGGAACTCTTGACCAATTCTGCTGTTCAATCATTGCATTGGAATAATGGGAGCTGAGAGAACTGGTAACCCAGACATTCTTCAAAGAGGCATGCAGAGCAATAGATTTCAGCTCTGGTAGTTGCTACTTGGAGAAGTTGGAATGGACCGTAGGAGAAAGGTGGGACTCACCCTTGATTGTCTAATGGAGAGAAGGCACATTATGCAAGCAGCTTTGTACACACACACACACACACACACACACACACACCTGGCACAGCCTTAGAGAAAATGGCTTATCTGGCATAAAAGTTTAAATTTATGGCTGAGAAGCAATTAGCATTTGGGACTTTCCTAGTTCACCACTTTCATTATTACCCATTGTGCTGCCTCAGTAGTTCTGAACATAGCTGACAAATATTTCTAAAAACAAATCAATGGCATATATTGAAATACTTTTTTTTTTTGTAATTGCAGTTTATGAAGACAGCCTTTATGGGAACCTCTGAAAGTGGAGATCCCTTTGATGGTGATAATCTTGGCAGTCAAAGCAAAGGAGACAGCACTTTCTTGCAGACCACTGCTTCTTATAGTCAGTTGGTCTTGATAACATCTATGAAGGCAAAAGGAGAGGGATTTTCCAGAAGCACAAAAGTTTACAGTAATGAAAAAACTGGGACAGCACAAGAATCTGACCTACTTGACACAAAACAGTCATGCTAAGGTCAGTCAACTTTGCTTTCTCAACATTTAAAGCTTTGCGGGCATCATGAAAGGACATTTTTATTTCTATGGTTAATAATTGTCTTGTACAATGAGGTCTTAGAATGCTGTTGGTTTTGCTGTACATTGCCCAGCTGTTTTTATAATAATAAAGATTAGAACAATACAGATTAAAAACAATACATTACTGTAGCATTTTCATGTCAAAACTTTCCAGGAGGCAAAGTGCAAATAAATCACTTTTTACAAATTGATGATAAAGAGATGCCAGATCCTTTTTCTCCCTGCCTGAAGTGCCCAATGCTGGATACGCTGCAACGTGCTTTAAACTAGTTTCAGGCAGGTTTGAAAATCATAATAAACCAACTTCATTTTGTGTTTAGGTGTAAACTGTAAACTTGAATCTTCATAGCTGTAAACTTCAGGGATTTTCATGAAGTCATAGTTATGTCAAAAAGGCAAATACCTTCCCCCTTATGCATTCTTCTTCACTTTAGACTCCATGAAGACTTTTCGTAGCAAATTTGTCTTTCTTACTATTTTGCTTTTGCTTTTGTAAGGAAGTCATAATTGTTAACACAGAATTGCACTAAATTGAATGTCCTGATATAGGAACCCTTTGTGTGAAAGTCAATGGATTTTATCATAGCAGTGGCAAAATCTAGACGAAGATTCCCATGGCAAAGAGCTTGACGAGTGGCATAGATTACTGTATACGATTGCCTCCCTTCTCTACTTCTTTACCTCTCAAATCCATCTCTGGTTATCCAATAAAGACAGCCTCTGCAAAGACTAGTAAAATGGCCTGTGATGAAATCAAGTATAAGACACACACACACCCCTTTGCTAGAGTGATTTTTCTCTAAAGATGGTAGCTAACCTTGAGAGTTAGGGTAGCACAGTGAGAAGGAGAAAGGCTCAAAGGGATAAACTGCTTGAGGGGATGGGGGAAGATAATTGGGAGTTTCTTCTTCTGTAAAAATTAAAGACAGATAAGCTTGCACTAGTTTGAGTGTTTTTTAAAATGTTAAGAAACCCAATTTCACCATAATTAGAGGGTGTTCTTGGAGCTACAAGTAAGTAGTTCAGGGGCCACGTGGAAGAATACTATATATACCGTAGGAAGTGTACTATGATCTCAGTTATTCCTGCCATTCCTGGTTCTATAGAAGCATCATGTGATTGTAATTTTTTATATTGATTATAGTTTTAATAGAATTCAATACATTTTTAGATATTGGGGAATTGTAAGAATGGCTGGAGTGGAGAGACCTATAAACGGCATAAACAAGCAAACAAGTAACTCAATAAATAAAGTTAGAAAGTGTTTATATAAAATCAGAGTTTTGTGCAACAGCATTGGAAAAATATAGCATAATAACGTAGCATGCTATATAAATTTAAAATACTGGGAAGTATTTTGTTTCCTGATTTGGAACATCACTTTCTGGGGAAACTAGATAATCGAGGGACCGCTTTGGATTTCAGCTGTCTGTCAATTGCATTTTATTTATTACAGTAACCTGGTTCTAAATAAAAATCTACAATATATAATGTGTTTCACACTGCTGTTGAATTTCCATAATATGCTGTCTTGAAACTTTGTCACTTGTACACAATTTGGTATAAAAGCATATTGAACTATCACAAAAATTAGGATATATTGAGAAAGCATAATCTTTGTGGATGTGTGTGGATTGGACTAAGCATCTGACCTAAACTATTAAACTATGAAAATACTGCATTAATCTTGCACTTAATAGAGTTGTGTATTTCACTTCCTATTCTTTACACATGAAGTAATGTTTTTATTTTCAGGTTTGAATAAATCAATTTCTCTAATATTTAAACTCTGGAAATGAAAAATATCTTAACTGAATAAGCCACAAGTGGATAGATCCGTGGAATAAAATTGACCATAAATTTTGGTTTATGTAATTATCAATATATACATGATAAATCATATTAACAATATTAGAGTTCGTGTGATGTGAGAATTCAGCCTAGTTACATCAATAAAAGTTTGAACAGTACAGTATACTATATGAGGTTCATTCTAGCCATGTCAAATCATTATCTGAACCAGATCAAACATTTGTTTAAGCAAATTAAGAGTTACAGTCAATATTCTGTATATCTCTTGGAGAAATATATTTATACTACAGGGAAATTAAGAACATTGTCTTATAAACATGTATTAATACAAACGTTCATCTGTGTTTTAAAATCTTCAGTATCTGAATGTCACTCAGCTGCATATGGAGAATTCAACTGCAAGAGAACAAAGATATAAGTTTGTTGGAATTAATAGATATTTTTTCTTAAATACAATATGAACCACAGTTTCTTGAAAATAATTAAAATGCCAATTTGACCCAACTTATTCTTGTAAGTAATTAAAAAAAGATGAAAATGCCATGGATATAATGATTGGTACTGCTTAGAAGTTAAAAGACATTGGATTTTAGTGACTTCTCAAGCAAGCTATTTATTTTAATTAGTATCACAGATGTCTTCAACCTCATATCAGTCATTCAGCTTATTTGAATGGAGAAAAATACTCAGGCATTTTGTGTCATTGCGTACAGCACAGTGAACATGGATAGGAAAAATAAAAGCAGGGAGATGTCTGAGAAGGAAGATAATGGCCAAGCATGGTAAAGGGAAAAGCTATAAAACCATCTCCACACAGCTCCTTGTTCCTGTGATCCTGTATGCTAATATTACCAATAAGTTTAAGATCCATGGGTGATCCTCTCTGGGTGTGGCTGCAAGAGGAAAATTGACCCCATTATGAACAGAAAGACAGTTTGAATGGTGGGAGAAAGAACCAAGGAAAACTTCAGAACAGATCCTGGCTGACCTCCAAGATTAAGGTACAACAATATCGAATTGTACCATCCAACACTATCTGACTGAAAATGGCCTTCATGATAGAAGATCCAGAAAGATCTCACTTCTGAAAGAGACACAAAAATCCCAGAGTAGAGTTTGATATAATGCATGTTGACAAGCCACAAGTCCTTCCGGACTTTGGACAGATGAAACAAGAGTAGTTTTTAAGTAGGTCACAGCAGCTCTATGTTTACAGAAGAAAAAACAACGCTTTTAAAGGAAAAAAACACCCTCCCTATTGTAAAACATGGAGGAGGTTCCCTAATGTTATGGGGTTGTTTTGCTGTCTCCAGCATTGAGTGCCTTGAATCTGAGCAGGGCATAAGAAAACCAGAAGATTATCAAGGCATTCTGGAGTGAAACATAATGCCTAGTGTTAAAAAGCTCTGTGTTAGTTGCAGGTCATAGGTCCTCAGGCAGGATAATGATCTAAGCCATGTATCTAAGAAAACCAAAAATGGTTAAAAAGCAAACATTCATCTGTTCTGAAGTAGCCTGCTATGAATTCGGATCTGAATCCAACAGAGCATCCATAGAAAGTGCTGAACCTCACACTTGGGAGAAGGAACCTAAAACTAACAGGAACAGTTTGTTCAAGAAGAATGGGGCAAATTGCCAATTGAGAAGTATGGACATTTTATTCAGAGTTACAGAAAGTACTTGATTGCAGTTATTGCCTCAAAACATTGTGCTACAAAATAGATTGGGGTACCAGTAATTATGTCCATGCCATTTTCATTTGTTTTGTTAAGTAACCGTAGGTTGCAATGACAAATGAGACTGGAATTTCCATTGCTAAGCAGTGCGGTTATAAAGCTCAATATCACATGAGTACATCACTTAGTAACAGCAATCCCAGTTTCTGTTGCTGTCATAACCCAAGGGCCATATGAGTCATTAAATAAGAACCTCACATGACCACAATGTGGGAAGACCCGGGAGTCCCAGACTAGTAAGCTGGCAGGCAAAAGCTATGGTCAGGTGGGTGCTACAGAGTGTGAATGGGCCAGTAATTGCTATGGGTGGGTGCTATGGAAGGTGAGCAAGTGCCACAGATAGAAGTTCCTTGGGAGAAAAAGTGGCAGGAACAGGAGTGATTTGCAACTTCCTGCCAACTTCCCCATTGACTTTGTGGAAAGCTGGCAAGGAAGGTCGTGAATGATGGTCACGTGACTGCTGGAAGCTACAATCATAATTGAGAGCTGGTGGCCAAGTGCTGAATCATGGTCAGGTGATGGTAGGGATGCTACAATAACCATAACTTCAAGGACAAGCAGTAAATCTCCCTGGTTCAGATCCTTCATAACTTTGAACAATTACTAAACGAATACTTGCAAGAATATGTTAATTTGTACATCAAAAGTGAAGCGTCTGTTCCATGAGCTATAGAATAAAATTGGTGGATGCCATTTACTTTTGTCAATTTCAACTTATTTCATAGCAAATTGGGATTCTTTGTGAAAAAATGGAAGAGTACCAAAGGGCACTATATATGTATCTGCATCTGTAAAACTTAAGGTAAGCAGAAATTAAAGAACGATGTAAGGGATGGAACCAGATGTTGCAAAATAAAGTAGCTCTGACAGACAGGTTGTCTGAAGAGGTACCAGTAGGTAGCTAAACATTTGGGCTAAAATATGTTTTGAATAAACAACATCCATAAACATTTCAAAATGCTATTACTGCATTCAGAATTATTTTGTGCATGCCCATCTCATTAGTTTCCAGAGAGGGAAACTGAAATTAGTGAAAAAGTATTTGAAATCTATAAGAAGTAAAGGTCTGGCAAGAATTACAAAAGATTGTTTAAATTTTGAGTCACTAATAAACCAACAGAGATATCTGCAGGATGAAAAAAATAAGGAAAATGCATTTCAGGGATAAAAGGAATTTTCTCTGCCAAAGAACATTTCTGTCTAAAGAACTGTTTTTTAAAATATATATATATATATTCCAATTTTTAATATATTTTATCTAGTTACATCTCTATTTTTAGCCCAGGTTCTAAGCTTTTGAATAGTTTCAGCATCTCTTTTTTCAGGAATCCACCTGGAATATTAATCTAATGCTGTTAATCTTTGGGGAAAGCTTCAATAATTGATATTGTATTGAGCCACCAATGTCCTTAAATTGGTCTTGTTTCTAAGGAAACAATTTGAGTTGCAACAGCCCAAAATGATTGTGATATAACCAGAGTGTCTGCCTTTGCAAATGTGCTTTCTGCTATATTTCCACTTTCAGTTGCATTTACTTGTTTGTAAGGTGTTTTTCACCTTCCTGGACTGACTGTTTTAAGTTCTGTATATTCAAGTTGCTATCATTCCTCCAATAAAGATATTCTCAGCAGCAAAAACTTAGCGATGTATGAAGAATCAAACTAAAGAAATAGCAGGTTGTTGGAAATCAACATTCTTTTATTAAACAGTTATAACAATAAGTTCTGATAATTCAAATAGCTGATTATTTCTCACGAATCAAACATTCATTTGTTCAGTACCTATTTGTAAACAAAGTAAAAATAAACAAAACCTGCAACGTACAGCAGTTTCCATTACAGAAGGGCTCAAGTGTTCTCTCAAAACAGCATAAACACTTGGTGACATGGGAAGAAGATCTGATGGAGAAGGTGGATCTGTGGAATTATTCAGACTTTAAAAAAGAAGACAATTATGTTTAGTAAACATGATATACATCGTAACACCTTATTTTTATTCTCACATGTTTATAATGCCTTTCCTTTCATCCATCACACCCTTGCTCTCAAACAATCCAATTATTAAAAAAAAATAAAGAGTTTGGGTTTCTCAGTGTGTTTTAACATCTCAGTTAAAGAGCAACATCCCACAGCAGAGTTTGCTAAGTTTCCTACATTAATTACTTTAGATAATAACAACTGAAACAAATAGAATGATTACTCACATTTTAGAGACTGGAATGAAGACAGAGGGGACATAACCTTTGGTTCCTCCTTCTGTAGGTCTTGCTACTAAATGTAAAATATGATGCACATTAAATCTGGATCAAGACTAAGAAGTGTAAGCGATTTTGGGTACATAGGAGGATGTCACTTCACACATTTAGCTCAATTAAGGGAAGGGAAGACATTCAAAATAATTTCTGACCTTCATTAGGCTGAGAGCTGTAGTGCTTTCCAAAAGCTTTGTCTTTGGGGATATTGGGATAAAGATACTGCAATGGGTTTTCAGGAATGTTATCTGTCGAAATAACTTTGTAATCTCGTAATATGTCTGCAAATGGCAAGGCAGTTAAGCGGCCTTTGTTATATGGTTCAACAGAATGGAACTTCACTTCCCCTGTGAAGATAACAAGGGTTGTTAATAAGAGGATAGAGTTTTAATAAGCAATATAATATATATGACAATCAAATTGATAAGAGGATAGGTTCAGTTTTTTTTTTTTTTAAAGGACAAAAGCACAACATGGAAAATATGCCCAATCCACAAAGGCTGCCAAATCGAATCAAGCATCCCTAGTTCAGCAGGTCAGATCAAAGGAGTAGAGTTCTTTTGTACCTATGCACAAAGGGTTTAAGGAGTCGTAAAGGAAAGATGAAGATAAAATGAAGTGTTATGTATTTTAGTAGTATGGAACTTACCATTTTCAGACTGGGATACCCAGGTAAACGTAATCCCTCCTAAATTACTTTCACTAAACCTCAGCAGAAACGTCCCAGGTTTCTTGTCTTTCAGCAAAGCTCGTTCTTTCTCTTTGTTCACAAAGCCCATAATGCACCTGCAAACAGGATGTGAAAGTACAACTTTATATGGATGCATACCTGTAAAAAAGGACTGTGGAATTCACCTGGGAAAATGTTATATGACAATCCCAGATAATTGCAGGTTTGCAGTCCAAAACGTAAATTCTACAGGACTAATCAGCCTTGTAGTATAACAAAAGAACAAAAGGCCACATATGATTAGAGAAATGGCACTGGAGGAAGGATTTTATTTTTCAGTTGCCACTCTGACATAAATACAGGAATGGTATTTCGTCCAGTGGCCAACCAGGTGACATAATTTAACTATTTTTGGCTGATCTGAAAAAAAACTAAACAGGGTTGAATCTGATTATTACTCAGATGAAAAAACCATCAAGAATTTCCCAGTTTGCAGGCTACATTGGGAGGCTAACAACAACAACAACAAAAAACACACACATCCTGGAAGAAGCAGTAACAAACCATTTCTATACTGCTGCCAAGAAAACTGCATTGCCATGGGCACAAAGTCACAAGACTCAACTTGTGTTCGAACTTGAAGGAGAATCTGCTTCATAAAAGCTTCAAAGAAGCAATATATAGTCAGGAAGCTACAAACCTCTTCCTCAATATCCCTTCCTCTGCCATTGCATTTCCCACCATCATTAATGTCTCCTGAAACTCTTTAAAAAATAAATAAATACCATTGGAGAATTAATAATAATGGTTCTTCCAAGTCATATGCTAATTGGAATTGTTATTATTATAACAATTATTAATTATCCGGTTAAGCATTTTGCTCACACCTTCCACTATGCATCAGTTAACAAACATTTGAAAATAAGATATATGTGTCTTCATCCTCTACCTTGACTGTGCAAACAACATCCAGTGGAACTGAGTGCATGTACCTTTTCATCTGGGTTATTTCTGCAGCAAAATGTCAAGGATATCCCATTTTGATTCCGATCACAGTACCACAATTCGTACGGTTAGAATGCAAATTGGATGAACAGAACCAGAACTCAGCCAACTAATTTCTCCCTATGGATTTGCTGAATATCAATTATACTTACCTTTTTTTACACAAGTAAAAAAAAGGCTTTACCTTTGCAAAAATGCTGCTTACCCATCAATCCAAAGAGGAAGAATGTGTTTTTTAATCAGATCCAAGATTGCTTCAAGCCACGCCCAAAAGGTAAATGATTTACCAGGCAAGTGTTCCTGTTTAATAAAACAAATTGGGTATAGTACAAATGAAGCAACATATTTAAGTAACATAAACATGCATCATTCCAAGTCATTTATAAAAACATTGAAGAATAAAGCACCCAAGAGTGGCATTCTACTGCCATTTTCCATCTAAACTATTGCTGAGTAAAGATAGTCCTTGCTTACCAACCACAATTGGAATTGACAAGTCTATCGCTAAGTGACACAGTCGTAAAGTGGAATGTCACGTAACCATGCTGATTTGTGACATTAGTTCTGCCTGCAGTTGTTAAGCAAATCATTGTGGGTTATTAAGTGCAACATCACACCACTTGTGATTTCCTGCCAGCTTCCCCATTGACTTTGCTTGTCAGAAGCCAGCAGTGAATCGTAAATGGTTGTCTGTTGCAAAGCATTTGAATCTAAATCACATGACTGCACGGATGCTGCAAAGCCACAACTCTGAGGATCTGTTGTAAGTCTCCTTTTTCAGAACCATTATAATTTTGAGCAGTTGCGAAGCAAGCAGCCAATAAGCAAAACCTGTACTCTTTCAGACTGATTTTGGAGGGAGCTCTATACTTGCTTATTACCATGAAGGAAGCCTTCCTGAATTCAAGATATATTTACAGACAGGTAGTCTTTGACTTACAACCATTCATTTAATGACCATTCAAAGTTACAATGGCACTGCAAAAAAGTGACTTTTTTTACACTTACGACCTTTGGAGCATCCCCATGGTCACGTGATCAAAATTCGGATGATTGGCAACTGGCATGTATTTATGATGGATGTAGTGTCCTGCCATCATGCAATCACTTTTTTGCAACTTTATGACAAGCAAAGTCAACGGGGAAGCCAGATTCACTTAACAACCATGTTACTAGCTTAACAACTGCAACGATTCCGTTAACAACTGTGGCAGAAAAGGTCATAAAATGGAGCAAAACTCACTGAACAAGTATCTTGCTTAGCAACCGAAAATTAGGGGTCAATTGTGGGCGTAAGTCAAGGACTACCTGTAATTCTAATTCTATTAAGGGAGTTATCAAAAAATAAGATAAGTTTGATCTGACAAGGCTCTCAAGCTGAGCCCTGGTAATTAACATATTGTCTTCAAAGTGCTTAAAGATCAGTTTTATCCATTCTAGCAGTTCTGTAGTTGAGTCACACAAAATGATCAGAATTTCCCCTCTTTTTAAAATAGTGACATTAGCTCTCTTCAAGGGTTCTCTAATAGTTGTATTCTTTAATAACTGTAATCTTTAATAGCTGTATTCCAGTCTTGGGTACCATTCTAAGAGATCTCTATTATGCCTTTTAAAATACGTATGCCTTTTACTAGTAAAGAACTCAAACTCACCTGGTTGAATACTCTGAGTATTAGTATATAGACAATGAGGGCAATGAACTTTACAAGTCAACATTTTTTTTCCAGTTTTTCACTGAGTGGTTTAAGCAATACTTTGATTTTTTGCAATGCCTAATTTATCCTGGGCTCCTTCTTCAGAGTTTCAATTTCCATTCCCCACAGACAGAACCAATTCATGCTTTAGCAAAACATATTTTTACCAGTCCTCGTTTTGTCCCTTTTTGAATCTCACAAGGTTTTGTTAGTTCTTAACGACTGTTGGCGCTTTCTGAGAAATGTAAATTAATGCTGCCCATTTAATAAAATTATCTTCAAGGTTCATATATTCCAGAACTCTAAACAAAAAAGTCAAATTCGAACTGCCAAAGGTCTTTTCTCCATTTAAGAATACCAGTGTGCCTTGTTTTTCACTCTGTTGTTCCAAGTATTCCAAAATATCCAAAACATTTCTACTGTTATCTCATAGTTGCCTTTTAAGTAAAAATCCCAGACTGAAACTCGTTTTGCTGGTTTTGCTCAAGTGATCACACTGTTTTGTAAATGTGTCTTCTACGGGCATTTCCAGTGTTTTTAAGAGAAATGATATAAACTGTCAGATTTAACTTTTTCACTGTTCATTTTCTAAAACATTGTCAATGCATTTAAAAACTTTCCCTTGCTTTGTAGCACATATCAAGTGATTTCTTTTTCAAATAGTACGCCGCCCCCCATTCACCAGTGAAACAAGGTAAACCCACTAGCCATTTTATTTGCAATAGGGAGAGTGCATTTTAACAAAGGAAAGTTGCTTACAGAAATTTCACACAAAGGGCACATTTACCTGAGACAAGAAAGAACCTTATAGAAAAATATAAGGATGCAATCTTATAGATGGTTCTAAAGAAAAAATAGACCCTTATAGAAAGGTCCTATGATACTTCAGGATCAAGCTCATGTAATTAAAAACAAGCAGGAAAGTAACATTTTGAAAGTGAGATATATTAATAGCATACAGTACCTTACAGAACTTTGACCATGAAAGCTGATGATCAGCGGAAGTAATCTGTTGCCCTAAAATGTAAAGGGGAAAAGAAGTGAGAGCGACTTGTTTCCAAAAAATTTACTTGTTTTCAAATAAAGTCAAGATTGTTTAAGAAGACAAACCTGTTTTCTTAACTGGAGCTTCAAAGCAAAGACTCTTTTCTACTACCATAATTGAAGCTCTCATGTCCATGTCAAACAGTGGATGGGGAATTGTATACATGCTTCTTTAGTCTGATAAGGCAAAGCACATTCTCAGTTCCTACCTGTTAGTTTTTCTGCCAGCATACCCAGTTGATCCGAATTCAGTCCACGGCCAACATATGATGAAAACTGCCAGCTCAGGACTTCTAAGAGCTGACTCAAAGTGACAGGGATTGGATTATTAAAGAAAGCCAAGTTCTGCAGCCAAATAAAAATTAATACAGAATTTGATTAGCTCCACTTCCAGTTTTCATGTATCACTATAAACTGCTGGGAGACTTTGAGAGCCCAAAGATAGGGGTAGAAATGGAACGAATAATAATTATATTTAAATATTGTGAAAATTCAAGGCTTTTAAATAAAGTCAAAAGCCCTAAAGAGTTCATTTTAGAGACTGTAGAAGGAAACATGTACAGAACATACACAGGAATATCATGAAAATAAGGATATTAATAGGTTCCAAATAATATGGTAACGTTTTGCACTTCAGAAATAAAAAATTGAGTATTTTCAGAGGCAAAACATGCAGTTATAATTCAGTTTTACTGTAAAATGCTAAATATCTTTGTCTGTATGCAAATGGCTGGCTGTAGCTCTAAGGTCTAGGAAAGGGTACTTTTAAGTCCATAATGCCTCTTATACCGGGTGTACTAATTTTTATTTTGCTTTACTAATTTCAGCTATGAAGTTTGCAGTAGTAAGCCAGTGGCTTTACTGGCTATTCTGCAGCCCCAAAATATGAGAACACGCACTTTTATAAACACCTTTAAATTCATAATTTCATTTTACAAACTAGAAAAAGCAAAAGACAATTACAGCATTTGCTCTTCTCCAAAAGGTTAAAAAAAAATAGGCTACAAAATACCTATATTAGAGAAAAGGCATGCAATAATATGAGCATAAATGAACAAGAACATAAAGAGTTATGAAGGAAACTATTAAAATACACCTGTTTTTTAAACTGTGGAGCATAAACATGCGTACAGATTTTGTAAACGGAGTAGTTATTTCCATTTGCAAAAGAGACTTTGACCAAGGGAAGGCACTTCAGGGAAAAAACAAATGAGCAGGTGGTACATATATATCTATTTATCTTTTCTGCTGATCAATGGACCACATCACAGGAAAGAAAGCCTAAGGAGGCCTAGTTGCGTTTATACTCAAACTTGTGAGAAAGATAATGAGCTATGCAAAATGTACCTGGAGTTCACTTGTTGACAAGTTGTACCAAATAACAGAAGCCCAAGCATTAGGCAATTGGCTGACATTAGAAATCATCACCACTGGTAAAGAGCTCGTCTGATGAAAAAGATAGATGGAGAAATCAATGTAGACACAGAATATAGCAAGATCTAATTGCCCGGGGAATAGATTGCAGTTTTATAACAAATAACATTGCAAGAAGTATTATAACGTTAGAAAGGAATCATGCTGAGAATATGCTCTCTCAAATTTTTGCAAGGGTTGAATATTCTTGGAACCCAGTTGGGCTATACTTCAGGGATTATGCATAATGTACCTAATCTACCTCATAAGCAAGTTTTACATTCTAAATAAATAATAATTCTAAATAGATTAGGGAACTGTTAATGTACAGTACACAAATGGATTGTTTTTATGCTGAGACCTTACAACTAATGTAGTTAATTTTGTTAGCTATTTAAGATTCAGTTTTTATTTTAAATAGGGGATGGGAAAGAAGAAGTAAAGGGCAAATTTAGTTGAAGGAGCAAGTCTGCACAGAGCACAAAATTCTTGCTGAAGTCTTCAACCCATTCAGCAGCTGGTTTTCAAGTAGACATTCCTAACAGAGAATCTAGATCAGTTCATGACAGAAGTTACACATGCAAAAAAACACAAGAAATGAGAACCATCTAAGATCTTTTCATGCTATTTTATAATCCCCCCCCCCAAAAAAAAGAACTATTTTCATTATATGTACTTTCAGGCATCTAGAACAGATATTTACTTGTTCATGCACCACCACACTGTTGCCAAATACAATACTATTCCATTATTTTGTTATAAAATTGTAGCAAAGTCAGGGATTTTATTGTAATGAAATATTAACCATTATAGCACTGTTATAACACCTTATCTACATTATAAAGAAGTTCATTGAATCAGATCAATGTCTCATCTAATCTAATGTTTTGTTGACAATGGTGATAGGCAAAGTTTTACCGCAAATAATGGTTTGCATGTTTCATCTCCAATCAGAAAAAAGAAAGTGTGCGGTTATACTCTGCCAAGACTACAGCTAATTATGAATCCATTTTTGTTTAACTGACTTGGGTCAGGCAGGCAGAGTTGCCCATTGATAGTTAATCACATTGTTCTATTGACCAATAATTAAGAATCAGGATTCAGCTATGAAGATAAAGCTGTTAACAGAACTGTGGGGAACTGAAGAAGGAGGGAGGCGGTTTAATGAATATCAACGAGCTAGCTCTTCCAAAAACACTTTAACCAAATTGTTTCTCTTGCTTCAAATAATATATAAAAAAACAGAGGAAGAATTATTTGATGATCCAAATGCGCTGACTTGGAAAGTTAGTTGGCAAAGAAAGAAAGCTAGAGTAAGATTGAAGGAAACAGAAGCTTTGACCTATTAGAGGGGATGCTATGTTACTAATTAGATGTTTGAATATGGTTAAGAATAGATTGTTAGAAATAGAAGTATTATTATAACTAGATAGGATTTGTAATCAGAATATTATATCTTGGTATGAAAAGGGAAATAAGAATATGCTAAGAACTTTGAGTAAGGGATGCTTTTGGTTGCCCAAATATAACTTGTTTTGAAATTATAAATGATTGGGATACTTTGAACATGGATGGGAAATTAAAATTGAAAAAAGCGAAAATAGGATATGGATTAAATAAGTGGAAATTGAGTACAAATGCAATTAAGATATGCTTTGGTTAGAAAAGATATTTTAAACTGATATTATTGACATTATTAGAAAAATGTTACAAATGTTGATATGCAATTGTATATTTAGTAACAATAATAAGAATTGTATTTGCTTAGTGCGGAAAAATGGTTATTACCAGAAGAAGAGTGGCTGTACTGGCGGGTGTAATAGTGGACTTAGTTGGAAGAAGCTTACATGTACCATAGAATCACTAATGAACTCAGTCATCACGTTGCCTATTGGGCACTTGTTTGTATAAATAGAAAATTAATAAAACATGTATATAAAAAAAAAAGAATCAGGGTTCAGCTATGACAAGAGAAAACGATTATGTAGAACTTGGTTTTTTTAAAGCAGCAATTACTTGCAATCTCTCTTTCTATCTTTTTAAGTGAAGATCCAGATTACATTTTTGCTCACTTGAGAGAGCCACAAGATGTCATCAAAGCAGTCTTATTTAATCAGCTGAATAGAGCCCATTACCATAAACTGCTAGTGAGTCATGTGCATTATTTGTAATTCAAATTTTTCCATTCATTCAGCCTGATTAAAAACACTTACTTCCAAATCTATAGTCATCCCATATAAGCAGATCTGTGTTTCAAAAGTGATTGAATGTAGTTCTTCAGTTACCACTTGAGGAATCTGAAAAGCGGAATAGTAGTTTTAAAATGACATGGATTGGAACTGTTAAGATTGAGAGTACACTTGCCTTATGATATTTACAGGATTATCTTTGCTAAAGCATAATGGTCAGGGCAATTCATAGGCTGCGCCATTGCAAATATCTTTGTTCATATCTTCAAATCAGGTAAGTGGAACTGAAGCAGAGCACAACAGTACATTTATTTATTTGAATATTTATTAAATGTATATGCTGCCCACCTTACTCTACAAAGTGACTGTGGTCATTGCATATTGTTGTATATTAATTTCAAACTCAAAATTGCATATTATAGATATTATTTTGTATTTTCATTTGGTAAATTTCAGATGACAAAAAAGACCAGAAGAGGGAGCCATTAAGCTAATTTTTGTATTAAATGGGGGAAAATGAATTGAGCATAAACATTTAGCAATAACATTTTAATATGACTTTGTTATTTAAAAACTGGTTATTCAGATTCTTAGGCTCCATTTATACAATTTTTCTCTTCAAGAAACAGTCTGAGTTTAGGGTACAGGGTGTTCATCATTAAGACAGATTTGCTTGTCTTTAAACAAATAATACATTCTAACAAATAGTAAAACATTGTGCCATTATATATGTCTGGAATCAATTTATCCATTTTAGGTAGTTCCATCTTAGATAATAGGCCTCAGGAAAGATTAGCATTTATGTTTCAAATGCTGTAGTATTATTTTGTTCCTTAGGTAATAGGCCTTAGGAAGGATTAACATTTACGTTTCAAATGCTATATAGTATTATTTTCTTGAGCTCAGACCATTATTTCTTCCTACCTCGTTTCCTTTGTTTGTACCACTTGCTTTCATTTCTTTTGGCTGCTAAAAGAATTAAAAAATAAGAACCACTTCAATATGCAAAGCATTTATTCACATAAATGTTTAATGATGAGATTCAATATTTACCAATAAATATTAAAGTAACACAATATGGGCTATTGATGGCTATTGTTTGACTTTTCTGAAATGGATTTATTTCATTTTTTTCAAGTGGCTTAATTCAGCTACTTCTAAAACAGTGAAAAGTACATCAACAACTCCCACACTATATTTTGCTATGATAATTAATTTGTCTGTTTAACTATTTTATAATGTTTATATACATTTCCCTCCCACGTATACAGTAATATTTTGTCTTTAATAACCAGTAAAAAGCTCTTACTAACAAGATAATAATATAGGGGGGGGATCTCTGTGCTGGAGTATTCTGTATCTACAAGTAGTCCTTGACTTACAATCACAACTGAGCCCAAAATTTCTGTTGCTAAGCAAGACAGTTGTTAAGTGAATTTTGCCCCATTTTACGACCTTTCTTGTCACTGTTGTTAAATGAATCACTGTAGTTAAGTTAGTAATACGGTTATTAAGTGAATCTGGTTTCCCCATTGACTTTGCTTATCCCTTGCGACACTGCAACCATCATAAATATGAACCAGTTGCCATGAATTTTGATCATATGACCATAGGGATGCCACAATGGTCGTAAGTGTGAAAAACGGTCATAAATCACTTTTTAAGTGCCATTCAAACAGTCACTAAATGAACTGTTGAACTGAGGATTACCTGTTCATCATTGTGCTTTTTAAGCGCATAAAGAATAACTCTCTGTAGATATTATCTTTCATTCAGTATTTGGAACAACTTAATAAAAATCCATAGCAAGAAAATTGTATTGGCAAGTGGTCCTTCTTTCAAAGAGAGCCTTTTCTGCATCTCCCAACTAAGCATCTGGAGGGAGGGGCCCTGCAAATTGCCACCCTATCCTAGCTGAAACAGCAGTTTAAAGGAACATGCCTTATACTTTAGGAGTAGAGGAAATAAATGGAAAAGTGGGAAGGGGGGGGAGAGTTATTTTTTTTCCCCTTTTATTGTTATTGTTTTCAAAAAGTGGAGAAAAACAAGAGTGCAGTGAAAGGGTTATTGGTTGTTCTATACAACATAAGTAAAGAACAAACTGACCACATCCTTATGAAGAAGGTAATTAGAAAACTAAGGGTTGGGTGGAGGTAGAGAGAGAGAGAGAGATACTTGATACTTGGATAGAGTAAAAAAAGAGAGAGAGAGAAAAAAGAAGATAGCACATATAACTAAAATAAAACTGAAGAGAAAGTTTTGAAACTCCTTATGACAAGCTAAATACACAGCAGGAAACCTACTTTTCTAAATAAAATAAAAAACCCAACTCATCATATCCTGGACTGTCTCATCATATAACATTATTGCTAAATATTTTATTTGTTCATATCAACTGATCCTCTGAGTAAAAGTCATACAGGAATGTATATAGAGTTGATTTATTATATTCCAACAAACTAAACATTACTATGAAAGAATAGATAAGAGGTGAGTTCATACTTCAACATATGTGGTCTAAATAAAGCATGTTTGGCTGGTGAGAACAAACAAATTATATTTCTGTCAAATAGAGTTTTGATTTTGTTACAATGATAGAGATATTTCTTTTTTTAAATAATAAAGAAAAGTGTTTATAATATTGCTGTGAATTTTTTGTCCCCAAAACTGTGACTAAAACTATGAATTACGATTTCTACAGAAGGCTAGTAATCGTAATAATATTAATAAGACTATCTGAATGGCAGGAGGTGATAATTAAAGGAATGTATGCTGCCGTTTTTCTCTTCTTAAAGAGAGGTTTTCTTTTGAGGGAATTCTTCCAATTGATACTGAGAAAAGAGTGCCACATCTGCTCTGATCTTATGAATTATTCACATCCATCCCCCAGTTAATTCTAGAGACCTATAAAAGTCAGATGCAAACATGCATAGTTGTCAGGTATAGCTTGAACCTAACTGGCAGTGGCAGGGATCCAGTCACTACACAGCTTCTAATTAAATTATGCCAAGTTCAAAGGAAACTCTCAGTACACAATTAACAGGAATGCCATATCCACAAATGCTGAGAAGCAAGCAAGGATTTCCAATTCCTGTGCCAAAAGGAAAAAAAAATATTGATTTACCAAATGTCGAAATTCCACTGAAAGGTTCCCGTTTGCAGACTCATCCATGTTCATTGCTTTTATATGAGTCCCACACAGAACAAATCTGCGGTTGCTAGAAAACATATCCTGGTAAGGTTCAGAACCGCAGGTAAAATAATAAGAAGCAATGTGTGTTTATACTTCAAACTCCATCATTTATATTTTCTTACCTTATAGTAGAGGCATTCCTGTATTTTAAAGAAACAAACAAGTTAATCTTGCCCAAATCTTCAAACATACATAATGTCTTTCTTTAATCATCTGAATGATTTTCTAAATTTTTTATATGCGAGCTCTTGGTGGTTTACAATAAAAACATACAATGTAAGTTAAAACAAATAGATTAAAAAATAAATCTTTCCCAATTGAAAAATCATGTGCTAAGGCCTTTTAAAATGAAATAAATTCCAGTTACAGAAGCTAAGCTTTTAAAGCTTTTTTAAAAAATCAACAGAGATGTCACTCATCTCAATGGAGTATATGGTTGGGGTGGTTTCAGAAAAGACCTGAGTTATTAAGAGATAAGCCTATGGCAAGTATTAAGACATGTCTCTTTAGGGGATCATTGGAGATGGGGGTAGACTCAGATAGAAAAAGACGTTCTCTTCAGTATTTAGGGTTTTAAAGATAATACCAGAACTCTGTATTTCTAGGAGGGAAAATCCTGGGGTACAAACTGACGTTGATAAAAGATACTCTGGGTCAATCCTCAATATAGGGAACCAGGGAGAGAAATCTCAGTCTAGAAGCCTTCCCCAGTTCCCAGTTCCTTCTGGGAAAATTAACTCTATGCCAGAGGTGTCCAACCTTGGCAACTTTAAGAGCTGTGGATTTCAACTCATGCTGGCTGGGGAATTCTGGGAGTTGAAGTCCCAGAATAGAGCCTCGGAACTGTGCCCCCTCATAAAGAACATCTGCTGTCCAAGTTCAAGATGTTTGTGGGTCATCAGCATTCTGACAGTACTCAGCTCTGGATCATGTAATGATCTTTCCCATTTCCCAGAATGGTCTTTCCTTTTCAGTTCAGATACTGAAAAACACTGAAGGTAAAATCAGTCTGAAAAAGCCACATTTACAATAGAACTTTAAGGAGTTTGCCTAACGGTCCCCATGCCATTACCACTGTTTAACTCTTAGCTAATTGCCTAATATCAAAAATAAGCTGTGGAAGTTTATTCAAACATTGCATCTTTAAGTCTTCTAAAAACACCACCATTTTATTTATTACAGCATACTATAGTTATTATAGTACTCATAAGTCTGACTAAATCCTGTCATCAGCTTCTTGTATGAAGTCTAACAACTTATCCGGGTGAACTTCAAGGGCATTCTTTGGCTTTTCAACTTTATGCTTTAGAATGCTGACGTCTCTTGAGTTTCAGGTTCACACCGCAAGCAACATAAAGAGAACTTCAATCAAAATTGCCTAGTTTTGTTGTGGAGCAACAACACAGGCTCAAAGCAGTGGAAAGACTTTCATGAGTCTGAGTCTGATGATTCAGTTGCCAAATACACTTATGTGTTGACTTGTTCTTTTATTAATCATGTTCTTTATCATGTTTTGATTTTATGCCAATTTTCTTCTTACCATGTATGTTTTAAACTTCTTTTTCTATATTGTGTTAACCAATGAGAAATGTTGGGTAGTAATGATAAACAAAGAAATAAACAATGCCATCCTGTTACATTTCTATCACTCCCTTGTCTTATTTTCTTAAGTCTCTACAAAGTGTCTAAATATTTGTAGATGCATGGTAAGGAGGGAGATGGGTGGTTTCTAAACGTGATTAAATAAATAAATAAGTCACATTGGCGATTCATCTTTCATTTTGGCAAGAAAAGACTACAATGGGCTCTGAAGAAAATATTTCAGGCACAAAGCAACATTAGAAGCCTGAACAATATTTAGATGAGAGATACAGGAATATTGGGATTTGCATACAAAGCTAAATCATTGTTTTAAATATGTTTTGTTAAATTGAAATTGAAATAAAAGTGTTATTCTGGTCATTTAAAAATCTGAAGCAAATGTAGTTGGAATTAGTTAGTGTCAAACATTTTCAAAATATCTTGAGAATTTTTACTAAATATTATAATGATCTAATTTTTTTTTAAAAAAAAGCTACTTACCTGTCAATAGTAACTTTCACTTTAATGTGGTAGTTCAGCTCGGGCAATTTAATAAGCAGCCTAGAAAGTTAAAATTGTGGAATTTATTATGACAAAATACTGTTCTCCACAAACAACGCCTCAGGCATTGCTCAGACAACATGGCAATCTTCTAACACTGAAAGCAAATTAGGCAGTCTGTGTATATAATGCCAACCAGATTCACAATGTTACCGGTGGATTTGCCATCAAGTATATGCAACCTAGCTGGTTGCGGCAGAATTGAGGAATAAGGAAAGAAGTTAATGTTGGTGTTAATGTTAATGTCGAGATTGTCAAGAAAATAAGGAAATGAATTTGGATGCTAGGATTCTAATTGCATAGATCTGTAAGTGAAAGAAGTCAAAACAAAAGAAACAGAATCCTCAGAAGGACTAAGAGAAAGAGGTAGAGATAAGGGGAAACATCTGGTGGCTGCTGGTTGACAATGTGAAATCAGCAAGGAAATAATTATTGGGGATCTGTAGATGGGAAGGGAATAGAGAGGAAAGGAAATGAGCCTCTGAATTAGCAGGCTTCTTTAAAGTAAACTGCATAGGAGCTAAAAGGGATCCTGCTAGCTCCCCTAAACCCAAAACAGTTGCTGAATTACAGTAGGACCAATTCATGGAGGCACTGTTAAGATAACTGATTATTACAGCCAAAGATGCCACCTGAAATTTTTCTCCCCTCTCCCCACAATCCCACTCTGGTTTTGAACAGAAATAACATGAATATTATTAATCTTAAATCGGTACAATCGGGTAGATGCTGTTGAAAATGCAAACACATGCCAACAAGTAGAAAAGGGCAGAAATGGAATATAATAGGGCCAATGATGTTAGTTAAAGCAAGAGGGGAAATAATTTGGCTTGCTTGAACAGCTCAAGTTGTAACTTTAACTTCCCGAGTCTTTGCATAGAAGAACTCATTTGGAGGCTTAAGAGTTATCTAAAAACCTTTCTCCTCCCGATAGCAAATTGTTGCATAAAAGCCAATGGAAGGCTCGTACACCTCTTTAGGAATTTGGTCTAGGGCACACGACAGGTTTTAAGAAATATGCCAAAACATTAAATTAATCAAATAAATGGCAAGCAACAACCTTTACTCACCGAAGTTTAACAGCAAACTGTATCATCGTTTTAAGAACCAAAGGCCTCTGAGGATGAGTTGGCATGGAAGGCTGTCTCTCCACTATAAATGAACTAATGAGAAAGGAAATAATTGTCTGCAGTCCACAAACAATCCTGGTGAAATATTGCAAGACTAGCAGCTTTGTTTCTTCAAGATAGCATGAAAAAAAATATTTATTTTATCCAACCCGGTTTTCAGAAAATTTCTTACAAAATTAAATATCTCCATGGCTGAGATGAAAGAGTTTTATATAATAGTTTCCAGTAGAACTTCAGATGAAAATGAAAACTAACTTACGTACCTTTGGAAAAGACTGTAAAGTAAAGCATTTATTCTTTCCAACAAATGAGGTCTTTGTAATGGAATGGGGTCTCCTTCGTAGGTGAGTTTTATCAAAAGTTCATTCAGCTTCTCCAACTGCCTTCTTATTTGAAAAAGACTCTCAGCCAACAGTGTGAAACTAAATAAACACAAAAAAAGATTCAAGTCATTAAACTTTGGTTGGGGCTAACATTCTTTACTTTAATGGCTCCCCCCTCCCCTAATGAAAAGCTACATGATGTTCAAGGTCAACAATGTTATTTTGACACCTGCCACAGAGAATACCACAAGTACCGTTTTCCTTCCTGGTATGACACCCCCCCCCCCCCGCTTTTTAGCAGGCAATTTTCTGCTCTTTCATGACATAGAAAATCAGCTACTTAGAATTAGAACTCTTCTTCTGGCTAATTATAAAACTAGACTTGCTCTCCCATATATGCTTAGAAAAGTATTCACGGCAACTTATGTCCAGTCATTCTCTGCTTCAAATGAAAACAGCCTTAATTCTGTTTTATCAGAGGCACAATTCTGAAAGCAAGTCAAATTTGCTTAATCCCTAACTCAGGTTTTTCTATAGCAGTCTTTCCCCAACAGACCCTTCAAGAAGAGGTCTGCTTTTATTCTGAAGACCTAATGAAAGTATGAATGTCAACTACAGCGTTATGGGAAGCTATTAATTTATATGTGCATATGTGCTTTAATTGTGTAGTAATAATATTTTGAAACACTTAATATTTAAGATGATAAATGAAAATGTAAATAGCAGGCATTCTTTCCTAAAGGCACTGGTAAAAATCCAGAAATGTCTATGTCTGCCAGCCAGATATTTCCCAAGGCAATGCCAATACTGTATAATTTAGTTAGGCTATCCCATAAGTGTTGTCTATCTAGCTTGCACTGAAATGCAGTGTGGAACTACAAACTACTCTCTTCTATCGGAACTACGAATGTAGCCTAGAAATAGAAAGCTGAATTGCATTTGTTCTGCAATCCAGTTCCAGAGAGAACAAGTGACAAAGAGCATGCTTGTTCCTTAAAACAGCACTCTCTGGGTCCATGGTTAAAATATGTCATCTGATGGGACCCAGGAAACATGCTTTCTCTGTTGCTGCTCCTGCCCTCTGGAGCCTCTGAATTTTTCTCCCAGGCCTTGAGCTTATCTGGATAGTGGGGTCCTTAAGCCTCATTTGCCCATGCAGTAATATTATTATTATGGTTTATCGCACAATCAGCCAGATGATTAGCTAGGATTTGGCATTATTATGATGATTGGTCGCACACAACTAGATTATTATTCTGTATCACCATAATTTTATATAATTGCTGTTTGCCACCCAAAGTCATCTTGAACTGGGCAGTCACAAGTCCAGTACATTAGAATAATTCAATGGACTTATTTTGGATGCATGCAAGAAAACTACTTTTGCCGTATGTTTGGAGAACTTTCCATACAAACATGAGCTATAAATTCAGTTCCCTCCTTCCTTCCCAGTAGAAAGTGTGCTGCTTGCTGGACTACCAAATAATCATAGCAGAGAGATTTCACAGTTAGCTAACAGCCTCACAATGGCTTCACAATTTGGTATGAAAATATTACCTGTATGATTCAACTTCGGTCCTTTTACTTTTATTTTACTGCTAAACAATTTCTAAGAATCAGAAGAGTCAGAAGCAGAGATCATTTAAAGAAGCATTATTTGTTGCCAATGCATGCCTCTTTCAATGATCTTTGTTTCTGACTCTTCTGATTCTTAGAAATTGTGGAACGATAATTTCTGTTAATCTCTCAGAAGAAACTTTTATTGACTAAACTGAGATGGAAAAGCCACAGAGCATCACATTTCCTGTTGTGCTTTACAGAGAAAGAAGCGATAACACTTTACCAGTTTTGCAGCTGATCAAGCCCACTGTGTAGAGGGCCCCCAATGCAAGCAATTTGTTGCCGTCTCTTCCAGTCCAATAACTCTTCTATTAATATGTTATTCACCAAGGCATCAACCTCCCTTACTATTTGTGCCATTTTACTGAGAACTTCCTATAAAGGACAGGAGAGGTACCGTAGTTAGAGTCAGAGAGAATTCATAAATGGGGAAACAGTGATCTGATTTGTATAACAACCTAAGCGGTGTTGCTCTTTAGCTTGATCTATACACATGGTTTGCTGTTGGTTAATTTATCACCATCCAGCATCAAAGCAGTGGCTAGTTTAAGAAACCATTTGTCTTCCAAGAAAGCAACCTGAGTACAGGAGCAGCCACAAAACCGAAGCTGCTTCTGTAGTATTGCTTCTGTGTCTTTAACGTTATTTTAAACTTTAACTACTACTGCTTTGAAAGGAGACACATGCAGGGAAAGACAAGCCACTTAGCCTTCCACAGATCTGTATGTGATGTCCCCATCCCAAGTAGGAACATGAAGGATCTTTTTTCTTATCACATAAAAAACAAGGCAGTGAGAAAGTGCTGCCCAGTCAGATCATTCACAACAAACATTGCTGAGATACTAACTGAATCCAGTGATCTGCATGGCTCTCACCTTAGTGGCCTTCAAAAACTCCAGCCTTGGGTTAGGGCAGGGGTAAGCAACCTTGGCTTTTTTTATCACTCGTGGACTTCAACTCCAAGGTTGCTGGCTCAGGAATTCTGGGAGTTGAAGTCCACGAGTCATAAAAGAGCCAAGGTTGCTGGCTCAGGAATTCTGGGAGTTGAAGTCCACGAGTCATAAAAGAGCCAAGGTTGCTGGCTCAGGAATTCTGGGAGTTGAAGTCCACGAGTCATAAAAGAGCCAAGGTTGCTGGCTCAGGAATTCTGGGAGTTGAAGTCCACGAGTCATAAAAGAGCCAAGGTTGCCTACCCCTGGGTTAGGGTGATGATTAGGGTGGTTGTTTTGCTCCTTTGGCTGGGGGAAGAGAGTTGGCTGGATTTTTTTCTCTCCAAATAACACCATCTTCTCAAGTTTTATTTTGAGGTTTTAACTTGCCAAATTGTATTGCGTACAACTTATTTCTTGAGTATCTTGATTCTCATGACCTAACCTTTTGACACAACGGACTGCCAACTGCAACTGACATTCTCATTTACCAAGTATTTTGTTCAGCAACGTTGGAAGTAAGAAAGAGTAGGTAACATTTTGTTTGTAATGTCTAAAATTGACTGCTATATATATTAAATGTTTGAAATGAACATGCACACACTTTTTGAAATACACATACATTTTGGAAATTTTTTTAGCCTGGACAAAATCTCAGTCTAATCTTTCAAAGCAAAGATTTCAAAACAATGATATTGGCATTGCTAAACAAAACATTTGGAAAAAATAAAATATTTGGGAAACCTTCTGTTGAAAGTAACTAGCACTCCAGCATTAGGCTGTTGAAATTCAGCAGCAAAAATTGACCTTTTCTTTTTGAGTTTAAACAATGGAAGAGGTAAGTTAGGCTCTGAAGGGATCACCTTATCTATTTTCTGCAAAAAAAATCCCTGCCCCATCCTTGAAAATATTTTCAATCAAGCCAAAAAAAAAAAATACAGCTTTGTCCACTGTAGCAATATGACCTCATCATCATTGTATCCTTCTGAAGCCTTTGAAGACCAAAAATAATTTTGGGAAAGGATAGCCTCAACCAAAAAAAGTTTGACTTTTGCTTCTGAAGTGTCTAGTAATTCTATACCTTTTAAACCCTAAAATTACTCTTGTAGCAATTAAACATTTAATGTATGTGTTCTTGTCCAATTTGCTGTATTATAGCTATCAAATAGCAATACAATATATTGCAATATACAGTATATGTATATTTAAATCAGCGTTTCTCAATTTTGGCAAATTTAAGATGGGCGGGACTTCAACTCCCAAGACTAGCTGGGAAAATCTGAGAAAGTCCACCCATCTTAACTCTATCCATCTGAAACTTGCCAAGGTTGAGAAAAAACTAGTCAAAATATTGACATGACTGTAGCAGTTATTAGATGTAAAGAAATTAGGCCTTGCTTCAGTGTTGTGTGAAGATTTCTGCTATGTCCTCCCTCCCTCCCCTGTTCCTCTGTGAGAGAATTTGAGCATTCTCAATTCTTCTGAGAGATAAATTAATGAAAAACCAACAAGAAGTTCTTAAAAACATGGCCCAATTTTAAGAACTAGTTGTGTTGGCGGGTTTTTTTGTAAATTTGGAATTACTTCTTAATTTGTAAGTAGAAAAAAAGACCTTCCATAATGACTTTAAGCTCAACAAAGTATATAAATAACAAACAATTGAACCAACCTTTCTCTTGTAGTCTATGGTATTGAGCATTTCCTGCAACAACAGCATCTCCTGCTTCATGACAGCACTGTTTTTGTTATTCTGTTCTAAAAGGAGATATGTAGAATATGTATGAAGCATAAGACCGGGGAAACCAGTCAAAACAGCATGTGCAAGTAGTTTTAAGGCAGTGTGTTTTCATTTTTTTTTCCCTATTGCACTTTTACTTTGCCTGCAACCAGTGTTAGATAAACATAAACCTGTATCACTCATTACGTTTATAAATACATTATGGTATGCTATCTAATGTATTATGTCTTACTTTGTCTAAGTATGTTTTTGAAAAAGGAGTGAACATTAACCAAAATCAATACCCTGTCAGTATTCTGAATATTTTGTCTAGTTCTTTTAGATTTTAAAACTAAATGCCTTTTTTCCAATATTAACTAGCCAACAACTGTTATTTGGTCTGAAAGCTCTGCCTTTTTTCCTCAGTGATGAATAAACCCAGGTTGGAGAGGACATTTTTGAACAAGAAGTCCTTAACAAGAAGATTGTTAAAGATCTCTTCTGTCCGAAATTCTTTTTCTCTCATAGCTGAATTTCTGAAGGAAGAAACCTATTATGATTCTCCTAGGCTGTATGCATTTTGGAGTATGCAAATATGGAAAGTTTATCTCTAGTTCTAAATGGGGTGATTCAGAGAAATGAACCCATTGCTGTTTATCGCTAACCATTTGTTAACCTTAGTTGGCTTGAACCATCCAGAGTAAAAGACAAATTACATGGAACTCTTAAATAACCCTGAATTTTCTGCCATTTTATTTAAATTAAAAAAAAAAAGCTTAGGATTGTGACAGCTAGAAATTCACATTTTCATTTCTAGCCATTTGTGAACACAACCTGTAATCTTTTATATTAGAGCAGTATATAACTGCTGTTAATACATAAATAAAGAATCCCATTAAAAACGAATTAATTAAGAATCTTCTTTCCCCTATTGGTCTGACGGCTGGAGCTCATTTAAATTAGAAAAAATAAGGAACTACACATACAAAATATTATAGCCACAATGTGACTTAAAGATTAAATTGATAGAAAATGAAGGTGTATCTTCATACATAAATACATACCACTAATCTCAGGGATACTTATCTCCAGATTAAAATGCAGAGGGGCACAGTTTTAGCTGGACTAATATTTTGCTGGATGTAGAATACATTAAGCTAAGATGTTAGGCATATTTTACTTGGAATTTATTTTGCAGGGAGTATGCATCAATAGTAGTCTGAGTCTTAATCAAATCCTGCCCCTCACTCCAAAAAGAAGACAGTGAAATGTTCAATGAAAACCTATAGCCTAGGTATAGAACTAACAGCCAATTTTTAAACATACACAAGTTTGAAAACCAGCATTTTTCCTTCATAGCATTGAGTGGGAAAGCTTACCTATGTTGCATATAGTTTTAAATCTGAAGTCAAACTCCTCTTGCAAATCTTCTAAATATTTGATGTCTTGTTCTGTCAGCTGTTTTCAGATTAAATGCATTGAGTAGTAAGTGGATCTAATATAGTCCATAGCTTTAAGCAAACAATAACAACATTCCTAAGAAGCTTGAGTTTCTCTGAAATGGAATGGAAATGCTACAATTGCCATCTTCTTCCTTAGTGGGAAAAGTAGCTGGGATTACAAATCATACTAAACCAAAAAGTGGATTGATTTTTACCCAACCAAGCAATTTTAGTTTATTCAGCAAAACACTGTAAATGGTACCTTATTACACTAAGTCAAGGGTAGGCAACCTTGGCTCTTTTATGACTCGTGGACTTCAACTCCCAGAATTCCTGAGCCAGCATGGCCCAGCTTGGAAATCTCTTCCTTTTCCCTCAGCATGGCTGGCTCAGGAATTCTGAGAGTTGAAGTCCACGAGTCATAAAAGAGCCAAGGTTGCCTACCCCTGCACTAAGTGTATCATGCTGTATCACATGCTGTAGATATATAGTGCATCTATGCATGTCTATTAGAAGCAAGTTCCAATTTGTTCACTGGTGCTTGTGCTTAGATAAGCATGCACAGAACTGCAATCTTAAATTTCTCTTTTGTTTTTAATCAAAAAGTACAGCTCATAGGAAAAAAAAGTTAGTTTCAATGAGAGGAGATCAGCTGAATTCAAGAGGGCAATACTATGTATTTAAAAGGATTTTGCAGGGGTTCATAATTCCAAAGAAGCCTTCCCTGCCTTGGATTAATTTGCCAGCTCCCAAGAGTATCAGTGAAACAGAATTAGTGGACAGCATTCTCAAGTACTGGGATATAGTTGCAAAGAAACCTTCTACCCCTGATAAATTAACAATAACAATTTTCAGGTCAAAGTTCTGAATGGGGACATTTCAATGAGTTATGCCTCACTTGTACTGTACCCCAAAGGGGCAACAGTCCAATTTCCATCATATATCATTTCATTCTTCTGTACCTGTGGATCTAGTTTCAAATTATCATCAAACTTAACCCATAAAAAAATAATTGGTACCCCTATAGGTAATCCTCAACTTACAGTAATGCAGCCTAAATTTCAGTCCTAAGTCATGATGGTCATAAGTTGAGGCACCCTTATGACCAACCTGATTTTACAACCTTTTTTGCAATGGTTGTTAAGCAAATGAAGTGGTCGTTTGTTGAGTCAATGCATTCCATTGGTTGTTTTTTGCTGGAAACTGGGCAACCACAGGATGTGTGTTCCACTGTCGGAACTCCAGAACTGGGTTGTAAATACCATTTGGGGGGGGGGGGTTCGTTGTAACTTTGAACAGTTGTTAAGAGTGGATTACTTATATGTGAGATCTTTGATACATCAAATATTAGATGTACAAACTGTAATAACTTGCCTGTGTACTGTTTTTAATTTCAGAACCCTTGAGCTCAATTTTTCTTTGCCTTTCTGAACCCAAGTAGTTTTGTAGTGACTTTTCTAGAAGTCCCTAGAAAAAAGAATTTTGACAAATCAGTTTATTAATACTATCCCATTTAGCACAGATTATTTAATGACAAGTTTTAGTGAGAGGGAATGGATTAAATTCAATAAGGCCAATTAGCTTTTGGCAATAGTTCCTGTTTGTTCTGCTTTTTCAAAGGCGAAATATACATGTGGGAATCAGTTACAAAAATTATTGCTGGTAAATGGAGATAATTGGACTGCCACAGGTATATTAATTGTGATCTAAAAACAGCCCAAAGGAAAGTTTTAAAAATGATGAGCATTCAATGGCAAATCAAGATATGTTTAGCAACCTGAGACCTCTGCATAGTACAGAATTTATTTCAAAGGAAAAACTTAAAATGAAGAACAGCAGTACATCTTCTCATCTCTCAACTTTTAAAAAAAAAGATACAGGGAAACTATTCCATGAAGCTTCAGTTGATCTACTGCACGGGTGTCAAACTCGATTGCATCACATGATGTATCACAACGTATCATGATGTTTTTTGCCTTTGCGAAGCCAGGGTGGGCGTGGGCCAGCGTGTGACGCATCTGGCCCATGGGCTGCCAATTTGACACCCCTGATCTACTGCATAGATATCTCTCATTATTTGCCCAACTTTTCTATTTTCAGTTCCTCAGCATCCTTCTTGTACTGTGGTAACCAAAACTGGACTCAGGTTTTCAGGTGCAGTTTGATTAGTACTCTATAGAAATAGAACTACCACAGGCTGCAGCTGAGATTGCATTTTGATTGATTGATTTTTTGGCAACTCCAACAGACTGCTGTCTCAGGCTCATTCTGAGATCCTTGTAGATCTTTCTCATAAGGTTAGGGTTAGGGTGCTGAGGCACAAAATATCTCTACGTATTTTCTGCCTCTGTGTGTGTGTGTGTGGGGGGGAAATGGGGACATTCTTTTATAAGGCAAATCTTATATTTCTTACTACTGAATAGCATTTTGATGGATTTAGGACCAATGTTCAAACCTAAAAATATCCTTTTAAACTTGACCCAGTCTTCTGAAGTATTAGTATATTGAAGCTTTACAAATTTGATGGGAATTCCTTCTATCTCCTCCTCCTCCTCCAGGTCATCATCACAAAAATTACCTGAACTGGCATACTGACTGAAGCCAGTACTCTTCTTTCTTCTCTTAAACAGTTTGAAATAACCAGTGCTATATGTAGAGGATTACTTTGATATTTTGCCTGAAAAACAAAGTTACAAGAAACATAAGAAATATCTAATCCATACCCTATAGCAGAAATTGGCCACATACAGTAGAACAGCCATGAAGTCATTACAGAAAATTCAGGTCCATTCTTGATATGTATGTAATATACGTCATTGCATACATGAAGTTAATTATATAAATCGCAGTATCTCTCTGAATATTCATAGTCTTTTCTATCATTTCTTTATTTTCCCCATTTCGTCTGTACTGTTTCTCTCAAACTTGTATTTGGTTCTCTAACAAAAGGTAGGCAAGACATTCAATATCTGAAGTTTTCACTATCATTGTATCCACATGCTGCAGTAAGTTTCTTACCCACTTAGCCTTTCATAAAAAGCTTACATGAAGCTCACAAGATATTAAATTCTTTAAGGGAGTACAGCTGGGACATTTTACCAATAAACTTGGGTAATTGTTGTGTGCATCACTGAGAGGTTAATTTCTGGCTTTCCTTTAAATCTTTATATACTGTATGTTTTCTTTTATCCTCTCTTTTCCTAACCTTCCATTCTACCAATTCTGCCAGATCGGAATCTGACTAATAGAAAGGTCTTTGACCGGCACAAAATATCTTAATATAAGAACATAGATGGTGCTTTGTTGGATGGGATCCTTGATCCATCTAGTCAATCAATCTGTCCTCATGGTGGCCAACCAATCATACAAGGAAACCCTCTAGTCTCCCAGCATATGGCCTTCAAAGGCAGCCCTGCTCCAATGGGATCTAGTAAGGAGGTTGATTCCCAGGAGGGAAGGGTGCCTTCCAGAGAAGTAAGAAGCAAATCAGTCCAGATATTGGGTGTGAGAGAAACAGAATGAAGAAGCCCTTTACTAATAGTTCATATACTGTAGATGAAACAGTGGAGTCCCCAGTCTGGCAAAATTTTGTCTGTAAGTGTTAAACAATAAAGAACTCAGCTTGGAAGATTTACCATGTATCATTCTTGGTTTTGAGCTTGACACCTGCTGACAGCTATTGATCCTCAGCAGAACAGAATGAATTATCCTCATATATTTAAGATTAAGGTTTATGGCTTTTAGTTTAGGTACAGCTTACTAATTTATGGAGGAGAAGTATAATGCTGAAAAAGATTCAGGCACACCAGAGAGAAGTTGGTTTTTGCACATCATGGTCAATACACACATAACTGAATATATAATTTGAGTAAAAATCTTAACTCTGTAACCCTTCGTCTGTAACAAAGCCATGCTGCTGTTCCCAAATTTTGCTTATTGTCATTTCATACCCTTTTGATCAGAATTCTACCAAACGCCTTCTCAGTTAATAAACAAATTCCTCCTGTAATTTTTGGTGTTTGTTTTTGCAAATCTTCTGCAACCTTTGGGGAACAATAATGGCCTTTTTCCAATTGTCAGGCAAAGTTAATCTTCACACACATTTAAAAAAAGTTTCATATCCACTCCATAAACAAACCACATCCATATTGTAACATTTCTGTGGCTACACTACAACTCACCCTTTTTTCAATATTCTATCATCATTTATTACTTCCTTTTTATCAGGCTTTGACTTGGTCACTGACATTTATTGCATAGCATTCATTCCAATTTCACACTGCAACACACATTATAGTGTTTATATAACGGATACGTGCAGTATATACTCTATTAATAATGAAGACTGCATAGTTTATATCAGAAAGTATGCATGTTTGCAGCTTCTTTTACATTTCAAAATGTAAATCTGCAGGAGATTTCTTTGCAATTTTTTTTTAAACTCACCTGAAGAACTTTTCTGACTTTCTTTAGGTTATGTATCAAAAGGAGATTCTTCTCCTGAGAAACACGCTCTAAATGTTCATCCAGTTTTATGAATAAGTTATGCAACAGCATTGCTGCTGTGGACTCATTGCTATAGGCAGATTCCCTTTGCAACAGGAAATAGATAAGAAAAAAATACATATATCAAAAATAGTACTGTTTTCAAAATCATTTGTTCAAGAGAAATATTAGGCACTAAATGGGAGGCCGACAAATTGGTTATACAAATTCTGTTTTTATCTAAAGAAAATATTTTGTATATAAGGTAAATTATATACAGAATATTATTATAATATAATATTATAAAGTTAAAATAAAATAAAATAATATAGATAAATATAGGATTGAAAGAGCTAATAAAATTCTCAGTTTACTTTTTAAAAAGCTCTCTTCAGCTTTAAAACAGCACATATGTACCGTATTTAAAGAGGTAATATTTACATATTTGTTCACATATACAGTATATTTTCAATTAAATGCTACTGTATGTAGTCCTAACATTAAAATAGAAAACTGATAAACTGCTTATGAAAATTAACATCTGACCATAAATGTGAGAATATTATCAATATATTGATTTCTGTCTGGGTAGGAGTGAAGAAAGGACGGAGAATTAATTTAAAATTAATCATTGGAATTAATTAATAATTGCTCATATATACTATCTAGAGTTTTGAATCTGGATACAGCTATGTTGACAAAAAGAAGTACTATACGCTTCCTCTAAAAACAATCCTCAGAGTGCATTTTATAAACCAAAATATTTTATAGTTTGACATGTTTATTTCCATATATCTTTCAGTATCAAAGACAATAATCATAATAGAATGATTATTTCAAACATTAAATGTGTTAATATATTCACTGAACTTTCTTTGTAGGTAACAAAATGGCTATAACAATGACAAAAATATAGAAAGAGAGAGAACATTAATTCATAAAGATATGGTCATATTTTACTATATACTTTCCAAATTATGCTTGATGGAATAGGCTTATGGAATATGAAATTATGTAAAATTATAGTATTAATTCTGTAGGTTTTGAATTGTTACGTTTATTGAATGTTTACCCGTTTAATGCTGCTTAAACATGTACAGCCACAGATTGTGATGCAAAACAACAATATTTTATTTTTACTTGGATAATAAAATAACTGTATTCCCAAAAAGGGTGAGGGGTTTTATCCAGGAAGCTATATCTTTATACAACAGTGCTTCTCAAACTTGGCAGCTTGAAGATGTGTGGACCTCAACTCCCAGAATTCCTAACCAGCAAGTTGTGGAATTCTGACTGAGGAATTCTGGAAATTGAAGTCCACACATCTTCAAGTTGACAAGGTTGAGAAACACTCAACAGTAAATATAATGCAAACTATATCTGCCTATTCAGCAGTGCCCTAATATTCAAGGCAGAAAAGAAAAAAAAATTGTCCAAACTTACCAGTCCTGGCTTTCGATCCACTGTGCTAAAAGATGTCGAATTTCCATGGGAAAGATGTCATCGTAAATCTGGTCTATTTGCTCTAAAAAACAGGGTTCCAACTGCTGCACTTGATTCCACTGAGACATGCTAAAAAGAAATAGGCTTGCTTTTTGAGATAAGAAAGATGATATCTTTTGAATATGTTGGATTGCAATTTCCAGAATAGTTGGCCAGGGCAATAGAAGAAGGGGACAGCAGAGAATGAGGTGGTTGGATGGAGTCACTGAAGCAGTAGATGTGAGCTTAAATGGACTCCAGAAGATGGTAGAGGACAGGAAGGCCTGGAGGAACGTTGTCCATGGGGTCGCGATGGGTCGGACACGACTTCGCAACTAACAACAACAACAACAAATGATTTGCAAAATTGCCAGGTAAGAAAAATTCAGAGAGGACTTAACAGCCACTCTCCTTTTCAGACAAATGAAAGTTGGTGGTTAGAGGTAAACCATATACGCAAAGTTTGAAGGATATAGTTATTTCATATTTTGTCCCAGTTTCCTTTGTATTAAGGAAATTATATTCTTGAATGAACATAGTTTATCACTTTGAAAGTAAGAAACTTATTAATTGCCAAGATAATTTCATACATTGTGCAATTTTGGCACTGTAAATGTTACGGGTATAATCTCCTGCTACAGTCTAACAGACAGTAACAGTCTATTGTCCCTGCTTAAAATCTCTACTTTAATTACTTTATTGTGGTGGCACAGTGGTTAGAATGCAGTATTGCAGGCTAATTCTGCCAACTGCCAGCAGTTCGATCCTGACCAGCTCAAGGTTGACTCAGCCTTTCATCCTTCTGCGGTCGGTAAAATGAGGACCCAGGCTGTTGGGGGCAATATGCTGACTCTGTAAACCACTTAGAGAGTGCTGTAAAACACTATGGAGAGATATATAAATCTAAGTGCTATTGCTATTGCTACTTTATCTTTCTTCCATTGTTTTATATCTGTGTGTGCTATTCAAATACTTCAAAACTTGGTGCAGCTTGGGAGTTATGCTTTCTTTTTCCCTCTTTTTCTCGAAGAAAAAAACAGTACTGTAGTATACAATTCCTGAAGCATCAGCAGTAGAAAAATAGAGAAGATTGTTTCTAAAGCACACTTTGGAGTTCTGTTGCCAAAATCCCATATTTAGTATTGGAAGACAATACTTGTTATTAGTCAGAATGTTAACAAAACCCAGTTGACATTGCTTTATTATCCCCATATTTTGTTTCATCAACCTTATTCTGTGTACAGTAGCTGTACACAGAGGACTACCAATTTTTCTTGTACCTTCAGGGCATTTGCATTATATCCCCAACACCACCTGGCTGCTGCACGTGAGAACAAAAAAGGGCATATTGTAAAGAAATAGGTATGAGCATTGATTTTGACTGAGGAGATCTGGCCTTTGTGTGGTGCAATTCTATTTTCTCGATTTTATAAAAAAAATGCTTTCTATTTCTTATTATATAATACCTTTACAATTCTGCTAATGCAGAATATTTATTCATTTAACTATCTGTCTAAAATATTGACATGACTCACACTTAAAATACTATTCAAAAGACAGATTTCAAAAAGCAATAAAATAAACAATGTTCAGAAATATTAATTTGGGGGGGGAGGTGTGCCTTTGAGTCAGTGTTGACTCCAGGCGACTGCTGGGACTTGTCTTTCTTGACAAAATTTCAGAAATAGTTTGCCGTTGTCTCCTTTCTAGGGCTGAAAAAGGGACTGGCCCAAGGTCTGGCTTTGTGCCTTATGTAGGACTAGAACTCACGGTGTCTTGGTATCTAGCCTGATCTCTTAACCACTTACCAAATTGGCTCTTTAATATTGATTTTAACCATTTTAAATGCAGTTCTCAATAAATACAGAAAGGAAACTTAGGATCATAGAATCCCAAGAGTTGGAAGTGCAGTGCATGATGCTGGTAGGTACCAGGATGATCTGACCTCTAGGGATCACCAGATTGTGACACCAACTAGAGTAGACGATCAGTGAAATATATCAGATTTCATACTCAGGAAAACTGCCATGACTTGTTCCCTGCTGGAACAGCTAGACAGATCATAACCCTCAACACATCAGCAACCAGATCACTGATGAGGTCTGTCAGACTATCTCCATGGTCAAAACTGTGTTGGGAAAAGAGGGAAAAAGCTATTTTAAACCTGGAACAGCAAAAGATGGCTTTAAGCTTCCTCTGGTATTGGCTAGCAATAACAATAGCACTTAGATTTATATACCGCTTCACAGTGCTTTACAGCCCTCTCTAAGCGGTTTACAGAGTAAGCATATTGCCTCCAGCAATCTGGGTCCTCACTTTACTGACCTCGGAAGGATGGAAGGCTGAGTCAACCTTGAGCCTGGTGAGATTGGAACTGACAAACTGCTGGCAATCAGCAGTCAGGAGAATTAGCCTGCAGTACTGCATTCTAACCACTGCGCCACCATGGCTAGGCATGACATGAAGGCAACATCATGAGGACACATGAAAAAAAGAGATTGTTTGGGCATGTTTGTGCTGTGATTAGATGCAACTGAAGAAAAACCCACTCTTCTTGGTCCCAACTAAATGGATGTTAAGATGATAATGATTTAAATGGCAAATTGATACAGCAAGTAATAGCTGCTCAAAGTCCTGGGTCTAAAACATTCATGGTCTATAATGCAATCACCCAAGTTTGAATTTTTTCTGTTAATAAATTGGATGCCAATTTATTTCTGCTTTTTAAACAGAAAACTGATAAGCTCCACACGCACTGTATTCGGGATAAACTGAGTTTTCAAATAGTCTTCAAAGTAAGCTTTATGGGCAGAGCATTGAAGTAATCCAGGTGTGCTGTAATTAAAACATAATTTGAGCTGAGAAGCCATGAAGTATGTAAGAACTACATCTATAAGTGGAATATTTGAGAGTGAATGGAATACTACAATAAAAGATTTGTTCAAACAACAGTTTTATCCCAGATTCTATCATGCAGGAAACATCTTTTTCTACAATGAGATTCCACTCGGTTGTCCACTACTAGCTGCTCCCATTAAATAGGATGAGCAAGAGTCAAACGCACACGTAGCTGACATCTTATCTCCAAAACCCTTCAAGCTGCATAAGCTAAAATTCATCCAATTTAACTGGACAATCAGGAGCTAAACATGTACTGCCTAATATTGTTCTTATAGTAGCATCCAAATCAAAATGAAAATGAAGACTTTAGAAACTGGCCATAACAAGATGCTAAGCAGACCAGTACTGCTAGCTTTCATGGAATAATTCCTGTGCTAACAGAGAAATAAACTTTTTGCCACTTCACTGAACAGACTCTATCTAATATGTATTTGATTATATTCATCCCAACTTTTCCAGCTCTGTGACTCTAGCCATTTCACTTCCTAACTTCAAACTTTGACTAAGATTTCAATAAAACAAATGGCAACAGAAGACACAGACGTTTCCAAAAGTTATTAGCCATTTTGGATGGATTAGCCTCCCAGAGTAGACCATCCTGCCTCTGAAAATACCACAAAGTGTCATGATTCTGACAGATGAAACTCTTCAAAGAACTTCGAGGCATTGTTTACCTTAAAGAATCTTTATTCGCGTAGCAACACATCGGCACGTACATAGTCCAAGCCAAAATCTGGATTCCCCTCCCCTGAACACATAATATCAAAGCACAATTCCCTCCTCTAATTTACAGTCATAAATCACACTCTCCAATTAGTTTGAAATGCAGACTTTCCCTCCAGATCTCCAACCGCCACTTCTTATCATCTCTTATTTCAAACAACCTTGAATCACACACTACTACGATCTTGTTATGTCTAACTAATTCCCATACATATTCTTCCTCTCCCCCCAGTATCATCTAATTCTAACTCTAAGAGTAATACACAAGTTAAGGAAAATGGCTGCATCTCCATATGTTGTCAAAGCAAGAACATTCGATGTTAGCAGTGTTGACACAAAGCCTAAACCAGGGGTCTTCAAACTTGGCCCTTTTATGACTTGTGGACTTCAACTCCCACGATTCCTCAGCCAGGCACGCTGATCGAGGAATTCTGGAAGTTGAAGTCCACAAGTCATAAAAGGACCAAATTTGAAGACCCCTGGCCTAAACGTTACTAGGATGCTTTCAGATGAAAAACACGTATCAACAGGTAATATAGAGTTATTCCTAATTTTATTTTTTAATAGTTTTTCTTCCAGAGGAAGAAATGGTGGATTGAATATAGCTTTGTGAAAAGTGGAGCCAATACTTTAATGAAGATTGAAGATGGGATATGGAAAGAAGATACCATTTGTTGTATTCTAAAAGGAAATGATAAGTTACTAAAATTGTTTATACTTCTTGTGATGAAGGTTGGAAGTTATTTCTTTACATATTTCCTTTCTGTTTCTTTACTATACTGTATTTTTCCTTTCTTTTCTCTTTTTAGTTTTGCATTTAATAGGAATTCTGTGAAAGTTTCCTATCCCTTGCAGCTGTATGCTCTTTCCCAAAATTTGTAAGATTTGGGACAATTCTCCAATCACTCCAGCAAGATTTTGGGGAAGAGCACATAGCTGCAAGGGATAGGAAAGTTTCACAGAATTTCTATTAAATGCATGTTTATATTTGACATCCATATTCTGCAATTTATTTTAGGTCTGTTAACTTAGGTAATTTGGTTCTTATTGATACAGTATTGGACAGAGCAATATAATCCACTGCAGCATTTGATGGACTCTCAATTTGCTGTTTGGGCTAACAGAATCATTATATGAATTAACATAGTAGGGCTGTAGTAATTCATTGTGATTACAAGTTCATTGTGTCATTAGGAGATAATTGTGATTACAAATTTCATGGCCCAGTAAGGAGTTTAAAACCTAAAATGAAAAAGTTGCTTTAAGCTTAATATTTTAATAAGAGTACTTATAGAAACACTAGATGAGTCTGTATCATCTCTGACTGACACACACACACACACACACACATACACAATCTACAAAGAATAATGTTGAACTCAGAAAAGAACTACAGTATTGTTTTATCTGTAAGAAAATGTGTGCAAAGTATTGGCCAACCAATAAAAATGCAATTATGAACACATTTACTAACTATGACCCACTAAAAACTGCATATGTTACTTACTGTGCATAAAATCACATAAAATATTTGATATGTCCTCTGCAAAAGTAAATCATACTATACAGAAATAAACTCTACAAAAGTCAGTGGGATTTAATCCCAGAGAAGCATACAGAGAATTAGAGTCTTAGTTTTATTATATAGCTAGTATGTTTGTTTTATAGTACTCTGCAAAGTACAACTGTATTGCAAGGAGAAGCTTGATGTTTTTCTAAATGAATCATTTTGATTATGGCATAACCTATAGCAGTGATGGCGAACCTTTTAGAGACTGAGTGCCCAAACTGCAACCCCAAACCCACTTATGCATCGTCGAGTGCCGGGTGGGTGTGGCCCATTGGCTGGGTATGGCCCATTGGCTGGGTGTGGCCCATTGGGTGGGCGTGGCTGTGGTGGTAACGGCAGACTGGGTGGGACTAAAAAGTTCAATCAATCAATTCCAACTTTGCAAGATCTTTTTTTTTCCCGTGAGAAGTTGAAATTGACTGATTGAACCTTTTTTTTTTTGCACATGGCGGCGGAGGCCTAAAGTGAAAAGGTTTTATAAAACCCAGTTGAAAGCCTAGGACTGGGGCGACGGCACGCGTGCCCACAGAGAGGGCTCTGAGTGCCGCCTCTGGCACCCGTGCCATAGGTTCGCCACCACTGACCTATAGTGAACCAAGCCATCCACAAAAACATCTGTGATTATAATTCTGTGAGGATGTGCAACTCCATTAAACTATGCACTCAAATGGTTTTTGCCTAGATTAGGAGATAATCTGGCAACTTTAGTTTTAAAAGTACCAGGACTCCATCAACAACTACCGGTATCACTCAAAACATGGCATCTCATGAAAGAAAGCACAACTCAGCAAACAACTCAAAGCAGTCTTTGACCGCATTAACAAAAGCACTGCATTAAAATTGATGTGTATGTGTGTCTTCAAGCATTCTTTTTTTATTCCAAGTCATATTCTGACTCTTGGTGACTGCCAGGACTAGTCTCTATAGTTTTATTGGCAAGATTTGCAGAAGTGGCTTGTCACTGCCTCCTTCTATGACTGAGAGAGAAAAACTGGACCAAGTTCATAGAGTTGGCTTCTTGCCAAAGGAAGGCAGAACTAGAACTCACTTTCTCCTGGTTTTTTAGCCTGATGCCTTAACCATTACACCAACCTGGCTCTCACTGCATCAAAAGTATTACAGTGTAGTAATTTTGTGTACTCTACACTAGTTAGATCATGCTTAAAATATTGCTTCTAGTACTGGGGTCCACAGGTTAAAAGGAACTTGAAGAAACGGGAGTGGATTCAAACGAGAGATATCAAGAAGTAAGAGGTTTGAAAACAAAGTTCTATCAGACACAGTTAAAAAAAACTACAGGTTTAGCTTGTAAAAGAAAAAAAAAAGAGAGGAGACATGAGAGGAGTCTATAAGTATTTAAAAGGCTGTTCCCGTGCAAAACAGGGTGGACTTGTTCTCTGTCGCAACAAAGTACAGGACAGAGTCCAACAAGTTGAAATTAAATGAAATAATTAATAATGAAATAATTAATAATTAAATTAAATTATTAAATATTAATTAAATAAAATATATAAAAAGAAGGCTGAAGATTAGGAGAAACTTGATAGGAAGAGCTGCTCAGCAATGAATCAGTCTGTCGAAAATAGTGGTGCTACCCTCTTACTGAAAGTTTTAGAAAATGGATTACAGTAGATAAATGTTTATGGAGATTCTCAGTCATCCAGGCCATGGTTGTCCCAAAGATGCTTTTTTCACGAGGCAACTGGACTTTTTGCCTCGTGAAAAAAGCACCTTTGGGCTTACAGTAGATAGTCACCTGTTTGGGGGAGGGGGGATGATTTAATGGATTCCTGCATTTAGCTGAGGTTGGACCAGATAATGCATAAGAACCTTTTCAATTCAGTCCCACTGCCATTCATTCGATCCTCTAATAGTATCACACTAATCTGGCATCTCTTAGCCCTAGCATGGGTTAAGCTAACTCTAGAAGGTGGAGATTTAAAATCGCCAGAAGTCCCGCCAACTGTTCTATGGAGTTTATTCCCAAGGAACACCCCAAGCTTAACTAGACATTAAATGTGCTATAATTATTTCTGAACAATCACGTCTAGGATTGCACTACAAACTACCTGACGCTGATTTTAGAAAACGGAGGTTAAAAAACGGTCCACGGCAGAACAAATTATCTTGCGGAACATTAAAACCTCAGCCTTGGCCGAAGGCTGATTTAGTGCGGGAATTTTGCAGCGCTCAGTACAACGGAAAAAACTGAACCCAAGGCGTGCTTGGTTTGGCTTCATCCCGAGATGCCGCCTCTACTAATGGCAGATTCCCCCCCCCCCTCATTTCACATAAACACACATATACACCCTCGCCTCCCCTGCTTTACCTGGAAATTAACTCGACTGCACCGACTGCGCCAGGTTGCGCGCTCCCAAAGGGATGGTTAGAAAGCCTCCGGTCTTTCGACCCTCCCGGCCCCCTTGGCTCCCTTGCGGCTGCAGGTGCGAAGCGACGCCACCCGCAGAAGCTTCGGCTCTTCTTTAAGGTGGGCGCGCGCCCTCGGTTCGGGGAACTTTCTTGCGGGCGACGTCACCCGGGGAGGAAGCGGGAGGGAGGGAGGAGGCGGAGGAGAGCGCGCGCGAGGCGGGAGAAAAGAGGGGAGTTTCCCCCTCCCTTCGGGCCTTTTGCCAAAGTCTGCTGCCTTGAAGCGCTACTTCCTCCGGAGTTTTTTTTTTTTTCTTCCTCTGCCTCGCTTTCTTCGCGCGCCCGCTCGGCGCCTGGGTTTCTTCGAGGCAAGGGTGTGCTGGCAGATTTGACCTATACTGACCTAGGGAGAAAGCCCCACCGCCGTCCCAAGCTTGCTCCTCCCCTCCCCGAGTTACACCCTCATGAGAATTGCTGAAAGAGGTGCGAAGTGTGTCACTTTGGGTTCACGCCTGCTCTGAAAATTGTAGCTCTCCGCAGTGAGAAGCCCTCCCTTTCCCGCGTAGCTAAGAGACCTGTTGTGGCTTACTGGGTGAGGGGAAAATATTGGGCGGATAACCTGAAGGACCTTCCCTCTTAAGGCTCTTTTGGAAACTGTCAAGACAAGCCGGAAACCAAATGATACCCCTTTCCCTGTCTAGCTATAGCAGCTCAGTGGACTGTCAGCTGAACTTTATGGACAAGATGTAAAAGTACAGTTAGTGCTCGACTTACAACCAGAATTGAGCCCAAAATTTATGGTGTTAAGTGAGACATTAAGTGCGCTTTGCCCCAGTTTACCACTTCTCTTGCCACAGTTGTTAAGTGCATCATTGCAGTTGATAGGTTTAACCTGATTGTTAAGTGAATCTGGTTTCCCCATTGAGTTTGCTTGGTTAGAAGGCTGCAAAAGGTGTTCGCATGGCAAAGGGCAATAAATATGAATCCTTGCCAAGCATTTGAATTTTGATCGCACGATCATGAGGATGCTGCAAAGTGGTAACCAAGAAAAACAATCATAAGTCACATTTTTCAGTGCTGTTGTAACTTTGAACAGTCACTAAATGAACTGTTGTAATTTGAGGATTGTCAAGACTTCATCAGCAAATTCTGTGTCACAGCATCTCTATAGCCTAGGACTAACTCCCTGCACTGCATGGTAGGACCGACCGACTCTGGAAGAACAGTGCTTAAAGTTTTCCTTTTCTATTTTTTCCACATTCTTGGCTTCAAAGGCAGAATGTTTGTTCAGTACAGGTAGTCCTCAACTTACAACCACAACTGAGCCCAAAACTTCCACTGCTAAGCAAGGCAGTTGTTAACTGAGTTTTGCCCCATTTTACGACCTTTCTTGCCACAGTTGTTAAGTGAATCACTGCAGTTGATAAGTTAGTAACCTGGTTGTTAAGTGAATCTGGCTTCCCTATTGACTTTGCTTGTCAGAAAGTCGCAAAAAGTGATCACATGACCCAGGGACACTGCAACTGTCATAAATACATGCCAGTTGCCAAGCGCCCAAGTTTTGATCATGTGACCATGGGGATTGCAACTTTCATGTAAAAAATTGTTATAAGTCACTTTTTTCAGTGCCGTTGTAATTTTGAACAGTCAGTCACTAAACAAATAGTGATAAGTCAAGGACTACTTACTATATAACTGTGTTGCTCTGGGCAATTTTGAAAGGAAAAATGAAGTAACTATAACTCTTAGTCTTAGTGTTGATATTCAAAACAGATTCTTACAGAGTTGAAATTTGGTACAGTATGTTGTAGCTCAGGGGCATCAAGCTACATTGCATAATACGCAGCACAGACTTGGCCATTTTTCTTCTGTATTTTGCTTTGACATATTTCATGATAACACAATTCAGCATAATCATTTTGACATTTTGTGGTGATATGTTCTTTTAAAAATAATTTCGAAGTGTTATGGTTCATTATGAACAGGGTCTTTTATGTTTTAAGTAGGAACACAAAAATGGCTTTTGTTAATTTTTGTTATTTTTTTTCTAATTATTGCATACGTTTAACCAGAAGTCACACAAGAATAAAGATACAAAAAGCAGGATAAAAAAAATAAAGCTTAAGAAAAAATAATATAAAGAGAAATAATACATTATTCCTTTTGCATCCCTTCCATTTTCCCCAAGTACTGTTACTTAAACACTGGCTTTAACATTAAACACTGAAGATTATTGCTTATATCTATTTAAATTGCTTCTGTTATTTTTAGTTAGTCTCTTAACTCTTTTCCTAACAAACATATTCCCAATATCTAAATTTGCCTTGTTGTGTAATATATCAAATATAATGGAGCAATTCTTCCTTAAATTTGATTAAACTTTTGTTATGATTACATGCAGCCAATTTTGCTGCCTATTATCAAATTGTGGTCTCCCACTCTTGTATTGTTGGCAAAGTTTTCCTTTTCCAATATGCATCAGATTTGTTCATGCCTCTGTCAGCATGTACCCTAGTACATTGTAATACTTTTGGTTTATGCTGCCTAGAATTATTCCTAATAAAAATATTTGTGATTTGAATTCAGATTTTATTTTTTAAAAATCTGAATGTTTCAGTGTAGTTCCTTCTAATAATTCTGAAGTATTTTCATACTACTATTAGATGTGATAAAATGTTCCTTGTTAATTTGCAGTTTCCAACATTTATTATACTACAATGTGTACATCTTGGTAATCATTGATGGAATTATATATCACCTATACAACATTTTGATCCAATTTTCCCTCAAATTATAGCTTGGAGTAAATTTTATAGATTTTCCCCATAGTTTTTCCCATTGTTCCACCGTAATTGCTTTTTTGAGTTTTTACATCCATTTTATCATAAAAGTTTTTAATTTGTTCTATCTATCCCAATGATTCTATCTATCCCTTGATTCTATATGTTTCAAATTATGTCATCTTTTTCAAGGTCCCTCCTTTTTTCTTAAGGTCGCTTTTTTATACTTCCAGCAATTTCTAAGAGAATTGCATCTTTCCTTATATGGGTCATCTGATACCTGAGAGAAGAGGAGTGAGGGGTCTTTCAGATAGCCAGATTCAAGGCCTATCCTCAGATTTTTGAACCAACAGAAAAATATGCTGCCATCGACTGTACTGACCTCACTCCCAGTCTATAATCTGGAAAAGGGTACTACTCTTATGTACTTATTGCAGGCCAAATTATGGACCTGCTGGCTCCCTGATTTTGTTTCTCCTCCTATCTGGTAATAGAACTCCCCCCCCCCCCTAATGTAGAGTGAGCTGGGTTGGACAAGTGTAGGAGCTGGTTTAAAATGGCACGTTTAGCCACCCTATCAAATTGTCCAATTAACAGATTACAGCTACAGAGGGTGGCATGAGTGAAACATACCCTATGGTGCAATCCTGTCAGGCTTTTGAAGTAGTCCAAACAGGAAACCAAAATCATGAATACTAACATTAACTTTATTGTAAAGTTTCAGTATCTTGCAAGTCTGAAAGTATTGCCCCGCTCCCCTGCCTTTATTTTCTAGAGAACTAGGGAAGGTCCCTTCTGGGACACGTTCTCCACACCCATTCCTTGTGAGCTGAGATTTCTCGTCAGACCATTGCTCTGACTGTAGCTCTTCTTGTCTCCCAAGGTTATTCTCAGAGCCCATCCCCCGTCTGTGCATGTGACCAATTTACCATTTATGGTCATGAATCTAGTGTTCTAGAATGGTGGTCTACGGCTACTTCGAATGGTGAGTTAAACCCTTATCAAGTTAAAGTGATGAAGGACTGCATGTGATGAAATTGGAGAGAGTGCCTCAATATAGCTCCTCCATGCCTATGACCAATGAGCCAGACTATTTCTGAGGAGAAATCTAGCATTCTTAAACCCCTATTCCAAAACATATTGGCTTACAGGTAACAGGCATGAAAGAGGAATAAAAGTAAAACAGAAGGGCAATAAAGAACAAGCTATGTCTTCAACAAATGCTAGAATATTCTATTGTACCAAGAAACCCAGTTTTGATCTTATGGCTGGTGAGGCCATTGAAAGGAATATGCAGTATGATGCCATTCACCTACTGAAGTACTAATAGTTTAAAATGTAGTTCTGTATTACCCTTACCAATTTAAAGAGTGCAAAACCTGTTTTACATCTACTTGTAACAGAACTAGCAACAACTGATGATGAACTGGCAGAGCCTAGCTCTGTTTCTCTCTTTGTAACAGAGGACTATCTATCTCTCAAGAAAGAGTTTAAAAACAGATCTAGTTCTCTTTTATAAAAGCAGCAAACTCTTCTTTTATAAGGAATCTGTATAAGACCTGTAAGCACTAAGGAAAGCATTGATTGGGCATTACGCAGATTGGGAAGAAAAGGGAAAATCTATTTTAAAATAGGAACAGCTAAATACATCTTTAACCTGCCTCAGTTGTGGGTTGGGGATGAGAGAAAGGCAATACCATAAGGAGTAGAGGGGAAGTAGTTATAGGGGCATGGCTACACCAAAATTAGGTAACCTCCCGAAAGTGTTGCTCATAAGAGAGTTGGTCAAAGAATGAAAGAGAGATTAAATCACCAGAAGATCAATGGTGTGGTGAGATGCCTAGATATCGTACCTGTTTCCTCATTAGAAAGTTTTGGATTGACAGATTAATGTTCTCTTCACTTGGTGACATTCTTAGTGAATATCAAGTTAATCCCAAATAAGGTAATACTCATCCATTATATGATTTTCTACATCATTAAGACACATTGGGCAGATTGAGAAAAGAAATTTAACTGAGCTGGGTATCTTCACAGCCCCTATGCTAGTCGGCGTGATGGGGACAGGACTGTGACATTCCAGGGCAATAGGGTAGACTGGAAGGAATAAAAGAATTATGGAAGAAGACAAGGGAAAATCACTTCCTATTGTTGCCAGGAGAACAAACAGTCCTCCAGCAAAAGAGATTGTTTCTATCCTGGATGCCACATTTTAAGGAGGGTATAGCACTGACACACTGCAGCATCACCAGAAATGGCAGTTAGGAGTGGTGAAGGGCTCTGCAAACAAAACAGTAAGAAGAATGGTAAAAGAAATGGGCATGTTCAGCCTGCAGCAAGATAAATTAAAGATGTGATAGGGTGATGGAAAACTGAAAGCTTACTGTATGGAAGTTGGAAAACTATTGTTGTTGGTTAATAAAGAAGCCAGATTAGAACCATTGAGAGCAGGTTTTAATCAAAGAATAGAAGAAACTTTCTAACTTTTGTTTCAAGTATGTAAGCTAGAGCAGATGACCTCTAAGACCTTATGTGTTCTGCTCTTCTCTTTTTCTCACCTAGGTTCTTTTGTGATTTGGGGAAGACAGTCATGTCCTGCCTACATGTCTGTGTATCATTAATGACAGGCAAACTACTGCCTATTATAGTAGCAGTAATAACAGTAATTTTATATGCTATGGCCTTAGGGCCAGTGCAAGCAAAACAATAAAACCCACAACATATTATAAACCAATTATCAATAATGTAACAGTATAATCAGTTTACAGACATTATCAAACCCCAGGACTACTCTGACAGACTACTGATTCTTCTTATTGAAGCATACAATATAAGACACCATATAGCTGATGATTTTATGTTATGAGAAATGAACTAAAGTCCAGGTAAAAAGATGAACTTCAAAGCCAGAAATTGAATTAAACTCATTTCATTTACATCTTTCAGTCACAAAAAAGTGGGAGAATTAAAAAGAGACATTGTATTGCTATCCCATCTCTTGCGAAAAGCTTTTCCTGTAGGTAATGTAAACAGAAAAAAATCCAAAGTTCTCTCAACAGCACCATCCCTTGAGCCAGCTGTTTACTTATAAAAAATCCTCTAATCCCTCACTGGGTGTTGACCTTCCATCAGAAATACAGATGAAAAAAAGCACCTGTGCTCCTATGAGCCTCATTGCTCATAGTCTCCTGATATTGTTTTCAGTCTCTTTGTTATTATTTGTCCCAACGTGAAAGAGGAGAAAGAGATAATAATCGGTGGTCCTGATTATTTTGGTAAGTCTCTTTGTCACATCTTTGATCTTTGCATCTAGGAGACAGCATACTTCCCTCAATATATTGTCTGGTCTACAAATTGATGATTCTGTTCCTCTGAGAAGTGAGTCACCAATCACCAACACATGCCTTTCCCCCCCTTTGGTAAGTCTGAGCTACTTTTCTTTTTTGTCATTGGAACACTTGATGAAGACCCTTCTCCAGATCTTCTGCATGCTTTCTTCCAGGGGAAGAAAGAATATCAATAGAACTGGGTTTATGTAATTGTAATTGTTCAGTACTGTTGTGAGAATTGGTATCAGAATGATGCTTGAACAAATAACTGCATTACCTTGTGCCTGTGGAATTTTGTGACTTTGGACTAGTCATTCTTTCTTAGCCCAATCCATCTTTTGTTGTGGAGAAAATAGGAGGAGGAAGGAGTATTATGCATGTTTGCTACCCTGAGTTATTTATAAAGTAATACAGCTGGGATAAAAATCTAATAAATAATAAAACTATCTTGTGTAGAAATCCTTCAAGCATAGATACACCAGGTACCTCTCTCTTAGGTGTCTCTCTTTGGTGACTTATGAAGCTGCATCTATTGAATGTCTGCATGGATCAGGGGTGTGAAACTCACTACGTCATGTGACATGTCTTGATGTATTGTGACTTTTTTCCCCTTGCTGGAGCTGGAGTGAGCGCGGCTTTTGCATGACGCATCCAGCCCATGGGCCGGCAGTTTGACATGCCTGGCATAGATTCATCCCTGTTCAGTACAATATCAAGTTGAAGGGTCAAGGCAAACTATGAACAAATAGTTTCTGACCTATTAAGCCAGAGGTCCCCAATCTTTTGGGCAACAGGGACCGGTTCCGTGGAGAGAGGTTTTTCCATGGACCGGAGGATGCATGGTTTTGTGTGCTGCCTGTATCCCGCGGATGGGGCTTTGCTTGTTTGTGCGGACCGGTTGCTGTCATGCCGCGACCCGGTACTGGTCCACGGACTGGGGGTTGGGGACCCCTGTATTAAACAATCAGAGTATTTGGAACTAAACAAAGTGTTTTCAGCATATGTAGCAGACATCCACTAGATGACAACAAGACTACAAAAATATTTATATCTTCCTGCTGCCATCTAGTGCTGTCTAGAATTGTGCAGTCAGAGTCGGTAATATTAGATTAATTTATACCATAGAGTTCCCTTGCCAATTCAAGATATTTGGTGCAAAAATTGATAGCGGAAATCAGCAGCATGTCTCTTGACGACAGATGCCAAAATGATTGCATTCTCAGAACCTCAGGATGAAAATTGTACATGTTTTCCTTTTAAAAGAAAACACCTTGTGAGATTACCAAATCTTGTGAAACTTTGGTGCTCTTGCATGAGACCATGATGGTGAAATCTTCAAAATGTCACAAGATTTGGAGCTTATTCAAAAATTATGTCAGTTGTAATTTTAAAATATCCTGCACCCTGAAACAACATTGCATAATGGGTAGCTAATCATTTATGAAGAAGTGATGACACAATAGGTTATCTCACCATGTTTATTAAAATCAGCTTGGACCTAACTCTGGCCTGAAACAAAGAAGTAAACCTATTGTTAGGAATATACCCTTATTTGCCATTAGACAGATAAGTTTCCCTTCTGGTAAATGCCAGCTTCCTCACAAAATTGTTTATTTATTGAATTTATATGGCTGCCCATCCCATGAAAAGTGACTCTGGACAGCTTACAGCAAAAAGATAAAACAATAAGCATATAAAAAATTTAAAGCTCACAAGGCATAAGGGAGAATAGATGTTGACAGCATTAATGGAGCCACCTCAAAATTTCACCAGTCCTCTGGGACCACATGAAGACCAGGCCTGATGACATAGCCAGGTCTTGAGGAATTTCTGGAAGATCACTTTGGAAGGGACAGTGTTCCATAAGGCAGGCACCAGGGCGGAGAAGGAACTTTTCCTGGGACATAAGTCCCTAGTAGATTGTACTCACACTATGCTTCTTCTGCTGGATCTGACAGGACGGGTAAATATAATTGGGGAGAGGCAGTCCCTCAGATAACAATAGCAATAGCAATAGCACTTACTTATACCCCACACCATAGTGCTTTATAGCACTCTCTGGGCGATTTACAATATCAGCATATTGCTCCTAACAATCCGGGTCCTCATTTTATCGACCTCAGAAGGATGGAAGGCTGAGTGAACCTTGAACCCCATCAGGATTGAATTCCAGGCTGTGGGCAGAGTTTGCCTGCAACATTGCATTCTAATCATTGTGCCACCAGGGCTCCTGGTGATGTCCATTGCCAGGCATTCAGAATTTAAAATCACACTTCATCATAACAACATACTTTTCTCAGTGTTTAGTTTTATATGCAAAAAACTCACATCCAAAGTAGACTCTGAAATTGCAATCACATGTATTTGACAAATACATGCCATTACTGATTAAGATTGATAATATTCAAATCACCAGACAATACAGATATAAGATTGATGGCAAGAAAAAGTGATTTTTAAAACAACTAAAACTTCACAAAACAATAACATTCAACAGGTATATATTTCCACTGCCTAACATACAAGTATAATAATTAGAAATATGTGGATCAAGTACAATGATTAAACTGCTCAATTTTGGCCAAATCTCATTAGCACTAAACGTAGCAGGAACTGCTGGTTGTTATCAAGCACATGAGCACAATACTTGATAGTATAAAGCAATATTACATTCACAAAACATAGAACCATAGGAACCTGAACTGTTGTGAATGTAACAATCCTGTGAATGCTATTAGATTTAAATTTGGGATTTTGCTTGTTCTAACAGGTGCATTCTTAAATTTATATGCCACATATAAAATCTGCATATTAAATCAAGCTGCCTCAGGAAAGCGTAGATTAATTACTATCCAAATTTGTTCAAAGTGGTAATATCAAACAAATGGTGTTTATTAAAATACTGATTTTGTTGAATCTTGTTCAGATACATACAGTGATAAGCAACCACTTGACCATATCTAGAAACAGTGCTTTCTGCCTTTGTATGTTCATTAAGAATTTTTTTGCTTCACTTTTTTCTTTTTCCACATTCCCATTCTCTTTTGGGTTAAAGGCATTCTGCTAATAGAGATGGGGTTCATGGTGCAGTGTTTTCTTGGATAGCAACTACAAAAATGGATTTCTCCCAATTAACTTTAAAGTTTTAAAAAACAAACAAACATGTAATTTGATGTCATGCATTTTAGATAAAATCAGAACAGGGCCTTACTTTGAAGTGATATTAGCAAACATTATAAGCGTTGCAAATGCAAGAAAGAACAAGCACAATTTGGCAAGCCTGATCCAGGACAGAAAAGCACTCCTCAAATAGAGTGTGGTTTGAATGACATAAGTGCTGTGTAATGTAGGAGGGGCAGGTGGATTAATGCAATGACAGTGGCTGTGGCTGACTGGGCCAGTACTTTTCTTCACGACACTACATTTAAAAAAAAACTATTTTAAAAGTAGATGAAGACTTCGGACTTTCTAGCATTTCCACCTCTATAATGGATGCTAACATTGGTCTTACTTTTAGAAAATCCACTTTGTTACTTTTGGGAAATGAATGCCAGTAGATAATAGAACTTTCCTTTGTATCTATCTGAAACTTTAAAAAAGCCCTGTTCTTTAACATATAGGTTAAAGAATTCATTTCCTAAAGATATTCCAGCTGTGGTTGAGAGTTGCCATTTACTAGTTTTAATTTTATTCCAGAAGATGTGGCTATGGATAGCCACTCAGAAGACAAGAGTGGGTCTCTCCCAGCTGTCCCTGGAGGAACTGTCATGTATGTGATTAAAAAATGATAAACCACATATTGAAATTTTTAGACAATTTTTTTTCTTTAACATTTTGCCCTGGGCAGGTTTCCAAGAATTAATGCACTCTCTGCTAGTCTTAAGCTGCTTTGATGTTAAACTGTACAAACAATTCTCCTGCAGTACTGCTATAGGTTTTAGCACAAGTAGATTGATAATTCAAGGCAAAGTACGTAATAGTAGTTGGGGCCTCACTAAAGAGGGAAGGGCTTTTGCTCCATGTTCCACAATACATAGCTGAAGCCTTTTCTTTGCTTCAGACAATGTATAATGAAACATATAAACATGTATTTCAAGCAGATCTCAGTCTATGCAATTAAACTCTCTTGCTATTGTTATTAATTTTTAATACATTGGCTACATACAACATACAGGTGCAGGTAGATGGTTAAATGCTGACTCCAACTAGGCAGGTCCAACATCAAGTCCATCCTTCAGCATAAAAGCTGAATCTTTCTCATAGGTTTTGTTGTGGGGGGGAAATGGAAGATGGGTGGGGGAATGAAAACCAGAATATAGATATAGTACATAAATGAAGTTAGATAAGGAAAAGAAACAGGAGATAACTTTCCTATATAAAATACTTGTTCCTTTTCTGTTTAATTATTACAGCATTTTTGCATTAATTAAAAAATCTTTAATGAAAAGACATTGTGTGAATGACAGGTAACTAGTACCTTTTCTTATCGTCAGAGGATCATGCATGGTTTCTTTTGTACAAAAAAGTTTGTTTCAGAAGTATAAGCAATGCAGAAAAGAGCGCTGTGTATTATCAAGAGGTTTCCCACAGGAAACCTGGTACTATAAAAATGCATTGAATTACACTTCCCAGATGTCCCTATGTCCAATCCAGTACTTCTGGATAGCTCATAAAAAGAACATGAATAAAAGCTCTCACTTCATCTTCATGTTGTCTCTTTTATCAACAACTGTGACTTGGGGGCATTAAACCACTGGTGGTTAGTAATCCTAATCTAGCAGCAGATTTACCATGCTGCTATCAAATATGCTTTTATTCCCAAAGCGTTCTAGTTTGTTATCAAGCCTTTTCCCCTTCTTATATTTGCTCCAACAACATTGTCATTCTCAAGGGCAGGTATATGAAAGAAGTAGAATCCAAGCTATTTCAGGAAAACACACTGCCATTCAAAGATGAGCTAGATGTGATGAGTATATCCTGTGAGTTCATGTCTAGTGAAACATGAAAACACAGCTATTCTCTCATACTGCTGACAACTAAACAACACTAAACTTGCTAGCATAGCATAATGCAAATATCCTTAGATCATTTTAAAGATTAGACTCAGGGAGTTAATCATGTGTGACATGAAGCTTGGACATGATTTACAGCATCTAGTAGCTTACACTGTAACTGCTTTGTACTGCTTCATGTAGTATATAATAGCATTAGTTGTCCTTGGACAGGATGCTATGGAAAACCAGCTATGTAGTTCAACTGGGACATTTGCAGAATTATAACCAAAATGGACCACTGTAAAAAGCTAGTGTTCCCTTGAGGATCTCAGAATCTGACCATCTGATCATCTTTTGTAAAGTTTATTAAAAATAACATTTAATTCTGATAACTCAGGTAAAAGATCTTTTCAAATAATTCCAAATAGTTTAATACGTTTTCAATGACCACTGGGAAATTTTTAGAGCAATCTATTTGAACTGAAAGTTGACCTAAACTGAACTAAAAATACTTTGTGGGAGCAAAGGAAGATATTGTTCTGAAGTTATTCATTTACTAAGAAAGATTATTCTATTTCCCCAACCATTTAATCTTCTACTAACCATTGGTCCTTTGAATGTGTTTCCTGATAAAATTCAAAGAGCAAAATCTATTGGATCAATAAAGCAAAGAACTTTACAGAACCAAATAACATTTGTAATATGAAAACATTCTCTAAAGAAGAAGAAGCAACATTTCTCTGATGGAGGACATGGTGTAACCCTCTATTGTGGATTAATTTAGTCTTAAAACTGCAGTGGAAATAAATCTTATAGTCATTTCTTATCTAATCACATTGTATACCACTGCATTAGAACAAAACACAAACTAATGGTGGATGCTTTGTTTGCATGATTATTCACTTGTTAACAGTAACTGGTCAATAAGATTTTGAGGTATCATCAATCGCACTGGCTATCAGTCCTTTATCAATCTAATTCAAAACATCAGTGCTGATTTTAAGAAAATCTGAATGGTTTATCAGGAGAGTAGATAATGGAATGGCTCCATAGCAATGTGTGCTTGACCATTATATATATAGTAGCTGATTTCCTGATACCAAGCTAAAGCATTTCTATTTCCCAAGTCATTTTATATTTCATATGTAACATTGTCTTTTTAGATAACAGTGTTTAACTCTAAATGACTGCATATCCTGGACTGTTAGTGTTTTTATTTTATTATTAATGAAGCCAAAGTCTATCAATAATGAAAAATAAGAAAAATAGAGAAAATAACAAAAAAATAAATATATATGACTGTATTTTAATTACGTGCATCATCTTAAAAGATAAATTTTAAACCAATCTTGGATGCATTTTAAAAGGTGATTTTGAGATACATGTGATAATTCCTAAGGATAGCAACAAATGGACTTTCTCCTTTATAATACCTGGGTCATGAATCCTTCAGATTCTTATAAAGTGTCATGCAGCATGACAAGACTGAATCTGCATAACTGTGGGATACATATTTTGAATTTGGCCAATAAGGGAGATAGAAGCCCTGGATGTAAGTGTTATTAAACTGGTAGTTTGATGTTAGAACTAATGCAGACTATAGTAATAAGTCATGGTCAGTTAGTATGAAGAATAGTTAAGAAAGCAGGTGGCTCCAGCTGTAGTTCAGTGTTTACTCAGCATTTTTAAGTCCTGTATTTCTATGTCCATTTTAAGACCTATGCGAATTTGTACACTTTACCTATCCCAGGGATAGGCAACCTTGGCTCTTTTATGACTCGTGGACTTCAACTCCCAGAATTCCTGAGCCAGCATGGCTGGCTCAGGAATTCTGGGAGTTGAAGTCCACGAGTCATAAAAGAGCCAAGGTTGCCTACCCCTGACCTATCCGTATAACGTTTATGTATCTTTTGAAATATAGACTCATTGGGGTGCTGCTATATTTGATATCAGTCAAGAAACTCCCAAAGTTTTATATTATAAAACCAAATCTATGTGCCTTTAACTCCTTATTTTATTGAATTGTCAAAAAGGAAAACAAGTTATTATGAGTGTGAGAAACCAAATAAATTCAGGTTAGTTAATATTAAAAAGCTTTCTCACTGTAGTCTCTCACATGTAATTCCCACACAGACAAAAAAAAAGAAAAGAAAGCTTTTTGGCATGGGACAAATGGACCAAGTGATTAAGGAATAGGGTAATGAGTGAGGAAATGCAGGATTAAATCTATACTTTTTGCAATGTTGCACAACCTTGGCAGTTTGAAGATGTGTGGACTTCAACTCCCAGAATTCCCCAGCCAGCTCACACATTTTCAAATTGCAGGGTGGAGAAACGCTGCTTTACTGTATGATTCCAATTCACCCTGATGACCCTGATGATTAAATTATGGCATGCTTTGACATAATGTAAAATCAATCCTGTACACGGATGCAAAATTGTAATTCCCCCTTCTAGTTTTATAGTAGTCAGCCTGCTTCAGTTAACCAGATACAATCAAGCAACTGTTTCATGTCTATCACTTATGGGAGTAGTTGAGAAACTTTTCATTTCATCACCAACATGAATTGGACAGAAAATAATCTGTCAATCTACATACTAGGTATTTGCTCAACTCATGCTGCTTTGGCAGGTTATAAAAAGGAAATAATCACTTTTGCTTTTCTACCTTCCCAGAATTTCTACAACTATGGGAGTTACCACATTTGACTCACCCATCTGATTATTTATCACTTTCAGGTTTTGACTAATGGCAAATGAAGGAGCAGCATTTCTTTTCCACAGAAAAGGATTCAAAAGGAATTAAATGAGCCATGCTGGAAATAAAAAATACCACCCAGAGTCACCTTATAAGGAAGATAGGTGCAAAAAAAAGAAAAAAAGAAAAGGAAAAAGGAAAAGAAATTGCATGCATTATTTCTATCCTGCTTTTCTAGATGCTTCTACACCACTCATGGTGAGTGAGGCATTTAAATCAATACAAGGTAATATTTTAAAAAAATGAAAATTACAAAGATAAAAGGGAATATATGGAAAAGATAGGTATAATAGATAAAAATGTAAATATTTTATAGTACTTGTAAAATAAATACCTTCCTAAATAGAACAGTAAGTGCAATTCTGATATTTTAGTGTGAGTTGAAACACCTTTTCTTTTTGTCTCCATCATTTCTGTCATACAGCCAGTTTGGTCTAGTGCAGGCATGTCAAACTGCCGGCCTGCAGGCCGGATGCATCACTCTGAAACCGCACCCACCCCATTGCTGGCAATGGGGGAAAAGTCGTGATACGTCGCGCGATGTCACATTATGTCGTGAGGTTGACATGCCTGGTCTAGTGGTTAAGGTACCAAGTTAAAAACCAGGGTAAGCTCCAACCTCCCAACCCCGCCCTAGCTTGATGTTTAGGTGTGCGCCTTGCCCCAAAACTAGGGCTTATTTTTGGGGTAGTGCTTATATTAGGCCCACCCCCAAAAATCAAGCTAGGACTTATTTTGGGGGTAGGTCTTACTTTCGGGGAAACACGGTATGTCCACAGCATTTCCCTGGTGCACTAATTTAGTTACTTGCAATAAGATTTGTCTGGCACGATCTGTTTTGACAAAGCCATGGTGGTTTCTAGTAGTAGCTTTGCTTATTTACAATAATTTGCCCCAGTCATATGATGCTGGGCAATGTACAAACTAAAAAAACAAACAAAAGAATCATATTACATTCAGTGCAACATACAAAAAAATGAAAACAAATAAAATTTTGTGTACTGTATACAGCTTTGTATTTTCCCTACAGCTCAATTAGGTACATTTTTATTCAGAATCAAGCTCACTTTCTCTCCATTGCATAATATGGCAGCCTTCAATTACTTTCTCCAACAGCAACTCTTGTTAAGGTTTTCCACTTGTGAAAATACATATTTACATTTTTTGCCTTTAAAGTTGCTTCCAGGAAAAAAAAGAAAATGTTTTTTAAAAGAAACACAATTGTGAATTTTTTTAAAGGGTTTCCTTGCATGAATCTTTATAACGCTGTGGAAAAGGCCCTTCAGGTTGAACACGACAGAACTAGAATTGGCATGTTAATTTTTACTTATTTTACTATATTTGAATCCCACCACACTCAACTCAGCTCTAAGTGGCTACTTCTATGCTAAGGTTAAAAACATAAAGCAAAGCTTCACGATGAAATAAGAACAAACAAAGTTAAAAGCTGCACTGAAGAGGTTTAAAAAGCTTTCATGAAACTCCATTTTCAACAGCTTCCTGAAAGCATCAAGGAGGGTATCAGCTTGAGGTTGTTCCATAGGACTGGTCTTGTCATAAAAAAAAACAGGGCTTCCTTGCTTTAGCTCTTTTATTTCCTGATGATGGAGCACCAGGAATATTTCCCTAGATGATCTAATAGGGCAGGCCAGCGCAGATTGGAACAGAGCATCCTATAGATACTTAGGTGCCAAGTCATCAAGGGTTTTACAACAGAAATCAGCATTTTAAAGAGTTGGTGATTAGTGTTCTAATTAAATTGAAGAGTCATAAACTAATCCACAGGGGTGGATCCTCTTAAGCCTAAAACAAGGAACATATATACAGCCTAACTTGATCCTGATTTATAAGGAAATCTGACTGAACTGTAGGAAGTTTACTCTCTAGTCAAGATATGAGGGACTAAAGCAGGGGTGTCAAACGGCCGACCCGTGAGCTGGTTTCATCATACCGAAACCACGCCCACCCCATTGCCGGCAATACAAAAAGAGTCGCAATACATCGCAACACGTCACGTGACATAGCGAGTTTGACACCCGTGGACTAAAGTATATTAAACTAAAACTAATAGGACTTGCTTCCAAAGAAAAACTTCCTAACATTAAGTTGTCAGTCCATCAGTTTTGGCACAAAGGTTCAAAGTTTAATAGATTACTATGATTAATTGTTGTATGATAACAGTTTTGGGTAGTGGTTAAGGCACTAGGCTGCAAATCAGGAGACGACTGTACCATAGGCACAAAGCCAGCTGGGTGACCTTGGGTCAGTCACTCTCTTTCAGTCTTAAGAAGCAGAGAAGGACAAACCACTTATGAAATATTGCTAAGAAAATTATAGGAACTAGTCCAGACTGACCTGGAGTCACATACAAAAAAAAATTGTTAATCATATACAGTGGTAGATTAGAATAGAGCTGGAAGGGACCTTGGAGGTCTTCTAGTCCAGCCCCCTGCTCAAGCAGGAGAACCTATGCCATCTCAGACAAGTGACTGTCTAGACTCTTATAGAACACGAGCTTACTGTTGCATATTTTGTAAAGGAAAGGTCATTTGTGTTTTGTATTTCAAATGGAGAAGACTCATGCACAACTTTGAAAGCTGATTTTAAGTCACTTGTTCAAATCAAATAATTTGTCTAGAATTTTTTTGTATTCAGTCTTGAGAACTTTGTGAAGTGTAGACAGGATATTTCCCATCATGGTCCAAAAGGATTTTGTTTCTTGATCATACATCCATGACTTATCTAGATATCACTTGCAGATAACAATGATTTAGGAGAACTGTATTTCTTATAGATTTCTTGAAATATTTGAATGGCCTATGGGAAATCAGAAACAGAATATAGAACTGGCCCCTTGGTCAGTTTTAAAATTGACACTTCTTAAATAAAGCAGTTTAGTTTCCCAGCTTTGAAAACTTGCTGTTTTTTAAGTTGCTTCTAATAAAATTATATGTTATAATACTTCTAGATCCCTGTCTGTCATAAATCAATACAGCTAGAAGATTTGCTTTTATATTATAAAATTCTTATTTAAAAATAACTTGATAGAAAATCTTGCAATCTAAATAACAGATTATTTTTAATAGAATTGCTGTAACAAGAGAGATATTAAAATATAAAGGGATTTGTAATTAAAATCTTGGATTTCAACATCATGTTTTGCTATAGTTTGCTTTCTTGTGTTTTCTTGACTAAGTAACATTGGTTAGTTGAATTGAATGGCTTAGTAGTCTATAGGGCTGAAGCAGTTGTAAACTTCCCAAAACTCTATGAGGTCTCCCTGATGTCAGCCAACACTTTACCACAGGTAAAACCAAGTTAGCATGGTAGTTTCCAGAAGTTTTTTTTCAAGGCTTAGATTATATCCTCAGCCAGTGTAAGGTCTTATTCCTATATGCAGGGAAGTTAGAATGGATCATGACTGCGAATAGTGGCACTTCTTCATTAATACCTTTTCTATACGACCGGATCAGTACAGAGTCATCACCTGCAAAACATGCAAACAGTTCTGTTATTATTTTTAGAAACAGCATGCTAGAAAAGGTATGGGTAGGCCCTGTTGTACTCTTTTCTTGTTGGAAGCCTTATTTCTTTATTACGTTCCATCTTTCCAGAATGTAATTCATAATGCCATAAGCATCAGGTTGGCCACCAGGAAAACAGAATGCAAACTTTTGCTCTGATCCAGCATCGCTCTTCTTAAATTCCCATGGCACAATATATACAGAAATTAGAATGTTAGTATAATTCCCTTGCTATTTAATCACAATATAATAGAGTTCTTTGAGAATGCCAGTTTGGTGTAGTGATTATGGCATCAGGTTAGAAACTGGATAGGAGTCAAGTGAGTTTTATTCCTTCCTAAAGCCAGTGGGGTAACCTTGGGCCAGCCACTCTCTCTCTCTCAGCCCCAAGAAGCAGGCAATGGCAAACCACTTGCAAAAAATCCTGCCAAGAAAACTGCAGGGACTAACTCCAAGGCACACATAGACGTGTCATTTATACTATTATGCAGTACAGTACTACAGAATGCCAATCTTCCTTCCGGTGGAACCTAAGACAGTTTGAATGGAATAACCATCTTAAACCATCTTATTCAGAACGGTCAATTTAAAAAATTAAAAAGAGGTCCGTAAAAGCCGTAAAACCGATATCCTAATCCCATTCATCTACGTAGTATTAAGCCCCACTGAATTGAGAACGCAGCCTTTCTGAAGCCCTACACCGATGTTGGACCTCCTCACCCATGATCCCCAGGAAAGTCGCCTTACGAAAGTCGCCTTACGAAAAGGTACGAAAGGTGGGCTGGATGCTTCCAGAGCTAAGCCATTTGCCCGTCCACCTGGACGTTACTCGCGTCTCGTCCCCGCAGTCCCGCATTAAAACTTTCGCACGCTTGAAAGGCAGCGGCTGCTTGAGGGCGCCGCTGGGGGTCGCTCGCCTCCCCTTACGCGCGAACCTCGCCTGCCGCAGCGGAGGTGTGGAGCTAAGGCGGCGGCGTCGCAGCCCCGCCCCGAACCGGGCGACTCCCTATCGCGAGGTCATTACCACGCCCCCTGCTTCTGTGAGGCGGGGAGGGGCGTGGCCGTCCTTGCTGCAGGCTGAGTTCCCCGAGAACGGACTGCTTTTCGGGGGAAAAAGCCGGACGAATTCCAGCCTGAGCGGGAGCCTCACTGCGCGACGGAGAGCGAGAGCGCTGGCTGGAGTTGGGCAGCCCCAGGAGCTGTCCCGCTTTTTTTTCCCGCTTGGGGGGACCGAGAGGCGCATCTGGACGGAGGCGCGGATTGCCTAGAACGAGAAAGGTGCGGAGAGGCGCCGTCCCGCTTGGGCTCCTTGTCCAAAGTTGCTTTTGTGCCGGATGGTCTCGCGGGGACCCTCTACCCTGCTTTTCTGCGCTCGCTTCCTTCAGGTGCTGCGATTGCGGGGCTGCCTTCGGCTTGCTCTCCCGGTTGCCAAAAGAGGTGCTGTGAGAGAGAGGGCACTGCATGGCGGTGGGCACAGAGGGGCTTTGGGGTGGGAACTGGGGGGTTTCAGGAAACCAGTGGCCACAGAACGAAGATTTGGCGCCAGAAGGGGGGAAGGAGGAGGAGCAGGGACGGTGTCTCGAGCCTTCTGGGTTAAAGGTCTTGCTAAGAGGCAGCGCTGGCAAAGGAAGCAGAAAGCTGCAGTGATTTAGGCAGGGACTTTTGGAATAACGAGGGGGTCGACTTTGCAGAAGGCGGGAAAGGAGGGGGGTCTTGGCACATTGAGGGGAGGAAGAGGACCGTCTTTACTCTGTAGCGCATGGACGACAACCAAACTGCTTACAGACAGGAAACAGGGGATGGAGCGGAATTAAAAACCTTGAAGGGATGAAGAATGGGGTTCAGGAATGCAGGATGGGATCAGGGAGGGAGAATGGGAATAAAGAATTGGGGGTGAAAAAGGAGAGAGGGGGGCTGAGTATATCGGATGATAGGGAAGAGGTAGGTGGTTTGGATGTTGGAAGAGCAGGTGAGATCTGAAGGGACAATAAAGATTTCCTGAACGTTTAAATGAAGCTGGTGAGGAAACATGTTGCAAGGGTATACACTTTTCTGAAAGGAAGGTTGCAAGCTGTTTATGATTTTCTCCAGGGAAAGTTGGATTTGGATTACAGTAGTTAGTTCTCTGGTGTCCTTCTCTTGCCTGCCTGGTCTTTGTTTAGTCTCAAGGACTCTGTATGTTAGTGTGTGTGTGTTTCTGTCCTTTTGTGTGTGCGTGGTGCCTGCAGAGGGATTGAAACCAGATTCTAGGATTTTAGATTTCAGTCTGTTAAGCCCTGGAGCAATTTAGGGTGTGCTTCCAATTTTTGATCCTTAGAGTCGCTTTGTTCAAGATATCTGTGCTTGATTGGGGATTTGTTTTAGTAAAATCCAGAGGTAACAATTTAGTTGCAACAAGTTCTCTGTTGGCTGAGCTGCAACATGGCAGTGTGAATAAAGTTGTTGCTGCTGGCGGACTCTGTATTCTGCCTCTGTTTTTAACTGTGATTATCAACTTCTTTGCAAACAGAAACTTCATTCAGTAAATAGCGGTTTACAATGACTTCTGCAAGCCTATCCCTGAATGGGGGTGCAGTTGTAACAAAAGGCTTACCTGTTTTTCTGTGTCTCTTCCAGAAGTTGAAGCTTTTTCCTTAAGAAAGCAAATATATAATTTCTTCCTATTTGCCTTCTTCATTGTATTCAGATATACACACACCTTTAAAGCTCAGGTTTTTTTACATAGCTCACTGGGATAGGATCAGTTCTATTCATTACCTGAGAAAGGTTGGTTAGCCCAGATGTGAGGGGATGTCTGTCAAAAATAATTGAGGAGTCATTGCTCCTTAGTTGTGTAGTATGTAACACTGTGATGAGTTCATTTTTCAAGAGCTCTCTCATTCTCTTTCTTTCATAGAAGAATTTAAAAGATTAAGGCAGGCTTGCAATTAAGTCAGTAGAACTTACTTGCCCATCTGTTCACACTTCTATGTCACCATTTAGTCCAATCTCCTGTAAGAGAATCAACTATTCTTCATTTTAAGATTTCCCTAAAGACTATTCTTTGTGGTAAAAAGACTGCCAGATGACTTATAAGCAATTTGTTTGTCAACCATGTCTAACCATGATCTGTGTTACCTCCTTTAAATTGTTTCTGCTTGGAGCACTGTATAGTTTTCTTTATTTCATCCAGTTGGCATTTTTTGGTCTTCCATAACAGTGGAAATTCATGGATTGAAATCACTTGCCTCAGTGTCTCAAGCTAGGAAGGTTGCATACATCCCTGGGAAATGAATAAGGCAGTAATGAAACATTTCAGCTATATTTGTGACAAATTATTAAAGAAGTTGCAGAACAGGGAAAGTAAAATAATCAAGAGAAGATGTGTTTATTTATCATTTGTAAAGAGGATTTGTAGACAGGTCTCTTCTATTTATCTCATCACAAATGTTAAGATGAGTTGGGCTGAGAAAGAGTGGCTGTCCAAATGCTAAATCAGCAAGCTGCACCAATTTGAACCAGTGTTTCCTTGGTCCAAGTCCAGTATCTTAACATCTATAGAATGGGTCTCAAATGCATCTTTTTTTTTTGAGGATAGCTCATACATTTTATAGATTAAATAAGTTGGAAATATGTGCCATTGAATTCAGTAGAGCTTGTTCCTCTGTAATTGTGCTGAAAGTTACTGTTAAACTGATTGCAATACATTACATTTTATCCCACTTTTTGTATACTCTATAAAAAGAGTTCCCACCCTTCAAACATTTATTGCTTAAAAAGTGATGACCAGTGATTGCATATTAAACTGCAGTATGATATAAAATTTGGTTTAATATGGACTGAGATATTCTTGTAAAAACAGTATAAAAGAAAAGTTACTGTCCAGAGACATTAACTTTTAAAGATTTTTTAAGGGGTAAGAGTGGTGGCTAAGAGCTACAGTAGATGGGATGATGCATAGGTGGGGCTAAATTTTCCAGTTTGTTTTTAAAAGCTTGTTAAGTGCACATTGTGGATTACATAGTACATTTTATTTGCTTTCCCACCAATGTTCATTGACAAATAAATCTTCTGTTTATCACTACTCTAATATTGGAGGAGGGTTCATAAGGCTACAAAAATGTGCTTGAAAGCTGCAAGTTGCCTACCCTGATTTTAAAGGAAAATGAGTTGTGAAGTTATGTGTGAAATATTTGGTTTGTATTATTTGATTACCTAATGCAATTTGGGTAATTAGTTGCATTTATAAAGAAGAGTTGCCAAAACATACCAGTATTAACTTATAGTTACATATGCATTAATATAAAACCATCATATTATTCATTTTTGAGGCAAGCAACTGTAGACAAAGCAGAGAAAAAGAGTAAGGTATAGTAACTCAGAAGGATTGAAGCATAAAATATCAGATCAGATACTAGCCTTTTGTAAAACATTGGATGTACTTCAGATCCTAAGGGTCAGGAGGTTGGATGGCTTGTTGAGCTGACTCTGTTAATTGTTTTGTTTGGGTTTATGCTTAGTGACCATTGTAGGTTTTTAAAATTCTTTTTACTCTATGTATATATGTGTGCATAAATATATGTCTCTGTGTTTGTGTGCATGTGTATATGTAAACACATGTCAGCTGCCGAGAGTCACACTTGCAAGTTGGGCAGTCGAAGGAAGGAAGGAAGGAAAATTTAATTCATATTAAATAGTTCATTATGTGTATCCACATTTTTCTTATTCTTGCAAACCATTATTGCTTCCACAGTTGTCATACATCAATTCATACACTGTTTTTTGTTCCTTAATATCACTACTTTTCTCTTTTTAAGATCTTATCAATACCATCCAACCACAATTTCTGTCTTCTTTTTCTTGATTCATTCAATTTGCCTTCATATATTAGCTGTTTGATTTGATTCTCGTTCATTCTCACTATTAGGATCAGACCATTTCAATGTCCTTTTTTTTTGTACTGGCCACTCATTGTTTAATTCAATTTAGATTAATTTAGCAGCCATTCGTTCTATCTCTTTGTTTTACCATGCATATTTCTCAAGTACCCCACTCCAGTTGCATTCAGTTTTATGTTTTTCCTGTTATAAATTAAGTCTCATTTTCATAAAAATGGTTGGTTGAATTAAAAGCACAGTATCATTTGAATACAACAATATGCATGTTCTCAAATTCCCAAATAACGCATCTCTATTACCATCACATGTTTTTAACATACTTATTCATAAGTACATTAAACAACCAAAGGATATTACATCTTATCAAATATCTGCTGCAAACTCCATATAAGCGTCAGGAAGGGCATCCAGCCAATAAATGCTGAGCTCCATTCAGTCTCCTGACTCTACCCCGAATCAAGGGATTATAGGGTCATAAAAAGAAGAAAAAAGCCATATCCTTATTGCACACCCTGACTGACATTGAAGCATTTGCTAGGAATACCATTTATTCTTACCCTTGCTTTACACCCATTATTACGCCACTCTTGTCATATTGAGCACAACCTTCAATTTCATGCTTACACACAAAAAAGCTATTATTGAAGCCATTCACTTTATCAGTTGCTTTCTCTAAATCAACAGTCATATAGTAGACTTACTTTCTCACATTCATCTATTTTTTTTATTTACCTGCTAAATAGCAAAAATCTGGTCTACACATTCCCTACCTAGCAGAATGTCTTACTGTACTTAGTGTGCAAATTTTGCTCTTTGATATTTTTCAAAATCTTGCAGTCAGAATTTTGCCCAACACTTTCCCAGGCTCCATTGACAAACTATTCCCTCTTAGTTTTCTGCATTCAGTTCTACTACCTTTGTATAGGAGAATAATAGCACCATTCTTCCAATCACCAGGCAAAGTATGGTCTTTACATGCTTGTTAAACAAGTTGCACAAGCACTTTGTGAACAAAACACATCCATATTTTAACATTTCTCCAATTACACTGTCTATACTTTCAGTCTTTCAATTGTTCATTCTTATAGGATATATGATTTTCTTTTCACAAGCATTTATATATATATATATATCAATTCTAATTTTTGATTTCTCACTATCATTCCTATTCAAATTCCTGATGGACACTTTCTCAGTGTTCTTTCACTTCAGTTTTATCCAAATAATCTCACCCCTTTGTTTTTAATTTCATTCACCCAGCTGCAAGGCCATTCTTACTCTTTTTCGCTCACATCCGATACTATTTTGTACTCACCAAAATCACTCTAGTTTCTTGACTTCTTTTAACCATTAGTTGCCTATTGTGTCTACATTCTTTGTAATTATCCTTTTATATGCAAGAAATAAAAAGATAGTTGCAAAGAGTGATCCTTATCAACAATTCATTATTGGTCAATCCAGTCACAATATTATGGGAAGGATGAATAGATCTTATAAACTATACATTTTACAACTGATAGCCTTCATTGCTTATTTATTTTATAGGAAAGAGCAGTTAATATCCTTTAGCCTCAACTCTTGAAGATCAGCTCCCCCAGATTACCTTTCTGCTATGGTTTTACTCTAAATATTATGGATTAACTTTTGTTCTGAGACAATGACTGTTATTATGTCCTGTGAAAAGCTGTTTCTCCTGAAATAAAGTATACAGTAAAGAAGATAGTGTCCTCTTTATAGTATTGTAGCTTGGAATGAAAATTTTAGATTATTAAGGCCAATACTTTGCTCAGTGTAGAAATCTAAATTTAAGCATTACTGTCTGCCCTCCCCTAAAACATCCAAGAAGGGAACCATCTGTCCCAGTGATTGTCCAATGGCTCTTGTTTTTAGGATCCCCCCCCCAAAAAAAAACCAATCAGAATCTTATCTTTCTGTCACATAAATCCATTATCTGATATTCTACACACTGGAAGGGGGAAGGTGATGGATGGGGGAAATCTTGATTTTCTTGGGTGATACCCTTTCATATACTGGAAGACTGCTATCTTATTTATTTGACAAATTTATTTGCCCACCAAACTCACTCAGAGGTGAATCCACAAAATAAAAACCCATACCTTTCCCCACCATGGCAGCAGCAACACAGTTATTATTTATTCCACTTTGATTATCTTTTCTTAAGGCTAAACATCTTCAATCTCTCCTCATAAGACTTAGCTTCTAATTCTCTGATCATTTCATCAAACCTGTTCAAGTTCTCTGAATCCTTCTTAGAGATATTTGATGTGTGATCTGAACGATAGCAGAATGCAGCGGAATAATTATTTCACACAATTTCAAAACAATACTTCTGTTGATACAGGCCAAAATTGCATTTGCCTTATTTAGCAGAAATATCACACTAATGACTCAGTTTTGATTTCTGGTTGACTATTGTTCCAATATATGTTTCATAAGCCAGGTATCCTGCATTTGGTTTTTGTTCCTAAGTTAAGAACTTTGCATTTGTCTTGATTAAATTTCATCCTGTTGCTTTTAACCTAATATGTTCATTTTGAATTTTATTTCTGTCTTACAGTGTATTGTAGTGTATTCACTGTTCCATTCAGTTTTGTGTCATTGCAAATTTAAAAAGACCTTCGACCTTTTCCTTCAAATTGTTAGTAAAATATTAAAGAATATTAAAGGACACCCAATTTACTTTTTGACTTTTGAAAGCATGTTGTGAAAACTCTTTCAAAATGGGTAGGAATAGTTGTTTTATAAGATTTATATAAAAAACAATTCTGGGCATGTGAGCACATTTCTAAATAAAGTACACAGCTGCAAACTCCTTCCATTTTTATGGGACCCCTAGGGGCATTTTTTTAAAAATAAAGGTGAAGCTGGAATATGCCACATGCCCCCAGCCACTCTTTTAAAACAATAAGCCTGGCATTTACTTGAATATTTCAAAACATTCAAAAGAGTATTCCATACACATACAGTAATCCTCGACTTACAACCATGCATTTAGTGAAGCTCCAAAGTTACTCTCGATCTACGAACCCTACTGTCTTTAGGACCGCCGTAGTGTTTTTAGGCTTGTCTACAGTTACTAGAGGAGGTGGGAGAGTTTGGGATCCACAGGTGCTCCTTATCAACGTGAGGGCCGAAATTGCTGAAGAGATGTTTTGATGGACTGAAGTTTCTTCTCATAACAATTGCTGGAAAATTAATTGGACAATGTAACCTGAACTGTCAGAGACAGGAGGGAAAAGTTTTACTCTTTTAATTATCTGTTTCCCACCCTATTCTCAGAGCTAGCTTCCTTTCTATTTTACTGGTTTGCTAATGCCTAATAAAATCTACATTAGAGAACGTAATGTCTCTGGTGTTTTGCTTCATTGGGCTTCACAGCCGGAACTTGACATTGACTGGCACTGAACTAAGTGACTTATGTAGTGCCCCAATTTTGATCATGTGGCCAGGGGGGTGCTACAACAGTCATAAGTGTGAAAACTGGTTAAAAAAAAGGTGATTTATGTCACATTTTTTACCAGTTTTCACACTTATGACTGTTGTAACATCCCTGTGGCCACATGATCAAACTTTGGGCACTTGGCAACTGGCATGTACTTATGACAGTTGTACTGTCCCGGGGTCATGTGATCACCATTTGTAACCTTCCCAGCCAGCTTCTGACAAGAAAAGTCAATGGGAGAAGCTGGATTTACTTAACAACCGTGTGATTCACTTAACAACTGCAGTGATTTGCTTAGCTGTGGCAAAAAAAAGGTTGCAAAATGGGGCAAAACTCACTTAACAAATGCCTTGCTTAGCAGTGGAAATTTTGGGCTCAATTCTGGTCATAAATCAAGGATTACCTGTACTCTATGTCCATTTTAATTCTTTATTCTGCAAGCATTTCTGTCAGGGGCCACTGTGATGTTCCATCTTTTTTGCTTTTATATTTACAATCAGAATGAAATAATTATTTTTGGGGGGAAAGTCCTGGAAATCATGATTTGTTGTAGCTGTTCTTCAGGTTTATTTCTAGTTGTACATTTTAGAATGAGTTCCCCAGGAAAGTGTATAGTTAGAGTGATCCCAGGAAAAATGCAGTCAATCAGTTTTACATTTCAAATATTTTTTTGGTACATTATATTTTATCCTGTCTGAGGAGTTAAATTGGTCTATTTTTGTGTGCTATGCCTAAGATAGTTATAATTTTATTATGACACATGCATCTTCTATGCAGTCTTTTTTATTTATTTTATTGCTTAAGTGTTTTAGGTTTTTACAAAATGGACAAACCCAGAGATATTAGAAGTTATTAAAGTTGCTATATTAATTTTTAACAATGACAGTGCCACTTTTCCTGATACTTTTGCTTTGGATAACTTGTAAAGAAAAAGCATTTAAATATTTTGATGGAATGTTTCACGGATTCTTTTAAACACAATTCAAGTGTTCATCTGAATTTCTGGAGGGCTTCACACTTAGGTGGGCCACAGAGCTATATTTGCAGTTCTGTTCACTGTTCTCTTGCCTGCAGTCAGCTTGGCTATATTAAACTTGGTGTACTCACACAGAATTAGGTAAGTATACATTCCTCTATATAATCTGAGATCTAAATACACTCCTCCATATAATTTGAGCAAAGTATTGGATTGTATGGAGAACCATACGTTCATTCAATGCAAGGTGAGTACACTTTTCTGTCAAATCATTCAGCTCAACAGGTGGAGGTTGGGAGTGGGATAAAGGACAGCATTATTCTTTATACAGATTGAAGCCCTTCAGATGTTCAGATAAAAGCTGAAGTGAACTAATCCAAAATATTTTGTCCAGTCCATACCCCTTTTCTCCTTTTGGAATCAAGTAGAGATGTACATAGGAAGACCTAAAGGGCCAATTAGGGACAGATCATCATGAAAAAAAATGAATGTACTGTATGTTGTCACTAAGAGTTGTCACTGGCTTGATGGCACATAATCAGGGATGTGTAGCACTTTAATTTAAATTTTTAAAAGCTGCTTTGTAGCTCACAGGGTTTTACACATAGTTTTTCTCTGCAAGTCTTAAAAAAAAACCAGCTGCCCTTTAGAGTTGCAAACAGATGCTTTGTGCATGCCCCTGCGAGTTCATGTATCCCTTTTGGGAATCAGATCTGAAGCACGACACAGCCCTAGGACTAAGTTGCTCTTAGCAATTAAGGGTTCCTCATTTTTCATCTTGCATACAGTGCAGCTGTTCATGTAAAAATAACAGAAGATGGGGTATTCTACCATTCTGAATCTTCTAACTGGACTAGCCATTTTGCTACAATCACAACACGTTTTATGCAGTAGAGAGTTTAGGAGTCAAGTTCTTTTAAATAGTTTTAAAAGTCACCTATGGTAGCTGTATAAAAATACCAGCTGCAGGGGTAAGAATAACAATGACATAGTTAACATAATGTGACATAACATAACATAACATGAATAACAATAACAAAACATAGTTACTGACTTGGGATGTGGTGATATATGACTACATAATTCAGTAGAAGCTGTCAACGCTGCTAACATCGGATGTTCTTGCTTTGACAACAGATGGAAATGCAGCCATTTTTCACTATTGCTTTTAGAGTTAGTTGATGCTGGGAGGGCGAATGTGGATGAGAGTCCAGCTAGTCATAATAACTCAGTCGTGGGAACCCAAGATCATTGGGCCCAGAGTTGATAGAGTTTTGGCAGGCTGGAGAGCTGGGGAGAAAGCCCGTGCTTCAAGCTAATTGGGGAATGTAATTTATGACTGTTTATTGGAGGAGGGAATTGTGCTTTGTTACTTTGTATCCAGGGGAGGGGAATTTAGTTTTTGGTTTCGACTATGTAGTGCCAATACTTTGTTTCTCGAATAAAAGATACTTTAAGGTAAACAATGCCTCGAAGTTCTTTTGAAGAGTTTTATCTGTCGGAACCATGACATTAGCAAGTGGCTGATAACCACCTATTTCTAATATCAATAGGATCTTACACCTTTGTTTGCTAATCAACACATGCAAAAATGCTAAAGGAATTTGTGTAGTGTTAAGCCTGCATTTTTAAAGTCATTGACTAAGTCCCAGCTATCAGTCCAATATCTGGAAGGAAAGTGAGATAAGAAATACCACTGTGGATCTTATTATATTCAATTTATCATGCTGAAGTATTTATTTCATTTCTACCCACACTCCTATAAATATTTCCTTTGAATACTTTAGGCATGGCCTAGTGATGATATGACAGTTGAATGTCATCAATTTGACTCTTATGCCATGTGGGATTGACTCATTAGTTCAAACATCTTGTGTTAGCCACAGATATTTGAATTTATCCCATTTTCAAGCATTCAAGAAACTTCTAAAATTGAAATGCCATCTATGATGTATATAGAATTGAATAGGAAAGAATGCTTTTGAATCACAAATAGAATATTAAAACAAGGGATATGAGATGCTACATTTCTGGTGGTCAATGAAAATTTGTCCTTATAGAGATTGATTTATGGCTAATTTCTGGTGAAATTTTAACTGAACTTCCCAACTTCCTCAGTTTTCCATTCTCAGATATTGATCGTTTGGCATTGTTTCAGTGAGTGATTTTATCTTATTAATAAAGGATAGCCAGGCTGATGTAGTGGTTAAGGCAGGGGTGTCAAACTGCTGGCCTACGGGCCGGATGCGTCATGGCGAAACCGCACCCACCCCATTGCCGGCAATGGAAAAAAAGTTGCGATACGTCGCAACACGTCACGTGACTTTGCGAGTTTGACACCCCTGGGTTAAGGCATCAGGCTAGAAACCAGAGATCATGAGTTCTAATCCTGCCTTGGGCACAAAGCTAGTGGAGTGAATTTGGGCCAATCCCTCTCTCTCGGTCCTAGGAAAAGGAGGCGAGGGCAAATTACTTCTGAGAAACCTTGCCAAGAAAACTCCATGGACTTGTCCAAGTAGTCTCCAAGAATCAGTTGCCATTGAACAGAAGAGAAAAAATAACAGCAAAAAGAGAATTTAATCCTCCACCAATCTGCTCATTCATTGCACACAATTCCTGATTACAGTATCTAGACTAGCAGGTGAGCTGTTTAAATGTGACAGTTGTCTGTCTTTGAAAAAGATTACATTTCCCCCCTATATATCTAATGTGAAGCAGGAAAAAGAAGAGATAAACAGCAATCAATTACAGTTGACTTGCTGATTCTAGATTGCAGTTATCATAGCCTAATTTCTCTTTATCATTTCTCCTGAATACAGTGTCCTTTACTAAGAAGCTTGTTCGTTTATTTCTAAAAATTGTTCTCATGATTAAGGCATTTGGAAACCAGCCAGACAAATCCTTCTTGACCATAAGAACTATACTTTCCTATAAAAGAAAATAATTTCATAATGCTAAGAATTGTTTGATGTAATGATAAAATTATCAAATAATATGAAATGGACATCCTTTCTTTTTTTTTCCTTGTAAAGACACTAGAACTAGCATTGCTTTTAATAGTGCATCATTGTGCTGGTCTTTGACCATAATAAAGACTTGATTTGAATAGTGCACCATATTTTGTTTGCTTTTTGGGAAGGGTAGTAAAATACTCATGGAATATGCGTCAGCTGATACTGAATTTTAAATAGTAATCATATGGCTTAATTATAAATACAAACCATCCCTGTTAATTTAATATATTGTGATCATTTTAGTTCAGTTAATTGTGAATTGGTGAGTAATGAAAAAGCAGCCTTTACATTACATGTTTCATGGCTGAATTTTGCAAAGCGTGATGTTAATCTGACCTGGTTTAATTTTGGGATTAGTCACTGTTTGCACTAACATTTTGTTTGTAATTCAGTGTGTCATGCACATGCAGACAGGGATTTATTAGCAAAATTGCTCAAGTGTCTGTGTACTTGAGCAATTTGATAATTGCTAGATAATTTTTATACATTTCCAGTGTTTCTCAATGTTGGTAACTTTAAGATATGTGAAACTCAACTCCCAGAATTCTGGGATATACTGATAAGAAATATTGATTTCTGCAATTTTAATAAGTTATAGGAATAAAATAGAATATCATATTACAGTCTGTGACCAATATAGATAGATTGTATGCAGTGATATTTGCTGGGTATTATTTTCATCTAAAATAATAATACGGGAAGGACAGAAAGAGCTTTATTAATTTTTCAAATCGTAGTTTCAACTATTGAAAGAAAAATCTCAGTATTGAATATTGTATTATCTTGTAGGAATGAGGTCTAGTGTAACTTAGTGATAAAGATTGGCTGAAATGACATACTGGTGTACAGCTCCTGCCTCCTCCATTTCTTGTCTTACTAGTCATTTTAAATTTTGACATCTAAAATAATTATCTATCTTTCTATCTATCTATCTATCTATCTATCTATCTGTCTGTCTGTCTGTCTGTCTGTCTGTCTGTCTGTCTGTCTGTCTGTCTGTCTGTCTGTCTGTCTATCCATCCATCCATCCATCCATCCATCCATCCATCCATCCATCCATCCATCCATCCATCCATCCATCCATCCATCTATCGATCTATCTTTAGAGGCCGCCTCGCTACAAAGTACAAGATAAAATATGCAATGTTCTATGGATGCCGGAAAAACAAAATGTAAGAAGTAGAGCATATCTATCTTACCTTGAGGCTTGGATGAACAGCCTTATTTTCAAGGCTTTCCAGGATACCATCAGAGTCACACAGACATTGAGGGGTGGGGGGAGGGGGGCAGGGAGAGAAAATCTCATTCCAGAGGCCATATGTATTTCTCTTCTGAAACAGGAATGCAAATGCAACCTTTGAAGCACAGATCAAAAGCTAGATTGCCATTTAGCTTTAATCTTAAAATGGTGTAACTTAAACTTTGGGTTACTATCTCGCAGTATTATAAGAGGATAGAACAGAGCTGATGAACTCAACCCTTGTGATTCTTTTCATACATATTGCTTAAATGTAACCATTGTGTGATGTTAAGACTAAAAAAAAAAAAATCTATAGAAACCATCGAATGAAGAGAATTGAAGTTTGTACTTTTAATATCTGCAGGCATTAGTATTATAGTATCTGATGAAAATGAGTTTCACACTTACTCAGTAGAAGATAAAGCTGGGGGAATGATTTTTATATGCCTGATTTGTAGCCACTAAAAGGTTGAATCTGCTTTAAATTAGCATTCTGAAGATGTTCCTAAACACCTTTACTCAACATTCCTGAAAGATGATGGCTATGCCTGTATTTTTGTTTTTGTTTGCATTTGAATAAGAACTGTTCCCCTATGACACTGAATTAGTTTAATGGGGTGTAAAGAAAAGCAGCTCATATGTATTGATCTGATTGATCTTCTCATTTTAGGTTAGCTTTTCCTCCCCCTGTTTAGGGGAACCCTTGCCTGCACAGTTATGTTATACACTGATGTAAAAAATATGGATATATTCTCTCAAATTTGTTCTGGTCTGAATATTGCTACACAGATGCTGTGGCAGTTCTTGAATTTTTTTAGACAAATTTAAAGAAACCATTGTATGGTGAATACTGCCTATAATGTTAAAACACGCCTTGCCTGCAACATTTTTCTTAACAGTTCAAAATATTCTGTAAAGAGTGAAGCCATTTGGCCATGTAGATTTGACTGGGCTCATCTAGTGACGTGAAATGTTTTTTGCAAAGCGGGGGGGGGGGGGGGGGGACCTTTTGACCAACTAGAACAGGGGTAGGAAACCTTGGCTCTTTTATGACTCATGGACTTCAACTCCCAGAATTCCTGAGCCAGCATGGCTCAGCTTGGAAACCTCTTCCTTTTCCCTCAGCATGGCTGGCTCAGGAATTCTGGGAGTTGAAGTCCACGAGTCATAAAAGAGCCAAAGTTGCCTACCCCTGAACTAGAACATGAAAAGTTCAATAGCCAAAACAACTTCTGTACCTACTGCAGTGTTAATACAAAGAACATGAACATGGATTTGTAGAGCCTTAGAATTACTAGGAATCCATAAGGCCACTGAAGCTTTATCATTGCAGAAATCCAGGCTAAACAGTTCCAGAGACTTAGCTGTCTTGCCTACTACAGTTGAACACATCTAATGTTAGTAAGTATTTTTCTAATATTCAGTTGGAATCCATCATTCTGTGTCCTGCACTCGAATAACAGAGAACACAACTTGAACTTCTGTATGATGTCCTTTCAGGTATCATGTAGGTAAACATATCCTTTGGTCTTTCTTCATGGGATTTAATTTAATTTTTTTATCATCTATGTTGCCCTTCTCTGAACTTTTTTCAGTTTCTCCGAATCTTTTTTAAAATATGGTGTCTTGTACTGGTCACATTACTTTAAATGGTGTCTGACCAAATTAGAATAAAATAGAACTATATTGTAGTGGAATTTACTGGAACATGATGCGGTGGATTTTAATGCAGTGGATCAAATTTCTGCTGTAGTTTATATCTTTGGCATCATAACAGCCTCCCTTTTGTGGCACTTAGAGCCCACGTTGACCCACATTGCTGAAAAATAATGATACAATCTATAACCATGTGATTGGAAATAAGTAAACTATAGTGTTAGCTTACCTAACCAACACTCTTAAGATTCTCCCAATCCCCAGCCTGAATATAATATGATTCTAAAGATCTTGGGATCCTCAGCCCCTTAAAATGTTAAGTATGGCCATACAGAGGCAAGGAAGTCCATCTAGAGTACAGCCTTGTAAAATTGTGGTCCTCAAAGCAAAGTGTTATATTGAGTATCAGTTGTCCTTGTGTGCAGCTGGATTTTAGAAATGTTAGTAGGTATTAAATAACTCCTTTTAAAGCCATAGTAAACAAACATATAATGGACATTCAATCTTTCATTTTTAATTATCTCTTGTGGGCAAGAAGAGCCCAATTTAAGATCAGGCCTGTATTTTAGATTTGTATTTCCTAGAGCTTTACTTCAGTGTAAGAGGGTTTACACTACTCCACTATTATTTTGGCAGGGACAACTACGGAAGGATTCATCTAAGCCAGGGCTTTTCAACCAGTGGTACGGGTACCACCTGTGGTACATTGGCACTGGCAGGTGGTACGTGACCATCCTATAAATGTGGTAGCGGGGGAGGGGAATGAGCTGAACCGGTGGCAGCACCACATAAGCCTGAGCGAGAGATGGCTGGAGCTGCAGGGCTGTCAGGGCTCAGTGGAAGCACCAGGATCAGTGCCGCTTTCCAGCTGATCGGTGCTTCTTCGGGGCTGTCAGGGTTCAGTGGAAGTGCCAGGATCAGCGCCAGGCTCCAGCTGGAGCTCGGTGCTGATCCTGATGCTTCTGCTAAGCCCTGAAGAAGCACCAATCAGCTGGAAAGCAGCACTGATCCTGGTGCTTCTGCTGAGCCCAGAAGAAGCGCCTATCAGCTGGAATGTTGCAGCATCTCCAGGGTCTTGTGATTTACATTCAGATGCTTGGAAACTGATTCATATTTATGATGGTCACAGTGTCCCAGGGTCATGTGAAGTGACCAAAACCTGCTGCAACCACCCAGCAGACGGGGGGGGGGGAATAAAAACCAAACACCACCCCACCCCTGCTGCCAATCCTCAACAGAAATGCTCACAACAATGGAAACTTCGGACAGGAGGAAGAGCGCCGCCGGGCAGGCAGGCAGGTGTCTTGCTCGGCTGTGGCTTGGGGGGCACTTTTTTCAGTGCCATTGTAACTTCGAACAGTCACTAAGCGAACTGTTGTAAGTCGAGGACTACCTGTACTTTATCACTTTTTTCCTTTTTTTTTTTTGGTCATCAAGTTTTTGACACCTTGCTAGGCGACTGGTGGTACTCGAATGTTGCCATATCCTAAAAGTGGTACAATGGGTGAAAAGGTTGAAAAGCCCTGATCTAAGCCTTGCAAAGGACCTAGAACTGAGAGGCTTTATATGTGCTAATCCACGGTTTTTCAGATACTTTGCACAGCCCATACTCTACAATGTCCATGTAGCTTGGCATTCAAAGCTGAGTGTGAAAATGAGTACAACATTTGATCCACCTTAATTGCTGTGGTTCTAATATATTATAAGATAGAATTTTATTGAAGAAAAACAGCATCCAAAAAACATGTAATGTTCCCACTACCAGAAAACAGAGTTTGTAAAAATATAAATCTAGGAAGAAAAATATGAAACATATTTTGCTGGCTTGCATATTCTTTGCATATTTGTGGCTTGCCGTATTGAATGCAAATCTATTTAGTGCGTCATTAACAGAAACAAACAAGATATATAACACGAAATATTTTATCCTGGTTGGGGCAAATATGTGTTGGGGGAACACACTTCTCTGATTTTACATTTACTAATTATGGGTTGAATTTAGAGTAAGTTATTTCTGTTTTACTCTCACTGAATGAGTGCATGGACCAAAATTCTGAATTGATACTGGCGCTATTCCATAATATGTCAATGCTGTATGTTTTTCTTTGCTGTACAAACTGTATTTTTCATTGAGGACATCTGTGATTCATTGAAGAATCAGTTATCACTTAAGAAATATTATTGTCTCACCAGTGCCCCAAAATCTGTGTCACACCACAAAGTAAAATATACCGTATGAACCCAATTACTCCTGTATTTCATTTCCCTTTAGTTGGCATTTCATTGCTCTTTTCCTGCACTATAGTGTGTTTGCATAAATACTAGACCCTATGCAGAGCATAAATTGAAGCACTTTGGAGTGCCCTCAGGGTCCCTACTCAAAACTGTGAAGTGATTAAAGGCATGCACACACATGATTATTACTGAATAGAAACTAAAGGGATGCTTTCCTTGTTGAATGATTTATACAGGTATGGGTCATCTCTGTGTCAGTATAAAACAGGTACCTGATGAAGAATCATAAATGTATTATAAATATAAACAATAATAAATATAGTCTTAAAATGCAATAAGACTCTGGTTTTACTCCAGCGAACATGCCTATCTCTCATTGAAAAATTAACACACTTCTAAGATGTGAATATTTTGGATTTTTGTAAGGACAGATTTGTGGAGAGTTCTTTAAAAGTATAAAATAAGATTCATATGTTTTAAGATTGAATATTCCAATGTGAACATTTACTGTAAATATATATACAGTATGTGGTCTAATAATTTGCTGTTTTTTTCTGAAGCTGAATTGAAGGAACAACTAAAAATACAACTAGATCAATATCATGTAGAAATTAATGCTTTCTTGGGGGTTCTGTTTGGAAAGATGGTTAATTTTCTGCTTTTTGATAATGCAACAAAATGTTAGCAGTCATGTAGGAACCACCAGGAGTATAGAATGCTACATATATAGTTGCTGTTTGCTGAAAATGTGTATCTGGTGCACTAAGCTCCTGACTCTGAGAGAATGCACTTTTTTCCTTGAAGTTTTGGTGCTTGATCTGGAATAACTGTGATGGGTAAAGAAGTATGTAAAGAAGGACTTCTGTGCCCTGATAGCCGCACAGCTCAGTATCCTGCCTCTTTGCCCACTAGTTCATACTATGTGGGATTGATACCAACAATGGACTGAAACTCAATGGAATTGTTACAAGGCAAAGGCAGAGAAAAGGGGAAGGTGGCCAAAAGAAACATGGGATCTGCTGTTCACTTGTAATTCGCTGGAGTGTGAGTTAGATCATGTATTTGCAATTTGCCTTTCTTCTTCTGTTCACCCTTGGAGTTGCCTCTTCATTCTTCCCCTCTCCCATCCCATAGTCCCCTTTCCATTATCTCTCTGTGGGGGCCAGTTTACATTTTTTTGCAGTTCTGTCCCCACATCCAAGACCATTTTCTTTGGAATTGCCTGAATATTTCTTGCTTGCTTTCCTCTTCCACTCCACAAGCAGGAAGGGAATTTACATGCTTGTGCCAGTCTCCAGTGAGGCTCCAGTGGAAAATGACCATTGATTTGCACCTTTATTTGACCTTACGTAGCTTAGTCACCTTGTCACCCTCTTCCCAGAACTGCAATGTCCAGGAAGAAGGGAGAGAAGAAAAACTAGAAATGCTTTTATGTGGCCGTTCACACAAAACATTTTTTTTTTCATCCTGGCCTGGCAATGAACCATCTGTGTGTGTGAAAGCCAGATGTGTACATCTTCAAAGCCGGAAGTGTTGTCATAATTTACACTATTGAGAATTTTGAGGTATGACAAACTTGTGGTTCTAGTCATCTGTCAAAATCAACAACAACTTGTTTATTTTTATTCATGGGATGGGGTTAAAGACATTCATTTATTATTTTAGAAGGAATCATGGCATTAGGAAGTAATCCCTACCTTACATTATTCTGTCCTGCCAAAGGCTTATGAGTAAAGGAAACAGAGATGTTTGGGAAGGATATTATTATTATACATCACACAAGGTAAATAACAAATAGAAAGAAATTCTCCCGTTGCTTATAATTCTAAAATCTGAGTCATTTAACATTAATGTTAAAAATTCAGGACAAAGAAATAATTCTTTGTAGAGGGCCAATTAAACTACAGCACATGCTGACACAAAATAGGTTGATGGCCATAGAGGTGAACCATTTGGAAGATAAATCAGAGAAATTTAAGAGGGAGGTACCGGCATGTACAAAATGTTCCGTCTCAGGGGAATCCGTGTTTGAATTAAGGAAACAACGACAGAGTAGCAAATATAGGAAGCAGCTCAGGTTGTGTCAGCCTTCTGAGGTAGACCAGACAGGAAACACAACCAGATTCTACTTTATTGTAAGGCTACATTAACAGAATCTTGCACATCTGAAAATACAAATCTCTGGCCTTCTCCTGGACAGTCTGAGAACTTATGTGTGTGTCCCTTCTGAGACTTTTTTCTCCACCAGTTATGCAGCTGCCGGCTATGCCCTCTCTTATCTGACCATTCCCGAGGCAGTATTTGTCACCCCTTCCTCTTCTCCCCAAGTCAATCCCACATGCCACTACAGGTTCTTTAAGGAGTTGCCTACTGCTACAATCTGTGTGGCCATACGGATTCCAAAGCACTTTCCCTGTTCACTTCTATAGAGACTATATGCCAATGTATCTCTTGATGCGAACAAGAGTGGAGAATTCTGTTGTCCTTAGGTTAGCTTGTGGGCATTTAAGTAGCATCTGTTGGCCACAATAGAGAAAACAGTGCTTCACTGAATAGACTTTTGGTCCAATTCACTACTGCCTTTCTTATCTTCTTACAAGCATATTGCCATAGGAAGAGATCCAGACAGTTTGACTCATAAAGTTAGCTATACATATGTGCTTTAGATACTGTTTGATGCATTTATGCTAGATTTGTAATTGGAGTAAGATGAGCATAAAAAAGGAAGCTTACTGATTTGGCTATAGCTTTCCTCTAAATTCTTTAATACATTTATGTAGGTAACTTGTAATTTAGTATAATAAAACCTGAAAAACTAAATATGTAACCACAAATAACTTTATTAGAATTTGTATTTCTCAGAAAAATAAATCTTTTTTTTTCAAGGTTAGATGAAATATTAGTGATTTCTCTGAGCAAGATTAACTCAAGTTATTTGCTGTTTTCCTGAAAACATTTAGTCTCTTGGACAAATTACATTCATATTTAAAGTTCAACAACAACAACAACAACAACAACAACAACAACAACAACAATAATAATAATAATAAAATAAAGTTGGAAGGGACCTTGGAGGTCATCTAGTCCAACCCCCTGCTCAGGCAGGAAACCCTATACCATTTCAGACAAATGGCTGTCCAGTCTCTTCTTAAAAACTTCCAGTGTTGGAGCATGCACAACTCTGAGGCAGTTGTTCCACTGGTTAATTGTTCTAACTGTCAGGAAGTTCTCCTAGTTCTAGGTTCTTGCTCTCCTTGATTAGTTTCCATCCATTGCTTCTTGTCCTGCTTTCAGGTGCCTGGAAATAGCTTGACTCCCTCTTCTTTGTGGCAGCCCCTGAGATATTGGAACACTGTTATCATGTCCCCCTCGTCCTTCTCTTCATAAACTGACATAAAAAATTCCAGCAACTGTCCTTATATGCTTTTAGCCCAGTCCCCTAATCATCTTTGTTGCTCTTCTCTGTACTCTTTCTAGAGTCTCAAGGTTTTTTTTACATCATGGTGACCAAACTGGATGCAGTATTCAAGTGTGGCCTTACCAAGGCATTGAAAGTGGTATTAATATACACGTGATCTTAATTATATCCTCTGTTAATGCATGCCTAGCACTGGTTGCTTTTTTGCACTGCAGCACACTGCTGGCTCATATTTAAGTGATTGTCCACTAGGACTCCGAGAGCTCTCTCACAGTTACTCTATTGAGCAAGGTACCCCTTATACTATACCTGTACATTTGGTTTTTCTTGCCTAAATATAGAACCTTGCTTTTTTCACCATTGAATTTCATTTTGTTAGATATGCTCAGTGTTCAAGTCTGTCCAGTCCTCCTGTATCTTAAGCCTGTCTTCTGGAGTGTTGGCTATTCCTGCCAGCTTGGTGTCGTCCACAAATTTGATGATTTCCCCATCTATCCCCCGTCAAATCGTTGATGAGATGTTGAAGAGCACTGGCCCAGAACAGAGCCTGGGCAACCCCAACTACACAATTCCCTCATGTAGATGCAGTTCCATTGATGACCACACGCTGAGTACGGCCGGTCAGCAGCTACGAATCCATCTGATGGTGATGCTGTCTAAGCCACATTTTTCTATCTTGTCAAGTAGTAGGTTGTGATCTACTTTATCAAATGCCTTACTGAAGTCCAAGTAAATTATATCCACAGCATTCCTCTGGTCCACTAATTTTGTCACTTGGTCAAAGAATGCAATAAGATTTATCTGGCATGATCTGTTTTTGACAACCCATGTTGGCTTTTAGTAATGACTTTGTTTGCCTCTAGGTGTTCGCTGATTCGTTGTTTGATTATCTTTTCTATATATATATTTAAGAGCTCTTGTTACTATGGGTTAATGTATGCAAACTTTCTTGAAATTAAGATCCATTTTTAATTTTTCTTTCTGGATAAAATTGTAGCTTTAGCTAGTACAATAGGATACCTTAAACACTGGGCATTTATACTTGTAGGAAATTGATTTATTTTTTCTTGTTTTATCACTTTATCATTAAGTGATATTATTGTTATTGTTATTGTTGTTGTTGTTGTTGTTGTTATTGTTGTTATTATTATTATTATTACATTATATCAGGTTTGTAAAACATTAGATGATTATATTAATCAAATGGCCAGAAATGCTTACTTGAAACATAGGAGTTTGCTTACTTGAAAGTTACAAATGAACAGCATAGCCAGATACAGTTAGAGAAGGTGAGGAATGTCTAGGGATTCATTTAGAATCCTGGATTGAATTCTTATAATTATTGCCTTTACTTTCTCACTCTTTTACTGAGTTGTACTTGTAACTAAAATGAAAGATCAAGAAGCAGTATGTGCGCCAAGTCAGAATTTTAGAGATAGTTCTGAATTTACCAGTCAGTGCTTGGGGTTTAGGCATATAATATTCAAGAAAATAATTGCCACAGGTATAGATCTGCAATTTCTAAGATGTTATGTAGAGTCTAAACTTTTCAGCAAATTGTATGTGTTATTTCATGATGGTTCTTTTTTCAAAGATCCTGAGTTAGTTCTTCAAAGCTAGTTGTTCTTATGATGATTTTCCTTATGAGACCTACTGTAATTCTTGCAAACAGTAATTTATAGAAGTAAGGAAATAAAATTTTTTATAGTGCTTTGAACTTTCCTGAACAGCTTTTTCGTAACTTTCATATAGTAAAAGCAGACGGTGCAAACAATCATTTTCTGACTTTGAAAACTATCCAGTCGAGTGTTTCTGTTTTATTTATTTATCCATCCATCTTACTATAAACAATCTTTTTCCAAATGCTTTTTGCTGTGTGTTGGAATGCTAGAAATGACCATTGTAGGTCTTCATTCTTCCATTGTGGTAATTTAAATGTTATATTAAATGTTAATCTCTCTCCTTTTTTTTGCTATAGTAAAGAAAAATGGCAAAAATGGAGGTGAAGACATCTCTTCTTGACAATATGATTGGAGTTGGAGATATGGTGCTTCTTGAGCCCCTTACTGAGGAATCCTTTATCGGCAATCTCAAACAACGCTTTGATCACAATGAAATATATGTAAGTATGCTATAAATAATTTCCATATATTATTTTATATGGGATTCATTTCACACAAAAAGGCATGGATTGAAATCTCTAGACTGATATATGAAACGTGATTTTCCCCAATATTACAAAAATAAGATGATTAAATGTGTGACATATAGTTACATGCAGAACAGTGGATCCATTTAACGGCTGCAGTAGATTGAGTAATCTAATAATCTAATTATACATTGTATAATTTCCTTTGCTCTGTCTTAGTAAAAAGTATTAATAGTGACATATGGCTCGTGAGACAGTAAAGCAGAATGGATAAAGATGAGATTAGGAAAAGGAAGGTCTAAGTGGGAATAACTGGAGGAGAAAAAGGGTAGTTTAGGATTCCATTTAAAAGTAAATATCTTTTATTTATGCATTTTGGTATTTTTTCTTTATTACTTAACTTGTATACAGATAAAAATATGCTGTTGTTTCTTGAAAGTCTATTGAGCGATTCTCATTTGGGATTAGTATATCACATGAAGCCACAGTGTTGTTCGAGAGGTTCTTTTATTCAGTGCACTGTGTTTCTGAATCATGGTTTTGCTTAGCAATGTTATGCATGCTCAGCCAGTTATCATTTACTGAGCAAATCACATTGTCAGCTCTGGTTCAACATGATGTACAAATCCAGCATTTTTTCATTTTCTTTTGAAGTCCTTTGGAACTGCATCTGCTGCCTTAATGCAAATGACAGAATGGCCTCCTTCTCCAGAATTACGCCTAACCCTCTTTTAGATGAAAAGTTGTTGTTTAGACTTGCCAAAGAAGGTTGCAACGTAAAAACCTCTTTAAATGTGATGCTTGCTTTTGTTAAAAGAAAAACCTTCCATGTCTCAATATCATAGTCTTTCTTGGTTTAGAGATAGTGTGCCTCTCTCCACTCTTCACCTCTCTACAATTAACTACCGTTTGCTCTTTCACTTTGATTTGGAATTTACAGTCATCCACTGAAAAGAACGTTAACCTTAACCTGGATTACATTCTCAAAATTGTTTAGTGTTCTGTTCTTACCCCTGATACAGTATGAGAATTACAGCATTATATGCTGTACTTCATTTGGTTTACAAAAGTTCATTCCTGTGGTGGAAAGGATTGCTTACTAATAAAGGAGGGTTATAAAAAATGTTGTACTTCTACACATATATCAAAGACATGGGAAAGTCAGCATTATTTTCTAAAACCAAGTCAACATTTCATAATTGCCCAGGTTATGTTGTCTACTGTTGACTTGAGATTTACAATAAGGGTGTCATAATCAAGGAAGATTACTCTTGTCAAAACTGATATATAAACTGACTAAATTAAAATCTATTGTTTGCCCATAGATTAATATGCTCACAACCCATTTACTCATAATGTAAACATAATTTACATTTACTCATTTACTCATACTGTAAAATAAAATGGATTCAAGAAAATATTTAAAAAACTTACAAATATTAGTTGGTCATTGTTATGATATTAAGATATCATAAAATGGAGTATATTGACTGAAATATTTTCATCTATGAGTCTTAGATATACATGTATGAATGTATTGTAAGAAATGCTAACCAAGTGGCTTTTATTGTGGTTTGCTAATATGTGAAATGGATTTCAGACGTGTTGGGATTACAATCTATGGACAGATTTGAGTGTTATATCTAATACTTGGTTCGGTTTTTAATTTTAATCTTAGGTCTTTCACCATTCCAGTAGTTTCCAATATTGTTACTTTTATACACATTCTTTCACAAATAAAGGTTCTCAACAAAATTCCTAGAGTAATGTTTCAAGTCTATAGAACATCAAACAATGTAAAAATATATTATATGAAAAGAATCTAGGAATATTCCTTTAAAGAAGGAAAATTGTTGAAACAAAGCATATTCTTTGTGTTCCTATACAACATACTACTCTTGCAAACTAATGTTCTCAGTGCTAGCAGCAACTGATGAGGAAAGAGATCTTGTGGTAATGGTAAACAGTTCAGTAAAGGTGTCAATACACGTGCTATAAAAATGGCAAGAGCGTATTAAGGATAATGAGAGAAGGCATTGAAAATGGAGATACCAGTATCATAAAACCCTTACTGTATATGATGTGATTGTATCTGGAATATTCTGTGCATTTCTGGCCACTGTGCCTCAAAACGTTATAATTGAGCCAGAGACTGTTTATAGGAGGGCAGCTAAAACGATCAAGAGGGTGGAGCAGCTTCCCTGTCAGGAAAGGTTTGCAATATTTTGGACCGGTTAGTCTAGAAAAGAGGGGAATGAGAGAGGACATAATTTAGGAATACAAAATTATGCATGGTGTGGGTAAAAGGGACGAAAGGAAAGCTATCTTCTTCTCAAAAATACTAAAACCAAATGTCATCCAATGACGATGAACCCTGAAAGAATCAGGACAGAAAAAGGATATTTTTAAAAACTACAATGCTTAATTTAGTTTTGGAATTTACTGCCCCAAGGTGTGCTATTGGCTATCAGCTTGGCTGGCTTCAAAAAAGGGTTGGACCAATTCACGGAAGTCCTAAGGATCAATGTCTATTAGCCTTGATAGATAGACTGCCTCTGAAGGCCATCTGTTGGGAGACTAGTAGGTTTCCTTGTGCTCTTGAGGAGTCCTTGGTACTTTCTCAGCTTGGTTGCTTTCTTGTAGACACTTCGTTACCCAAACTAGGTAACATCATCAGTGCTAGGGGTTAGGGTTAGCTAGCACAACTGGACTAGATGAGTGAGCGGTCCAATCTAGCAGGGCAGTGCTTATGGTCTTATATTTGATGCATCAGTTATAAATCTTAACAGGATATATGAGCTTATATAAGATGGCATAATTCTTCAATATTTGGAGTGCAGTTGTTACAGAAAATCTTACATGTATAACTTTTAGCTTATTTCAGAATGGTCATGATTGCAGTGAGTGGAGAAAATTTTCCTTCACAAAAGTGCCTATGAAGGAAAATGTAAATAACATTATATACAGTATCTTTCACTTAAAACCTCCCCCTCTCCAATTCTTTCTATGTGAATCTCTGATACCTTCCAACGTGTCTGGTTTAAAAATAAAATACTTTTAATGGTGGTGAAACAGAGTGAATCCAAACACCACAAAAATTATCTCTTAGATCTTAGGACCAGCTTGTGGAACAGCCTCATGTTTGGGGAGGTAGCAATGGGCAGGAAATTAACTATTCTGCTTGTTGTGGTATGATTTTTATTATTATTTTAAGAATCATTTGCCTTCCAATAAATGTTACGATGAAAAATTTTGTCCAATGGCAGGGTTCTTCTTTCCTACAGGCTTTCAAACAAGTATTTAAAATTCCTATCTTCAGCTCTTGGATAAAACAGTAAATGACAAAGGAACCAAACTACAGTTAGTCCTTGACAGTTCATTTAGTGACCATTTGAAGTTACAAAGGCATTGAAAAAAGTGACTTATGATCATTTTTCACACTTATGTCCGTTGCAGCATCCCCATGGTTATGTGATCAAAATTCAGACACTTGGCAAATGATTCACATTTATGACGCTTGCAATGTCCCAGGGTCATGTAATCACCTTTTGTGACCTTCAATGGAGAAACCAGATTCACTTAATAACTGTGTACTAACTTAACAACTACAGTGATTCACTTAACAACTGTGGCAGGGAAGGTCATAAAATGGGACAGAATTCACTTAACAAATGTCTCACTTAGCAACGAAAACTTTGGGCTCAATTGAGGTCGTAAGTCGAGGACTACCTGTATCCGATTGACTTTAAGAATGTCAACTCATGTCCCCAGGATAGGATTAATAAGATTAAAACAAAATCCTCGGTAATGTTAAGAAATGTGTTTGATTGCCAATGTTTTTTTCAGTGAGGTGCCACACTACATATTCCCTTCCTGATTTATTTTCTTTTTATTTTCTAATTAATGCTATAAATGTAATGACATTTGACTGGAAAATTGGCCACAAACCCTGGAGGATAAGCAGCAGGAAATGTAAAGAAAACTGCATGTATTTATTCACCAAGAGTTGAGCTCAACTCAAGGGCATCTTTGCAATGTAAATTTTATTACTGCTTTCTTCTCTTCTCTTCCTTTTTCACTGAATGTATTTCTTTTATCTCCTCCCCTACTGCCCTACTGTAAATTATGGTTCATGAAAATATTGGTAATTTCTTTAATTGAAAAGTTTCAAATGTTGGAATTTAAATCTTTGGTTGATATAAGGACAAGAAATACAAATTGTATATACATATTATTTAGAAGCTTCACCAAGGCTCTATGAATTCATAGCTATTCTACTCTGCTTCATGAAAAGAGAACTTTACTACATTAAAAAATGTTCCTCACTTTCACTTACTCCAAAGTTTCCTTAAAAAAAAAAAAAGATTAGAACAGGAGCCCTCTGTGCATGTGTGTAGTGGCTCAGGGCCATAATTTTTCAATGAACATGATTGGTTCTGGCCACTTTTCTCCCACCCACCACCAACTATGTAAACAAACTGCTTTTCAGTCTCATTTAAATGTTAAAATCTAATTTGGGGAAGGAATGGTGCATGAGCCAATGAAAAAGAAAGTGATTCTAGTGTTCTTGTAATGTTAGAGTGTTTCCTTTTCATCACCTCTCCATTCAAGGATTCATTGTGTTTTTAAAGCTGGAGGAGAAAGTCTTGTATTTCTAGCATTAAGTTGGATTCTCTTAATTGAAGTACTGAATGTGCATCTGTAAATCGTATTTAATTTTTACAACACTACTTGTCAGATATTTGGCATAAATACTGCATTCACTTACCTGGAATCAAGCCCAAATTGAACAGTAGGCCTTACATGATTGATGTTCCTAATCAGGAAATGTTTATCCTAGGATTGATTTACTTTTACTTTTCTTTCCTTTTCTTAGTCCTTTTTCTCTCCTGCTTGTTAATGCTATAAGGTAGCGGTGTCCAATTTCACATATATTTGACTCCAAGGTCGTGGTGAGGTATCATGGAATTGAAGTCCCATATATCTGGAGACTCCCACTTAGGGAAAACTGGTATTATTGAATGGCCAGTTTAAAGTTCTTTAGAAATAGAGTACAACTTTAAGAACACATTCATAAAATAAAAAAAATGTTAATTAATATGATAGTTTAGGAATTGCAGTTTAAACAAATAAAGGTGAATTGTAATTTAATTTGTTTACAGACTAAGCTTTTTGATGTAATCTAATTTATATTTTTTTTCCTGGGGGTTGGTTTGACTCAGTCAAAACACACCTTCCTTTGCCATTGGTCAGCTTTATTCTGTAATCAGTTTATTTCAGTAAAAATAATATAGACGGGCTTGGGGAGAAATGTAATGCAAACCAGTATATGGATATTACAAACAAATATAAATCACCTATACATTTTGCTGTACAGTTCTTGAATTAAACGGGGAGACATAAATGTGTACATTAAATAAAGGAAGTCACAGGATGGAAATCGTTTGTTATGGTTTAGAAAAATTGCAAAACAGTACAGTATTTACGTGAAGAAATAGTACTTTCGGATCTATATATGTAGGGAAGATATTAGTAAAAAGACATTTCTTAAAAGAAATGAGCAGAAAACTATAGTTCAGTGTAGAAACTGACAGCTTAACATTGGAAAAAAATAAGAAAGAGAATTTAACAAACATTAACAAATTGCCCATTCCATAGTACGAGATTGAGTAATGTGTACTTGAGGTGGGTGGAAGAGGAATAATATGATTTAGTTTTCAGACTGAATCAGTTTTAATCCTAACCAATGTACAACAATCCTATAAGGTAAAATAGAGATTAAAACTGGTTTAAGAAGCTATTATCTGTGAGGAAGATGGGCGAAATCTGATGAATAAATCAATACTCTTTGAAACCATTTATTACTGATAAAAAAAATCCTATTCCATTAAGCTTTCAGTGATGGAACAAAAAATTGAAAGCTATTTCAGCTGTAGATAAGGATGATAAGATTTGTACTTTTGGACTCTGACAACAGCTGCCTGAAATTATCAGGTATCCAACAGCGGTATGACATAAGCAAGGTTGCCAGATCCACATATACCAGGCTTACTTTGAAGGTCAACCTGCAAGTGAGTCCTGGCAGAATAGAATAGAGATGGAAGGGACCTTGGAGATCTTCTAGTCCAGCCCCCTGCTCGAGCAGGAGAACCTATACCATTTCAGACAAGTGACTGTCTAGTCCACGGGTCGGCAACCCGCGGCTCCGGAGCCGCATGCGGCTCTTTGAGGCCTTACCTGCGGCTCCGGAGCCTCCTCCGCCATTTTGGCGAGCGCATGCGCGCATGCGCGGGCGGGTGCGGGGGGTGCGCGAGCGCATGCGCGCATGCGCGGGCGGGTGCGGGGGGGGGTGCGCGAGCGCAGGTGCGCATGCGCGAACGGCGCGCGCATGCGCGAACGGCGCGCGGGTGCGCATGCGCGGGTGCGCGGGGCGCGCGCGCATGCGCGAACGGGGTCGCGCGCATGCGCGGGGCGCGCGCATGCGCGAACGGGGTCGCGCGCATGCGCGGGTGCGCGCGCATGCGCGGGTGCGCGCGCATGCGCGAACGCGCGGCTCCCAGCGTTTTTTTTTTTTAAGCTAAATGGGTCCGTGCGGCTCATCCGACGTTTCGGATGGCCGACCCATGGTCTAGTCTCTTCTTAAAAACCTCCAGTGATGGAGTGCCCACGATTTCTGAAGGCAAATTGTTCCACTGGTTAACTGTCCTCACTGTTAGGAAGTTTCTCCTTAATGTTTCTCTCTTTGGAAAGTTTCCAACCATTGTTTCTTGTCTTTCTCTCTGGTGCTTTGGAGAATAGTTTGACACCCTTTTCTTTGTGGCAGCTCCTCAAATACTGGAATACTGCTATCATGTCACCCCTGTTTATTCTTTTCTTTAGATTAGCCAAACCCAAGTCCTGCAGCCGTTCTTCGTATGTTTTACTCTCCAGGCCTTTGATCATTTTAGTTGCTCTTCTCTGAACTTTTCCCAAGATCTCAACACCTTATTTGTAGTATGGTGACCAAAATTGGTTGCAGTATTCCAGATGTGGTCTTACTAGAGTTTATAAAGTGGTACTAATACTTCGTGTGATCTTGATTCTATGCCTCTGTTTATACAACCCAAGATTGTATTAGGGTTATTAGATGTATTACAGAAATCAGGATAAGCTGTGCTTGGATTCTCATAATTGTAGAGGCCTAAGATTTTTTCAGATGTTCTTCTGGAAATAGGGGTGATGCAGAGAGACAGGGCTTGTCCCTTAACAACACTCATCATCTCTGCATTTAAATGAGAACTCTGTCATATTCATTTGAAGGCACACAACTGGGGTAATGATAAAGCAGCACTTGGACAATTTTACTGTTGTGTTGACAAAGAAAATGCTATCTGGAACCATGTGCTCTAGCTTGGTTGTAATGGAAACTGTAGTTCAACCCAGTTGGAAGTCACATGAATTTTGTAATGAAATTTTGATTTTGGATTTTGCTGATTAGATAGGTTTGTTATAGCAATGGCTAGTGTAAGAGTCAGAAGTCAACGTTTTCCCCTTTCTTTTCCTCTTTACCATACACTTTTTTCTCTTTTTCTTTCCCTCCACTATTTTCCCATTATTTTAATTTTTTCTTTGTATTTCTGTATTTTATATTTTGATAAAATAATAAAAATGTGAAATCTCAAAAAAACAAATCAGTTTTGTAATCCCAACTACAGATTGAAGAGTGACGACCAGGATAATGAACCTCATGCTACCAAAGAACAATTTTAGATATACTTTTTCATTTAGACATTATTCAGGTTGCAAGACTACATTTAATATAAATTTTTCACAGCTAAATACTGTAAGACTGCTGCCTTATCATCTTGTTTTATGATACAGGTAGTCCTCAATTTATGACAATTGGGACCAGAATAAGTTGATGTAATTGTAAATCAAGTTGGATCTCATTTTATGACAAGTGTAAAAAAAGTGTAAATCACTTTTTCCAAGGCCATTGTAATTTTGAACCATCATTAAGCAAATGGTCATAAGTTGGGAATTATTTTACATCATTTTAACATACTTTGTTTATTGTTTCTGTGTATCATTGTGGTTTTTCCTCTGTGGGGAATATCAGCAATAAAACAAATGTTGCCATGTGCAAGTTTAATTAAATGTCAATCATTAAATGGCAGAAAGGTTGATGATCTAGTAACAATTTTGCTTGGTTAAGCAATTTATACAGCTGTTCAACTCAAACTGCAACTCTGGATAGCTAACAGGATTAAAACTAGCGTAATATCAAATAAAATAGAAGCAACAAATAGTAATTTTATACATGAGACAGTCGAAGCCAGGGCATAAGAAAACTGCAGGGGACTAGTCCTGCGGTCAACAGAAGTCAACACTATGACGGAAATAAATGAACAAACAAAGTATATATGAAAAATTAGTTTATATACAACTACTTCTTGTAGGCTCCAGTAGTTTTATAGATGTAGTTTGAGTCTAGCCCTTGCGTTTTTACTACAAGTAGTCCTCACTTACTGACTGCAGTTGGGACAGCAAGTTAAATGATGTCGTAAAGCGAAGCATCCTGTGACTGCTCTGACTTATGACATCAGTTTTATCTGCAGTCATTAAGTTGTTAGTATGATGTCATGGAAGTGCAACTTATGACTTCCCAACAGCTTCTCCATTGACTTAGTTTGTCAGAAGCTGACTCTGAAGGTCATAAACAGCAGTCTCAAAGGTGCTTTTCTTCAAAAGGCAACTGGACTGTTTTTTGAGGAAGAAGACGTCGTTTTGCTTCTCATCCAAGAAGCCTCATCAGTTGTGACTGGATGGTGGGGGGATAGAAGGATAGGTCATATACACACCCCACCATCCAGTCACAACTGATGAAGCTTCTTGGATAACATCTTCTTCCTCCTCAAAAAACAGTCCAGTTGCCTTTTGGAAAAAAAGCACCTTTGAGACAACTATGACCTGGATGACTGGGAATCTCCATAGACATAAATAGCAGTCATGTGCCTGTGAGACACTATGAGGATCATAAACGTGTGCCAGTTGCCAAAAGTCTGAGTTGCGATCATGTGACCATTGAGGTACTGGGACAACTGCAATTTTGAGGACAAGTTGCAAATCTCTTTTTTTTCAGTGCCGTCATAATTTTTAATGATAGTTGAACATCAGTCAATAAGTAAGGGAAGACTACCTACAGTAAATTACCAGCTGGTACTGTTCTTTCTGTTTTGATTTTTCCATTTACTTCAGGCTCTTGCTCCCTCTTTTTGCAGCTCTTAATTCCAGGTCAGAATTAAGGAGCAAATGTTATGTTGTCTATGTGGTTGTATAAATGTTGCAATTAAAACAGCTGTGGAGTTTGCATTGGACGTGAATGTCTAACAATAGATACCTTTATAAAAAGTCACACATTGAGATGGTTCTTTCAGACTTTTGTGCTCAATGTTTAAAATAGAAGGGTTAACATAGTTGTGTGGTGACACACTTAAAGCCATCACGGTAGACCTCTATTTTCCCATCATGAAATCATTAAAATGTATAATACATCAGGGGTACTTTTTAAATCTCAGGATCAGCCTCAACTTCGCCTGTCACCCTCATTTAGGGGCTTCAGATTCTTAGAATGGTGCAGAGTAGCTTTGTTCTCCCTTCCATCATCCACTATTCCTAGGAATGCTTTTTGTATAAAGAAAAAGTCATTGCCCATATTTGCATATAATGTGCAGTTGCCTCTGAGGTGATAGCTAGGTGTGGATTTAAAATTATAGCTAAATAGCTTGTGTGGTACAGAGAAAAATAAAAATAAATTGAAGGTCTGACATTTCAATGTTTTCTTTGGAATTTTAATTATATAATCACGTCACAGATATTTAGGGTGGGGATGCAAAACTTTACACATGGTGCTTTTGCAACTTCTACATTACACTCATATGTATATTAAAATATACCAAAAACAATATAGGTGAAAGTTGTACATTCTTAACAATGTGCTGTTTTGGGACAAAGGAAGGAAATGCCTCTAAACAATTATAGAACCAGGTTCTGAAACTAGTTGCATTTTATTCATATAATTTTCAGAGCAACTTTACTAAAAGTAGGCACCTTCTAGAATTACAAAATTGGTAAATGTGCTTATAAGCATCAAATAAAACTACTAACTTGCATTGAGTCACATATCTATTAAACAGTGCATACTTTCTCCATTATTTCTTCTAAATATTGTTACTCAGTGTCACAGCACTCAAACTAATTGGGAGACTGATTCTCTGTGAAATGTTAGTTTTCGTTTTCATTTATTTCTTGCATTTGTATTTGCATTTGCATCGAGAACTCAAAGCAACCTCCATATTATGCCATCTTCCAATTTTATCTCTGAAACTACTAGAGAAAGATCCCAAGTCACTCAGTGGATTTTGTACTGAATGGAGATTTGAATCTGTGTCACTTGAGTCCTAGGCCAGAGCTGTACATTAGTATTGTTTTGTTTGATATTAGTATTCGGAGTTATTCAGCCTTATGAATGAAACCATATTATTGAACAAAAAATATCCGAGGCTGTTTTTCTAAAAAAACAAACAAACCAGGGAGCTGGTTTCTTAAAATGATTTCTTTATAGTCTAACCAGGTCAACAAATACCCAAACAAATCTCCAAAGAAAAGAAGTCCTGGGCATCTAGGAATTCCATAAAGAGTGTTATAGCCACATCTGTATCTGTATCTCCATGTATATAGCCCTTTTCTGAACACTTCAAATATTGTTTCTTCACAGCAGTGCAGGAATGACTAATGTAATGTAAATTCATCAGTAATCACCATGTGTAATACCACCTTGTTTTTTTTTTAAATCACTCAGACAGTTTTATAATAACATTATACAATAAAATAAGGTTATCAAAATATCAGAAATCATTTCTGATCAATTAACAATTAATTAACGTATCACCAATTAATAGAGTTGCAAAACTAGATTGGGCAATCCAAGAGCAGTGCATCTTTGGTTATTTCTCCAACTACTTCTTGGGAAGCTTGTAGTAGGGCTTGAATCCTACTACAAGTCCTACTACAAGCTACTATTGAAAAATTGGTGACCTGTGGCAAGATTTAGTTAGAAGGAATGCAGCTAGCCTTATCCTACTGAATTGTTCTGCAGCATTCAGTAATGTTGATCAAAATATCTTCCTGGACTGGGAATTAGAAGTAATGTTTCCCAGTGGTTATTCTCCTGCCTAAGTGAATAGGTCCAGATGATGGCAAGTGGGAAATGAGACCTTCAGGTGTTTTGTTATGGGATGCTCAATCCTTTCTCATATTCACTTTAACGTCCACATAAAGCCATTGGTAGAGGGCATGCATCAATTTGGGGTGAAGAATTATCAATATGCTGATGTTACTTAGTCATACGTCTACACCCAGGCCACAGGGGATTTGCCTTGGATGATCTAACCTGATACTTGGAGGCAGTCAGGATTTGAATGAGAAGAATCACACTTGACCCAAGCAAGATGAGAATGCTGTTAATTAGGGAACCTACTGATATGAGGACTAGACTCTTTGATTTAAAATGAGAAACAAAGAAAATAAGAAGGAATAAGGAAAATGTAAGAAAGAAAATAGTAAAAGAAATAGAAGAGAAAGAAAAGTTTCTTAAAAATGGCTTCCAATCTTTTTGATGGCAGTTATAATTATATTAGAATGGAACAGAATGGAATGGAACGGAACAGAATAGAATTCTTTATTGACCAAGTGTGATCAGACACACAAGGAATTTGTCTCTGGTGCATAAGCTGATATTGTACCCTTTCTAAGGTTACATCATGGCTATAAGAAAAAATAAATAAATATAATTTTATTGAGGAATTTTTTTAACAAGGTAAAAACAATATAAAACCAAAAAGGAAACAAAATAAGAGAATAGTGAACAAATAAGAAAGAAAATAGAAAAAAGAAATAGAAAAGAAAGAAAACATTCTTTAAAAGTGGCTTCCAATCTTTTTGATGGCAGTTATCATTATATTGTACCCTCTCTCTCTAAAGTTACATTATGGCCCTAAGAAAAGTTCTAAAATCAATATTGCTGCAATATCTGTCTGTATTCGTCCATTTCAAAGAGAATAGAAATATGCAAACTTTTAAGATGTTAAGATCAGTTCATCTGGAAAGAACTTAGAAAAAATATCTTTACTTGCTTTTTAAATCCCAGTGACAGTATTAGTAAGCATCTGTTGTGAATGCTTCCTCACTTTGTATGTTTCATCTCAACTTTGACCAAGCAAACTTCCTATGATTGTAATCAAGTCAAACTTGTTTTCTCCTTTTCCTCCCAAGCTTTGTGGTACTTGCTTTGAAGATATCCAATTTGCAGGCCTGAAATCCTTTCAGCGTTAAATCTAGATTCATGAAAGGGCAGCACTAATTAGCATAAAGAATTGTAGAAACACGGAAATTATCTTATGCCAGTTAAACCATGCTAGTTCAGTCTTGTCCAGTTCCTAACTGATAGTAATTCTCCAGGAATTCTAACAAGTCTTTGCTAACCCACTCTGGAATTGAAGTTGGAATCTTTTCTATGTAAGGTAGGGATAGACAGCCCAGTTCTCTCCAGATATTTTGGAACAGGTCCAATTGGCTTAATTACCATGCCAGGAATTATGAGGGATACAGCTTAAAAATATTTATTCAGCATGGTACTGTCTGATTCAAAATATTATTGAAGAATGACATTTGTGTCCCACTAAATTTTTATTTATTATTAAATTTATATGCTACCCATCTCACTATTGAAGAGACTGTTGAATAACATCTGCACCTGAGAAATCTAAGTTCATATTCAATTTTTTTTAAAGATTTAATTACAAAAGGAATGGGTATCTACTAGCCCCCAAAATGCAGCTTTGGCTTCCAGCTGCTTGTTTTCTTTAGTCTCCATCCTAGTGCTACTAATCCCTCTGACCCAAAGAAGAAGAAAGGAAGGCTTTACCTGGTGGACTGCTCTGGGCAGGTAGCAGTGGAGAAACCAGGAAAAGACATGAAAACGTTTCAATGGAGTGGGAATGAAGTGTGTGTGTGGGGGGGGTGTTTCCCCAATACACAAGAGCAGCATGTGGGTAATTGAAATGGGGAAGATCTCAATGTTTTTGGTGTAGAGTAAAAATGTACACGTGTAAATACATAAAGTGTTACAATTTCAGGAGTGGGGCTCTAATTCCCATCTCTGTTTTCTCAGATTCTTGGATAAATTACAGGTAGTCCTCGACTTAACAACGGTTTGTTTAATGACCATTCAAAGTTACAACGGCACTGAAAATAATGACTTATGGCCATTTTTCACACTTATGACCATTGCAGCATCCCCATAGTCATGTGATCAAAATTCAGGTGCTTGGCAACTGACTCGTGTTTATGATAGTTGCAATGTCCCGGGGTCATGTGATCACCTTTTGCGAACTTTTGACAAGCGAAGTCAATGGGGAATCCAAATTCAAAACTCATTTAACAACTGTCTCATTTAGCAATAGAAAGTTTGCGCTCAATTGTGGTCGTACATTAAGAACTACCTATATTATCATATAGCCTCACAATTTTCCCTTTTAGTGAAATAATTTCTGCCATTTCCATTTATGAATGGAAACAGTTGATGGGTTTCTAATAGTTCTCCGTGTGTGTCACTGACCACCCCCCACCCCCCAAAGATTAAAAATCCTTCAATCATCACAGGATATGGAAAAGCATTCTAGTTTAATTCAGTATTGGCTTTGCATTTTTAAAAAGAGAGGCACTTGTTATTAGTGTGTGTTTTAAAAACAGTTACAGTGAAATAACAGTTAGAAATTTTCCATATGTAGGTAAAGTGAGAGAACAATTGAATTGTTTGTTTTTAAGTTTTAACTGTTTGTTATGAAGAAAATTTAAATAGTTGTCCAAACACATAACCAATCCTGTGGTAAAGCAGGAAACGGAATCCAAATTGGCTGCTGTTTTCCTGTGCTTTAATCATGAGACCCATCCTTGGGGGCTGAAGTTCTAAAATAGTAGCAGTAGAAGAACAAGGATATTCTAATTCCTTAGATGTCGTGGCATTTTTCTTCCCACTACCCCAGGAGTTTTGTTTTCCTCAATGGAATGCAATTACACTCATTCCATACTCAAGAAATTAAGTCATTTATATCTCTATTTGTTTATATTAGAATCCTGGTGGGAAGGAGGAAGTTGTGTGGGAAAATACTTTTTCCCTGCCCCCCCCCTTCCCCTATTGCAAAGTATAAAATTTGTGCAGTGAAAATGTAGGGCAGTTTCTTCCAACCTGGTGGTGTGGCTGCAAATTAAGAACACACAACTGGCATCTGAAGTTGGCCAGGTTGGGGAATGTAGGGGTATTGCCATTGAAAACAGAGTCCTGAGCAGGGCCTGACCCAAAGCAGTAACTTCTTGACATATTTTGGCTTAAATATGGCCATACATCTGTACCTCTTTCTAAGCGTACTGTAGTTCTTTGACCTTTGAATATACTGGCTATTTCAGAATGTGTTGTATTGGAGCTATACCCCAATGAACAGCTGGTTTTTTTATTTTCAAAATATCAGAGAAGCTTAATTTTAAAAAAGAGGTTATTTTTAAAATCCTCATTAGACGTGACCTTTCAACTTAACATTTTTTTTTTAAGTTTTCCCCTTCTGTTTTCCAAAGATAAAATTTTCTCCATAGAATTTTTCAGCTATGAGACTTATTCTCTAGCTGCTTCAGCATTTTTTGTTTCTTGAAACTTTTCCTTATTACATGGTAATAAATAACAGTTCAACTATTTTCACCTCTAGCTGTTTTTCTTTTTTGCTTTTGCTTTTTAATAATAAATGAAATTACTGCTAACTTTTTTGCATGCAATGCAATAAGAAAAAAAGCCGTTGCCAAGTCATTTAGCCTTGCTAATTGTGCGATACACTTTTTGGAATAGGAGCTTATATCCTACTAGTTTGCCAAGCTTATCAAACCCCCCTCCCCCTTCTCCTGTGTGTTACTCAGTTCTCATAATTTCAAGTTGGTATTTGTTGTTCAATAGATCTGAAGGCATCAGGCTGGACAGTTTTTATAAGATAACAGTGTTACTGTGAAATTTACATGCAGAATCCTTAAAAAAAATTGTTACTGTTTTAATGAGGTGGTGTTCTTAATGTTTCTGAGCATTCTGAAATACTTTTCCTGGATATTAAGAAACCCTTTCCTTTTCAAAGCATGATGATAACCTGCCTGCCTCAGTTTTTGTAATTTGCTCCGATCTATAGACTCTGCGTAGCAGCATGTAACAGAGTGATAAAAATAAGAACGTTCTAAGAAAGAAACAAAAACAATACATATATTAAATAAGGGGCGGGGGGAAATCCCCAACATGTACATGTTGAAAGTACAGCAGAGCACTATTTGTAGAGCAGCTGGGTAGGACTTTGGGATAAAAGAAGTCAATTTGCCATATAGAGGTAATAACCAACGCTTCGAATTAAGCTTGGTAACTTAATAACTAGTGCAGGATCTTCAGCTGTAGTTTTACTCTATACTGAATTCTGGGCCAGCTGAATTTAGAAGGACCCTCAGTTCATGACCAGATCACAAACCGATTCTTTTGGAGGGAACAGAAACACTTTTGGAAAAAACTATTGAAGCCAGCATTGTTGAATAAGTGTAATAACATATTCTTGGGAGGATTTATTATTATTTCTTTGTTTTCAATCTTTGTATATTTGTGAACAACTTTTCAGTAGTTCTGCAGCTGCTGACCCTGTTTGCTCAGCCAATAGACTTGAGGCCTATAGTTCATTTGTCATCAGATGTCCAAGAATTCCAACACATAGAGCAGTCCTTGTTGACCCAGGCATTGACCAATACAATATGAGTTTCTGTAAATTACATCCATCTCACCATATTTTTTGTGAGAGAGACACACTTCATCTGGCTGCTCAGATAAGACCTGTCCAGGATGGTTGAACCTCTGGTGTAGCTTTCATCTTTCTCAAAGCACACAAGCCCCACAACCATATCAAGGTGCCTCCTTGTGGGATAATGATGATGAAGGTTCAGACTTGGATTTGGCATTTTTATCCACCTATGGAGTCCTTCCCAAGGACCTGGGATTAGCAGTTCCCAAGATACTAGGATAGGCAAATGTCGTTTGATGGTGTTAAAGTTATCATTGCAGGATGTAAGCTATTTCAAGTAAAGCTGCCTTTTGCAATTGACTGATGGTGGTTTGCTTTCAAGTGGTGCTCCAGATCTATTAGGATTGCCCAAAGGTGGCTATTACTATTGGTACTAACTCAAGATAGATCACATAATACTCCTCCTGTAAAATGTGTTGGGCTGAGAGAAAACGAATGGCTCAAGGATATCCAGCCACCTTTCATCCCTGAAGAGAATGTAGCATTGATAATCTCTTGATTTCTAGTCCTACACCCTAACTCAGGGGTAGGCAACCTTGGCTCTTTTATGACTTGTGGACTTCAACTCCCAGATTTCCTGAGTCAGCATGGCTGGTTCAGGAATTCTGGGTATTGAAGTCCACAAGTCATAAAAGAGCCAAGGTTGCCTACCCTAACTACTACACAAAATTAGCTGTCAGTTTAATTTAATTTAAATTTAATCTATAGATGTTAACTGAGTGGTTAAAACATCCAACATTGTGAGAGATATTTAACTCTTGAATTAAACATATTGAAACATTTACCTGTGACAGTGAAAATAACTAGTACCACTATACTATAAGTGGAGCTATTGCTAATATATTTCGTAGGAATATTTGCAATGTCACCTATTAAAACTACTTTCTTACTTTGTTACAGACTTATATCGGGAGTGTGGTAATATCAATAAATCCATACAGATTGCTCCCAATTTATTCAGCAGACAAAGTGGAAGAATACAGAAACAGAAACTTCTATGAACTCAGGCCTCACATGTAAGTATAAGGCTGAAGCTTTCCATCCATCCTCTTCTTTAAGCAACATAGGTTATAGATAGAAACAGCTGTTTCCTGTAAGAAGGAGAATGTGTTTGATCTATTGTGCCTTTGATTAGCACTTAGAATATGGTGTATTTGCAGCTTGTTTCCCCCCCCAAGGGAGGAAATCTGGATACTTACTCAGTTAAAGTTTTAGAATGTGTTTTTATAGTTGAAGAAAGTTATTTTCTAGTAATATCTCCCCAGATAAAAAGAGCAATATCGGGCATATTTTACATGCCTTTGTGGTTGTTATTCATTTCTTTTATATTTTTTTCATTACTAATTTTATCCTTTTTTATTCTATGTAACCCTTGGACAAAACAATACATTTATAGTAGTCATATTTTCCTACCCAGCAAGTAGCATGGAGTAGAACTGGGCAGCTAAACAGGTGTTATAGGTAGACACAAATATGTAGCTTTAGATCATTTTCCTCAATAAATGAATAAACAAGTATAATGTTTTTCTTGTTCTCTTTATCTAGTTTTAGGACTTGTGTGGAGAACAGGTCATGTCTTATATTTACATAGAAATATTGAAAAGGCTTCACAAACTTTTAAGCTTCATTGTAAATATACAGTTATTTAACTTTACTTATAGCCAGTTTTCCAGAGAGCTGTGAGAAGTAAAAATCTTCTGCTTTGACAGCAACTACTTGCAAACTGTACCATCTAGATGTGGACCAGAGAGAGGCTTGGATCTCCATTTATGTAGCGGGGAAGTTATTGTTGTTAACTTCCTCTTCAGCTGCAGCTGTCTGCATAATATATCCTAGCATTTTTCGAGGAGGAGATAAAAAAATATACCAGGAAGTGGTGGGGGTATAGTAGGAAAGCTGTATTCTGTAAGTGCGACAGAAAGGAAATCCATACATTTAAGCCAACATATGAAAATCAAATCCACTGTCTTTATTTTTGTGAAAGACAAGTACAGAATAACACCCAGTAGTATAAAATAGAGTATACATACATAGGCATATCAGCCAGCCAGCTGTACACTTTGTATATGAAGTAGAAGAATTTAATTACATTTAGAGTAACAGAATCATGAATTTCTAAACATACTACCGGTAATTGTAAATTAAATTGATCAGTGTGACTAGGAAATTTGTTTAAAATGTGGGGTGATCAACGCTAACTCCATACCAACATAAATGGGCAATGTAATAAAATGAGTTCAGCAATTTAGTAGTCTCAATTATTATTTTGCCATTTATGCAAACCTTAGCTTTAAATGCAATATCTTTAAAATTCTCTTTTAGGACTGCAGCTGACATATCTGGATGAATAGTGATTCTGATTTAATTTTATATAGCCAATATTTTCTGCTGTGTACAAAATTAACTAAGGGAGGTTTGTTTCTACAAGTAATTCTTCTTTAGAAAGAATGTGGTTCCTTTGCTCCTTTGCTCTCTCCATATTTGGGGCAGCCTCTCCTCCTTCTTTTTTAGCAGCTGTCCACCTCACTGTGAATTTCAGGGAGAAGCCTTTTATGGACACATTTGACAGATGGAGAGGTAGGAATCATAATAATGGGAAAAGTCTTTTGGATAAGCTGCCTTTCTCTTAAAACTACTTAGTATCTAAGCCTTTGTTGTTTTTTTTCATTCATTTGGTTTGTATCCTACCTTTTTTTCTTAAATGGCTATTCAAGTTGGCTAACAGTCAGTAAAATAGAGAAGACAAAAAGTTTAAAAGGCTCAATATAAATTAACACTACCATAAGCTTTATTAAAAGTGTGGCAGAAGAGAGGAGAGGGTCCAAGAAGACTCCAGAGGAAGGGGAATGTATAAGCTGGGAGTGATCTTTGCATGCTAGAGAACTTAACCTTTCATGCAAAGCACCTTTCTAAATTCAGGATGAGTGTAATGTAAGAAAAAAAATATTTATTCAAAATAACTGTCTATGGAGATTCTCAGTCATCCATGGTTGTCCCAAAGGTGCTTTTTTCAAAAGGCATCTGGACTTTGTTTTTCCTTGAAGACACTTTGCTTCTCATCTAGGAAGCTTTTTCAGTTCAGTTATTCAAAATAACTGTCATACAATAGTACCAGTGTTTTGTGATTGATAATGAGAGGCAATAGATGTGAGTCAAGAAATTTATGTTCCTAAATCCTGTTAGAATTCATGAATATAAGCTCCCAGTTATAATTTTCATTTCAGTGGGGTTTAAGGCAGTCTCATAAAGCCAAAAGATTACTATTAAGTAATCTTCCTCAACATGGTGTCTACCAGACACGTTAGACTACAGCTCCTACCTGTCCTCAGCCATAGGCGATAGAAGGTGTAGAATATATTGATTTGGAGAATGCAGGGCTTGCATTTTTGTACTGACTTCTGCCATGAACAGCATGGAAAAAGAGAACATTAACCATTCAACAGGATGGTAAAAATAACTACATTTTAATAAGTAGGCTGAAAGTCAGTGGAAAGAAATGAGGAATAATTTCTCTTCCTCCATGACCAGTGCAAAATCAAGAAGCTAATACAGAAAAAGAGAGCCTGCCTAAAAATAAACTCTTTCCTTAAAAGCAATTACTTTATGGTTCTTACACAAATGTTAAATTGAGGGCTGACACAGATATGGAATTCTAAAATTGGAATCCCAAAGATACTTTTTCACGAGGCAACTGGACTTTCTTGTTTTTCTTTGAAGATGTTTTGCTTCTCATCCAAGAAGCTCTGAAGAAGCTGCTTGGATGAGAAGCGAAACATCTTCAAAGAAAAACAAGAAAGTCCAGTTGCCTCGTGAAAAAGCATCTTTGGGATAACTATGACCTGGATGACTGAGAATCTCCATAGACATCTGAAATTGGAATGGATCACAAGGATCATTAATCCAATCCTCTGCAGTATTGGAGGCAAACCCTGCTTTAGGGCTGGCACTCCAGCTTTTCTTAAAAACCTTTTGAGATGAGAACCCACAACCTTCCTAGATCGACTCTTCCACTGTTATATAGGTCTTCCTGTCATGAAGCTTTTCTTTGTACCAATGAAGGAGAATATTTGTAGCTCAGGGTTGAAATGAGGGGTCTTTGGTGCTCTCTGAGCTTGCTTGTTTTCTTGCCGACATTTCATTACCCTAACTAGGTAACATCATCAGTGCTAGTCTGATGATGTTACCTAGTTAGGGTAATGAAACGTCTGCAAGGAAACAAGCAAGCAAGCAAAACAAGCAAGCAAGCAAAACAAGCAAGCAAGCTCAGAGAGCACCAAGGACTCCTCAGCTTTTCTTTGTATTTAAACCAGATCTAGATAGCTGCAATGTATACTGATAGTCCTCATTCCTGGGGCAGTGGAATATGGTTCCCCATGGCAGCCTCTCATATACCTGGACACTGATATATTGTCTCCACTCAGCCTTCTTTTCTCCAGATTGAACCTCCAAGGTTCCTGGAACGTATACTCCCAGTACATGTCCTCCAGTCCCTGTGTAATCTTTATAGGGGGTCTGAATGCTCTCTGTATCAGTATTCTTCAGGAAATGTGATGCCCGGAATTATACATAACACTCAAGATGCGGTCTTGCCAATACCAAGGAATAATAGCTTCACATCTCTTTGATCCAGGGCTTATTCTAATGCAGTCCAGAAGAGCATTAGCCTTTCTGGCAGCTGTCTCACACTACTGATTCCTGTTAGCATGTTGTCAATAAGTGTATCAACATCCTTCTCCACTATAGCACTTCCAAGCCATGAATCCTTCATCTTGTATGTGGGCCTTGTATTCTTCCTCCCTAACTTTACTTTGTACAGTGAGTACAATGCTAGAATTGTATGCCTCTTTGTTTGCTTTCTCTGTGTAAGCTGTTTTGTATCGTGGATGTCTGCATTCCAACTAACATTGTGTGAGTAAGCTTTTTTCTTCTGTCCCGCACCCTTCAATCCTCAGAAGCACATTTGGGAATTATAGCTGGACAGTGATGTTAGAATGTAGTTAATTTAAATAACAAATTTGTTCAGAGCAAAACTACCACTGGTAAGTACAAGGCATAATTTGTAGAATAAGAATTTGAATCCATTTGATGGAGCAGTGGTATATTAAGCCACGTGATTCAAAAATAAAAATAAAAATGGAGAACTTTAAATCAAAAGAAATCAGAAAGGTTTTACTTGAAAATAACATTTTCATATTTAGACTTGTGCTGTGCTCTTTCTACGTATAACAGCTGAGGAAGGTTTTTTTCTTACATTCTGAGGAAATCAATGTGGTTGTTATTACAAACATGGGGCTGGCTTTGCACTGCAAAAAAATGAGGGGGAAAAGGCTGTTTTCCCCCTTTTTCACTGCACAAAGGGAGCCCCATACAGCCCAGAAGCACAGCAAAAAGGAGCGTTTGAGACTGGTCTGACCACTTTAACTTGCTTTGTCCTTTTTGTTTTCTTTTTCACTGCACAAAGCCAGCCCCATATGGCCCGGCAGCCAGGCCAGGCATGTCTCATCAGCAGAGGGAGCAAGGAGATGGCAGTGAAGGTCATCTGGGGTAGTGGAGCACAGGGCAACAGGAGGCCAAAAGAACATAGATAGGAGGGGAGATAGGAAGGTGCGGGGAGTTGCAGTGCCCTTATGATTATAAATGCAGGTAGCCTGAATTTTGATTGTTTGTCCATGGGGCGCTTCAGAGGCTCTAACTTAGAGCATGAGTCATAAGTTCAGTGCAGTCACAACTTCAGATGGTCACTGAACAAATGGTCTTAAGTTGAGGATTGCCTATAGTTTCTAGAAAAGGCTCAGTACAAAAGCTTTCCATTTATTAACGGTTGTACAACTTAGGAAAATCTGCGGAAAGTACTGTTGCTTTTCTGCCTTGGCTGCTTTTCTAGCCACTGGCTTCATAGCAAAACTCACTATTTTTCTGGTTAATTAGCAGTCCATACTCAGCAACAGTTAACTTATCTGTGCCCAAAACAATGTTGGTTAAAACTTTTCCATCTAGTTATTTATATGGGACTTAGACTTTCTGTCAGTAACTGATGATTTAAATCCTGAAAGTAGACGTTTTAGTAAAGATTAGTCCACTAACTGAGCAAAAAAATGATTTCATCCAGTAGCTGGATGTTCCAAATGTTTCTAGGAAAGTGCAATTTTATAAAGTGTTTGTATGATTGAGATCCCCCATCATAGAAAGAGCTTTTACATTTTCAGTCAGACTTTACTCTGAACATGGAAATAATTCTGATTGGCATAATCACACATTCTCTCTGGTGCACATTCAGGCAAATTTCCATATAGTATGGTTTCAGGCAGTTAATAAAGACTTGAAGAAGCCCCTATTGTCTTAAGAAGCAAACTGTGAGTTGGTTCCATGTTTTGTAAGAAAGAATAGGTCTTTATTAATTTCTGAAACCTGGCCCACATTCTAGTTAGGTTTTTAGAATAACCCTCTTTTACATTTACATTCCCAAATCTAGTTCCCCCCAAAGATATTGAGTTTCAACTCCCATGATTTCTCAGTTGGCATAATAATCACGCTGGTTGGAGACATGGGAACTGAAGTTTAACACTTACGGGGGGTATCAAGCTGAGGAAGAGTTTCAAAATCCATTTTCTGATACTTTCTCTTCCATGGATTTATAGACCAATTCAGTCCATTGTAAGAAGTTAAAAATGAAAAAGGAGGCTACCCCAAAGGGTTAAAATATCTAGAAATAAACAATACGCTACTCAGTTAAATATTCTCTGTATTTATCATGTAAAGGCAAATTGAAATCTTTTGCTAGCACACTGATCATTCTCCTTCGCTTATGCTAATTAATCCTAATGTCTATTATTTTTGAGGTCCCTAACTGCAATTCAGTACAGCTGTCAATTCCTTTCACTGAAAATGTGCCATTTATATTGCCCCCTCCCTTTTCAGAGGGGAAAGCATACAAATGGTATCCATCTGCTGCTATAAGTGCCTTTTGCCATAAATTAAAGAAACAGTAAGTGGAGTAGCAAGAAATCCACACAGCAGCTATTTCTTGATAAATCAGGAGGTTAGAGACTGCTCCTTCCCCCCCCCCCCCCCCCCATCCTTCTGTGATTGCACCTGCCCTTTGTAACAGCATCTTCTGGAAATCCACATGGACCCCACCTTCAAACAGACTTTAAAATCCTGGTTCTCACCCCCCCCCTCCCCGAATGTTTCAGGCAGATCCCTTTAGCTATAGATAATTTATTATCATTCTTTCAGGCAATTGCTGTGTTCTAATATATAATGTTATGGGTTTTTTATATATATAAATTGGTGTTTTTTTTCCTAATCTTGGGAAGCTGCCTAGAGTTGTTTTGGAGTCAGGTAGCCTGGACGTTGGTCAAGCAGATAACTACAGTTTCATAAGGCAGCAAAGTTTTTATTGAATGTCTTTAGCAAAGTTGAAATTGCTTTTGCTTTTTGTTTGTGAATCAAAGAAGAGACATTAGTCGTTCATTCTTTCATTTATGGTATATACACATATGTAAAAAAAAATTTTTTTATAATATTTTATTAGTTTTCTAGTTTTACAATTAAGTATTTAAAAAGCAACGTGGTGACTGGGTTAATCAATAGTTCAATAACATACATAAATCTTTAGTATAAATCTCAAGTTACAACATCAAATATTTCCTCTCTTTTTCCCTTAATATCTACTATCTCATATTAGGCTAATACAGTTCTTATTATTAACTAAGTAAAAACATCTTTATTACATTTATCAATAATTTTTAGCTTATACATATCTTAATTGTGTTTGCATTCAATCCTTAAATACAATCAATGTCCTGTTATTGCTTTTTCCCCAAGCTTTAATTTCCCATCAATATTTAAATTAACATTTGGTATTTATAATTTCCAAGCTTTAGGTAACAAAAGTTTCCCTTATCTCAACTTCTTCCTTTTTCCCTTTTCATAACAAAATCTAATATTCTAAATACACATCTATTTGAATATAGTCTTGTTCTGTTTTCTAAAAGTTATCTATTTCTCACCATACATTATTAAACCATCTAATTAATAATACAGTATCCCATCTAATAAATCACAACCATTATATGTATTGTCTGGGTCAACCAATAAATCGGTAATATACAAACATTTTTTTGTTTAGGTCTAATTTTTAAAAGCTCAAATACTCCCTCTCTTTTTCTGGTAATATCTATTATCTCATAATAGGCAAACAGAATTCTTATTTTCAACTGATTTCCAAATATTTTATATTATGTGACCAAAATTTCCCTTATTATTCAATTATAATGTTACTTTATTTTCTAAAAATTATCTATTTTCCACCATATTCAACCCTCTAATTAGTAATATGAAATCCCCTCTAATAAATCAAAACCCTTATTTTCTTAACCTTACTCTGGCTTTCTTCCTTTGCCAACTAACTTCCATGTCAGTGCTTTTGAATCATCAAATAGTTCTCCCTCTATTATTATATATATTTTTTGGAACAAGAAAGACCATTTGGTTGCAGTTTTTTTGGACAAACTAGCCCATTTGTATTTATTAGATCGCCTCCCTATTACTCCAATTTCCCACAATTATCCTGATAAGTTTATCTTCCCTTCAATCTGTTCTTCTTTCTTTCCCTGAAATTTCTTCTGATTTTTGTAAAAAGTCTTTTCCATTTTTAGTGTTGTCACTCCCTGTTCTGATTTTTCCATTGGCTGGATCTGTTGATCAATTGAGTCCTCTATCTTAGTGTTTAGTTGTTTCACTTCTCCTGTTATTTTCTGCCTTGTTAGTTCTTTGGTTGTAGTCAAGATCTGGGTTTGTATATTTAAGCTGGCATCTTGTTCCTTTATGTTGTACCTTATTTTGTCACAAGTTGAAAGAATGGTTTCGTGTATTGATTTCAACATGGAAAGGATTTATAAAAATCTTTTTTTGAAGTGAAACAGCTAGTTGCACCAAGACAGGTTAACTTATTTTTCCATGTCCAACTATTCAGGTGAGATGATGCCTCAAAATTGCTTACTATTTATGTTTGATATTTGGATTTGTTTTGATTTGCATTTACTATATTTGTTACCAATATGACCCTGAGTAATTTATACGTGCAACAGAATCACATTTAAAAAAAAAACCTTTTATTCTTTGAACCCTTTGATTTATTTGGGAACACAACAGTTTGAAACATGCTATTGCTAATCAGTTAATGACAAGACCAGCTGAAAATGGGTAGGGATATCACGTATCTGGAGGGAGTCTGGTTGGGGAAGGTTGATGTAGAACGCGGGTGTCAAATTCGCTGCGTCACGTGACAAAGATGTTAAAGTTGCTTCCATTCTCAGATGGAGTCCTGCTCAGAGGTCACTCTGCATAAGTCTTGCCGTCGACCAGTTATCTTAAGGCTGAAAGTCTGCAGCAGTTATAACATGTTATACATATGTTAAATCCAGTATAGAATATGTCAGGGTAGGGTTTATGTGTTTGTAAAGGTCACTAGTGTAAGTTCTATGGGGGGAAAAACGGCTACTGAAAAAGAATCAGAATGTTGATACTCATGGTGTTCATGGTGTTTTACAGCAGGGCCCCCAACCTTTTGGGCACCCAGGACCAGTTCCGCAGAAAAAAAAATTTCCCCATGGACCTGTGTGTGTGTGTGTGTGTGTGTGTGTGTGTGTGTGTGTGTGTGGTTTCACACACTACCTAGATCCCGCACATGCGCAGATGAAACTTCACTTACTTGCGTGGCCCAGTTCCCAATGGGCTGCAGACTGGTACTGGTCTGCAACTCAGGGGTTGGGACCCCTGTTTTACAATGTATATTAAAATAACTCCAAGCACATTAAAGATCACATTTTTCTTTTATAAATCTAGTTAAATGTTACCTTCTTAGGGATTTGAGAATTATTTTTTAGTCTGCTGAGGGGAGCGTAAGAAGTAAATGCAGGTTAACAATTTCAGCTATGCAGCCATACTTTGACAATACCTGTGATCTGATTTGGTGGTTGCTACTACCCTTTGTGCTTGTACAATCTGAGACTTATTCTATACAGAAATAGTGAGCAGATTGAATTGCAAAAGAAGCATTATGGGAGAAAACAGTCAGCAAAGTGATGGAGAAAGCTAATCTTCATTATGTGGAGATGGGCACCTCTCCATTTTCTGCAAGGCAGTAGAAGCTTATGAAAAGATGTGATCTTGCATAACAATTCTAAATTAGAAGTAATTATGTAGAGTCCTTTTATGCAACACCTGTGCTATGATGATTTGTATTTTTCATTATTTGATTCTTTATTTTTCCCCCTCTCTACATTGCTTAGTCCATTTCAGTTTTTAACTTTGACTTTGTGGACATAGAGCTTTAAACATTAAAAGGCATGCTTGTACATGCTTAGCCTATCCATGCTTATTTTAGGAATAAAAAGAGCATATAAAAACATACTTTGTACATCGGGTTTTGAGCACTTTAAAAAAAAAAAAAATCTTAAATTTTTAGAACAAAGCTTCCAGTTCATCAATCAGAAATATATAATTTTAAAGTAGTTAGTTAATACAGTAAAAACAATTTCAGTGTTTTGTTTATATATTTAGGAAGGTTTTTATTTTTATTTAAAAAAAAGAAATAGTTATGTTTTGGAGCCTCAAATATTCGAATTCCATTTTTTAAAAATCTTTTCCTGTCCTCACCTCTTTTAAAAAGGATGAAATCTCATTTTCCTCATTTAAAAAAAAATAAATACTGTTGATTAATAAGGAAACATTTCCAGACATTGAAGACTGTCATTGAAAATTACTAAATTCCTACAAAAGCAAAAAGATACCATATTTTCTTTGCGGTATATACGCAAAATGTAAGTGTCTTTTATGAGATAGGGTAGGCAGAAAGAGAAAATGAATTACCATAGTTGATTCTTTTTCTCCTAATTTTCAGCAATAAAAGTTGGTCTTTTATTATTATAAGCATGTATATTGATTAATGTGGGATTTGTAAAAAGATAAGAGTCAATTAGACTTGGAGCCACTGACAGAGTTCCAGATGGTGGGGGCATTGAACACGAAAGATGTACCACATGCTGTGGGTAAGCAGCCAGAACAGATCACACAATTGGTTGCTTAATGAAGGGAGTCTATAAGATCTGGGGGGAGTTGGTGGAAAGGTTATATTTGGAGAAAGTCCTAGGGAAAAAAAGCCCACTGAAAGGCTAAAACAACAATCCCATTTTTTAATCTACAAAATGTAAACTTTAGAGTGAAAGAGGCACTGGAGCTTTGAAGTAAATTTTATTAAACAGAAATTGTGTATATGACAAACCCTTTTATGCACAAATATGGCAACATATTTCAGCTTCAGATTATAATCTTCTTGTCTGTGAAAAATTACAACAATTATCTAATCCCTTTCTTTGATCTGGTTAAATGGTATACTTCATGAATTGGATATATATTGGGGAAATATATTTTAAATAGTGCCTTTGATTTTAATATCTTTAAGTCCTCCAGTTAAAACTAATGGGCTGTTTAAGTCGGTTTTCCCTATGAGTTATTACTCATTGCTTGGCTAATTCCTGGGCTCATTTCCCCTTCCTTTCTTAGCTATTCTTTCTTATTAGAGGTTTGGGCAGAACACAGGTACACTCACAAATAATGAATAAACAAAGAAAGAAGAAATGAGCCATGCAATTCCATATACACATCACACCCAATTATAGCAGTAGTCGTCATTAAGCTAACTGCAAATGTCAAATTATAATTGTCCTAAAACCATTTTGTCCTAAAGCCATTTTGCACTTGTCTATTATACTGTGACTAAAACAAACCACATTATGGATTAGTGCATGGTATTAGTCCATGGAAAAGGTAGCTATTTGACTGATGGCTATTTTACAAATGTTAAAATTTGGCTTGAACCATTTTGAGACTTTTATTATCAATGATCATATGTCTTTGAGTAATTGTTGACTCTTGGTGACTGCCTGGAGTGGATCCTGCAGTTTTCTTGGCAATAGTTTGCCATTATCTTCTTCCTAGAGCTGAGAGAGAATGACCAGCCCCAAATCACCCAGCTGGCTTTTTCCCTAAGGTGGAACTAGAACTCTGATTCCCAGTTTTTAACATGGCGCCTAACCACTTATCCACTGTACCTTAACCAGTGTACTATGGTTCCCTTGGATAGTTAGCCTTAAAGAAATAAATATTAAGATGATAAAAGACAATGTTTTCAATTTAGTTAGTTCTTTTTTTAGAATAAAATTCAAAAACTAACAAAATACTTATTTTGAAGGTCATTTTAAAAGAAAGGTTTTAATTAACAATCTGAATTAAGCAAAACAGGACAATGATATTTTGCTGAAGTGAAATTATTTCAACATATTTAAAATTTTAAATTATAATAAGATAAATAGTTAAAGAGATTAGATTTTGAAAACTCCATAATATGGGTTAATGCTTTTTGTAACGTTGGCTCAAATCTTTGCCATATTGCTTTCATTCCTTTGTATAATATGGCAAGTTGGAATTATGAATATCAATTTCTTAGGAACCACACAGCTTTTGAAAAGAGGAATCGGAATGTCAAGTAAAAGCTGATTCAATATTTGAAACTTTAAAATAAAATTTTGCAAAGAAAATATGATTGTTCAATGTTGAGTGATTTAAATACCTCATATTATATGGGGAGATTTGATATGGCAAAAACACCTAATAGGTTTATCTTTTATGTGACAACTTTGCAACAAGCCATTATTTCATTTTTTTTAATGCTACGAATAGTCTTTCTGAAATTTTAACAAAATTTGAAACACATGTTTCAATGTCTTAAATAAGAGGAAATCAAAAGATTTAGTTGGTTCTGTAATTATATAGTTGCTCAGAAGACTGGCATGCTGTTGAGGTTTATAGCTATAAATGCTAACAATATGAAGGAGATTATATATTGATACAGTTGCTGTGAGATCATAGGGCTATCCCAACATATCATTACCACTGGACATGTGACAGGCTACACTCTGGATTTGGTTACTTTTGGATTATGTTCACACATTCAGTGTTCCTGTATATAGGAGGAGCTCATGTTAATACATCTTTAATGGTAAACCACATTGCACAGCAGTAGGAAGTGAAATGCCTCTGGGAAGGAAAAGGAACACTTCTTTGTTAAGTGAGAAATGAACATTGAGGTCAGAGATGAGACTACAGTAATCAAGTTAATGAGAAAATGGAAGGAGCATATGGATCTCTAGCATTTGAATGGTTAAGTGGGCATGGAGGAATGAAATGGAGAGTTGTATGCTAGGTTCAAGGAAGAACAAAAGCTGATCACAAGTGGAAGGAAGATGGCATGTACAATTGGGCAGATTCAGTGAGCTCATTGGTATGGTCTGAGTTGTATATTATTGGATCTGGGGAGATATGGATAAAACATATTGAAATGAATGGAGGAATGACTAAAATGAGAAACTATTGAATGCAAATATTATCCATTCCAAGTCAGAGAGAATAAACTATATATATTTCTCATCTCCTGTTGTAACCCAGTAATTTGTTTAGTGGATATAAAATACCAAATGTATAAGATAAAGGTAAGGTCCCTTCCAACCCTGTTAGAGCCATAGTGACGCAGTGGTTAGAATTCAGTATTTCAGGCTAACTCACTGCTCAATGCCAGGAGTTTGATTCTCACCAGCTCAGGGTTGATTCAGTCTTCCATCCTTCCAAGGTCAGCAAAATGAGGATCCAGATTGTTGGGGGCAATATGCTGACTCTGTACACCGTTTAGAGAGGGCTATAAAGTACTATGAAGCGGTATATAAATCTACGTGCTTTTGCTATTATTCTGTGATTCTATTAACATGAGTGAAGCAGTCTCCTTGGAGCATTAAAAAAATGCATCCTTTAGAAGGCTTATGAAGCTACTTTGAACATTGCCTCTAGCCATCTATGCCTACATGTGTGTGCACAGCTGTTTTACGTCATTGGCATTCTCAGTGAATATGTTATATATGTGTGCAATTAGGGTTAGTTTTCAAATCAAAGTGTTCCAAAAGATGTGGTTGCTTTAATACTTCAAGGAAAGGTGTATCATTCATACTGACATACTTTACTAAACATCTCTTTTGGATTCTTTTTTTATACTCTACAAATTGCAGCTCTGATCCCTGAGGGCATCTCACTTTGAGTATCTCTATAATACGAATATTTTTCTGAATGAAAATTATATCTCTCTCCCTTATGTCTCCCTCAGTTTATAAAGCGTATTTCTTTTTATACAATAGCTACCAAATTTGCACAGGAGAATACTAAAGTTTTTTGGGAAGTCTAAGTACACAATTTCTTTTTTTGTATAGTCCTGTCTACATGCTTGTTAGGACTTTGAAGTCTAGAAAGTTATTGAAATAATGTATCCTTACAGAGGCAGGCAGCAGTTTCGCTTTCAGCTAAATTTATTCTTCTTTTTGCTTGATTTTTTTTTTCTTTAACCATACTTTCTAACGTTTTAATCCCAACATGACATTAAGCTAATTGACCTATAAATTAAGAGTTTTCTTTAAATATATTGTCCTTCAAAGGGTAACATGTTAAGAGCATGAAGGGAATTAAAGGGTAATGATAATTTGTTATGTTCTCTTTAATTTTCCAAATTCAAAATAATAGTGTCAGAGTTGGAGGGGAAGGAAATATGAGTGTGGAGGATATATTATGTCTGATAGAGTTGTTAATGTGAATTAAACATTTACAGGAAGGTATTTTTTTTAAGATCTTGTTTGAAAAGCTAGGATTCAATTAAGAAATAAAGGAGGATAAAGATGTGCTGAAGGCACAGTGGTCTTGATGTGGAAATAAATAAAAAGGTCTGTACATGCATTCTGGTTATGAGCTGCTAATGCTAATAGATATGAATGAGTGTTGATATGTGTGTTGCTCATAGTTGTACTCTGGCATGGAACTTTTTTTTTGTAGAATTTGGAATGCCAGTCAGGTATGCTTTTGGGCTAGGATAGCAGAAAGAAAAGTTCTGTATAATTGGCTCTGTAAAATTCAGAAGATTTGCCAAAGGCACGTAAATCTCATTTATTGTATGCATCAAAAGAAATCAGTCATGGAAGCTTGAAAAATACTTCCCATATCTGATTCAGATGTAAGAATCAAAGACTGTTTCAAATGACAGCAGGGTTGAAGAATTTCATGATCTTGGCTGGTAGAAGAATGATGGACTAAGGTTTGGCCTTTCATCATTGTTGGCCACTTTGTCATAAGTTTTATACACTCTGTGACTATTTGGGCCTATTGATATAAGGTGCTGCAGGACACTGCTAATTGAACACAAATTAACATATCCACACTATCACTGGTCATCTTAGTTCATAAGAATAAAAAATCCCAAAGACAAATAAAGGAGGGGGATTATATGCACTCCATATAATTAATCCACTATGTTAATCTGACCCTCCCTTCTTACTTATCAGCTTCTAACATCAATAACATTGGCAGCCATGGAACCAAAGTTTTTTTCTTTGTTTGGCGAGACCATTTTAAGGTCTCCAACCTTTCTTGGTTGGCGGACCGGAAGGAAAGGGAGGGGGAAGCATTTTACACGGGCGCGCACACACACACTAACGGGGCCACGAGCACGTGCAACACAATTGGTGGTGCTAGCGCGAGTGGGGATTGAGTGCGCTCACACGTGTGTGCACTGGCCAGCCTATTCTGCGGCCCGGTGGCCAGCAGACCACTGCCCGGTAGTGGGCCATGGCCCACAGGTTGGGGGCCCCTGGGCTATGCCATTCCTTATCTTTGAATTCCTATGGAAGGACTCTGAAGACATGCATTTTCAGTCATTGCATTAGGCACATGGCTTAGGACTTTTAGTGGGTTCTTAATTTTCATGCATGATTGATTTTAGAGTTTTATGTTTGGTTTTAGTAGTTGTGTTTGTTTCTCTGCACTTAATTGCATATTTTTATTTGTATACTTCCTAGGCTTATATTCAGCCTTGCCTTCAAAGCAGCATTTATAGTGTTCCTTCCTCTTGTTTTTCCCACGAAAACAATCTTGTGGGTTAGAGGACTAATAAGAGTAAGTGGCCAAAAATGATGCAGTGAGCTTCTATGGTTGACAGTGGCTGCAGTGCCAGCCCAAAACCTTGACCAGTGTAGTATTTAATAGCTGTTTTGGAAGGGACACTTTTGTCCAATGGATGTTTTCTCCAATGTTCAATAGGTATTTGGAAATTAAATAAGTAAAACCTTTCCCCTCTCTAGATCGAAGTTAGAACCTTACAATTCTGGATTTTCCTGTTCAGTATACACTTTCTCTACTGTTTGTGCTCCAACATTCTCCCCTCACATCCCCTCATCAGCTCCAGCCTGGAGAAGATGATTGTGGCTGCCACCAGTAGTTTGCACTTCAAGGTAGCATTAGTGCTCTGTATATGACAAATGACTCCAATTTTTTTGGAAGGTTTATGTGGACTATGTGGTGTTTCATCTAAATACAAAGCAAATCTAATTAAATGTAAGTATTTCTTCTTGGCCTTTCCTGTAGGGGTGATTGTGCCTGAAAAGTTCACTATACTGTATTCCTTTCCCTCTGCTTCTCAATGGTTGAAAGTACAGATAATATTCTTGAGATACGTAATTTAATCCAAAGAGATGCAAGAAATTAGGGGAAAGAAACCTAAAAGCTTTGTGCATGCCTGCAAAATATTTTCTTATATTGGAGTTTATTGTATTCTTTTGTTCTTTTACTGCAATTGTTCGAGCTTCATTAGATTTCAATCTAAGATTTCCCTTTGCTTCTGGAATAGTTTTTTAAGAGTACAATGAATTACAACAGAAAAGACAGCTGGATACTGTTGAAATGTATTTGCATAGTTAAAGTCATCTATACATTTTAAAGAGAAGTGTTGACATTCTGAGTTGGCTCCATGAAGAAGCCCCATTAAAAAACACAAACTGAAAGGATTCCCCACCACTATTGTTTTTAGTTCACTTTTCAGGGGCTTTTCTGTATATGACATAAAGAGATGTCACTTCTCTTTAGACACTTGAGCCCTTCATATATTTATGAAACTTAGAATACCATTTGGCACTTTTTCTTTACTGATAGTTGTATTAGTGAGAGTGGCTTTGGATTGTGTAGGTAATAAGGGGATGAAAGTGGAGGTAAATGGTGGTGTTTTGAAATTAGTGACAAACTCAGATGATTCCTTTACAATAGAGCCATTTAATATTTAGAGATTAATATTCACATTTGCTGATTATTAGAAATTCCTGTTAGCCCTTTGGAATCTATTGTTCCTCTTTCTACCATGGAATAATTCCCATTCTTAGGCCAACTTTGATATTATTTTAGAAGGTGATTACCCACAAGTGGGAATTCTGTGTGGTTTCAACAGCATATGGAGGTAGCAGACTGCATCTTGATTACCCTATGGAGCCTTTCCAACAATAGGGGATTGGGGAAGAAATCAGCAGAATCAAATTTTATCAGCTCAAATACTAGTCCAGGATTCTTAAGGACAGTGCCTGATGAAGTTGTCCATTGTGTGAGGAAATCATGGTAATTATCCAAAATAAATTGTAAATTTTGTCTCTTGAGATGTTTTCAATCTACTGCTGAGCCATATGTGTTTCATAGGGATAAAGAAATCCAAACACTACTACTAGAGATGTTTCAATGAGATAATAATAGTTCTAGAACAACACTAAAGTGGCTAAAATGAAAATAAGATTTCAACCAAATGAAGGCTTAAAATGGGATGAGACAATATTTAGACTATTCCAAGGCTGAGATAATTTGGTCAAGTGGTTAAGGCACCAGGCTAGAAAGCAGGAGATTGTGAGTTCAAGTCCCACCTTGTGGCTGTAAATGCCAGTTGAGTGACCTTGGGCCAGTCACTCTCCCTCAGCTCAACTCATCTTACAAGGATGTTATTGTGGGGAAAATAGGAGAAGGATATGGATATGTTCGCTGCCTTAAATTATTTGTATAAATAAATATTTTTTTAAAAAAAATAATGAGTGGATTTAAAAATGAAATAAAATTTATTTCTTAGAATAAGTTCAGTTTGAAACTATTGAAATTTATGGCAAAATTTAATCTGGCCTTAGATCTGTAATGAACTGATTTGATTTGATTATGGCAAGATTTATGGTAAAGTAAAATTACCACAGCAGTAAGTTAAATTTATTGCACTTCATTTCCACAGAACCCATGACACTATTCTTATAGTAGTCTTGTGGTAGTGATGTCAGAAAATGAAAAAAAAGAGAGATAAGAACTGCTTCTAGATGTTAAGTATAAAACGAAAGAGAGATTTGAGCTGATAATACTGTTTATCTGCTAAACCACTGTTGTTCTTTCCAGATAAAACTTTGATAAGATTTATTTTTGTTCCATTAGAGTACTGAAGTAATTAAAAGTCTTAATTTATATTAATGGAGTCAGTAAGTGCAATTAAACTGAGTGGTTGCATACTCTGCAGGATGATAATCAAAATCTGTAAATGATTTCATTGCAAGTCTATAGGATTAGCCAAGTTAGGCTTGTCAAGGTGAAAATACACAGGATTCCATATAGAATCAGCAAATTTGATGCACCATTCATAGTTATGAATTAAATGTTGCCTCTGGTCAGCCTAAGAATGAACATTGGTAAAGAAAGTTGGGCATAATTTGTATCCAAGGAGTTTCTCAAAATAAACAGTGCCATTCAAAACTACCGGTGGTTTTCGTTGCTAGTTGTTCAGATCACTATACTGTAACAAGCTGCTGACAGTAAAGAAAGACATAATTTCTTTAACCACTAACTGTTTTACTCCCTTTAAATGTGGTTTTGAATTTTTTGTAAAATGGGATAGTATGAGCTACAGCATTTATACTTACTTACATTTTTATTAACAGATTTAAATAGTGTTAATTGCATTTCTTTTGGAAATGATTTGTCTGGTTTTTTATCTGGGATTTTATTATTTTTTTCTGTTTAGACAATAGCCCTGGCATTTCCTGGTCATCCAATAACTAATTAAATCCAACTTAACTCAGCCTTTTGAGTCAAAGACTGCTAAGAGTTCTTATCAGAAAGGTGTTCTTGTTTTGTGATTATTCATATTGTATACTTTTTTTGCCTGTAGAACTTTCTCAGATAGTCATTCTGCATCCCACCCCATGTGGAACATTCCTTAATGTAAATATAATTTTTGGGAATTTTTCTAGTTGAGGACGAGAGATGTTAAAAGTTGTTCTATGTGCCATGAACAGGGTTCATGGTATTTCAATACATGAAGAGTTTTTTAAATATCGTTTCTTACCATCTTGGCTTAATTTTCAGCTATAGTTTATGTCTTTTATTTTGTAAGAAAATGGAATTGTTTAGATTATGATTTTAGTCCCTCTGCTGTGATGTATAATGTTTAAAACCATTCATTTATTTGAATGTGTTATTCAGATGTGAAGGTTTCATGCTTATGGATATAAAATATCTACTGTAGGAGACCAGGGTGAGGCTGAGGGCAGGGTCAAACGTGTCATCAGGTTGGAATTGCTCCGTTCCCACAAGAGACCTATGTCCAGCCCCCTGTGAATTTGCCTTGAACATTAGTAGATTAGATTCTTGTTTATAGGTAGCAGAAAATATACTCTTAATACTTTAACTCTATTCTGGCTCTTGGTTTCTTGTGCCTGACATATACAATTACTTTCATGTTATAGTCTCAACATCCCAAGTGTGCTGGCAATATCTTAGACAATTAATGGAAGTAATCTCATTACAGCACTGAAACATGCCTGTTAATATCTTACTGAAGTTAGGCAATCAATAAATTTAAATAAATGCCGCTACTTAAAATATTTTAGATTTAGATTTTAGTGTATAATTCCATATGAGTTTTAGAACTGAAGCATGTGTTAATAATGATCTAAGTGGGGTCTAAGAATAGTGTTGATGACTTGCTGCAGCTGCAGCTATAATATACTGTACTGTACAACATTAGCTCTTACTGCACAGTATTTTAGCTTCCCAGTTTGACTTTCCGGAACTGTACTGTCCCATTTTTGGAACTGATAATGAAAAACACCAATGGCTGACATTTCACATCCTAGATGTGGTTGGTATGAATGGTGTTTCTGTGTCATCTCTCATCATAATTTTTCCTATTGAATGAGAGATATTGATCTCAGGAAGAATTGATAAGTACGACTTCTGATAGCTATCATTTTCTGTGAAAAGATATATGATATGTTTAGGTTTTTGAGACTACTTCCCTCTCATTTCTTAAAATCATTTTAATATGAGCCAATAATCAGCTTCTCCATTGCATATCTGAAGTAAATGAGTTACAGTTAAAGTACAGAAATTACAGTTTCATCTTCAGGTGTTTATGAGCAATCTGTAAGTAAAGAATACAGGCAGCAGGTAGCATTCCTTTGTAACAACCAAAAGTTCCACTGTAATTGGTACTGGTTTATATTAACTATCAACAAAAGTTGTTGAAGTATTTAAATATTTTGGTGCTTCTTGAATAACACTGGATGTGACCTAGATATCTTAAGATGTCTTACTTTATTCCATAGTTTTGCCCTGTCTGATGAAGCATATCGATCGTTGAGAGACCAGGATAAAGACCAGTGTATACTTATAACTGGAGAGAGTGGAGCTGGAAAAACAGGTAATATATGTATTATTAGATTGTTATCAGTTCTAAGATATTAACATGTGTGCTCTTTTCCCAATCCAATCTTGTAAATCTAAGACTTTGACTAGCCATATTACAGTCATAGTTTCCACAGTCCCAGATAGGAGACTTCATTATTACTCAGCTCATAGGTCTATTTCGCAAAAGATAGCGGAGTCCTTTTTGTTCAGAAGACTGATGGAATGTAGGTTGGAGCTGAAAAGATGAAATACTGGCAGTAATGTGGAACATCAGTGTTCATGGTTAAGGAAACATAAAAACATTGGAACTGACAAAGTTGTGCAAATCTTTGATAGCATACGAAAAATGGACTAGGCAAAAGAAGGTCAGCACAAGAGAGGCAGTATACTAGAAGGATTCTAGAGAAAGAGATAATGAAGTGAGTGAACCTTCTTGGAATTCTATCTCTCCAGCTTTACTAGTCCTACAGTCAAAAAAAGTACAAGAGGATAAATTGGGTACCTAAACTCTATGCAGATAGTCCTCGACTTACAACCACAATTGAGCCAAGTGAGACAGTTGCTAAGTGAGTTTTGCCCCATTTTACGACTTCTTGCCACAGTTCTTAAGTGAATCACTGCAGTTAAATTAGTAACACGGTTGTTAAGTGAATCTGGCTTCCCCATTGACTTTGCTTGTCAGAAGGTCGCAAAAGGGGATCATATGATCCCGGGACATTTGCAACTGTTATAAATATGAGTCAGTTGCCAAAACTCTGAATTTTGATCATGTGATCATGAGGATGCTGCAACAGTCGTAAGTCAATAATAATCACAAGTTTTTTTCAGTGCCATTGTAACTTCGGTCACTAAACAAATTGTTGCAAATCATAAGTCGTAACTGTTGTAAGTCGAGGACTATCTGCACTGAGTTTTTGTGTGCGCTCACTGGACCTGTTTTGCTACGATACTGCCGCTTGGGTGGAGTGTGTTCTGCCAGTGTAGAAAGTCCCAGGGATTTGGCGCTCCATATATGTATTTTGTCAATACAAACAAACTTGTCCACCGCCCCAACTTCCAGGTGCAAACAAGTGTGTTCACATTGGCAAAAGTTCGTAACTTGAAAGTTTGTTAGTAGAATAATGTCTGTAATCCCTTCTCCAATCCAGTTATCAGCAAAAGGTCTAATCAGAACTCTGAAATACTAATCTTAGTTAACCTATATAAAACTCAACATTCCACATCTTAACTCTTAGCTGTAAGCAAAACAAACATTTAAAAGGCATAAAATGATCTAGAGTAAACAAAAAAAGATTTTTAAAATGTTATTTATTGCTTTATCATAAAAAATAAAATACAAAACAGTAAAATAAACAAACAAAATGAAACAAAACAAAACAGTAAAACAAACAAAATGAAACAAAACAAAAGCATACATTCAATCCTAACAACAACAAAAAAAAAGTGTACAAAAAAAGAGGAAAAGTGGGTGCTGGAAGAAAAGAAAAAGCAGTAAATTCTCCTCCCCTTTTACATATATATATATGTAAAGGGGAGGAGAATATATATATGAAAAAAAGAAGAAAAAAACCCAAAATTTAACATAATAAAGTGGGGACCATCTGTCCCTTAAAAAAGACAATACGCACATTTTTCCATTCCAAATACCAACAATTCCAAAGAAAATCACCCCAAATAATATGTCCCATTCAAATAAACATTCCATATCACAACTCTAAACTATAAACAAATTCATATTTAGCATATGTAAAATAATCCCAGTCTCCTAATATAAACAAAAGACTACAATATAAAATAACAAAGAGGGATAATTTCTCCTTTAAAGAAAACAAATTCACAAAACTTTCTTACTGTAAATATAAAAACAGATACAGAGTCTATTTAAATTCTGTCAAATTAGGATAAATAAAATAATTGTAAAGAGGAAGTTTAAACTCCATGTTGAATGTAAGCAAATCTAATATGCCGCCTTTTTCCAGTTCTTATATCAGCATCCAAAAAGAATCAGGCAAAATGACAACATGTCCCATTTTAACCCTAGTCTTTGTATTCCTTTTTTTCTCTAATTTGCTAATCCACTCACTCAGATAGTTAATAATTTCTTCCATACCTTAAACAGCCTCTTTTGTAATTTTGTAAAACAAAAAGCAATCATTCCAATTGTTCTCTGGGATCATCACTTTTATTTCCTTTTTAATTGCTGAAGGTGCCTCTATTTTTTAAAAAATATCTGATGACAAATTCTTATTCAAAGTCTCATTCAGATTTTTTTGGGGTGGATTTTGTTGCATATCTTTTTCTGTAATATCTTCTTCTGATAACAGACTGTTCCCAAGAAGACACAACATAGATAACAATTGATTCAAAACCCCAGGGCTGTTCCTGATGCAATTCCTCAAAGATATCTTTGAATTCTATTATAAGTTACTTGTCTTGTTATGTCTCCAATATCAAAAACAGTTTTTCCTCCCCACAAAAATACATTTATTCTTTAAGATTAATTTCAAAGTTTTAATACTCAAAATCTCTATGGAGATTCTCAGTCATCCAGGTCATGGTTGTCCCAAAGGTGCTTTTTCAGGAGGCAACTGGACTTTCTTGTTTTTCTTTGAAGACATTTCGCCTCTCATCCATGAAGCTTCTTCAGCTCTGACTGGAGGGTGGGGAATGGAAGGATTTATATTCCTTGCAGACAGCTGGTCATTTTGCATTCTTTTAGAGAGTCATTGAGGCCATTTGGAGGTTTACCTGTGTCCTCAGGATTACCTGAGTAGTGCAAATTTGTGTGGAGCCTTCAGAAAACATCCTGTAGCCAAGAAGGTCCAGTTGCCTCCTGAAAAAGCACTTTTGGGAATACTCAAAATCCAATATTCCAACTTTTTCTGAGCTCTTAATCCATTTAAAACTTTCTATAGGCAAACCTTGCCTTGCTTTTTTGCTGTTTATTTTAAATTCTTAAAGATTATAAAGATAGATCCTCATTTTCTTATATTAAGGATTGAAAGCACTCATCCAATATTAACACTCTTGTCACTTTGAAGTTGCCTGATTATTTTGAAGCAGTTAATAGGCAATTTCTACAGATGATTAGCAAGGGAAGTACATGAGCTTAGTATCCTTTAAAAAGGCTCTGTTTGTGGCTGGAACAATTATAGTAAACCTTCTCATCTCTCTATTCTGGTACCCCACTTCCAAATACTGGTGTCTTGCAGTCTCCTTGTGAGGAACAACCTTAAGGAGAACCATGTGGTGATCTCAAATCCTCTCTTTACCCAGAGAGACTAAAAGGAGCTGATCTATTTGTCGGCTCCCTAGTCACGATTGAAGCTGTCTTCAGTCCACCATTGTCCCCAGAATTCAATTTTTTATTTTCATCCAAAGGCATCTATTACCTGCCTTTCCAGCTAGCAGGATCTACAAGGCAAGTAAGCTTGAAGTGAAATATATATATCAACATATTTAAATAGCAATAAAATCCAGCAAACAAAAGCTAAGGGAGTAATAAATCAGGAAAAAGAAGGGAGAAACAACAGGAGTTACCTCAGATGCCATCTAAGTGACCTCCTCAGCAGTGAGGACAAGTGAGCTCTTCCTGATATGACAGGAATGTGGCCTTAAGGAGGCTTTGCTTCTCTAAGCACATTGTTCAAATGGTTGAAGATTGCAGAGCAGAAAGATTCCATTAGCCTCTCTGAAGGTTTTTTTTTCTTCCTTTGTGTTGTTCCTGGACTGCCTGGGCTGGTCCATAAGACCAGCTTCTTGGCAAAGATATTTGGAAATGGTTTGTGTTTGCCGCCTTCTTCCTAGGACTGAGAAAGAGTGACTGGCCCAACTGCACCCAGCTGACTTTGTGCCTAAGACAGAACTAGAACTCACAGTCTCCTGATTTCTAGCCTGGTGCCTTAACCATTATACCAGATTAGCTCTTTAAAGAGAGGTAATTCCCAATATCATGGTCCAACAGTCTAATAAGACTTTGATGTGGGTTTAGTAACTCGCTAAAAGATAGTAAAAGTGGATCCAGAATCAAAACCTAAAATTTACTTATGTTCTTGAATGCTTCAGATTACTGTTATATTACATTTACTAATGTGCATTCACTGATTTTAAGGTTATAGTATTGCATTAATGGAGTATTGAGGTAATGCTTACTAGATGGCGTGGAGACCTATTCCCTATTTTCTCTTTTATAAAATGCTTCTATTGGATGTAGCCTTCAGCCATAGAAGCTCATTGTGGGACTTTGAGCCAGTCATTCTCTGTTAGCCCAATCTAACTTACAGGGTTTTGTGAGGAAAAACATATGCTATTTATGCAACCTTGAGTTCCTGACTGAAAAGACAGGATGTAAATATATTAAATAAGACAAATAATTCATAGATGCCTTGCTTCATGGTGACTCTGATAAAGATGCAGAATGTTACCAAGATAATAAACAAAAATAAATGTAGAAAACAAGGATGAATGTGAGACGTGCATTACTGTATATCTGAGTAATTCATTCAGGCATTTGTACTATAAATTATTTCGTGTGGAATATAACTTTTTTTCCTCTTTTATAACTTATAGAAGCCAGCAAACTTGTCATGTCTTATGTGGCAGCAGTTTGTGGCAAAGGAGCAGAAGTTAATCAAGTAAAAGAACAACTTTTACAATCCAATCCGGTGCTTGAAGGTAAGAGGCTAGTATCTAACCCTGTTGGACATTTGATAGAAGATTAATAATAATTCTTGAATATACAACAAAAATGTTAAGTTTTTGATAACTTATTCAGTTCTGCAAAGCATTCACAATAGGGACATATTTACTTATAGCTATTTTAAACTCCCACATTCTTGTTTGCATTCTACTCTTATCTGATTCATAGTTGGTCATATGTTGTCCTAGCTTGAATTTCTGCTGCGATTTTGCATTCGTCTTTGTAAACATGCAAAGCAGTATTCAAATAACATTCTTAAAGAATATTTTGTTAGCCTTTTGGAAGTATAATGCCATTAGAATGCTATTAGGAATGGAAAAACAGATTTGCAAACAATAAATTGCAAAGTAATACCTATGCCATATTTGCACATTATATGTCCTATTAAACTTCTACATTTGAACTTAGGTGAAATCTGAACAGGGATGTTGCCATTTATTGTTTATGTCCTGCTTTTTTGGATAAGACTCTTCCAAAATTGTTTACAATAAATAGAAACAATGGTATATAAAAATACCATAAATAACTATGTAAGAATTAAGACACGTCTAGACTCTTTCCAACAGGCAGGCTATGAAACAAGCTCCTGCGGTAGCTATCATTTTGATTCTTCCTTCACTCTTTAGGGATCTTTTCCTCTGGACAGTGGGATGGGTTTTCACTCACATTGTCAAAAATCAGCCAAACCAAAAGGAAGGCTGGTTTTTTACAAAGCTTTTTATGTGGTTTATGTTTGAAGTAGTTACCAAATGTTTAATATAGTGCAGGAATAAAGTTACAGAATCTTTTGCAACACGATGTTCTCAAACACTTAAGATAATTTTTACTATATGACATACATGAATGTTTGGGGTGGGGCTAGCTAAGGGGCAAAACTAATATAAGGACTGATGATTGAAGACTGTTATAAAGACAGCCCTAAGTGAAAATATTGATCCTGGCAGTCATTGCAGAGTAAACGATGTAATTAGTATTGACAGCAGAAGACATATATTTCAAAGTTTAAATTTTGTCAGTCAGTTGTTTGGTAGGTATAGATTGTCTAATTGACAGTTTATGTAATTTTAATTTTTAAATAAAAAAGCACCAAGTTACACGTAATAATAATTAATAATACTTTATTAAATGTATATACTTTCTGACTTCCAATTGTTAAAAACATTTAAAAACAAAGGATAATACAAGAACAGCACAAGACAAAAGAACAAAGGTGAGAAAAAAATACAAACCCAGATGGGGACATGAAAAAGGAAGAATGTGGCATCAGCCATCCTTGTCAAAGGCCAGGGCAAAGTGCCACAACTTCAGAGTCCTTTGAAATACCAGTAGTGTGGGGGCCATTTGTATCTCAAGAGGAAGCTCATTCCAGAGGATAGGAGCACTTCTAGGATTTCAATAGATGCCATTGATTAATTGAAAGAATGCCGAACACACCAACCTTGGCTGATCAAACTAGCCAGGCAGATGCTATGGCAGTCCTTCAGTTATCCAAGCCCTTTGGCATGTAGGGCTTCATAGGTGGCAGCCAACACCTTGAATTGCACCCAGAAGTAGATTAGCAACTAGGGCAGTTCACGAAGTACAGGTGTTACACAGGTATACCAAGGCATGTCCATCACTGCCACGCCATACTGCACAGGAATGAAAAGAGTGTATGTAGGAAACTACTTCTGTGCTTGCTGTTATTTCAAGGCAGAGACTGTAACATCTTTGAAATATTCGTGGTAAAAAATATTATGTTAGTGGCATGAATTTTCAAATCTGACAAATAAATGATGTCATAATATGTATTGTCCTTTTATTTTGTGTGTGTATGTGTGTGTGTCCTTTCCAAATATTTGTCACATGAAAGTTGACTAATATAACTGTTTCATTAAAGAACAAGTTGGAGCAGTTTTTGCTTAAGTCATAACTTTATTTAGATGCCATTGTTTTTTGCCACTGCATGAAATTATTGTTCAAAAATGTCCTGTATATTTGCTTGCCTAAGTTACCAATGATTGAGTTTTGCATTCCAGCTACTGCAGAAGAACATAGGGAAACAATGAACTTATGGTGAAATGAACAATTTGCCTCTAAACTCTTATAATAGACCATTTGTATTTGATTCTGCATGCATATATAAATGGTCCTAGTGTTTTAGCCTCATGCTTAATGATATGCAGCCTTCAGACTGGAAGATGATTTATTGCTTGTGAATTCTGCACTCTATTAAATTTTTAGAATGATTATTTCAGCATGCACTTTGCCTTCTGGCTTCAGTGCTTTGATCTAGGGAAGTCTCAAAATCCCAAATTTAGTGAAGCAGAAATAACATTTCAAATATCCAGTTGATTTGAGCGTTACTTATGTACAGAAGCCAAAAAAAATCAGCATACCCCTTTGTAACATAAGAATGTTTAATGTAATGAGTACAAAGTAACCTATCATATTAATTCCTTAGAATATGTTTGTATTATAATAAGGCTAATTTGTTCACTGTGGGCCTTAGTTCTTTTGATGGAAGGATTAATATGACCATTTTTAAAACCATAAAATAAGGAGAACTAGTGAACTAGTAGTTATGTCAGTGTAATAGACAACAGTAGAGTTGAGACATCACACCAAACTGTGCCTAATGTTACATGAATAAGCATGATCACATACTCTGTGCATGATTCCCCTCCTTATTTTATGGTTTGTGGGGAAAATATAGCCCATAATTCCATGATATGATGGTTTGGGTGTGGTAGCATAATTTGGGAGTTAACTATTTGTTCATACAATGTTTATACCATGATGGACATGCCAGTTGGAAATTATCCTTCATCACAGAGTTATCCACGAAATTGTATATCTAAAAAACTTGGTAGAGACATTTATAAGCATATAAAAAACTTACCTTATACCAAATCAGACATTTTGCTCATCTATTTCAGCAATGTTTTTGCATTGATATATGGCTGCTTTCCAAATTTTCTAACAGAATTATTGGACTTTGAGCCTGAGGTATGGCTGTATGAACCTAGCAGGCCAGATAATGTGCTACCACATGCTTTTCCTTCAACTTGTATGCCTTATTTCTCTTTGTAACTTTGCCACTTGGCTAGACTTATATGTGCAATGCACACATATTTTCTTTGGTCCTCTAAGCTGAGCATTCCAAATCCAGTTCTTTCTTAGGTAAAAACAGATAAATAGAAAACTATTAACTATCAATATATTAATGAACGGGCCACCATATCTTAAATAGATTTTATTTTATTTTATTGTAATAAAATGCTGTACATAGACTATTACACTAGCTGTAAAATTCCTACTTATTTTGTTTCCACTTACATTAAACTTTTTAAAATTATGATCGCTTCACTTTGAATTAGCAAACTTATTTGGTGCAATCTTAACTGTATTTTTGAATATTTGCTCAGCTTTACTGCTAAATCATGCATATATTTAATTTTCTTTTTTCTTCCTACCAGCCTTTGGAAATGCCAAAACTGTAAGGAATGATAACTCGTCTAGATTTGTAAGTATCAAAATAAAAACATGCAAGTGATTTGGCCAGAGAACTAATCAGTAGTACTGAAATGTTAGAACTACAGTGCAGTGTAGAATTAATGTTCCATACTGATTAATGTTTTATTTTTCTTTAGTCTTTCTGTTGAGGAAATTACATGTGTATAGTTCTTTCCTAGTAGATTCTTCTGGGGCTCCATCTGCAAATGGCAGTCTCCTTCTGTTCATAGAGTAATATTGGATCTAACCCAATTCTGTGTCATAGCCAGCTTTGTCATACTGAGATGTAGGTAACTATTTTCAAGACTCTTGCTATGTGTTCTAGAGAATATCATTATATCCTAAATACTGAAAGTTAAACATATATGATGGACTCATGTCAAATGTTATAGGTTATTCCTTAGAATCAGGTTATTAAATTTGGTTAGACACTGGACTGAGTACAATGATAATTACATATATAGTAAGGGGAAATTGTTTTTTTAAGACTTATAGCTAGTAGATTGGGAAACCAAAGTACTTTGTGGATGAAAATGCATTGTAGAGGAATTTTGTGCTTGAGGTGAACTTTCTTTTGGAGAAATTCACCAGCACAGAGACCAGATAGTTACCTCACATCTTAGCCAATAGCAAGTTAAATTTAGGACTGTCTGACTGCATAATTATAATTTAGATTTAGTTTATATTATTGTTGGCTTAGTTGGCTGTCTAAAAGCCATGTGACAGAAATAGTGTGTGTGTTGAGAGAGAGAGGGGGAGGGAGGGAGCGAGGGGGAGAGGGAGAAATAGAGAGAGAGAGAGAGAGAGAGAGAGAGAGAGAGAGCAAAAAATTAAGACAATTACAGTTAAGGCAATTACGGTCAGCCAGGACGGATGGCCCTATCACACGGTCGATGAGTAAGCAATTAGGCTAGCAAGGTTTATAAAGTAATCTCCATCCCAAAACTTCACTCTGAGGACGCTGGCAGGGGACCAGCGAAAGCTAAGTTGTTTTAATATTGTAAATAGTTGTTTTTATTGTTTTAAACTTTTTAACAATAAACAGCTGGTTTATATTTCTCCCGGAGATCGAGGACTGTGTCATTGAACAGATATGCCCGGGATTCGTATGTTTGCAGTCATCAAAGATATATATATGTGTGTGTGTGTGTGTGTGTGTGTGTGTGTGTGTGTGTGTTTTCGTAGATTTTCACGGGTACAGGTATGCAGGTCCTGGCGTATTCGGGTCTTTTCCCGTGTAAGATTGAGAGTATCTTGGCGACGTTTCGACGAGGTCCCACTCGCCATCTTCAGGCTGGTGTCTTGGGCTTTGTGCTTGTGCGAGCAAAGCGTGGTCGGAGCTGCCGTCCTTCTATAAATATTGGAGGGGGTGTGTGGCATGTTGGCTTTGTTGCTGTAAGCGGGTTGGTTGGCTGTGTTGTTACATCTTGATTGGAAGATGGAATTGATGTAAGCAAATTAGTCAGTTGTTTGGTAACATGCTGTGTGGCTGAGGTGCTGGCTGTGTGCCCATTGTTCTTTTGTACCTGGGTAATGGGCTGTGTGGTAACATTCTGAGCTCTATTGTAGTGATATCCTGAGTCCTATGCTGCCACATCATGGGAGGTAGGCTGCGTTGTAACATACTGAGCCTTTGCGATGTAACCTCTTGAGTTCTGTGATGTAATGTCCTGAGTAGATGGCTGTGATGTAACATCACGGGCTTTGGTTTGGCTCCGAGTTTGCAGTCTGGCCACGTGTTCATGGCGTGTGTCAGTTTGCTTTGTGTGGGGGTCGGCGGGGGGTGCAGCAGTTGGTGATGCTGCTGTGGTGTGGATTCTGGATGATGGTTGCATTTCGTCTATGGGATGGGTTTGGGTTTGAGGCAGGTGAGGGTGATTGGTGGTGGTGTCCTGTGTTGTTCTGGGTCCGGTGTTGGTTTTCGTGGCTGGGACTCATTTGTTGACTAGGGCTAGTTTCCAGATGTCTGGTAGGCGGGAGGTATCGTCACGTTTATTCATGTTGTAGGGGTGTTTCTCTATTTCGATGGCTTCCATAATTATTCTCTTGCTGAAGTGTTCAGTTTTGGAGATTAATTTGGTACCTTCAAAATCAATTTCATGTCCTGTTGCTTTAAGGTGCTGGAAAAGGGAGGAAGTTTTTTCTTCTTTTCTGACTGCGTTCTTGTGTTCTGCGATGCGTGCATTTATTCTCCTATTAGTTTGTCCAATGTATGTGGCTGGGCAGATTTTGCATGGTATTTCATAGACTCCTTGGTTTTCTAGCTGGATCTTGTCTTTGGGGTTTCTTAAGATGTTGGCTATTTTTTGGTCAGTGTCGAAGGCTGTCTTGATATTGTGTTTGTGCAGAATTTTGCTGATTTTATCTGTGGTGCCTTTGATGTAAGGGAGGAGGGCGATGCCGTTGTCCTGTTCTGTGTCTTGGTTCTTGGGGGATGTCTCCTTTTGGATTAGGTTGGTAATAGTGTTTCTTTGGAATCCGTTGGAAATTAATACGTTTGTGAGAGTGTGTAATTCAGTTTTCAGGTGGTCTTTGTCGGCTAGGCGTTTGGTTCTGGAGATGAGGGTCTTGGCTACGGAGTTGATCTGTGCAGGATGGTGATGGGATTGTGAGTTTAAGTAGCGGTTGGTGTGTGTTTTTTCCCGGTAGATGGTGTGTCCTAGGGAGCCATTGGGTTTTTTGTAGATTAGGACGTCCAGAAAGGGAAGTTGGTTGTTAGCTTCTGTTTCCATAGTAAAATGTATTTTGGGGTGTAGGCTGTTGAGATGTGTGAGGAAGTTGTCCAGTTTTTCCTTCCCATGTGGCCAAATTACGAAAGTGTCATCTACATATCTAAGCCAGAGTTTGGGTTTGTGTTCAGATTTATCTAAGGCTTTGGTTTCAAAATGTTCCATGTATAGGTTTGTGATGACGGGTGAGAGGGGTGATCCCATAGGTGCTCCTTCTATCTGTTTGTATCTTTGTCCATTGTGGATGAAGTATCTGTTGGTTAGGCAGTGGTTGGTCAGATCTAGGATGTGTTTGGGGGGGTTGTATTGGATAGCTGTCAGGGCTTCTTTAATAGGCACTTGGGTGAAGAGGGATATGACATCGAAGCTCAGGAGTAGGTCGCTGGGTTGTAGGTTTTGTTTCTTTATTGTTTCTATGAAGTGGAGTGAGTTCTGTACGTGTGAGGTGATGGATTCTGTGTAGGGCTGAAGTTGTTTGGCAAGAAATTTGGCAAGATTCTGTAGAGGTGAGCCTATGGAGCTGACTATGGGTCTTAGTGGTGTTCCTTCTTTGTGTATCTTGGGGAGGCCGTAGAGCTTGGGGCATCTGGAAGATTTCTCTCTGGGGGTGATTCTTTGCTGGATCTCTTCGCTGATGGGAGAGGCTTTTATTTTGGATTTGGTGGTTTTTTCCAGGTAGGTGGTGGGGTCTGTGTTTAGAGGTTTGTAAGCGGGGTCTTGGAGTAGGTTGGATAGTTTGGCTTGGTAGTCGGATGTGTTCATCACCACAGTGGCGTTACCTTTGTCTGCTGGGAGAATGATTATGTTGTTGTCTTTCCTCAAGTTGGTGAGTGCTTTTTGTTCTTCTTTATGTAAGTTGCTTCTGGGTGGATTGCTAGAGCAGAGGACGTTGGTGACTTCAAGTCTGTTTTTATTGGCTTCATCTGGGTTGATTTTGGTTAGGGTAGCTTCAACTCCGCATATGATGTTTTCAGTGGAGATGCGTTTGGGGTGACTGCAACCTGGCTTTGTAAAAGTGCTCATTTTTGCCATATTTCTCTCTCTCTCTCTCTCTCTCTCTCTCTCTCTCTCTCTCTCTCTCTCTCTCTCTCTCTCTCTCTCTCTCTCTCTCTCTCTCAACACACTATTTCTGTCACATGGCTTTTAGACAGCCAACTAAGCCAACAATAATATAAACTAAATCTAAATTATAATTATGCAGTCAGACAGTCCTAAATTTAACTTGCTATTGGCTAAGATGTGAGGTAACTCTCTGGTCTCTGTGCTGGTGAATTTCTGTGCTGGTGAATTTATATATGGGCCTCCTTAACAACTGCTTGTTTAGTGACGTTTGAAGTTACAATAGTGCAGCCGATGGGCACAGTCACAGCATTTCACAGTTATGTTATCATTATGTCTGTGCTTCACAACCAGCTTCTTAACAGCAGAGTTAATGGAAAAATCAATGGTGAACAAGTCTATAAACCAATAGAATAAAAAGCCCATATAGGGTGAACACATTGGCTGTCACTTCACTTATGCTTATACTCTATTCACATACTTTAGAACAGCCTTTCAAATTATGGTCATTGTATTTATATCTGTTCCCACTCCTCATGTTTCTAGAACGTTTTCTTGCTGTTTTGTGCAGGGCTGATGTCAGAAATCAAACAGAACAGCAGATCTGAATCATCAGATATTTCTTAACTCTGTATATCTCTATCTATTATTATGAATGTATGAAGCCTGCCATATTTCAGTCCCATAAAACAAGGAACATTTTGAAAGAACAACCTTTAAAATCTGATGGTTAAGAAAAGAAAATCCACACACAGTTTGCTTATCCCATATTAGATCATAGGTCTGCATATGTGTTTGTGTAACTTTTATATGAAACCTGCACAACAGAATTGTTCTTGGAAAACCCCTAGTACTTTCCAAGGAATATATGGATTTTTAGAAGTTACCTAACAAAAATTAATTTAATTACAATGTTCTTGTATGCTGTGAGATAAATAAGCACACTTCATACAATATGATTTATTTAAAGTGAAACAATTTAGAATGGTTAAACGTTGTTAAATATTTTTATATTTAAATAATCTCAAAATACTGAACTTGTTATGTGGCATGTAAATCAAAGAAACCATATCATCATCATCATCATTATTAATATTATTATTAATATTATTAATATTATTTCTCTTTCCAGGGAAAATATATGGACATTGAATTTGATTTTAAAGGTGATCCACTTGGAGGAGTCATTAGCAATTGTAAGTTGTGTTTTATTTGTAGAGCACATTTTGTTTGTTTGTTTTATGAGCTATCTGTGGTATTCTCAGAAATCTTACAGGTATAGGCATCTGAATACTTTTCTAGGGCCTTAACTGCTACTCTACCAAGTGCGAGTTGGGACATATTTCTTGAATGCTGACTCTTTCCTACTAATAGTTGATCCTAAAAGGAAGACGTTACCACTACTTCTGAATCTCCACTGTCCATTCTAGCTTGTTCAAAATAGCATATTGAAAAATATGGAATATTGAAGAAAAAGAAAATTTGATACATTTTAAGAATATTTGAGCAATCACAAGAAAAATAAAGAGATAGGAATACTGAAGAGTAATCACAGGAGAAATCGGCTAAAGACAGATGAGATAAAGGAAATATTGGAAACTATACTGAATCATTTGCAAAAAGGATTATAAAATGACAGGAATAGTTGTAAAGAGAGAATGTATTTGATAATTGAATCCATTAGAAAGTGAGTTATGACATGCAACAGACCAGCTGTAAAATTAACAAGTACCACATGAAGATGAAATACTGTACCGTACTGAACTGTTTATAAAGTTGGAGAAGAACCAGCTCAAATGCTAATAACTCCATGTCAATACTACAGAACAACAGGATGGGATAGAGATTGGAAAAGATTTGTAAATACTGAAAGGATAGCAAGAGGATGTGCAAATTACTGAACCGTTGCATTAATTCTGCACATTAAGAGTTTGCTTAAGTTCTTAGAAAGAATAGAACCATATATGGAGAGAAACATATTAAATAGGCAAAACGTCAGAAAAAACAGAGATCAGAAAACTTTATAAGATTTTTTCCTTCACGACAACAAGGCCTGTGAAAGTAAATTTAGAAAGTGAAATATGTACACTGGATGGCAAAGACGTGAAGGGGATAAATAGATAAGAGTAAATAGATATGAAAGAAGTATTCCAGTATTTGAAGGGCTGCCACAAAGACGAGGGTGGTCAATTTATTTTCCAAAAAACCAGAAGGCAAGACAAGAAACAATGGATGGAAACTACTCAAGGAAAGAAGCAACCTGAAATTAACTAGAAACTTCCTAACAGTGAGAACTGGTGGAACAGCTTGCCTTCAGAAGTTGTAGGTGCTTCATCACTGGAGGTTTTTAAGAAAAGACTGGACCGCTACCTGTCTGAAATGGTATAGGGTCTCCTGGTTGAGCCAGGGGTTGGACTAGAGGACCTTCAAGGTCCCTTCCAGTTCTATTCTGATGAGTTTGGAGGCTTAGGTAAATAAATATGGTCAGAATGCTGGAGAAATAAAGAGAAGAAGGCAATGACAAACAAGATTACAGAATGTAAGGACATTTCATGCTAATAGTTAAGAAATAGTTAAGAAATGACCTGTGAAAGCTGAGCATTGAGAAGGAGCAAAAGAAAAAAGATAGATGTCTTTGGAACATAGATTTGGAAATGGTCTGAAATGTATCAAGCTGTACAAGAAGAACTAGACCAAGACCAGGTAAAGACAGACTGTTCCTTAGAGGCAATCACCAGCAAGCACACATGTTGGACATGTGGATGAATAATGGAATTTAAAAATAATTATATTTGATGATATTAAGGGATAATGGAAGGAGGGAAACAGAAGGAAAACCAACAAATAACATAGATGGCTCCAAAAAAATTACTGGCTTGTCCTCAAAGCACTATGAATTATTACTAAAGAGAAATGAATATGATAAACATTTGTCCACATGTTACCTGGAATTGAACTTGGTTTGCTGGCAATAAATGGGAGATTAGGCTTGATGGTTTAAATAGCCTCTGTCAACTCATCAACTATATGAAGCAGATCTGGACCTAATCATTGCTTAAATGGAAATTGATTGGGAAAGCCACAGAAAATTCATCTTGATTTTGTGGTTGACGAAACATGGAATATAAATAGATGTAAATGTAATAAAAATAAACTATCCAAAACTTGGTCAGTTTATTTACTGAGATGAAAAACTTTGTGGCAGCCTACATTAGCTCTCATGTGCTTCTCTCCAGCCCTCATTTCACCCATATGACGAAGGTTTGCACTGACCTTTCTAGGTATCAACATAGAAAGACAGTTATGAAAGTTCAAAATTCTGTCTGAGCGGAATTGCTGAATTTGTTCCATAATGATAGACTAGAAAATAACTATGGAATGATGTACATAATAGTTATTTAGAAACCTTTTCATCAATATGGGTACATTTACAACCCAAAAGACAATTTAAGTCTGTAATTAAATACATCTGTATCTCTTTTAGAAACAGTAACACATAGGCAAACATTGCTCATTGGTATGGTATTTATTTGACCACTAAAGCAACTTGACTTTTTTTTCAGCTTCTATAACAGAATAAGAGTGTCAACTATCTATTATCTCCTGCCACCATCATGCCCTTTCATTAATTCTGATCTTTTATTATTGGTGAAACAAATTATTACAGTGTTCTAAGAATTGTTCTATGTTGATTCTCATTGCTCATCATCTCCATCATTTTCTGTTTTATTATCCTCAGAGATAGTTTGTTGGACTGATATTTTGCGGCCATTATATAATCTAATTATATTGTTTTTTTAACCAGTCATTTTGGAAATGCAAAAATACTTTATTAGTACATTTATAGCTCTTATCATATCAAAAATAGAGATGCTCTGTAGGATCTTCTGGTATTGTACTTATAAAATATGTCTTGCTCTCTTTACTTCTTTCCTGGAAGTCAAAATTCATGGCCAAGTAAAACTACCTACATCTGCCACATTTATGATAGTGAAGATCTCCAAATTTAAATTCCAGTTTTAAAGGAAACAAGTTATCGTTCCATTGTTCTTGGGTGCTGCAAGGTTTTTACTAGTTCATGTCTCTTAACCCTCCTCTCTGCCCAGCATCTGTGTTACAGAGCTTCACGTTATTCAAAACATTGTAAAATATATGAGAATTAGTGATATCTTGGACCAGATGCCTCACAGATGTTTTTCTTTTGCTTTGCCATTATCCCCTTTCTGCATGGTTAAAAAATCAAGAAAAACATTGATCCTTCTTTACATCTAACAGCATAGCAAAAAAAAGCTCCAGGTGGTTTGACAGTAAAATAAATAATTTTTCAGCCTTTTTCCTATTAGTGTTTTATCTTGGGTTAATGGGAAGATGCTCTGATGCACACATTAGAAGTTATCTTTAATTGGTGCTTAGATAGTTTGTCTCTTTCATGGAGATATTTTTTTTAGTCTTTGCACAGTTCTTCCCCAGCTTCATCAGGTCTTGAAAATACATCGTTCAATAACAATATTATAAAAATGTGTATTTGTAATTATTTTATTACAGTATGGATTTAAAAGCTTTAAATAGATCAGACTTGTCAATTAACTACTTAGAAGGGTTAATTAAGTCTCCTCAGTATAATTCTGAATTTTTCAAATTTTCTGCAAAAAAGGTAGCATTTTTTGATGGACAGAATTCATATATTGAAAGTTCTTTTTTCCCCCAGTAGCCCCTTGGGATGACAGCCATGCCATGAAAAGAAGTCTGTGGTTTGTCAGACTGCACATTTGTATTTAACCCTCAACTCAGTTGCTTGCACACACAAAAAGGCTAGTTGGCTGGGATGGTCTGCCCTGTAGCATGGAAGAAAAGGAAGTAGTTAAAAATAGCTCTTCCTGATTTGTTAGAATATATCATGCAACTGGTGTTTATTTTTTGCTCGTGATGTAACGTCATTCTCCCCCCCCCAAATGTTAATTTAACTGCTATTCAACTAAAGATAGTTGAAATATCAAAAATAGGATAGTGGACTTAAAAAAGTCTCGTGGCACAGCTCATTTGTAAAATGTTTGTATATGTAACATTCATGTAGATCAGGAATGTCCAGACCACAGGTGGCCCTGGACAGCTAGTAATGTGGCCCCATAATATTATAAACTTTTAACATTATTTGATTTATATACATTAACTATATTATATATTTTATATGTGGCCCAGGACAATTCCTCTTTACACAATATAGCTCAGGCAAACCATAAGGTTAGATACCCATGATGTAAATCAACTGTCCCCAGTCTTTCCCGCTCGATGGACTGGAAAGAGGTGGTGGGGGGAGAGGAGATGGTTTCTCACACACACACATGCGTCACTTTCATAAATGCAACTTCACACATGCATACGTGCACTTGCTCACCACTTCCGTGGTTCTGAATTGGCTGTAGCCCAGCATCTGGCCACGGACCGGGGGTTGGGGACCCCTGATTAGATAGTACTGCATGGGCTAGTAAGTAAATTACAGTATTAAATAATATCAAACATTTTTATGTGACAGAATAGATAACTGTATAACTGCCCCATTGGGTTGTACATTAAACTACTTGTGATTAATGACACAATCAAAGGCAGTCGAGAATCCTAACTCTCTGCTTTATTCTACTGGTAGATTTCAAATTAATACCAGTATTTTCCATCAAGTATCTATTAGATAAAAGCAACATAGTGACAGTGCCGTAGACTGTCAGTTGATGACTGAAAGAAATCTGTGTATGTTAGCTAGATAGTATTTGAACACATTTTAGTTTCTTTACTGCTGCAAATCTTTATATACATTCTGAGTAAACATTTTGGGTTGTTTGTTTCTTATTTTCTCAGGGTGTCATATTTAACAGTTTGCCAGATAGGCCTAATCTAACCTTTGATCAAATAAGCCTGGACATCGCAGCCACTTGAACTAGGCATTATCTAGTTTCCTACTTCTACTTTCTACTCTCTGGAAAATTTTCTCTGAAAGCAGTGCTGGGAATGTTCACTTTTGTGTGTATGAGACACATGATAACAGAACTGTGCCTATGGCTAAGACTGGTTTAGTTCTGCATCTTCTGTTTAATTTTTTGAGAGTGGACATTTCCTTCTCAATTCTTATCACTGAGCTAGGGACAGCTTTAAACTTGATCCTTCTGGTAGTCTTATGTGCATACTCTTTGTGCACATAAATACCTTTTAAATTATCTCCTATGACGGTAAGTAGACTGCTGTATTTAGTAGTATTAATGTGTATCTGTGGGGGAGGGGAGAGTTTGCTAAAAGGAAAAGGAGAGTTCTTTTGTCCCTAACATTGAGTCTGCAATGTAACCATTAACAGAATGGTGCTTTTTGTCCATAATTCATTGTTAATCTCCCCAAGTCACAAATAGCATCATGTTACAGGTTTTCCTCAACTTACAACCTTTGTTTAGTGACTGTTTGAAGTTACAAGTGTGCTGGAAAAAATGACTTACAACCTCTCCTTGCATTTACAACCATCACAGCATCCTCATGGTCACAAGGTCAAAATTTGGCCACCTGGTGATTGGCATGTATTTATCATGGTTGCAGCATCCTGAAGTCATGTGATCACGATTTGCGACCTTGCCAGCTGGCTTCTGACAAGCAAAGCCAATGGGAGAAGCTGGATTTGCTTAGCAACCACAAGATTCACTTAATAACGGCAATGATTTGCTTAACACCCGAGGCACAAGAAGTTGTAAAATTGGTCATGATTCACCTAACAGCTACCTTGCATAACAATTCTAGTCCCAATTGTGGTAGTAAGTTGAGGACTACCTGTATACCTTGGCAATTTTCAGATATGTGGACTTCAGCTCCCAGAATTCCCCAAATAGCATTCTGGCTGGGGAATTCTGGAAGTTGAAGTCCACCCATCTGAAAATAGCTAAGGTTGAGAAACCCTGGATTAGAGCAAAGCAAATGTTGTCTCTGTCTTTAAAAAAAGAACAAAGGAGAATTCAAAGAATTGCAGACCAGTCTGCCAGACACCTATGTCTGGGGAGTACAGATCTTAAAGTTATTTTAACTGTAAGGATCTTGAAAACAATGTTCAGCAGGGGATTATGAAACTATTCTTATTTTTTATGGGACAACTTGGAAGAATGCTATAGGCATATATATATATGCCTATAGGCATATATATATGTTGATTTTAGCAACGTTTATTTGATAGAGTGGTGTTCTGAGTGGCAAGATAGTTAAGAATAGGCTGGATGATATGAGAAGAGTAGATATACAGTATCATTGCCTAAAATATGTAGAATACTCATTAACGGGACCTCAATACATTAGAGGGGGATATCAAGTATGGTGCTACAAGTTAAGTCCTGGTCTATGTGTTTCTGAGCATTTTTATTTGAAGTCTTACACGAAGAGGTTAAGGGAATGGCAAGATTTGCAGATGATGTAATTAGGTGAGATGGTTTTCTAGAACAGGGCTTTTCAACCAGTGGTACGGGTACCACCTGTGGTACATTGGCACCTGGCAGGTGGTACGCGACCATCCTAGAAAAGTGGTAGTGGGGGAGGGGAATGAGCTGAACTGGTGGCAGCACCGCACAAGCCTGAGCGAGAGACGGCTGGAGCTGCAGGGCTGTCAGGGCTCAGCGGAAGCGCCAGGATCAGTGCCGCTTTCCAGCTGATCGGCGCTTCTTCGGGGCTGTCAGGGCTCAGTGGAAGCGCCAGGATCAGCGCCAGGCTCCAGCTGGAAAGCGGTGCTGATCCTGGTGCTTCTGCTGAGCCCAGAAGAAGCGCCGATCAGCTGGAATGTTGCAGCATCTCCAGGGTCTTGTGATTTACATTCAGATGCTTGGCAACTGATTCATATTTATGACGGTCACAGTGTCCCAGGGTCATGTGAAGTGACCAAACCCTGCTGCAACCACCCAGCAGACGGGGGGAGTAAAAACCAAACACCCCCCTCCCACACCCCCGCCGCCAATCCTCAACAGAAATGCTCACAACAATGAAAACCTTGAACAGGAGGAAGAGCGCGGCCGGGCAGGCAGGCAGGTGTCTTGCTCGGCTGTGGCTTGGGGGGCACTTTTTTCAGTGCCATTGTAACTTCGAACAGTCACTAAGCGAACTGTTGTAAGTCGAGGACTACCTGTACTTCATCACCTTTTTTTTTTTTTTTTTTTTTTTTGGGTTATCAAGTTTTTGACACCTTGTTAGGTGACAGGTGGTACTCGGATATTGCCATATCCTAAAAGTGGTACAATGGGTGAAAAGGTTGAAAAGCCCTGTTCTAGAAAACTAAAACAATTCAAAATGATCTTGATGGAATAGAGAAATGAGCTGAGAGTAAATTAACAGTTAAGTACAAAGTTATACATGTAATAATATATATTAAAATTGCTCAAGAACAGAATGGGAAATAACCTGGTTTGGTAATAATTACTGTGAAAAAATAAGCCTTGCATTAATAGTTGATTATCAACTGAATATTAGTCAGTCGAGTGATATGACTGCCAAAAAGCTAAATGCACTTTGAGCTGGGATTAACAAAAGCATTGTTTCTAAATCATAGCCCCCTAAGCAAAGATCATTTTAAATAAAATACTCAGGCAAACAAAGTAGAGATCCATAGCTCTTCTTCACCTTCTCTGTTACTGCTTATTCATTTATCAAGTATTTTGGCATGCTGCAAGATATGTGGAAGTCATTACTTGGTTTTATAGGGTACGTAAGTCACAAAAAGCTTTTTTAAATCCTAGAAATAACCATTTTGCTAGGAACCGTGACTGATTATTTTCACTGCTGCGATTGCTACTTTTCCATTTCTCAGAATGTGGAATAGTAGGCAGAAGCAAAGTATAGGCGGTGATGAGCTGCTGGAATAGCTGAAACCTGAGTGATACTGAATTCACATGTTCTACTTATATGAAACCTATTGCAGAGTGAGCTCTATAGAAGAGCAAGCTGCCAGCCACAACTATGAGAGAGCTATTATATTTATTGTGTATTTTCCAACCTTTTTTATTATTTCCTTTCTTATGTGTGTGTGTGTGAGAGAGAGAGAGAGGGAGAGAGAGAGGGAGAGAGAGAGAGAGAGAGATAGAGAGAGAGAGATGCTTATGTCAAAATGCAATATAAAAATGCTATAGTCAAATGTTGCATGGTGATTTGGCCAGTGAATCCAAAGATTTAAAATAGCTTAAGAAATCTGTACAATCTCTTAAGACATGTTTTCATACATGAAGGCACATCTGAAAGTGTCTTAATTTTAGGTTGCCAAATAGCGTCTTTTCAATGACTTCCTTGTTTTGCTATGTAGAACAAGAGATGCTTTCATTCCGAGTGTCCTTTGTAGAAAAGCTTGTGTATGCTTTGCTAATTGGAGCAGGTGACATGGAGACAAAAGACTGCTGGTAACTTACTGAAATATTAATACGCTTCATTGTTCTTCTGTTTGTTCTGAATGTTAGTAAAGCATAACACAAAGCACTAGCTTGATGGAGACACACTCCTTGTGCAATATGTAAGTTGTGAGGGCAATTTTTTTTTAGTAAATCTAAATTTAAAAGAATGGATAAAGACATAAATGGTACATACAGTAGATTTGTATGTGCCTAAGCTTATTTGGATAACATATTGCTGTATTCATTTTAATTAGTGCTGAACCTGAAGGCTTTCCCAAATAATCTAAAGTAATTCTTTAAATGCAAAATGAAAATGAAACATTTTCTGGCAAATTCTATTGTGAAATAGAGGAATCCCATAGAATACTTGGAGCAGGCTTTGATCACTGTCTATTTATTCACAGTGCTGGTATTTATAGAGAATTTGGACATTATTAGATTAAATATCTCCCCTGATCAACATAGAGTTGAAAGGATTTATAGAGGGACGCTTACTCAGTGTAGGATTCATGAGACCATTTGGGACGCATGAACATCCAGTTTCTGTTTGAAGACATTTAGAGAAGAACTTACTACATCATTTGGCAACCTGACAAAGTAGTCAAGAAATTCACTTTGATGGATAGATCAGGCTTTCTTATAGTTTTGATCCACTGATTCTGGTCCTACCCTCTCCCCTTAGTTGTCTTTTGTATACACTAAACATACCCAGTTTTTTAACCATTCTTCATAGGGCTTGACTATCAAACACTTCATCAACTTGGTAGCCTTCCTCTGACTTCCTCCACTCTCCTTTTGAACTATGGAGCCCAGAACTGGACACAGTACTTCAAATGAGGTCTAAACAAGTCAAACAGTTACTAGCTGTTATCTGGACTTTACGGTTTGGAAAATGCACATCGAGATAGCATTTGCCTTTTTATCAACTTCATCACACAGCACCCTATTTTATCCTTACGTTTCACCTCTTTCCTACCTTTATGCAGAACTTTGCATTTCACTCTGTTGAAGACCATCCTGTTGATTTTAGTCCAACGCTCAAACCGTTTTGAATTTTGTCTTGCATTTAAAGCAGGCACGTCCAACATTTTGGCTTACCTGGGCCGCATTGAGTGAAGAGGAATTTTCTTGGGTTGCATATAAAATATATTTCACTGAAAATCATATAATGATGTTAAAATGTATGATCTTGTGAGTCTGCATTACTAGCTGTTCAGGACCGCATGTGGCCCATGGGCCATGGGTTGGACACACCTGATTTAAAATATTAAGCCATCCTTCCCAATTTTCTGCCGTTTACAAGCTTTGTAAGTGTCCCCTCAACTCTCCCATCAAGATAATCGATGAAAGTGATGAGCTGTACAGAGTCCAGGTATAGAGTGCTGTTGTATCTCACTTAATAGAGGTAATCCTTGACATAGGACCACAATGGAGCCCAGAATTTCAGTTGTAAGCCATTGTGGTTGTAACTTGAGGCACCCACTTGAACAAACTCGATTTTATAATGATATTTACTATGGACATAAAGCAAAGTGAACCTTGAACATGATGCAAGGACATTATTTGCTTGAAACTGACAAAGAATGCCAGAAACTAGGGAGAAAAATATTGCAAATCAGGGTCACATGACTTTGGGACACTGCAACTAGTTGTAAATGTGAGCCTGTTGCCAAGCACCTAAAATGCAATCTTGTGACCACAGGGCAGGGGGCGGCAGTATAAGCTCAAGGATAGGTCATTAATAACTTTTTAAAAGTGTGTCATAACTTCAAATAGTCATCAAATGACCAGTCATAAATTGAGGACTACCTGTACTTTTCACCGGGCTGAACTGGAGCCATTAAAGGCAGTCTTTTGGCACAATTGTATGATTCTATCTATGAAGTGATTCTGTAATTCTAATACATTGTTCTTTACGTCAATATTAGTTTGAACTATCTCATGCTAGAGTAGGATATGTAAAGATTCATTTTGATTTTAGACTTCCTCAGTACATAAGTAACATTTTTTATTTTATAACTGACTGCCCTGTTTAATTGAAGTTTTATTAAACAGGCAGATGAATGCATGCATAGAAAGGTGAAAGCAGTATAATAGCTAAAGCAGTCTTCTAATCTGATGCCTTCTGGATTTGTTTGACTAACCTCCATAACTGAGTGGGAAAGTCTGGTTTAGAATGCCAAGTTAGATTAGTATGTAACTTAACTTTCCCTAAATTAAATTTCCCTGCTGTGGCATGCAACTCACTAGAGAGACATTAAGAAATTAAGACACTATCAGCCTAATCAAGCTCACAAGAATGCTGTGAGTATGTAGCAGTGGCATGTGTTTCTTAGAAAATGGCAGGACATCACATAACCAAAATATCCATTATCTTAATTATAAGTTAGTGTGTATGTGTTCAATCTCTGTTCCAGATATTACTTGCCTTTCTGAATGTTCTATTAAATTGTAACAGTGTTTGGTTTTTTTAAAAAAAAGGAAACTATAGAAAAGATAAATAATTATTTAAATATTATTTTAGATCTCTTGGAAAAATCCCGTGTTGTTAAACAGCCCAGAGGTGAAAGAAATTTCCATATTTTCTATCAGATTCTCTCTGGAGGATCAGAAGATTTGCTCAGTAAGTACAATTTTGGAGAATATTGAAGTTACAACTGCATATGGAACTAGATAATTTATTTCAAGCTGGCATAACTAATGTTGGTATTGTGTGCATTTTTTATTTAAATCCACACAAGACTGTTATTGCTGCTATATAAGAGCAATAATATGGATTTGCTAGTAAAAAGATATATTTTTATTTTAACAGAAAAACTTAAGTTGGAGATGGACTTCAGTCGATACAATTACTTGGGTCTGGGCTCTGCAAAAGTAAATGGAGTAGATGATGCTTCAAACTTCAGAACCGTTAAGGTACATATTCATGCCTTTCTGCTATATTCAGTATTGGATTAATTATTGTTTTTTTACAAATACAGGTAGTCTAGAATAGAATAGAGCTGGAAGGGACCTTGGAGGTCTTCTAGTCCAGCCCCCTGCTCAAGCAGGAGAACCTATACCATCTCAGACAAGTGACTGTCTAGCCTCTTCTTAAAAATCTCCAGTGATGGAACGCCCATGATTTCTGGAGGCAAGCTGTTCCACTGGTTAATTGTCCTCACTGTCAGGAAGTTTCTCCTTAATTCCAGGTTGCTTCTCTCTGATCAGTTTCCAACCATTGTTTCTTGTCCTGCCCTCTGGTGCTTTGGAGAATAATGTGACCCCCTCTTCTTTGTGGCAGCCCCTCAAATATTGGAACACTGCTATCATGTCTCCCCTATTTCTTCTTTTCTTTAGACTAGCCAAACCCAAGTCCTGCAGCCATTCTTCGTATGTTTTAGTCTCCAGGCCTTTGAACATCTTAGTTGCTCTTCTCTGAATTTTTTCCACTCTCAACATCTTTTTTGTGATATGGTGACCAAAATTGGCTGCAGTATTCCAGGTGTGGTCTTACTAGGGTTTTATAAAGCGGTACTAATACCTCGCGTGGTCTTGATTCTATGCCTCTGTTTATACAACCCAGGATTGAATTAGCTTTTTTGGCGGCTGCTGCACACTGCTGGCTCATAGTTAAGTGATTGTCCACTAGGACTCCAAGGTCCCTCTCACAGTTTCTGTTTTTAAGCCAGGTCTCACCTAATCTGTACTTGTACCTTTGATTTTTCCTGCCTAAATGTAAAACTGCTTTTCTCCACATTGAAACTCATTTTGTTGGATAGGGCCTATTGTTCAAGTTTGTCAAGATCTTTTTAGATCCTGAGTTTGTCTTCTGGGGTGTTGGCTACTCCTGCCAGTTTGGTGTCATCTGCAAATTTGATGAGTTCCCCTTCAATTCCCTCATCTAAGTCATTGATGAAGATATTGAAGAGTACTGGGCCTAAGACGGAACTTTGTGGTACCCCACTGCTTACTTCTCTCCATGTGGATGTAGTGCCATTGAGGACTACTCGTTGAGTACGGTTTGCCAGTCAGCTATAGATCCATCTGGTGATGATGTTGTCTGTTCCACCTTTTCTAGCTTACCAAGGAGTAGGTTGTGGTCTACTTTATCAAATGCCTTACTGAAATATAAATCTAGTCCCCGACTTATGACCACAATTGAGCCCAAACTTTCTGTTGTTAAGTGAGACATTTGTTGTGAGTTTGGTCCCATTTTACAACCTTTCTCGCCTCAGTTGTTAAGTGAATCACTGCAGGTGTTAAAATAGTAACATGGTGGTAAGTTGAATCTGGCTTCCCCATTGACTTTGCTTGTCAGAAGATAGCAAAAAGTGATCATATGACCCGGATTGCAACCGTCATAAATATGAGTCAGTTGTCAAGCATCTGAATTTTGATCATGTGACTATGGGGATATTGCAACCGTCATAAGTGTGAAAAATGGTCATAAGTCACTTTTTCCAGTGCTGTTGTAACTTTGAACAGTCATTAAATAAACTGTTGTAAGTTGAGGACTACCTGTAACTCAAGGTAGTGAACATGTCCAACATACTTTCCTCCTACTATTTTCCCCACAACAACCCTGGGAGGTGAATTGATTGAGAAACAGTGACTGGCCCAAGGTCACCCAGCTGGCTTCCATGCCTAAGGTTGGACTAGAATTCCGGGTCTCCCAGTTTCTAGCCTGGTGCCTTAATCACTAAACCAAACTATTCTTGCAACTAATGATGAGATCTGTTTGACATTCATCCAAGCAGATGGGAATATTACAAGTGGAATTGAGATGGCCTACTCTTTGGCATTGGTCAGTGATTAATACACATGACCTCCAGGTTCTCTTCCACCTCTGAGTCTATCAACCTCCTTTATTTTTACAGCATTTCTTATGACTTCTAGCCAGCCAGAATAAATAATCTCCCTCTTGCTAGCCTGATTGTGTTGAAATGCCTTGGCTCAGGAGCATAAAACTATGAGAATGAAAATCAATTGTGGATGCTACATTTTTAAATCTCCCTGCTTTCATATATTTTATTCAGATCCTAAATGAAAGTTAACATCAGCTAAGAGTAGTTAGAGTAGGAATGTTTGACTGTTCTTAATAATTTTTCTATTGAAAATGCGTTACTACATTGATTTATTGAATATAGAGGGGATCTATACTTATAAATATATTCACATTTTTTTAAAAAAGAAACCAAACAGTAATTAAAACATTTAACTGTGAATTAAATACCTGTAATACCTGTAGGTTAAATAAAATTATAGTGTGACTATAATATGAGAGCCATTTGGGCCAGCTGAGAGATATAAATTTGAATCTTAGCTCTCTAAATAAAAATCTTGTGTCAATTTAAAAAAAACCTCCTGTAATCTATGCACCTCTTTCCTTATATTCCTATTTATACCCTACTTGTCTTCCCATGCTGAAGCTGCCCCCTGGAAGCAAGACTTTCCAATATTAGCCTCATTTTGGTACATTCTGTCCTATAAGGTGTACCTACTACCATCCTTACTGTTCTTTCAGTGCCAGCCAAGGGTGCTTTTAATGCACTACTAAGACCTTTTCATAATGTGCTAACACTGCCTTGATTTTTAACTTACCATTGCTTTTACTTTCTGTTTCTGCTGTAATGTTTATCTTGATTTTATTTTGTACTGTTCTTATAAAAATATTTCACTGTATGCTTTTGTTAATGAAAATGAGGTAGAAATGTAAATATATACTACTTAGTTGGCTGTGAAAATAAAATAAATTGGGTGCAGTGGGAGACAACTACCAGGAAGGAAGAAAAGGTGAAAATGTAATAAATAAAACATGATTTCCATCTTCTAGAATGCAATGCAGATCGTGGGATTTATGGACCATGAAATCCAGTCAGTATTTGAAGTTGTTGCTGCTGTTTTAAAACTGGGAAACATTGAATTTAAACCAGAATCTCGTGTGAATGGGTTAGATGAAAGTAAAATCAAAGATAAAAACGGTAATTCAAATTATAGAGTTGAATTGATTAATGTTTATCTTCTCTTCATTAGTTTACAGTACTACCTATTTTTTGGCTTCTTTCTAAATCTATTAATTTCAAGGTCAATGACAGAATCTTTATTGCAGAATCATTATTAGTATATTAAGTATTTTTCTGTCAGTTTGAAATTGTTCAGAATTCTTCATCAGACAAGATTTTTTTTAAAAAAAAAATTCTTACATACTATTGTTCAAGTTCATTGAAGGTCTTCTCACATGTATTTAGTCTGTAGAAGATAAGAATGTACAAAATAAAAACCACATTTTCTTATACTACATAGCCTTTTCCCACTTTATCCAGTCTTAAAATGACTGACTTAATTTTAACTATTTAATGGACTTCAACAGTATCTGATATTGGAAACGATACAAAAGTCTTGAACTACTGCACTTTATGCCCTCAAGAATGAAAGAAAAATAGATTGGACAGAAAAACAAAGGCTGGATAACATTGTAGTCATAGAGTTTGAATTTAATAATAATGTCTTAAAATGGAATAAGGGACGGAATGAAACATTCGGATTAGACTCTTTCAGATCCTTGGGGTTTTTAATTTGCATCTTGTCCTCTATCTAGAAGTGCTGGGATGAAGCAACAGTAAATTTAGCATGTTTGTTAAAAATATAGCGTTCAATTTTCACTCAAAAGTATTTTCATCCTTGGTAGGTAGAAAGTAGCTAAAGTAGGTAGTTTTTGTATTTAAAAAAGCTACAGATAATTTTAGACGGCATGGCATGGCAGATATTTAAAAATACATTTTAGAAAGGAAATCAGTAAAAACTACACTTGTGTGCAAAGCCAAGCATCCCTTGTCAAATTGTATGTTTCAGTGAATCACTAGGTAAACAGAAGGCAACACACCCTCTACACGGTATAAAGTTAAATACAACATCATTCTGCAAATTTGAATGCATGTTTACTATTTCTATGCAGTTGTTTGCAGAGTCAAAATAAGGAAATAAAGAATAAGGGAGGTGAAGTTGTTTTGCCTAGCCAGTAGCTAGAAGAAAGTACTGTTCAAGTGAATAAATATTTTTCTCTCTCTTGGAAATACAATAAAACTCACCTTAAACTATGTATGCTTCAAGTCATGATTCTTCTTTTCCACAGAGCTTAAAGAAATATGCGAGTTGACAGGCATTGATCAGTCAGTTCTGGAAAGAGCTTTTAGCTTCCGCACTGTTGAAGCCAAACAGGAGAAAGTATCTACAACTTTAAATGTAGCTCAGGTAATGCCAGATGCTTATAGTAGTGAATTCTTTTTTTTTTCTCCTTCAGTAACAGATACTGCAAAAAAGGCTTAGGCTAGTGTTTTTTTTAAAGACTTTCTCTAAAGCACATTTGCAGACCATGAGAGGCTATTGATTCTTGTCACCTTATGCTGTGCCAATACCAGAAAACATTTTAATCAAGCTTAAATGTTTTTGATTCTTTTTTTCTTTTTTAATTAGGCTTATTATGCTCGGGATGCTCTGGCAAAGAATCTTTACAGTAGACTGTTTTGTTGGCTTGTTACCAGAATCAATGAAAGCATTAAGGTATGGTTCACCAAATTGCAATAAAATTTCAATGATAGCAGATAAAATGAACGATCATTTATTTTTGCATATAGGCAATATGTATGTCACATGATACTTTTTTTTAACTTGCAGTACTTTTTATTTATCTGTCTTACTGCCATCTATTATTAAACATGAAAATATTTTTTTTTCACAGGCACAGTCCAAAGTAAGAAAGAAAGTAATGGGAGTTTTGGACATCTATGGCTTTGAAATTTTTGAGGTATTTTCTTTACTTCAAACTAATTAGTTAGCAAAATATATAATTATTTACTTATTTGTACCCCCCATCTTTAAAAAAGATTTTAAAATCAGCATATAAGGTCAGGAATTAATTAACATAAGGGAAAAAGTCTCAGTAAATCATGACTGGTTAAACTGTTTGGGATGAAACACACTAAATTTTGACCAGATATACATTCTGATTAAATTTTAAAAAATTGGCAAACAAAAATGTTGCTGCTAGCAAACGTAAGGCATATATTGAAGTTAATTTGCATTATAAGTCATTCCCCTTTGGTTGTATTTACTCCTTTATTGGGTGAGATGGAAGAGAGAATATTGCCAAGACATTTTGAAACACCCAAATAATTAGTTGGCAAATTGTTTAATTTTTTTAATTGAAAATCAGTCTCTTCAATAATTCCTCAGGTAAGTTTAGATATCTGTTGCATGCATCATGTTTGCTTAGAAGCCACTCCTGGATAAATCTTTGTACAAATAAGGATCATGTGACTTCTATGGCTGAAAAGGTCATCTGTGTATTCAAAACAGATTATACTTGTTTTAATCAGGTTAAAGGGCAAATCTAAGATAGTTGCTGAGAGCATGCTAAATACAGAACTATAATGATTTTCCAATTAGTACAATGCATTCAGAAAGTATTCAGACCCCCTTCACTCTTGTCAATTTTGTTATGCTGCAGCCTGATTGTACAGTTGTTGGAATTCATTTGTTTCTCATTAATCTACACTCAGTACCCCATAATGACAAAGTGAAAAGAAAATTTTAGAAATGTCTGTAAATTTATTTTAAAAAACCCTGAAATATCACATTGGCATAAGTATTCAGACCTTTTACTCAGTACTTTGTTGAAGCACCTTTGGCAGCAATTACAGCCTCAAGTCTTTGGGGGTATGATGCGACAAGCTTTGCACACCTGAAGTGCGGGATTTTCTGCCATTCTTCCTTGTAAATCCTCTCAAGCTCAGTCGGGTTGGATGGCTATGATCAGCAGACAGACATTTTCAGGTCCCTCCAAAGATGTTCAATAGGGTTCAAGTTGGGCTCTGGCTGGGCCACTCTAGGATATTCACAGAGTTGTCCCTAAGCACTCCTGTGTTGTCTTGGCTGTGTGCTTAGGATCGTTGTCATGTTGGAATGTGAACCTTCGGCCAAGTCTGAGGTCCTGAGCATTGTGGAAAAGGTTTTCATTGAGGATATCCCTGTACTTTGCTCCATTCAGCTTTCCCTCAACCCTGACCAGTCTCCCAGTCTCTGCTGCTGAAAAACACCCCCACATCATGATGCTGCCACCACCATGCTTCACTGTTGGGATGGTATTGGGCAGGTGATGAGCAGTGGCTGGTTTCCTCCAGACACAACGTTTAGAATTGAGGCCAAACAGTTCAATCTTGGTTTCATCAGACCAGAGAATCTTGTTCCTCACTGTCTGAGAGTCCTTCAGGTGCACGGGGATAGCGCAACAGCATCAAATTTGAGGACCAATCATAAGTCTCCTCATTCAGCACCATTGTAACTACAAAAGGTTGTTGAACGAGTCGTTGCCAAGCGAGGATTACCTGTACATGTGCAATATGTTGTAATATTTCTTTTCTTTTTTTTTGAAAATCTTGAATAAGACAAAGCATTAGATATGAAATGTCAATTTTATAACTGCTTCACTTAGTGATGAAAATTCTAGTTCCGATTTCCATCGTAACTCAAGGACTACCTGTAGCTTTCTCTTAAAATTAAGGAAATACTTAGCTTGAAGAAACAATGTACCTTGCTATTCTCAATAGGGTGATGCTAATTTAATTAGATTCACTGCAGGTTCTTTATATTAGCAATAATTAGTTTTAGTTACGTAAATGTTTTCATTGCTTAAAAAAAAACATTGGCGGTTCTTTGCTAAATGCTATTACTATTTAGAGTTGCAGGGCTATATGATTCTTATTCAATTCACTTTACATCCATTTTATTTAAATGAAATCCTATGATAATTATATATAATACTTTACCCTGAATAGAGAATGCATTACTAATGCATTATTAATATAGGGATCCATATTTTTCCAATCTATCCATCTTCTTTGGAAGAAAAATGTATGCTTCAGTTTTCTTTTTTTGTGACAGTTTTTCCAATTGTGCTTCTAACTTAGAAAATTAAAAATTACTATGAACTGTGTTAACAGTTGAATTTACACAGCCATAGCTGCCATCTGGAGGAACAGCAGTTCTTTGCTTAATAATGAAAATATTCTACTGTCTTTTTGCATGACTGTAAAGACTTGGTCTTTTCATTGTATTTGGAGATTGGGTGTACGGGAAAACCTGTATAGTATTGATTACTGTTGGAGGTTCTTGTTATAGCTCAACTATTGTATTGTTAATTTTTTATATTGTTTTTATATATGGTTCTTGTATTATTTTTTGTTTTAGATGGTTTTAATTGCTGCAAAACCACCCAGAGTCATGTTTTTGAGATAGGTAGCTATATAAATTAAAATAATATTTACAGTTATTTATTTATTATGTCCCCTGCTGTGTTTTTTTGCTGCTTTTGCAGTGTGTTACTTATGCTGGTCTTAAGAGAGATTGGTTTCTTGAGACAAGTAAAAAAAACACCTCTTAAATCTTAAGTTGTGTTTGTTACCAATACCAAAAAGAAAGTGATTATATGTGTAACTGAAGCCCATCAGGCAATATTCAGAATAAACTGATATGATATGGTTATCATGAGATAATAAATTGTAAAATTGGCTTGCAGGCTGTAAGTCTTTTGATTTATAACTCTTCCAAGTGTGACTAATGACACTTTTTTCTTTTATTGGATAGGATAACAGTTTTGAACAGTTTATTATTAACTACTGCAATGAGAAACTGCAGCAGATCTTCATTGAGCTTACTCTAAAGGAGGAGCAAGAAGAATATATACGAGAGGTAATAAATTTGTTTCCTGTGTAACTTCTCAGTCCTACCATAACTAGCTTCCTCTATTTGTCTTTATTAACTTTTGGAAAAGTTGTTCCTTTCCAGTCTTGTAAGATTTGAAATTATTCCATTATGCTGACAGCTGTTAATGAATCATAAGGATTACCTCTGAAACAAAATTAATGATCCAAAAGGCACAAATGAAAATTGTAAGGGTTGGCAAAAGGTTTGTTGAAGTCCAAGAAGTAGCAAAGCATTAGATTATACTGGAAGCATAGATGTGAACATCCAGATTATTGCACAGGTAATATAAAATGTGTTTTGGTGATGCTCGGTATTGCACAGGACTTGATTGATGACATTACAAAAATTAGTACTACCAAACTGTAATCTATTCCATTCTGATGGAGTCATTTAAACTGAGCATCTGTCCTCCTGAAGATGAAGGTTAAAGGCAGACAAATCTCAGGGGTTTGTGAGGTGAAACAGTCATTTCCTTAGAAACACTCTCAAGATGTGCAAAGTGTTTATTGACCTAAGGCTTTGCACTGAAGGAATTTGGATCTGTTTCAATTAAGTGCATGGGAAATTGACACAGATTGAGGAATGGAATGGAAAACACATCTGGCAGTTATTCAATAATACTCAGTTTGGTTTAGCAGCATTAGCATTTTCCGCATTTGTAACAAATATAAAACTCCCATCTGAGGCTTCTGAGGCTCCAAAAGAATAATTGTGATTGGGAGAGAGAGGATGCAAAAACAACACCCAAAAAACTCTCTCTTTCCCCTTTTTTTGAGACATACACACTTTTATCAGAAGATTTAAAATAATTTTAACTGCCACTTTTTTTCAGAAAGAATATAAAAACAGAGGCTTATCTGTTGATAGCAACTGTTTTCTTTACATCGTCTTCTTGTTGTGAACCCTTTAATTTCATATAGTCTAAAATTAAAGAGCATTAGCACCTAATGCTAGCTAATAAGGAAAAAGTACATTGAAATGTCCTTACAATCTTAACTTGCAGCAGTAGTTTTCTTAGGGTTTAGAAAAACTGGGTATTCTAGGGCATGACAATTTACTAAAACATGCTTGAATGAAGGCAAGCAGTGGATTTTTGAAAGAAGCTAGATATTGCTGCTCTTCTTCCTGTACCTAAAAGAATCCTACTACATGATTAACTATTGAGAAGAGAATATAAGGCAGTCATAGTATCCCTCCGCAGTTTTAGAATCTTTGTTTTAGTAAATTAAACTGTCTGGATTTATAATCCAGAAAATAGTTTGTCTTCTATGGCTGTTTAAGTAAGGTTTATGTATTGTCAGCTTTAAATATCTTACTACCTTATATACTCTATTTTACTTAAATCATGTCATATCCCTTGATGGATATTGCATAACAGTGACATATTCCAGGCTGGAGAGCATGGAATAAGAAAGGGAAGCATATTGAACAGAGACCTATGCAATTATTTTTAAATTAGTTCAAGAGTATTCTTTAAGAATACTCAGGGAGCATAGTACAAAGCTAATTTTAATGTTTTTCAGAGTCTTGAATTGCATAGGGAAAAAATAAACATAATGGTGGAGAACCACTCAGTTACAGATGTCCAATACTTTTTGTTATATACATTTTGACTAAGTGTTAGCTTTTGGTTATGTTAATTCTATTGAACTTGGTAGAGCTTTGCATAGTTGGGGAACCTATATATTTGTGGTGTTGTTAAAAATTATCTGGCCATATTTTTTTCTCAGCTTTTCAACCTTATTTTTATAGGGTATTGAATGGACTCACATTGAATACTTCAACAATGCTATAATTTGTGATCTTATAGAGAATGTAAGTCTTCCATGCAAAATTCTTTTGAATTGATTTGTTGTTTATTGTATCTGTGTTTAATTTTTTTTCTTTTTATCAAAAATTCAGTTGGCAATGAATGATACCGCTCATATACTACCGTTTGCACTTGTATTTACTTTGATACAGAAAAAGTAGAAAGGAAAGAAATACAGGAAGGGAAAAAAGAAAACTTACAACAGAAGTATAGAAAGTTTTTAAGCAAGGCATTAAACCTTGATCCATTAAATGATGTATTTTGCCTTGCAACATATATATAGTACCATTTGGTTAATAATGCCATTACTGAGCATATAAGTTTTCTGAACTGTTCTGTTACTTAGTGAATAACATTTCATAGCAAATGAAGCATATAAGTGCCAACAATTCCTATTACCTATCCAGTCTTTCTCCTGTCAGGTTAGTTCCTCAGCAACAGTGGAAAATGGATAAATACTTTTAATTAGCATATGACAAAGGATCAGCTTTTTCCTATACTGAGAGTCTCTACTGAACTTTTCTTAGAAGAACAAATCACACTAGCCTGGTTCACCTCTCACACAGCTATAAAATTACTTGTCTGGGCTGTATGTTGTCAAGCCCAGTCTTTGTGGTTTGGGTTATAGATCATGTAACTTAATAAGTTATAGGAATCAGCTAATTTGGCTTTTTCAATAAATCATGTTTTGCATATTGTCTGTGAATATCTGTGGGATGAGAATCTTGTAGAGGATTTGTCTATGTAGATTCGCAGTCATCCAGGTCATGGTTGTCAACCAAAGGTGCTTGTTCAAGAGACAACTGGACTTTCTTGTTTTTCTTAGAAGACGTTTCACTTCTCATCTTAAGAACTGAAGAAGCTTCTTGGATGAGAAGTGAAAAGTCTTCAAAGAAAAACAAGAAAGCCCAGTTTCCTCTTGAAAAAGCACCTTTGGGACTGTAGAGGATTTATGAATATGTAGTAAGATATGGCTATGAAAACATTGTGCAGTCTTTTGGAGAAACCAATATTTGGATAATATTATTCTGTATCAAATAAGGTAAATATATTGTTCATATTTTCTATACCAGAGTATAGCAAAAAAAAAGGGGAGGTTAATCATTCATTCTTTAAAAAAGGCTCTAAGACCGCATGAGTAATGGGGCAATTCAAATGCTGTCTGTTTCATGCTATGTCACTTTCTTCAGTGAATATTCTGTGTTTTGCATGTCTTCATTTTCCAAGAGCCATGATAAATTGTGATCATTGTCCTACCATCTGAATTTCTTACTTGTGTTGTGTTCCCATGTTTTCCTAAAACCATTATGGCCGAAAAGATCATTGGCAGTTCCCTCCCTACCATCCAGGACATAGCACAGAAGCGTTGCTTGAGCAGGGCCCGCAAGATTTTCTGGGACACTACACATCCTCTTCCCAACCTGTTTTCCCTGTTACCTTCTGGGAGGAGGCTTCGTGGTATCCGTAGCAGAACATCCAGATTCAGCCATAGTTTCATTCCATACAGCATTAACCTTGCGAACTCTCAAACTTCCTCCTTGCGTTATATATTCAAGATGGACAGTATTTAATATTTATTTTGCTATGTATATGTAGGGATGTGGGTCTATATATATGTTGTACATAGTATGTTTAGGTGTGTGTCATGTATATGTTTCACTTTGAGAGCGGGCAACTAAATTTCATTTTTTTTATGTGTGCCATTGTGCCCACAATATAAAAAATGACAATAAAGGTTATTTATTTATTTATTATTTATTTATTATTATCTGTAATTTTTCGTTAAAGATATGCAAGGGAGCCCCAACCAGGAAACAACTGAATCTGAATCTGTCCTAACCATGTCCTTGTTTCTTATACATGTTACAGAATACATGTTCTCGGAATCTCTTGAGAATTTGCAGAACATGGGTCCTCAGCTGATTCATTAAGTGTGAATCAGCTTTAAAATCAGCTTCAACCAGTGGAAAGTTTTTTGTCTTGATAGTCAGATAGAATGATTCATATTGGAATCAGTGTTGTTGTTATTGCATATCCTTCATTTAAATCTCTATGTGACAGTAATGTATGGCTTTTTTTACTAAGCTATGATCCATCTTTATGATGGTACATCTATCTTCAGAAGAATGGGAAAAGATAAACGTTCACATCCTGGGAAAGCAGACAGGAAACCTCTTAGAAGGCTTGAACAGGAAGGTCCAAATCTTAATATTTCAGTTTCATCTATGCTGTATGTTTTTTTTTACAGCAATTGTTAACTTGTATTCGGGTGAATAATATTTAGAAATATTATTTCTGCTCGTTATATTCTGTTCATAGTTTGCTTGATGCTTGTTTACGTGATCTAAATCAGTAGATAAAAAAATTGGGTTTATTGAAATCTGATTCACTTTTTTTCATTGTGGTGCAGTCAAGTGTAAATACTTCTTAAAGCATATGATAGAATATTTATATCCTAATAATAAAATGAACTGTTACATTACCCAACAGAACCAGAATGGAATAATAGCTATGCTAGATGAAGAATGTCTGCGGCCAGGGGCTGTTACTGATGAAACCTTCTTAGAAAAATTGAACCAGATCTGTGCTACTCACCAACACTTTGAAAGCCGGATGAGCAAATGTTCACGTTTCTTGAATGATACTTCCCTCCCACACAGTTGCTTCAGAATTCAGCATTATGCTGGCAAGGTAAGGTATTCCAATAACCTTGAATATTTGAAAACATGTTTGCTTTTGACATTCTCCCCCCCCCCATCAAAAAGATAAAGGTTTAAATCCCATGAAATATTACCCCAATAGGATTGACCTTCCCCATTCGCTTCAGCAGAAGGGTATGTTGCGGACTCCATTGGTCAAAGAATTACAGCTGGTGGGGTCTAGGAGGAGAGCCTTTTGTGCTGTGGCCCCCACCCTATGGAACATTATGCCCCTCAAGATGAGATCCACTTGTCCTTCTGAAAGGGCCCCAAAACCAGGTTCTGCCAATTGGCTTGGGGGCCTTCCACCCTGGAGGTGGTTGGTGGAATAAGATGAAGTTCTCACTTCCACCCTATTTTTGTTTGGGTTCCTGGTTTTTGTTAACTTTTAATATATTTCATGTTTTATATTCTTGTTTTATGATATTGTAAGCCTCCCAGAGTCACTTGACCATGAGATGGGTGTCATATAAATTTAATAAATAAATAAAAGTAGGGCAGACCTGAGAGACACAGCTTGCATTGATGAGTTGCCTTTGGTGGTTTTCATTCCAATACTTCCCCAAATATTACAGCAATTTCAGACCTGAAGAGAGATATACAATTTAACATCCTTTCTCTTTGCTTAGATAGAAACTTCTGAACTACAATAAGGCCTCAAAGTGATGGAATTTTATTATAGTTAATGTTGGATATACAAAGATAATCATTCGGATAATGTGATCAATTTGTTCTTGGTGCGTTTTTCCCCTCCCAGAATTGATTACCTTTGCTTATTTAGATTCTTGGTTTGCTCTTTTAGGTGATGTATCAGGTAGAAGGGTTTGTTGACAAGAATAATGACCTGCTTTACCGTGATCTGTCCCAAGCTATGTGGAAGGCCAACCACTCCCTCATTAAAGCACTATTTCCAGAAGGAAACCCAGTCAAGATTAATTTAAAGAGGCCACCAACAGCAGGTTCCCAGTTCAAAGCTTCTGTGGCAACATTGATGAGGAACTTGCAAACAAAAAATCCCAATTACATCAGGTAAAGTTCAGGAAATGAAATAAATTGTTGTTGCAACAATGGTAATCTTTAATTCATGCTCCAAAGGAGAGCATGAAAGAGAGTGATTTATTTATATCAGCTGAATATAATTTAGTTGGAAAAGAAGTATTTTTTTAATTAATTGACTTTTATATGTCCCAGTTTTAAATTACAAAAAGACTTTTGTGAATATTCATAGTATCTCAACTGAGTGGATATGATTGTGCTTTATCTGATCTTTTCCCCCCAAAGATGAAAGGGAGAATCTCACCATAGAGTAATGGTTCTAATTGCTCTATATTTATAAAATTACTGCAACCATAATTGATAGTTTGCTATAATCAGATTTTTTTTGTTGTGCTGTAATTGTTACTTCTTTTTGTGCTGAAGGTTTTACTTTCTGGCCATCTGTGGCATCACTATTTTACTATGGAATTGTTTCCATGGTAGTTCTAATTCAGCTAATAAGACAGTAGGACTTATCCATTTAAAAATCTGAAATTTATTAACACTGACTCAAACTAAATAGAACAACCATGGATTCTTTTGAATGTTGAACATATCTATAACATAATATATCAGATTGGCTCTCCCATCACATTGAACCATGCTTTGCTGATTGTAGTTTGTTGAATAACCCAAAATTTGCTAACTTCACACATTACATTTAACCAGAAATCAGGGCTGGGCCAACCAAGAGCCATGTGTGCCTTCAAAAACACTTATATTATAGTTTCCAGAATTTCCCAGGATTGTGCAACTGAAATTCAACAGTAACTTGCCAAGAGATTTAAGTACAACCGATTTTTTGTTTTAAGTTAGCCCTGCCCACACAGGAGTGTCATGTCCTTAATCTACTCCTGTCTCTAAGGTTGCTGAAAACTGTATTATCACAGAAGTGTAGCCTGGCCAAAGAACAATTGCCTGTGTGAGGCATAAAACTTTTTGTGTAGTGTTGCTATTGTGTCTTAAATATGACATATATATATATTTCCAAGGGCTAGGATTGAAATCAGAAGTGACTATTAAGGTTTTCCAAGAACTTTATGTTTTCATTTGAGAATTCTCTCCTTCCAATTCTTACTTAATATGACATTTTTCCAACTGCCCATGTGCTCAGAATGTGGGTGTCCATAGATTTTAATTTCTTCAGATTAAGCAATTTTATTAGGAGTTTATAAATCATCGTCTTGTTAAAGGAAGTTATAGCTCAACTTGGGAAAAACCTAAAACCACCAACTAAATACCATTGTTCTTTCAAAATATGGAACATTGTAATCTTGGAAAAATGTATTGAGCTTAAAATGATGAATCTGCTCAGTAAAAAAAAAAAAAGCTTCCTTGGCCACTATAGTCTTTCCCTGAATATGAAAAAGCAGAATATTATAACTTTAGGAAATTACTCTTATGGAATACATTGGAATACATTTTAGAGAGAATAACAAGTTACTAATAATAGTGATCAAGGGAAATGTGCTTTCATCCATATCTTCCCTAATGGAGGACATAAAATCTTGTATAACGTATTTTAGAATACATTATATAGAATTTTGTATGTTGCAGTATACAAATTCATGTAAGTTGTACATTCATTTGTGCAATTTACCGAGCTTGATCTAGATATAATCGAGATTTCCATGGAAAGTTGATGTTTTTGCAGAGGCTCTCATTGGCATAGGGAGAATGTACAGTATATGGCAGGTTTTTTCTTTCAGGTCTCTCTAGCTCCTTAGAGGATTACACTTTCTAGGTGAGGAAGAGGAAGTAGAGCACATACATTTTTCATTTCCCCCCCTCCCCTTGTCAGAGAATGCTCCCTGCATCAAGGGACAAACTCTACTTCTAAGCTAAAATAGATGAAAAAACTGTAAATAATGTTTCTTTGGTTGTAAAACAGTTTTACATACAACAGTTTTAGATAACTTTTACCCAGTCTCCATTCTTCCATTTCTGGGGAAGGTTATTGAGAGGTGGTTGTCATTCAGCTGCAGAGACCCCTGGATGAAACAGATCATCTGAACCCTTTTCAGTCAGGATTCAGGCTGGGGTTCAGTACCAAGGTGGCATTGGTTCTCTTGTGAGTGAACGCTGGAGAATTCAGGAAGGCTGATCCTGTCCCTCCTGGATCTCTCAGCAGCTTTTGATACCATCAGTCATGGTCAGGTTCAGGAGCTGGGAGTGGGAGGCACTGTTTTATGGTGGTTTTCCTCCTTTTTCTGTGGTCGGTTTCAGTTGGGAGGGGAGATGATAGTCTCTAGGCCCCTGCAGTGTGGGATCCCTCAGGGTTCAGGTCTCTCTCATCTCCTCTTTAACATTTACATGAAACTGCTGGATGAGATCATTTGCCAGTAATGTGGTGCAATATCATCAGTAGGATGATGTTACCAAGTTATACAAATCTCCACCCCAGTCAGGCAAGTGATGCAATCACAATGCTGACTGGGTGTCTGGAGGCCATAGGATGGGGAGAAGCCAATTTCAACTCAACGTTTTGAATAAATTAAAAATAAAATAGAATAAACATTTCTAACAAAATTGGTGGGAGTAATAGATTTCTGTTCTATGTACTGCACTTTTTCAGCAAACTCTTTGATTTGCAGATGTATTAAACCTAATGACCAAAAAGCAGCACACATCTTCAGTGATGCTCTTGTGTGCCATCAAGTTCGATATTTGGGTCTGCTGGAAAATGTCCGAGTCAGAAGGGCAGGATATGCATTCCGTCAACCTTATGAGCCTTGCCTAGAAAGATACAAAATGCTTTGCAAAGAGACATGGCCACAATGGAGAGGCCCTGCGAGGTAAGAATGACTAGAAATACATGCATCCTGGTACAGACATAACATGGATTGCTTAGCTCTGGTTAAACAGTTCAGATTGAGCTGCAACACTGCGTATTCCTTCTGGTGTGACAGTTCAGAAAGTATCTGAAACTATGATTTGAGTAATGCTGGCTTAAAGATAGAGAGAACCATTCAATCAGGGTTATGTTCAGCAGAGAGTAGATCAGTGTGAGCAAAGAAAGCAAAATAATACATTCCAAGCTACAATCCACAACCATGGTTAAGGATCTTGCAGCATTTTCCTTCCTTTGACCTAGTGAAACCAAAGGAGTGCCTCTGTGTCACTCATTATAGATGCTGTTTCTTGCCTGTTGTAGATTGTTAAATACATCTGGAGTAAAGGCAATGGCATCATTGTTTCAGGAGACAGCTTTGCATGGTGCATGCAAATTCCTAATACAAGTTGAAGGGTTATGCAAAATTGAACTTAGCTTCTCTCTCTCTCTCTCTCTCTTTTTTTTTTGAGGCAATCTACTTGCACTTGCGAACTGAGCAGTTCAAAAGCATGCAAAAGCAAGTAGATAAATAGGTACCACTTTGGTGGGAAGGTAACAGTGTTCCGTGCGTCTTGGCGTATAGTCATGCTGACCACATGAACACAGAAATGTTTTCGGTCAACGCTAGCTCCCTCAGTTAAGAAACGGTGATAAGCACCGCCCCATAGAGGCGGACAGGACAGTGGAAACTTTTATCTTTATTTGCACATGGGTGTGGAAAGTGTGGAAAGTGTGGCAAGAAGGGTATGTAAAAATGCTCTATTATGTTTACATTTTTATATTACATTTTTTTATTATACGGGGAGGGTTTTCCTCACCTTTCCTAATGTTTTGTGTAATTGTTGGTATCCTTTCAGTGTTAATTGTACTTTATAACTATATTCAATGGCACTTTATGTATATTAGCCTGCTCTAAAATATATATTTCAATAGAATATAAACAGATATTTTGAATAAACGTGGTAGTACTTAGCCAACCTTTGTTAACCACACGGTTGGATCTGGTTAGTGCTTGGGTGAGAGACTAGCTGGGAAATTTAAAAAATAAATAAATCCTGGACTGCCAAGAAAACCATATGTCTAAAAAATCTAACTCTCGGTCATTATCACCATAATGTCTATTCAATGGCTACCATTTTCATAGTTGGACAGTTTTCTAAAAACCTGAGATGTAAACATTTTTGGCTAATTTTTAAAAAATGTTTATATAGCAAAGCTATCTTTTCATAAAGTGCTGGATAATACTGTGTTTTCCTGAAAGTAAAACCTACCCCAAAATAAGCCTAGCTTGATTTTGGGGGGGTGAGCCTAATATAAGCCATACCCCAAAAATAAGCTCTAAAAATCAAGCTAGGGTGGGGGTGTTGAGCTCCCCACGCGCCCCGCACCCACTTACCGTATTTTTCCGTCTATAAGACGCACCCTTGTATAAGTGGCAGCAAGTTTCTCCGTACCGATCAGCTGTTCGGTGCTCCGCCAGAAGTTTGGCCGGCCGACGATCTTGCCCCCTCCCCCCTCCCGTTAGTGGCAAGCCCACAGGGGCTTGACACCTGCACCAGGTGGCATGGCAACCCACACAGGCATGCCCTGGGCTGTGGAGGTTACCATTATTTTTTCATGTATAAGACGCTGCACTTGTATAAGACGCACCTGATTTTTGAACAGGATGTTTGCAGGAAAAAATAGCATCTTATACGTGGAAAAATACGGTACCTTGCAGCCATGCCTCTCCTCGCCAGCCCACTTCTTCTGCGGCATCCCCAGGCTTGCATTTTGCAGTCAGGCCTTTCCGGAAGGCCTCTGCAGCCGATAACCGAGCTATGGATTCAATCCATAGCTCGTTTCTGCAAGGCCTCTGCAGCCGAGAACTGCAGAGGCCTTGCAGAAAGGCCTTTGACTGCAAAAATGCAGGCTGGAGCTCCACTCTCAGCTGCAGAATGAAGCTGCTCCTTTGGGTGCAGAAGAAGTGAGCCGGCTAGGCGGGGCTGTCGCCGGAGGTGAGTGGAAAAGACACCCCCCAAGTTTAATATATGAAAGAAAGACTTTTTCACAAAGATGTTTTGTATTTTTGTTTGTTTGCCTTTTAGAATCGGTGTGGAGGTCCTTTTTAATAACCTGGAAGTCCCTGAAGAAGAATACTCTTTGGGTAGATCAAAAATATTCATCCGCAATCCAAGAACCGTACGTGAAGTAATATTCCTCACTTTACACAAATTATTTGAATACAGGTCATCCTCTATTTTATTTCAATTAGGACGCTAGAGTTTTAATTTGATTGAAGCAATGAAGGGCAAAATTAATTAGCTTGGGAGGGAGAACCAAGATGGCGGTTAATGGAGCAGCATTATTTTTATCGTTGTAGCATAAAAATATATGCTTTAATGTTCCTCAAAACTTTATGAACTCCAGACAAGAATAAAGAGATGTATGGACAGACAGACATTGCTTATGTCTGTTTGTCTCTGTCTCTCTCTCCCCCCCGCACACAAACACAAACACACACACACACACACACACACAAAGAGGATGATAATAATCTTACCAGTTTGGACTGCAGATGAAGACAATCATTTTAATATTTTCTGCAGACTCCTTGAAAACCATATCAGATAAAAACTAGCACATTGGAAAGTGAATTGCATCCTAGCTTGTTCTATAAGTATAATCATCTGTAATAATAATAATTAAATGTGATTCCCTCCATCTAAAGGCTGAAATTGTGACATTCTCTTCTTCCATAAACCAGGTCTAAAATAGATCAGACTAAAAAAAATGCATAAATTCTGAAAGTCAACTGTTGAGTTTCATAATTGAGCCAAAGGAATTAGTACATCGAGACCTGGTATTTTAGACAACACACCAATCTAACTTTCTTTAGAGAACAAGGTACTTTTATTGTAAATATGTATTGATTTTTATTTTTATGTTCCTTTTTTCTTTCCCCAAATCTGCATAGCTTTTCAAATTAGAAGACCTAAGAAAACAACGTCTTGAGGATTTGGCTACCTTAATCCAAAAAATTTACAGGGGCTGGAAGTGCCGCACGTATTTCCTTCTCATGAAAAAAAGTCAGATTGTGATTTCCGCCTGGTATAGAAAATATGCGGTAAGATGGGATTTTATTTGTTGGGTTCTGTTTCTGTCCGTTCAGGATGACAGTAATTTAAAAAAGAAATGCTAACATTATGTCCAATGAATTAAAAAAAGTAATTGAAAGTTAAAATGCACATTAGTTTGGATACTCTGATTTGGATTTTAATAGATTAAGGCATTGTTATAATTTAATAATGATAAGGCAGTTGCTTAAGTAATAGCTCACTGTAGATTTTTCTCTTGGTTATAAATAACACTTTGAATTTAATTTGAAAAGTAAACAAATTTCTTGGTTATGTCTTATTGCTAGGAAGTATGTTTGGAAAACAGCAGCTTTTAAGCTTGTAAACAGAAAGGTTGAAATAATGGGCAAAAAAATCAGTGTTCTCTCACTGCAGCTACAACAAAACCATTGTTAATTAAAAACATGGTTTACATGGTTCTTATTTAGTTATTAATCATGCTAATTATTGGCAATAATTTAATTATTTGCACTTGATTCATGGTCATGGTCAAAGTGGTATAGGGCTATTTTTGCAGAGGTATGCTTCTAGAAACAACTGCATTTAGAAGCAGGCATTCTCAAGGATAGTCCCATAAAATATACATCACAATAAAACCATTGAAGGGATTGTGTGTTGCAGTGTGCTCTGTATACTTTCTTAGTTAGCATAGAGACTGAATGAAAATGTGTGCACTTTATTTAGTAACACAGTATTTTAAAACTCAACACGTTTCTATATGCACATCCTTTTTTTTTTTAATACAGCAACAAAAGAAGTACCAGCAGATCAAGCGCTCTGCCATCATTGTACAGTCTTACATCAGAGGATGGAAAGTGAGTTTAGAGAATGGCTTCAGTAGACTTTCTTTTCTTCCACTGTATGAGTTCAATATTGAGTGAGGTACCCCAGTGTCAAGGAGTCATCATGCATGGGCTGATGCAGCTCCGAGCTGTATTTCTTACCATAGTGCAGGGGTAGGCAACCTTGGCTCTTTTATGACTCGTGGACTTCAACTCCCAGAATTCCTGAGCCAGCCAGGAAGTCCACGAGTCATAAAAGAGCCAAGGTTGCCTACCCCTGCCATAGTGCATTCTTCAAATTAATGCCAGAGAAATCTGGTGTAAAAAATCTGTTGTTTTTTTTTTGTACCATAACATTTGCTTAAAAGAAAAAGTCCTAAATTTAGTGTGTTAAGCTCAGCTGGAATTGGGTTTTAAAATGTCTACTAGCCACCCCCAAAACTTGCCAAAACATTTTTATTTGCTCCTAAATGAATGTGTCAGGCCCAAGACCAAGAATGAAACACAGCGAATCTTCCAAGCTGAATTCATTGTTTCTCATCTATAAACAAAATCTTGCCAGACTGAGGATTCTACTATCTGCATTTACAATATACTCTGTGAATTATTAGGGAGGGACTGTCTTCACCCTCTTTCTCTCATACATAATATCTGGCTGAGTTGCCTCTTCCTCTTCTGGAATACACCGCTACTTTCTGGGGATCCACCTCCTTACTACATACAATGAGTGCCATGGCTATTTGGTCTTTAAAAGAGAAAAAGTACATCTCCTGGCTACAAAAAGATTTCTATGAGATTCATCCAGGTCATGGTAGCCCCAGAGGTGCTTTTTCAAAAGGCAACTGGACTTTCTTGTTTTTCCCATCACTTTAGAAACCTAAAATTATGTTATTGGAGAGCATGGGGCATAATATCAACCAGTTATATTTTATCAGAAACCGAAACATTTATTTTTCTGTAAGATACTCTGCCACTACCTCCCCTATCCTGAATTAAATAAATAAATAAATAAGAATACCAATTTGGTCTAAAGTGATGGACTAGGAACAGAAAAAACCTGGATTGTAGTCCTTCCTCAGACACAGAAACCAAATAGGTAACTTTGGGCAAGTCCCTTTGTGTCACCCTAGGAAGATGACACGGACAATCCATCTGTAGAAATGGTGCCAAGAAAACTTTGGGAACATGTTCAGGCAGTTGCTAGGAGTCAAGCCTGACTTGAAGGCAGCACCCCTCACCTCCCAAAAGTAATTAATACTGCCATTAGACACATTGTCCTCTTAGTGCATTTTCATTGTCAATTCAGCTTCTTGGGTCAAATGGTTGATTTGCAAATAGGCAACCAGTGGCAGGGTTGTAGAAATGCAACTAGGCCTTGTCAATTTTAATTCTTTCCTCAATGGTTAAATAACTATCACAGCCCATCCAGTTTTTTTGTGCCAAAAGAATCTAAGTGCAAAACTAATCAAATAAAAGGGAATGTGGTTGGAATTATGCTTAAAATAACCTGCTCCCCCCCTTTTTTCCCCATTTTCATTTAAAGTCTTGGTATAATCTGCGTTGCTTGCATCTACTTATTGTTTTTAAAACATGAGTGGTTGTGGTTTAAAATTCCATGTCAGCAGCAGAATTCAATGAGTCTGGAAAAGCTAGTTTATGCACCAGTCGTACTCAAGTACCAGTAATATCTCATAGGCAACAAAAGCTATCTCCTCCCCCCCCCACAGCTCTAGTTTTACAAATTTTGAAAGTTTTTAATATTTTTAACCTTGCATGCTGGGGCACTAAGCAGAATTGCACAGAGTCAGAGGTTTTAATTAAAATAGCGATGAAGCCTTTATAACCCTTTAGAAAGATGGGGTAAACGTATGAACACTTCCTCACTCCAGATTTTTTGTGCAACTGGGTTTTTAAATGCTAACTTGAGGGCATGGGGTTTTGCTTCACAGGCTCGAAAGCTGCTTCGTGAACTGAAGCACCAGAAACGCTGTGAAGAAGCTGTTACAACCATTGCAGCCTATTGGCACGGAGCTCAGGTAAGAAAAAGCTGACAGGTCTTTGTTTCCCAGTCACCTCATGGTCCAAAGGTTGTCTAGAAGATCACGGGTCGGCAACCCGCGGCTCCGGAGCCGCATGCGGCTCTTTGAGCTATCACCTGCGGCTCCGGAGCCTCCTCCGCCATTTGGGGGGGAGCGCATGCGTGCATGCGCACCCGTCCGCGCATGTGCGGCCGGGCGCATGCGCGGATGGCGCGCAGACGGTGCGCATGCGCGGACGGCGCACAGACGGCGCGCATGCGCGGGCACATTTTGCGGCTCCCAGGGTTTTTTTTTTTTAGGGAAACGGCTCTTTCAATGTTTCAGGTGGCCGACCCCTGGTCTAGATAGACCATAGAAATGTTTTTCCAGCTGCTTAATTTATCACATTTGGATCTGACCTCTTTTGCAGCTGTACTTTTAAACAAATTTCAGTCTAGCTGGTAAAGGTTCTACATTGATTCAGTATGAAATCTTTTCGTCTTTCGTCTTTCACTTCCTCATTCCATCGGAAAATTGAAGCAAGCCTTTTCTCTCTCAGAATGTTCTGTAATTCATTTTCAAATACATCACAGGCGCGAAGGGAACTGAGGCGGCTGAAGGAGGAGGCTAGGAATAAACTTGCTATTGCAGTTATTTGGGCTTACTGGCTTGGATTAAAGGTACTACATGCAAGTGTCATGTGCCCCTCCCTTCCTTACCCAAATTGCCTACCCGTTAATTAGTAAAAAGGATTCATAATCATTTTTACTACGCTATTACACCTGAGCACCTGATTGCTGGTAACCTCTATTCTAACCTTCTCCCAGCTTAACTTGAAAATCATCCCTACTAAAAAATATTCCAAGCATGCCATTTTCTAGATAGGACTAATTGCTTGTTTATTAAGCCAGAAAATGATTAGACTAGTGGCTCTAAAATGTATTTTACTAAACTGAAATGTTTCAAATAATGTTTAGGAAAGTGCCCATGCAATAATATTTGTATAGGTTCCTAAACTAAGGCTCTATTACAAAATGTAACTGCATTAATTAATTTCATAATGTCCCTATAATCTAATTGCATCTTAATATCTTAAGAAACAGGTTTTTTTTTCAACCCACACAAAATACTGTGGTATAATTTTCTTATTACATGTATATTTTTTATTGGAGAATATGACCAAGAGCTATGTGGCCTGTGAGCCAGGAATCCTACCAATCCCAATTAAAGAGCCAGTTCAGGACTTTGCAACTCAGTGTATGAAGTTGTGTGTTGTGTTAAGGGTTTGGATATTATGGTTGAAATCATCTCCAGTGTGGCCAACAATTTGCGGTTACTGGTTGCCACAGCATTTAGCTTTTTTTCAAATTTCATACACATCAGCTCATATCTTAAGGATTGTCTGCAACTGCCCTTTTATCAAGTTGCAACCAAAATGTAGAATTAGTGACAAAATGTGATCTGTTAAATTCCTGTGAGCATTACATATTTCACGGCAGGAAGGTTTCCCCCTTCCCCCCACACTCCATGGGATAACCATTGAAAGTCAAACAATGTAATATGGAAAGTGTTCTTATATGTGGAGAAATTGCATGGTTTGTGCTCAGATTTGGGGGAACTGCATAGGAAATGATGGCAGAGCTGATCATAGTAAATTGTTGCTTTTAGCAAGAATACCGTGGAAAGATTGCATGTTGGTATTGGAGGATGGAGATGGTCGCTTAACAACCACAGTTGGGAGAGCTCAAAATTGCAATCATTGAGTGAGGCAATCATATGCGTACCTTGCTTAATGACTGTTATGAATTACAACCCAAATTCCAGGCTCAGTTGTGGTCATAAGTTGAGGACAACTTGAATAGGTGTGATTTAGTATTATAGAATAAGGCTCTATGAAGCTTCAAAGGGTTGTTTTGCTTTGATGAAGCCTTCTCCTCCAGTACTACCAAGGGCTACCAGACTAGGCAGTTTCCACAAATGCTGTGAGATTCCACATGGTATGTGCTGAAGTGGTTGGCACGAATTGTCTTTGGCATGTATTGAAAGCCTTGTTGAATGGGTGGCCTCAATAAATGCTGTTCAGTTGCCTATGTTGTACATCAGAATGGCTAGTTTGGAGCCTTCTCAGCAGCTGCTGAATTATATATATATATATATAAAGGCAAATACTGCAGTCCATGCCTATGCCACCTAACTTAGAGCCTCCTCTGGGCCAATGGCCCTTGCACTCTTCAAAAACTCTGATCAGCACCTCTGGAAGTTAACTTTTTAGTGATTGGTACGGAACCAGAAATGTGTGCTAGAACTATTCAACCATGAAAAACTTTGGCTACCACTGGGAGAGAATGCTGAGAAGCACTGGGTAGCTTCTTTTTTAGTGAACAAATCACATTACTTCCAGAGCTCAATGTACTGGCTGCATCAAAGTATATCCACCTTTCTTCACACAGAGCTAATAGGAATTGATGTTCGATATAAAGTACTATTTCTATTGAACCAAAGAAGCAATACTAATGGAAGTTAAAGCTATCTGCATCCTGATAATTTGCTGCAGGTATTATTTAGTGTAACACTTCGCTTTATTTGAGAGTTCAATGGCGACACGTAGCATTAGGATTTCATTGAGTTAGAGAATTGTGAAGAGAGATTTATTTCACACACATGGTTGTGCTGATGGATGATTAAACTGAAACATTTGAGCATTTCTCATCTAAAGTAAAGGAAGTCTATGGAGATTCTCAGTCATCCAGGTCATGGTTGTCCCAAAGGTGCTGTCTGAAAGTCCAGTTGCTTTTTGAAAAAAAAGCACCTTTGGGATAAAGTAAAGGAAGTTGATAACAACCAATCCCTTATTATGAGAAAATGTGCAAAGATATTATATTATTTGGGGATTGTATGCTCTACATCATAGCAATCAGCAAGGCTTTGTCCTTTTTATAAAACAAATCTTGAATAGAATCCAGCCACCCAGACAGGCAAGACATCAGAATATAAACTGACAGCAAACAGCACTCCTTACTAGCACTGGTGATGTTATCTAGTTAGGGTAATGTCTGCAAGCAAACAAGCTCGGAGAGCACCAAGGACCCCTCAAAAAACAAGAAAGTCCAATTGCCTCATGGAAAAACATCTTTGGGACAACTATGACCTGAATGACTGAGAATCTCCATAGACATGTTTTTCTTTCTATTCAAAATACATTGGAATGACTTAAACAATAGGTTATGCTTTACACTGAGATCTTTTAAATAGCAAAATTTGCAAGGCAAATCTCTTATAGGCAAACCAACGTTTCAGAGTTCTAGGTCCCTGGCTATGTCTATTGCTGCTGGTATCCAGCAAGTAGACATCTGTTCTCCACTAATACTAAAGTACAAATGTGATCAATAAATGTCTTTAAATAAAATATCAAAAGGAGTAACAGAAAACCCTATAGAGAACACATACTTTTTTTTTAAAGAAAAGTTTATTCCATTGCTGCTATACACTGAAAATATTATGGCTGAGATATGGTATTCATTGCATATCTTTTGTGACTCCCACCCCCCTTTGAGAAAAATGCATTGATAAAATAAAATACAATACAATTTTAAAAAAATGAAATAAAATGAAAGAAGGTTCATTTGTGCTCTAAACTGGTTTCCTTCAGATACTTGCCATTGCTGAATGGACTTCATAAGCTGGTTTCTAATATTCTAGTCTGAATTAACTTCCTGTTGGGCCGTGATTCTGCAAAACAATTTCCACTATTCACCCTTTGGTAATGCCCTATATGAGAATGCTACTACAGGGGACTGTCTGCCACTTATTCTTCAGATGTGCCTTGGGGAAGTAGCTTTCCACTCAATCTTCACACTGGCACGCTGGGCTCCACGGGTTGCCTATTGCTCTTTCATCTTCCGAAATCAGCTGTTCTGCCAGGGGGAGCATTCTCTTTCTCATCATGGTTCTTTCTGCACCAGGCTGTCTCTGTGATTCACTATCTAAACATTTTAGGCTCGGAGGGAGTTGAAACGCTTGAAGGAGGAGGCTAGGCGTAAGCATGCTGTGGCAGTCATATGGGCTTACTGGCTTGGACTAAAGGTACTCTCTTAAACAACTCCCTTATGTTAATAATAATCTCAATAAAGCGTGGCATCTATCTACTAACACATAATAAACTTCTGGGGCTGTGGGCTGTAACAAGCATGAATCTCTAAGGGAATTGGTGTTTTTTTTCCTGTGATCTTTTAAAAAAAGTCTTGTATGTTTTTAAACAGATATTATAAGCTGTACGTATATGCGTCTACATTATTGCACACAAATTTCTGAATATATTCAAATAAGTTCATTAATCATATTTTGGAATTAAGTAGGAAAAAAGTTAAATGTGATTATTGGACATTTGGGGGTCTTGCTCTACAGGAGTTTGGATTGTATATTGAAGTGACTATCAGAGTTGTTAGCTGTGTTAAATCACACAAATCTTGACCAATGTCTTCAAGTGGACCTACCCCAATCTAATTTGGGGTGAATAGTAGTGATTTCTGCAGGAGGCTCTTTCCCAACAAAGTACGTTTTCCACCAGCAGCACGTAAGATGCGGGGCCTATTTGGAGAAAACGGAGAAGGTAAATACATTAGTCCAAATTAGAAGTAATTAGATTAAAGCACCCATGTCTATGCCCTTTGGTTGGATTTGTATGATTCTCCACATATGCAACCTGACAAAAGATGACTAGGACTTACATATACATCAGTCTTTTTATGGAAGCTTTTTGAAACTCTTTGAAACTCAGGTGAGATATTGTTTGTTCCAAGCACAATCACACTGAAATGACCTCCGATGGCAGTCTAATTCAGTTTTTTCTAGAAGTCAGTTATATATTTGAAAGCACTGCTGCACTATCCAGACCATAGGTTTCTGATGCCATGAAAAGTGCAACTTTCATATGTTCCCGTGGATCCCTACTCTACCCTTCTTGTCAGTAAAACATACATGTCTTAACAATTTACTTGATAATAGGAGCACCATTGCTCTTTCCAGTGTGCTTTCACTGAATTTGGCAAGGTTAATAATTATTTAACTTGGCTTCTATTGTGCCTCTTCAGGAATTGGCCATTGTTTCACTTCAGGTTCCGCCCCTTCCATTGTGTTGTTGAGTTGTGCTCTTAATTGCTGTTTCTTTTCTCTTTTTGATAATTGGACATATAAACTCTGCCCAGGCATAGTGGATTCAGTATGGAACCTAGCAGTTTTAAAATATTCAGAAACTTTTAAAAATGTTTTTTTTTAATTATACATAACATAACCCTTAACAATTATACAATATATTGTCTTTTTGGCATTTTATTTCCTCCCCATATGGGTTTGTTTGCAATTACATTAAACTGATATACCATATTGAAATGAATGGGAAATTTGAACTGACAAGTGTCAAGTATAATAATATTCTGTTGCTAGCAACGTCCCCATTATAAGTTATGGGAAATAACAAAATGCTTCTCCTTTCTAGCATCTCTGCTCTTTTTTAAAGAAAGAGAAAAGTCAAGATAATATAAGGGACTTTTTTAAAACACTTAATACTTTCTAAAAAAGCCCATTAGTCCATAATGTAAATGTGTTGTTTTCACATTGAAAAACAGACAGTTGTGGATATGGGAAGTGTCAAACTGACTCCCAAATCAATAAGAGCATCACTGCTGAATCTCTGTGTGGCTGTACTTGAAAAATGTTGTATCTTAATGCTTTAAACCCATAATAATAAGGCTCTCAAAATTAGAAACAGTCCTGTTTTAATGTGACTAGAGTCTGGCTTTCTTTATTTCCTAAAAGTCGTGTTTTCCAGATATGTAAATATGAAATCAAATTGTTGTCTAGATTCTGGTAAAAGAATTCACAAATTGATTCAGAGTCATGTTGCGGGAGAAACTGTTGTATGAAATCACCACCACTTTGTTTTATAGCTCTAATGTTAGAAAAAGTTGTCTTTAAACAACTAGTCATAAATTGAAGACTGTCTGTAATGTCTGTGTGCTAGGATAGCTATCCCCATCCCCAAAAGCAAGCTATCTGTTTATTCTGAGATTTTTAACTTAACCAGGTCCGTAGAGAATACAGGAAATTCTTCCGAGCCAACGCTGGAAGGAAAATTTATGAATTCATACTTCAAAAAATTGTAAGTATTTTGCTGGTATAACACTACGACAGTTGTATGAAGATTTTACTTTACAGTATGAGCAAAAAGAAAAAGATTAGTTTAGTTGAAATACCACTGTGTTTATAATACATAGAAAAGTGAAGAGTGAAGTACCAGAATTGTCTTTGCCACAGGCAAAAGATACTCTTTTGTAAAATCAAATAATTATCCTGACTTTCATTTTTAACATCTCTACCTCTAAGGTTGTTTTTTTTTAATACTATTGTCCTGCTTTTACTTTTGCATCTGCTGCTTAAAGTGACATACCTCAGTTTAAAAGGAAATCAAATCCCCTGAAGCTTTCTAACTGAAATCCAGCAAATGGTCTCCAATTTAGTTAATTTTCTATAAGGCCTGCAAATAAAAGTGATAGATATCATTGCCAAAAATGAGTACTTTTTTTTCTTCCTGGTATAAATAATTATTTCTATTCTGCTGAAAAAAAAATAGAAATAATTATTTATACCAGGAAACCGGTATAACTGAAAATTTAGAATTGGTTCAGACTTCCCATATGTATCAGCACAACACTTCTCTGCCATATCTTTGTTCCAGCCTCTGCAAGAGCCTGAGTTTTTTTTTAAATTTATCAAATTTTAAAACCACCCATCTGCCTCACAGGACATATAAAAACAGTATATAAAATTTAAAGAGGCAGGCAATGTTAAAAATTAATTAAAAGGCAGAAGGAGGGCTTTCAGGGAGCTAACTAGCACAATGACCACGTGTGCCTATGTGAGCCCCAGCAAAGACTGCAGAGCATGTTTTCATGCCTTTCTGGAAGGCCAAGAGAGTGGGGGCCCAACTTATCTCTGGGAGGGAGAATGTTCCAAGGGGGGGGGGAGAATCAGCACCAGGGAAAATTCCCTTCCCCCACCAATCGGAATTCTTTGGCTAACAGGATCCGCAAATAGCTTCCTCACCTGATCAGATAGGACAGACTGAGTTATGGGATGAGGATGGTTCCCTAGGTAATCTGACCCAGGCTATAAAGGGCTTTAAAGATACCACTCCATGAAGAGAGGTTTTAATCCTTACAAATAAATAAATTTGTAATGATTAAAATGAAGGCTTTTTGAGAAAATAAAATGTTTTTTCTATTTATTTGTTTTTTAACCTAGATTCAGAAATACTTTTTGGAAATGAAGAATAAGACGCCTTCTTTATCACCAGTAGACAAAAACTGGCCAGCAAGGCCTTACCTGTTTTTGGATTTAACTCATAAGGAACTGAAGAGGATATTCCATTTGTGGAGGGTAATAATATAATTCTGGAATTAATCATTTATTTTGGTTGTACTTTTATTAATAATAGCCTAAGCAAGAAAGCTGAAAATCACTAATAAAAGATGCAAAAAGTAAAGCTTCTCACCATGTTCATGTACTCTATTTCTATTAAAATTGTTTACCAAATTATACAAAATTCAATGGCTACATGAAAGTGATTTAAAAGACATGATTCTATAATGTTATAATAATGTTATAAGTCAAGGTCACTGTTAAATCCTGTTTACAAAAATCTAGAGCTATTTACTAGAATTCAAGCAAAGTCCAACCTGTGATATGGCATATGCAATGTGTTAAAAGTGGAATTCCCCAGACAAATCAGTTGAAACTAGAAATGCAATGTTTGTCCCCCACACTTGTACTGAAGAAGGTACACATTATAAAGTTTAATTGCTACATGTAGTGGAACCAAAATGAAAAGTGTACCTGATCAAACATTAACCACTTCATTTGTCAATTTTGATATTTTCCTATTAAGATACATTTTCTCAAGGCATAGTCATATGTATTCATATATTAATGTATTTTACCAAGTCACAGCAGGTGGTGACACCTAGCTGACCTTGGCTGACCTCAAATAAGTTAAGATCCAAACTGATAAAATCTCAGAAGGCAATATGACACATATAATGTGGGCAAGAAAAGTGTGTATGTATAGATTTCCAGAGAAAGTGTAATGAACTGAAAACAGCTCTGTGAAAGCAGATCTGACAACTGCAGCAGAGACCAAGGAACTGGTGAGTAGACCAGTTCTTTGGAAATCTATGGATAAGGAGAGGATGAGAGATCACCCACATATGCTCTGGATGGCTACTGCTTCTTGTGAGGACACCACAAAGCAGCAGTTTTCTACAGGTATGAATGCTGAGAGACCAAGTGATTAGCCATCTTGTTAGCAACTGCAGCATAACCTTTTAAAGGACAGTAAGCTTGCGAATCTTACTTTCTGATTGCTTTGGGAAATTACCTATTAACCAATTTAAAACTATTAAAGACCTTTGGCACCACAAGTTTGAAAAGTCTTCATTGGGTTAAGCTTATCTTCAACTCTGAACAAAAGAAAAGTTAATTATAAGGCTAAGAGTTTAAAAAAATTGAAATAAACAGAAAAAAGCTAAATATGATTTTGATTTAGAAAGTTATAAATAAATTAATGGTCCATATAAATTTGGAATATTGAAACTTTTACAATAAAATTTTGAAATTAATTTTACAGAGCAAACAGCTTTTGGTGGGAAATAGATCTGTTTCGTTTGGGAAGAAGATAAAAGGGATAAGTAATTTCAGGATTTAAAAACTGGACATTAGAGGGGAACTAAAGATTTAAGATTTAATCCTATCTGTGCAATAGGACAAAGACGAAGTAAAGAGAAATTAAATTCTATGACAATATTTGAATGAAGTAAAGATTAAGCCAATTAGAAGACAAAGGGAGGAATATAAAGTTGGTTTATTTGATCAAGGTTCAAACAAAATATGTTTTTAGTTCTGACAATTCTTTATGGACTTTCTGCTTACACCAGGACTGAAAAGATGATGCTTTATGGATTTGGCTACTGATAAGGGATGGGATATGGGATAAAGACATAATTGTTTGCAACCACAGAGCCGGGGATGGGAGGTGAAGAGTTACTAAATTTGTTTATATGTGTTGTGGTGAAGGTTGAAAGTCATTTCTTTATGTATTTTCGCTTTTATATTCATTTTTCTTCTCTTTCTTTTTTTCTTTCCACTTGCAGCTTTTATCCTTTCTATTTTCTTCTCTTTCTTGAAACTTAGTTTGGTTTAGATTTTACTGTTCTAATCAACATTCTTAATAAAATTATATATAAGAAAGAAGAGAGAAAGAGACTCTGTCTGTGTATGTGTGCGCACACATGGACGTGTTTGTGTTTAATCACCAAATTCCATTTAAGAAAGTTTTTATCTTAAAGTAATTAGTTTTAAAACAGCAAATTCATAAAAAAATATTTTTAATGTTCTTTTAATGAATTTTGTGATAAACATACAGGTAGCCCTCATTTAGCAACCACAGTTGGGACAGGCAACTCAATCATTAAGCAAAGCAGTCATTAAGTGAAACAGTGACTGAGCTTATGATCTTACCTCAACTTTCCCTTACTTTACAGACCTATGGAAGTTGTAAATGCAAGAATTGGATCGTAAAATTACTTTTTCATCACTGTCATAATTGTGAGTGGCCGCTAAGCGAGGCAGTCGCTAAACAAGGACCACCTGTACTTTCAGAAGAGAAACAGTAAATGTAAATTGAGAACTGATGTTGACATGGACTGCTAGGTTTATCGTAGCATCTGGCCGATGTATATCTTAAGCATAGGAAAAGAGCAGTCCGGCTTCAAAGAGGAGTTCTGCAATTCATTTGCAATGCTTTATTTGCAGTGTAAAAAGTACAGGGACCAGTTTACGGACCAGAAGAAGCTCATTTATGAAGAAAAACTGGAAGCCAGTGAACTTTTCAAGGACAGAAAAGCTTTATATCCAGCCAGGTAATGAACTTTGCTGAGGTTGCAACATCATACACCCAGATTGGGAAGAAATTTGCCAGAAAATCCTATCCATCTTTTTTTTGGGCGAAGACTGCCACTTTCGAGCCATTGCCAGTTTAGAGATCATCAACATCCTTCCTTGAATATATATACAGTAAATTAATTAATTAGTGTTCTAATAACCTAGTTCTTCCATGCTTTGATAGCTGGAACATTGATATTTAACTTGGTTAGGCACACACACAAAGCCTGCAAACTAGATTATTAAGTGCGGGTGCTTTGTAGGTTAAAAATGGATGTTGTTTAATCATTTTGATATAAAAATCAATTTAATGTTCTTGCTTCAGTGGGTAAGAAATAGCAAGTTTCAGTTTGGAGAGTGAAGATGCTTGCAGGCGCCCTAATATTTTAACATTTTTAAAATGTTAAACTGCCCACTTAGGTAGGAGCAGAATACCACCATAAAACAGTGCCTCCAATCCCCTGATCTTTCATGCGGTCCATAAAAATACCGTGGTTGATGGTACTGTATTCACTGAAAGGTCTAACGCAAAGACACAAGATGGGTACGGTCTCCCTGTTTATGTCCTAAGAACCTTCTCCAGGATGACCAGTGCTGTTTTCATTCATATCTAGGCCTGAATGGGAACTGAAAGGGAACAGAAAATCAGTTTCTTCTACTGTAGTATTCATCTTCTCAACAATATTCCCCAGAAAGGGAACTTTGGAGACTGGGCAGAAATGTTACAGTGCAGCGGGACTGAGGGATACCCTCTTCAAGAGATGGTGTATCACCACTTTTTTCAAGGCAGGTGGCATCTCACTCTCCTTTAGAGGGGCTTTAATCACCTCTTAGTAATACATATCACACCGGGCTGCCCAAAGAGAGCAGGTAGGACATGGCTCTGATCTATAAGTAGCAGAGCATGTATCCCTATCCTCAACTACTATAAGAACCTCAGGTTAACATTGCAAGACATCAATCTGGCTCCTTTTCCACCAACCCTGCCCATCTGGATTCCAGTTATCAACAAATATGATTAGCTGTATCCACGAAGAAACATGCCACAATGGGTGAGTCATCTTCTTTATTCCTTGCATTTCAATCAGGGAATAAAGATGTTAAAATCCATCTCTTTTTATTGGATCTGCAGCCTGGCAAATCTTCCTCTGACTATGTCTGTACCTTCCAGCCACCACCCATCAGTTAGTTGCCTTCCAGTAACTCTAGAAGAGCCACTTCAACTACTGGACCATTACGGTTCCAACCTCAGCCCTTAGCAATGCATGCCATCCACTGTCCAATCTTTACCCTGCCTTCCATTTCTTTCACTAGTTTTCGTAAAGATGCAACAAATAGTGCAACGTGATGGTGAAGAAAACCAAATATTAAATCTCTTTAAATCTCTGCAAGACTTGTTCATATATTGCCTGCCCTCCCCATTCCCACCAGATCTTTCCCAGTCTTAAAGTTTTTGCAGAGTACCTGATAGTTTTTATCTTATCAGTTTCTTAAACAGGTAAAAACATGTCTCCAGTTTTCAGATCAATCCAAGATAGCATTCTTTGTTTCAGACAGTACATTTTGCTTAAGGAATTGGTACATTGTTGACATTCTTTTACCTCATTTGGAAACAAAATGAAGAGTGTTGCAATTTATACGAAAAGATGTGATGAGAAATATGATATCTTGTAATTTAAGGTTAATTTAGTGCTTGTGATGGTAGCTGAATCATTGTCTGTTTTCTTAAAAGTGTTCTAAGATAGTTACTTCCTGTAGGTTATTCCAGAAGTTTTGGACTACAACTCCCATTATTGCATGCCATTAGCCATACTGGCTAAGGCTAATGGGAATTAGGCTGAAGTACCTGGACCTCAAAAGTTTATCTTTTCTATCAAGGTTGAGGAAAGGTTGCCATAGAAGGAGGAGTACATGCTAAGAAAATGAGTGCCATTGCTCATTTATCTTTACTAAAAAAAATATCATTTAATTTCTTTATCTGACAACATAGAATCTTTTATTGCAGTTAAGGTTCAGAATTTAAAAGCAGAGTCTTTTGAGCTTGGAATTGATTCCAGCTGAAGATCATACATGTACCTCAGGATTGAACTATGGAGTCCTTGGTTGGTCCTCAAGTTGTTTGTTTGCAGACATTTCATTATCCGACTAAGTCAGAGGTCCCCAACCTTTTGGACCGATTCCATGGAGAGAGGTTTTTCCGCGGACCGGAGGTGTGGTTTTGTGTGCTGCCTGCATCCCCGCGGATGGGGCTTTGCTTCTTTGTGCGGACTGGTTGCTGGCATGCCGTGGCCCGGTACCGGTCCACGGACCGGGAGTTGGGGACCCCTGGACTAAGTAACATCATCAATGCTGGTGAGTGTGGAATTTGCTCTCTTGTCCTGCCAGTGTTGGTGGAACTGTGGTTTTTCTCCTTGATAGTTCCTTGATTGTTCCTCTGTGGTAGTTCCCAGGAGGGGAAAAAACCATACCGTCACCAACAATGGCAGGGCATATAAACAGGGAGCAAACCCCACACTCACCAACATCGATAATGTTATCTAGTTGGGTAATGAAGTGTCAGCAAGCAAACAACCAAGCTCAGAGAGCACCAAGGGCTCCATACTTGGAACTGATTGAATTTAGCCCGCTTCTCTGGATAGCTGTAGCCATGATATTTCTTTGTGGCCTAACATCTAACCCTGTTTAGGTTTTTGAAAACAGTCAAAGATCATCTAGCAACCATCCAGCCGTGCAATGGTGATTGGAAGACTTAAGATACGTCAAGAAGATCTAGAGTATTGCATGTGTATTTGAATTTTGATTATATTTATGTTTCTTTTACTTAAAGTGTTGGACAGCCTTTCCAGGGGGCTTATCTTGAAATCAATAAGAACCCCAAGTACAAGAAACTGAAGGATGCTGCTGAAGAAAAAATTATTATTGCTGAAGTAGTAAACAAAATTAATAGAGCAAACGGAAAGGTAAAATCATTTCTACATGGGGAAAGACTGGCACATGTAAAATATTTTATCCAAAATTAGGCATCTGATAGAGCTTTGTTCTTCTGGGTTACCTTGTATTCTTTGAGTTTTGATCCCCAGTATGAAGGAATAGCAATAATTATTTCATTTAATAGTTTAGATTTTTAATGTTATATGCAATTCTCTTTCTTCTTGGTGTGTGTTTAGGATGGTGATTCCATGAATGCAACAGTTGACATGTAAACATCAATCACACTTGATAATTCATCTTGTTCTTGGATAGCTGTTCCCTTATAATAGTCTATAACCTGTTATGTACTGGGCCTTGCTGAAGTCATTCAGCAAGGCTCAGAAAGTTGCAGAGAGGCTGGGCCTTGCTGAGTCATTCAGCAAGGCCCAGGAAGACTGGAAACGGGTTGCAGAGACCCGGACAGACCACATGTCTGCCCTGGACCATTGCAGAGACCCGGACAGACCACGTGTCTGCCCGGGACCCAGACAGGCTGTCTCCAGCCTCGCGCGCATGCGCGAGGCGGGAGAATAGCCTGCATCGATTGGCTGAGCATTCTCTTGCAAGGGAATATAAGAAGGAGTGGCTAGTGTGGCCAGTCAGTGAGAGTAGTTAGTAGCTTGATTCCTGCTTATGTTCCTGTTCTGTTCAATCTATCTACATGCTTCTGTTCAGTAAATGTCTTCAATAAAGAACATCTTTTGTACCAACTGCCTCGTCTTCATCTCTGCGTTGCGAACAGAACATAATCTATTTGACAGGAAGCGCAAGAGTCCAGCTCTATTTTGTCTTCTTCTTTAGTTAAAAATGTTTGCACAGAGGCATTAATGCATTGGTAGTCAATATTTTTTGAATTTGCACAAAAGTAATCCCTCTCATTCTTTTTCAGTGCACAGCTAGGATTTTCTTGCTCACAAAAAATAATGTCCTACTTGCTGATCAGAAATCAGGGCAAATCAAGACAGCGGTTCCTTTAGGGGATGTCGTTAAAGTGTCCATGAGCTCTCAAAGTGACGGTTTCTTTGCTGTGCATCTCAAAGAGGTAGGAATAAAATTAACATCATTGACGATAGTAATAAAGAACTGCGGGTTATAATATTACAGAGTAAAAGAACAGGGTACCTTTCATGCTTTCAGCCAACTTGATCCATTTGAATTTTTTCAATACCTTGATTCATTGCCTTTTCTAGGGATCTGGAGCAGCTGGAAAGGGTGATTTCCTGTTCAGCAGTGAACATCTGATCGAAATGGCCACAAAGCTCTACCGCACAATGCTTAGCCAAACCAAGCAGAAGCTCAGCATTGAAATATCCGATGAGTATGTTTGGATTTGTCTAATTTAAATAGTTTCTATTAAAAAAATTTTTTTTTCATACGTTGAAATCAAAGCAGGGAAATCACGTAACAAGAGCATTCCTTCTGAAAAATAAATTAACAACTTTAATGTGAAAATGTAGTGCTGTTAAAAACAGCCTACCCCAAAAGTCAGGGAAAACACAGCTACGGCAGTAGGAGTGTTATAGATACCGTATAAGGAAAGCCTGCTCTACATATGCCCATTTCTCCTCTCCATTTAGTCTCATCAGCATTGAAAACCATGATAGGCAACCTTGGGCTTTCCAAATATTTTGGATTTTGTCATCATCTCTGGTCAGCATGGGAGTTTAGAGGGGAGTTAAAGGTTGCCTATCTCTGTAGTAAATTCAACAGTCGATTGCCTAAGCCCTTATTGGAAAGCGATTCTTTTAACAAAAAGGAACTTTCTTATCCCTTTATTCCCTTTTCTGGAACTACTAAGTATATTCTGGCCTACCCCACAGGGTGCTCTTGTTGGTTAGTCATGTAATTTGCACTAACAATTTGTACGGTAAGAATATGCGTGCTGTTTGTGCGTTCGTGATTCCTAAATGTAGTCTTTAGAAATCCTTAACTCCAATTTAATCTTACCCACATTCGAAAGAGGTCCTTTTGTATTAGTGCAAGCAAAGCCCCTCTTCTTGAAGTGTTAAGTTGTTGCATCCATTGGAAGGCTTCGTGATGCCTTTGAACGCTGCCCTTAGTTATTTGTGCATGCTGTGTGAGTTTCCCAAAACAGAAAGCTGCTTAAATGTTTTATTAAGAGATGTTTTAGTCACCCCAGCATGCAGTATGAAGAATGTCTTTTGAATGCTTTGCCTGGTATTTCATGATCTGTGAAAAATACAAGTAGTCCTCGCCTTACAACGGTTTTGTTTAGTGACCGTTCAAAGTTACAACAGCACTGAAAACGTGACTTATGACCATTTTTCACAGTTAATGACCTTTGAAGCATCCCCATAATCATGTGATCAAAATTCAGATGCCTGGCATCTGGTTCATACTTACAACCGTTGCTGTGTCCCAAGGTCATGTGATCCCCTTTTGCAAATTTCTGACAAGCAAAGTCAATGGGGAAGCCAGATTCACCTCACCAACTGAGTTTCTAACGTATCAACTGCAGTGATTTACTTAACTGTGGCAAAAAAAGGTGGTAAAATAGGACAAAACTCACTTAACAAATGTCTCACTTAACAACAGAAATTTCGGGCTCAATTGTGGTCGTGAGTCGAGGACGACCTGTAGTTGATTCTACTGCATGAATAATTTGTCTTGAATAAGGGAAGATAAAAGTGAAACCCTCCAAATAATCATAACAAAACCTAATTCATTTTGTCGCTTTTCCCGTAATTTATTGTTACAATTACTTTCTTGCAGAAAGTACTCTAGCATATTGAGATCTACAAATGTCCAGTTAGCTTACTTTGGCATGAGATGACGTATTCATGGTATTTAGAGAGGCAGACAGTTTTTAATTTCATAACGAGGGAGAAATTAATTGATTAAACCTCACTTAATGATTTCTGCATTCAGAGAACTGAAATATTATACTTCAAATAATATGCAAAAATGAAATGTAGTAGAATTTTACCCATGCTTCACTTTTTAGCATTGCACGATACAGATGAAAAATGGCAAAACAGAAACAGTTAACAGGTTCCCTGACATAGAATTTAGTTTTCAGCTGTGGTGCAGGGGGAAAAGGCTATACACAAATACAATTCACCACAAAAGAAAAAAAAAACACCATAAAGACTGTAGGATTCAGTCCTTAAGTTAATTGATAGCTGTACTTTTATGTATTCCCTTCAGATCATGCATTTAAGTCTAATTTTATGAACCATCAGGTTACATCTTTGCAGAGGGAACTAAGAGAAGCTGCGGAGCAGCAATTTTCATTTGCCCCTGACATGTAAAATTTAATGACTATAGTATCATTTGCCATAGAGAAGAATAGATAAGTCAATCGATTTTGGGGAGATGTGCATTTGGAAGAGAGAGTTTTTTAAATCTCAAAGTAGTAGTTTAAAATTGCATTTCGAAACATTGTGTTATCGAGTTGGGGAAAAATATGATTCTGCTGCAAGTAGAAGAAACTCATAATTGTTGATGTTTTTGACCAGTGGTAAAATTTCCTATACACCAGACTTGGTCTAATCACAAAAGTGAAAACAGAATATGGCATCTGTCTTTTTCCAATGCATGCTTTATTTTTATTTAAGTCCTGTGAAACAGCACAATAGTCGTATCACCCAAGTGCATCCCCATTATTTCTCCTTTCCATTGAGAGGTGGGACATGAGAATGAACAGTAAAATATCAGTCACGTGTGGCTGCCACAGCATCATTCACCTTCGTAACAACACTAGAAAATGTTGCTTTTTTTAGCCCTTACAGTAAGAAGCCAAAAATAAATAGGATTTCCCCCCAAAGCAGCAAAATGATAGGCAGAACAAAGTATTTTTCCGTATAGAGCATGATTAACCAATGAAATTCCTAATTGCAAGATGTGGAGATTAGACAAGTCCAAGGAGGATAGTATGATTAGCTTACTAATACTGAGGTTTCTGTACTATTGCCAGAGTTAAGCAGCATGTTCTGGATATCATTTGCTTAGGGCTAGCCTTCCCAGAGATGTTTAGTTAGTCATTGTGGGAAATCAGAAGCTAGATTATGTGAGGCCAGCAATCTTATGATGGGTCACTTGAGGCGAAGGGAAATCAATGAGCTAATGATGATGGGAGGCAGCAGTCTAGAGCTGGATTCACTGGGGAGAAAAGTAGTGAGGCTGTCTTCTGGCGACCCTGTTCAAAATCTCTGCTCTTCTGCTGCAAATGGGAATATGGACAATGCAGCAATCTTGAACAGAGTTGGTGGGGTGGAGGACTTCTCTGATGTGATGGAGCTAAAGTGGAAACATTTGCACTTTGAGCTTCTAGAGTGCTATGATTTTTGCTAGAATTGGGCGGTAGAGACTACAGCCCTATCTTGTTTTGTTAAAAAAAATAAGCTCATTCTGAATGGAGTGAGGATGGGGGAAGGCTTATGTAGGAAGATACACTCTGTGTGTGTGTGTGTGTGTGTGTGTGTGTGTGTATATGTATGTATATATATGTATATATATGTATATGTATATATATGTGTGTGTATATATATGTGTGTGTATATATATATATATATATGTGTATGTGTATATATATATATATATGTGTGTGTGTGTGTGTATATATGTGTGTATATATATATATATATATTCAATAGAAGGAACCTCTGATTATATGGGGACATAAATTTCTTTTTAAGGAAAGTTAAAGTTTAAAGTTAATGCAAAACTATTTTTTAAAGGCATCACCTTAGAAGGCATATACTCTGGATTGGTTTCACAGGAGAAAATATCTCTTATTTCTTTTTCGTTATTGAGGATTTGTGTTTTTCAGGTTGGGCTTGGAATTTGGATTACATAATCCCCAGCTGCTTAGATAGCTGTATTAGAAAATGTACATGTTCCCTGACTCCTTTTCTCTACCACTTTTGGAAATGTTGGTTTCCATTCCTTGATTACTATTCCTGATCTTCTGTCTGTCTTACTTTGCCTAATGGCATTGGTTCTACTGCAGGCAAATTTGGAGTTATGAAAAATAATTGGAAACAAAGTGTACAAAAAGAAAACTACAGGTAGTCCTCAACCTATAACCACTTGGACAGTAACTGTTCCAGGTTATGACTGCACTGAATGAATAGTGGTTATAACTGGTCTTTGGAGTTCCAGCCATCCCAGCACCCCTGTGGTCTCAGGATCACAATCTGAATCACATAATCACCATTTGCAACCCTCTCTGCTGGCTTCATCAGAAAGTCAATGAGGAGCCAGTAGGGAAGGTTGCAAATCACTGGGCTAAGTCTCCCCTCATCCATGCCTCTATTTCCAGCCCCTCTGTGCTCACACCAGCCCACTTGTGCACCAGCCCACGTAACACCTCTCACATATCCGCCCTAACCCTCTCTGACTCATGCTGTGTCTTTCATGTACACCCCCTCATGCACTCTCCCTTGTACACTTGTACACCTGTGTCACACCTCTTTGCTCCCTTTCCAGCAGCAGCCACTTAACCTGCCTGAAAGCTTGAGACTTGCAACTTCCTGCTGGATTCCCAGAAGACTTTGTTGTAGGAAGTCAACAGGAACTTGTCTTGCCTAATGATCATGGGATTCAATTAATGGCAGCAACTGTGCCTGCAGGAATTGCTGTCACTTATCAGTTCGGTTGCACTTCATGGCTGCATCACTTAGTGGTGAAAATTCCAGTCTCAATTGTTGTTGTAAGTCAGAAGCTACCTGTACTGTGGCAGAAGGTGCTATTAGTTCTATTTTATTACTAATATAAGAGAATTTGTGAGCTATTAACACCTGCTCTTTCTTTGCTGATACACCTACATGTGATGGGTACATTCCTTAACTACTCCCTATGTTTTTGCTTTCTCCAGGTTCCTGGTTCAGTTCAGACAGGACAAAGTGTGTGTGAAATTTGTACGAAGCAACCAGAAAAATGGCAGCATCCCCACCTGCAAGCGAAAAAATAACAGACTTCTTGAAGTTGCAGTACCATAGTAACACACCTCCATATCTTACATGGACATAATTCCTGCATTGGTGCAATTTTATCCATGGGAGGGAGTTTTGTGGAATGGCGAAGAGCATTCTGCTAGTGGCAAATAGCTTTTTGGAAAGCTGTCGCTAAAAGATGCAACTAATCTTTTCAATGCACACATTTTTAATTTTCCTATGATAACTTTTGGTTGACATATACACTTCTTGGCTTCTGACGGTATCTTATGAACAGGCCATTTTTTCTGTAATTCCTTTGTTTTTTATTTCTTAATGCTGCATGTTACAAACCCTCAGGCTTTTATGGCCATTCTTGATCTTAACTACCAGCTGTTTAGGTTGTCGGAATAGCTTGATGATGATCACTGTGTCTTTTTCTTCTTCTTGGGATTTCTTCCATGGTAAAACTCAGTCCAAAGCATTAATCAAAAAGAAACATAGGAGCAGCTGACAGATTCTGAGACTGAAAGCTATATTGTTAATTGCAAACAGCAATAAGCCATATGTAAAATGATCTTTAATGGAACATAGACCAGGAAACCCTAATTCTGCAAAGCAGAACATATGTTTGATCATATATGCAACACATCTGCATATACTTTTTTTTGCAGAGGGGAAAAAGCCAATGGTACTGCATTTTCTAATTGAGAACTTTTAATGGCTTTACCAGGGGAAGGAGTTACAATAACCATGTAGCTCAAGACATGGTTTTGTGTGCTTCCTCCTATCCCCACTTTTAATATAACTTTTTAAGAATAATTCCAAAACATGCCATTGTCTGCATGGGAAAACAGAGGGCAAGTAATTTAAACTTGTTGAATGAAGGGTGAGAATACATGTCATACCATGTGCAATAAAACATTCATACAACTTGTGAAAATTATTTATAATAATATCTGTAGGTAATAAAAATGGTTGGGACATGCTGAGTATTCATTGTTATAAGGGCTGACATTAGCTTCACAGTATGCTAAATTTGTTCTCTGGATCTACACTACAGTTACCACTTTGAAGAAAATTATCATTTGGAGGACAAATATACATTTGATGTTAATGATAAATAATTGTAGTATTGTCTATTTGGTACTCTTGTAATAACCATATTTTTGTATCTCAACTGGTTTTATATAAGTTGGTGTGCCTGATATGTAAAGTGTGCACAGAAGCACTTTACAATCAAGAACTGCATTCTAAACTTTCCAAGTACCAGTTGCATCTTAAAGACTTGTTTGAGCCAGGAGAATTAGCCAAAAGCATTGATTTTTGGAATGTTGTTTTCAAGTGTTTCAGTAGACATTAGCTAATGTGTTTTATATTGTTCGTGTAAAAATGGTTTTAGATCTGTTGTATTCTCAGTCTGGTTAAGAATTTGCCTTCAAGAAGAGATTACTACCAAGAAGTATGATGCTAAACAGCCCAAGTTTAAATAAAAAGAAGCTTTGAAGCAATTATTATTTGTGATTTTCACTTAGGATATTGATCAGATATAGATATATAGATATGAATGCAATGGTAAGTTTCTCCTTATGTGAAAATGGCTTTTACTGATGGAATGAGATTGGACAAGACTGTGAGAGGGATCTTGGAGTCCTAGTGGACAATCACTTAAATAGGAGCCAGCAGTGTGCTGCAGCTGCCAAAAAAGCCCATGCAGTCTTAAGCTACATTAACAGAGGGATAGAATCAAGATCACATGAAGTGTTAATGCTACTTTCTAATGCCTTGATAAGACCACACTTGAACTACTGCATCCAGGTTTGATCGCCACAGTGTAAAAAGGATGTTGAAACTTTAGAAAGAGTGCAGAGAAGAACAACCAAGAAGTTTAGGGGATTGGAGGCTAAAACATATAAGGAACAGTTGCTGGAATTGGTTATGTCTAGTTTAATGGAGAGAAGGACTAGGACTGACATGATAGTAGTGTTCCAATATCTCAGGGGTTGCCACAAAGAAGAGGGAGTCAAGCTATTCTCCAAAGCACCTGAAGAAGCAGGACAAGAAGCAACAGATGGAAACTATCCAAAGAGAGAAGCAACCTAGAACTAAGGAGAAAATTCCTGACAGTTAGAACAATTAATCAGTGGAACCATTTGCCTCCAGAAGTTGTGAATGCTCCAACTGGAAGTAGAAGTTTTAAAGAAGAAATTGGACAACCATCAGTCTGAAATGATATAGGGTTTCCTGAGCAGGGGGTTGGACTAGAAGACCTCCAAGGTCCCTTATTCTGTTACTCTGTTAAGACATTTGCTTACAACATTGGTTGAAATTGGTGCCTTTCAGATATTACTACATGCCACCTGGCCTCCCTAGAGTGAACTATGGCCAAAATGATAGCTGTTACAGCTTATCATCTGAAAAATAAAAACCTTCCATATTCTGAATTGGGGTTAGAGCTGAATTTAGACCTTTACAGGTGCCAAGTACACAAATTTACTCAAAGGCACATGGAAATGATCTTTGAGGCGAAGATGATTGGTTTCATTGCTATTGTGATAATTATCCAGACTTTCTTTCTGGGATCTGTTTGCTCACCTTCTCACCTATACTATTCTAATTTTCTCTCTCTCTCAATACACAAACACACAGAGAGAGAGAATGAGAGAGAGAGAGAGAGATAAAGGAAGCATTTTTCTTTCCAATGCTGCAGTATCAGTCGTTTAGCTGTATTAAGAGCACATCCTCTGGTTGTCAAATTCCATGCACTAGGTAGATAGTTCAGAAAATATCACCTGAATGTTTTACCTTTTGCCGCACATGATTATGAAATATGTTGCCTGTTCCCTGTGTGTCCCATCTACTTACAGTGTATTGATGGCTTTGAAAAAAGATAAAAAGAAGAAATTTATAGGCCAGCAGAGAGAGAGAGAGATGAGAGAGAGGCAAGAGAATTTTTTCCCCTCTGTAGATCAATACTCGCTGGAGTGAGAAAATAAAATAAATATTCTTCACGAGGGGTGCTGGAAAAGCTTTTTTCCTTTAACTACTACAGCACTGGAAGCTAATCAGCTGAAAAGCCAAAGGAAAAAGAGCAATTAGCTTAATGTGTCTGAAGCTGTAGCAGCTGAGGCAGTATGTAAGGCCTGTTGGGAGAGCGATGAGCAGCACATTGGCTGGGGTCTGCTGGTAGCTGGTGCAGAGAGAATGTAGGGTACCAAGAGCCATGATGCCAGGCAGCAGTACCAGCTCCTAGCTAGGTTGGAGTGGGTTCCCAGGAGCAGCGCATGGTGAGATGGTGGTCAGAATTCCCAGGCTTGCCGTAGGTCCTCCAGATCTTGTTAATAAGGCTCATAGAAGAGCTACAGGGTTCCCCCCTAGATGATCAGTGCAGGAGGAGAAGGCAGCAAAGGCCTGGACTCCACAGAAAGCAGGTTGGGAAAGGGATTAGAGTACTATTTTGTAAGCATATTGCTAGTCAACTGCCAGATTCGTGAGATTTATCACCCTATTGCAAATGCCTGTGCTTCTCTTAAGTCAAAATAAACTACTAAATTTATCTTGCTTGGTTGGACTATACAAAGACCATTTTTCAAGGCTTGGAAGACAAATTACGAGCAGAAGACAGGAATAAAAAAAAGCACATTGTACTATGCAAGGCACACTGACACTTCCACATCCTAGTTTCTCAATGAAATTCCCAATCAGGATTTCAAACTACACACGAATAATATCTTGTCAGTGTTACTGTGGAAATTGATAGTGTACACCTAGCAATAATTTCTGAACTAGTGTATGCGTGTACGTGGGAAGGGTTAAAGGATTTCTATTGTACCATATTCACAAATCAAACCTGCTCACAATATATAGAGATGCTCTTTGGTTTGTGGGATGAAGATTGATAATAGAATGGCTTTGCATCTCATTCCTTCTTAACTCGGCAGCACCATTTGCCTTAAACTACTAAAGTAGGGAAAGCAAGTATACTTCAAGTTCCACCCACTTGAGCAACTCCTAAACACCATGGCTGTCCTTAGTGGAATTCCTGTGAGTGCCAAAGGGACTGGCCCATATAAGTACCAGTAGTAGGTTTACTTGACTGACGTTCCACTGGATCTCTACAGAATTCATGGAGAGGAGCTGATAATCCATGGTGGCTCAATCTTTCTGCTTGTTCTCCTCTCCATGGAATGCTAAAGACTAGAGAAAAGAATGGATCTCGTGTATCCATGGGAACCCACTCACATCCTCTCCTTCATAGTTAATGAGCCGCAAGAGACTAGTGCCTCCAAGCTCTTTTTTGCTGACCTCAGCTAGCCTCTGTGGCTCTGAGGGAGAAGTGAGTAAGCTTGTTTCTGGCAGGGCCAAAGGCAAACGCTGCAAATCAGCTACAATTTGCTTGATCCATTTCAGTGGGCGTCTTGGGATAGCCCAGGGAGCTTTGTGAGGTTTGGCCAAAAGGAAAAGAGGCCTCATAATGGGAGGGGAGATTTTACACATTCCTGCAGGAAAGACTGGCTGATCTCTCTTTTCCCACAGCTCCTCATCAATTGTGGTGGGAAGTCCAGTGCGTTTTCTATGGATTATAAATTCTGCAATAAATTCTAACATGTAATTCTAAAGTGCTGCTTTATGCTTTAGCCATCTGACTTTCATTATGGGACATGCCATTTGGCTCACTGTTTTAATTTTCCATTTCCATTTCTAAGAACTGGCCTGATGGGTATATTGTTGGAGATCCTTTCAAACTCCTATTGCTTCTGTTGAGGCATTCAGATAATACAGTTTTGAAGTGCTATAGTTCTCATTTATGGGCGAAGGAATGCAACACAAGCACAGGTCATGGCTACACAGCATGTTTGCCAGATTGCTTCTGCTTTGGCCGGGGAAAAAACAACAATATGAAGGGAAAGAAAGCCTGCAACCTTGACATGATACAAAACAAAATGACATTGTTCTACAAATTTGGATGCAGACTTATGATTTACTGTATGTGCAGTGAATTTGGCAGATACAAAATTTGGGATGTTTTCTGTAACTCCAGCTTTGGCAGAAATGAGAGCTGCCAAACGTTTCCGGTAGCACCTAAAAGTCTGTTTATTTTTGCTTTGGGGAATTGTGCTGTCTTACAACTATTGGCAGATGAAGGATTAGTGAGGTATGCTGGGTGGTGCAGCTCAGCAGCTCCATCCACGGCTCAGATTCTGAATATATCCACATTCCAGTCTAAATTTGTGAGCTCAGAAAATAGGCAGGGGCTCCCCAAAAGTTATAATTATCACGAGCAGACAATTTTTAAACATAATATCCCCTTGGAAGTATGAACTAAGTCGGAAATAAGATTAGTCACCCTCTCTTCCAGGAAAACTAGGCAAGGGGGAAGATAATTGCCCTATTAGCATTCAAGCGGAATTTCTCAAACTGAAAAGGAAGACTGGGACATTGCTATTATTGTTCCCTTAAGCAGAGGGTCAAAGGGGCAGTCTATATTGTAATTACACACTTTGGGAGGAAACCCTCCAAGAATTAGATTCATAGATGCCTCCCTTTAGATGTTACCTGTCTCCCCTCAATTCCAACTCATTCCCAACTGCCATAGCTACAATTTGGAGACTTGAGACTTGAAGCTGGATGGTTACAGTTCTGAGGCTTGCATGACATCCCAAGGCCTCTTCGTACTTAAAAGGCTACAAGCCCATAAACAGGAGCAGAGAAGATTATGCCATCACTCTTCTTCAACTGCTACTGCTCTTATTTTCTCTTTGTAGCTCCAATGACCCCCAGTGCTCATTCAGCACAGTGAAATAAATCAGTGTTCATATTCCACAAGCAGCCATTATCCACCACCATTTGGAGACTAGTAACCTTGAATAAAATGATTACACAGAGTGCAAAAGGGACAGATGGAGGTGGCAATAGCAATATATTAGGGAATGATCTGAAGTTCTTATTCTTTCTCTCTTATATTTCCTGAAAGACAATTCCCCCCTCCAAGACAATTCCCCCCCCGAGATTATTCAAAGAATCACAGAGCTATATGTGCTATTGCTGCTTTTTTTTTAAAAAAAAAATCAGTTTTAATGAGAATGTGATTGTTGTATTATTGAATGTCAGTTTCTGAAGCTTTTTTGCCAGCTCAACCACTTGAGAGGGACAGATTTAGGTCAGTGATAAAATGTATCTTTTGCAGGCAAGTCAGTCTTCATCAAGTCCAAAAAGGGCTGCAGATTTGTGCATCAGCTCAATAGTGGGATAGGTTAAATAATGCTTTCTGTTGGGGACATAATTAACAAATAGTTGGGAATCCTACAACATAATAGGATGGAACAAAACCTCAATTTTTCATGGATTAGAGGAAAGCTTCTTTCTTCTTATCAAAACTGAGTGTTACCAGAGCCTGTTCAATTGTCCAGTGTGACAAATCTGAAGCAAATGTGAATCAACTATGAGGTCAGAACCAAAGAATGAACTGCTCCTCTCTGTTCCTTGACATCCCTGGAAACTATATCCCTTTACTCCAGATGTTCAGCATCTCCAGTGGAGAAATGTGTGGGGTTGAATTTTTGTTTGAAATAGATTGTTGATAGTCTCCTGAGACAGTTTGTGACAAACTGTGTCATAAAAATGTTAAAAATAGCATGACTATTCATTGCTAAAGCAAAAGTTCCCACAATTCAGCTGTCTGGGAAAATTGCTGAACTTTCTTTTGACACAGTGTGCTGGTCCTCAGCTCTTGCAAGCTGTGCTCATCCTCAATTGCTTGTTTATATACACATTTTTTTAGCCTCTTCAAATTGTGGCCTGCTTGACTACTCGAGGGATATTAGAGAACTATCCTATATTTGCAGTATAGCTACATACGCACAAATGAACAATGCTTAATTGAAGCCTCTATTTAAAACTGGATAATTACCATTAGCCAATATTTTCAGAAATCCCTTTGCAAGGTACTCTGAAAGAATCAAGCGAAATTTTTCTCCTCCCACCTTTGATTTTAGAATAACAGACAAGCCTTTGGCATGAAAAAGGCTGAAATCCAGTTCACATTCCAGATCTCCCAGTTCTGTGGCGAAAGGATGCTGGGAACTGTGCTGTTGAAGTGATTTGGCCTAGAAAACATGGAGTGATATATTAGTGAAAAATTGCACCAAAATCTCTCGCGTTAACATTTTATTTCAAGAGAGGAAATGAGAGAATGAGTCAGAAGGCAATTGGTGGAAAAGGCAGAAAATTTGGGCCTATCCAAAATATTTGAAAATATGTAACTTAACCACAATAGGAGATCTTAAAATCTAGCACCGAATCTAAGAACTCAACTGCATGTTAATGGACAGTGTCAGAAACGCTATTTGTGAAAAGTTTCTTCAGAAAAAGAAAATTTGGTCCAAATGAAGAGCGCAAGCATCCAGATAAAAGGATCCCACATAGCATATAGCTAATATTAATACTAAATTAAGAAGTATATAAAATGTAGGAAGCCAATTCTGGATTGTTTAGACTGCTAGAGCAGTTAAAAGACAACTACAAATAAATCAAATGAATTCCTGTTTATATTTTAGGAAGGAAGTCTGAGGAGATAGATGGAAAATGATGATAAGATATTAAATCTGAGGCAATACTGAAACACTGAAAAGTATTTGAGTCTAAGTGGCATCCAACTGAATGCTTTAACTGAAATCAAATACAAAATTGCTGATCTTTTAATCAGTAGTTTAGAGCCATGCATTCGGGCTGCAGAAGCCAGATTTGTAGTTGCAAGGGAATTTAAATCACCATTGCTGACCCTGTATTTATAACATGTAGCTTGTAGCTTCAGGCACATTATTTATGACTTATTCTCTTGCAGATTCTTGTTAGAGCAAGAGTTTTTTCTGCAGTCTTCTGGAAATACATTTGTGGTATGATTTTATACATTTTAACTTTCAGCTGACATTAGCCGCAGTTACGGAAGTCTTTGCCCTAAATGTGCTGAAACATTGATAACATAAAAGCATCATTAATCCAAGAGCAAAGCAATAAAATACACTCTATTAAATCAAAGCCTGCTTACAGAAATGCTGACCTCTCCATACCTTATGCAAATTAAGCGAACATTTCTATATTTGCCGGGTACCAATCCATTTCTATGAATGATAATTTGGACACATAATCAATTATTCATCTTTTCATTTCACTAAATCGATATCCAACCTTTTGTACAGGAGCTCAGGTTACTGCGTAGCGTGCGTCTTTCCTCCTGCTCTTCACTACAACAACCTTGTGGCTTTATTCAGAGAGACTGGCCCCAAATTACCCAGGGATTCCATGGTCTTGTGTGTCTCCTAGCCAGTTTAACAGAAGGCCACCGGGTGTTCTGTTCTGAGCAGAAGACCTGGTGCCTCTGGATCACTGAAGCAGTTCAACCATGACTACAAAGAATGGCTTGACAAAGTTGCAACAACATGATTCAGGTGTCTCCGATTGGTTTCTGAAATCTTGATTTTAAAATCCTTGCTGGATAACAACTTCAATCTGCTTCAGGCCTGGATGCAAGAATGGTCCCCTACTGCTCCTCCAGAGTGTCACAACATTCCTGCTTTGCAGCCGAACCAAAAGGATTCCATCTACCCCGTAAGACCCGGTCAAGCCTCAGTAGGAGTCGGAGTCAACATGGCAGGTGTGCCAGCCTCCTCTGTAAACGGGGGAAGCTCTCCCCTTTGGAATGTGGCTGTGGTGCTCCAGAGCAGGCAGGGTGACATATTGGGGAACAGGGCCCTCTGAGCGCGTATCAGGGGAACCCCAGAGACTTTCTGTATGCAACTCCATTATGTATTGACTATATGTAACTACTCTAGCCTTGAATGTGTAAATAGTTCCATTTTTGCTCATTGTGATTGCTTTTTAACATTATTTGCCATACACTAAAGAAATAATAATTCTGAAATACATTTTCATGAATCAAAGTTGAGGAATCTGTGTCTTCTGATGTTGTTCTAAGCTGTATTTAAGCAGTATAGAACGATATTTTTCATACTTGGCAACTTTAAGATGTTGTCCCAGAGTGGAGAATTTTGGGAGTTGAACTTCATGCATCTAAAAGTTGCCCAATTTGGTGCAGAAGTGCCCATTTAGGAAAGGCAGTTATAGTGGCAGAGCAGTTTGACAAATAATTCTAAACCATTTTTTACCTTAGAGCTTTTAAATCAGATCACTTTCATATTACCCCCCTGTCCCTATTTTCTTCTTTTTGAAGGCTGCTATGAAAGGGCATCAAAGATTTAAAAGAAATCCAGCAAGCAATACTTTGGGTACTGTTAAGTAACACTTGACCTGATGTATCAAATCCTCTTTCTATCTAGCAAAACCAAAAAAAGTCTAAATTCTCCCAAAAGGAGGAGTGCAGGGCTTATTCAGAACACCTTCAAGTATGTATGAAAGAGGTAGAAGGAGAAGGGAGCAAAGGAAAATGGGCCATTTTGTATTAACTGACTTCCCTAAGAAAACAGGTCCTATATAATATATATATATGCAGGTCTTGGCGTATTCGGGTCTTTTCCCGTGTAAGATTGAGAGTGTCTTGGCGACGTTTCGACGAGGTCCCACTCGCCATCTTCAGGCTGGTGTATTCGGCTTCGTGCTTGTATGTATGTATGTATGTGTATGTATGTGTATGTATGTATGTGTATGTATGTGTATATATATATATATATATATATGTCTTTAATAATTTTAAATATTGGAATCCCAGGTATGGACATTTAAAGTCAATTAAATAAAATAATGAACTCTGGGATATTAGAAAAAGGCTTCTTTATTGCTGAGCTTTCGTTAACAACCTGTTAACATCATCAGAGCAAAGGGCTAAATGGCAAGGGAGCATGTGCATAAATTCATATAACAGTTGGAAAACGGTTACATTGTGGCATGTGCACATAGCGTGCTTAGGAAGCTCGTTTAGAAAAGTCACATTGACGGTAGTAGGTATACAGTAGAAAGTCTCCCGACAAGATTTAAAAGTCGCGCTTGACAGCTGACAGATCCAGTCCCACAACACCTGCACGTGAGAGGGCAAGACGAACATCCAAGCTACTCTCCACTAAAAGAATCCAGCCGGCACAAGACTCCGCGCGGCTCCCTGTTAACCTCGCGCCGAACAACTGACAGGCACGCTCCCGCTTGCGCGCCTGACAGCTGTCAAGCGCGACTTTTAAATCTTGTCGGGAGACTTTCTACTGTATACCTACTACCGTCAATGTGACTTTTCTAAACGAGCTTCCTAAGCACGCTATGTGCACATGCCACAATGTAACCGTTTTCCAACTGTTATGTGAATTTATGCACATGCTCCCTTGCCATTTAGCCCTTTGCTCTGATGATGTTAACAGGTTGTTAACGAAAGCTCAGCAATAAAGAAGCCTTTTTCTAATATCCCAGAGTTCATTATTTTATTTAATTGACTTTAAATATATATATATATATATATATATATATATATATATATATATATATATATATATATATATATATGTATGTATGTGTGTGTATGTATGTATGTATGTATGTATGTATATGTATATATATGTGTGTGTATGTGTATGTATATGTGTATATGTGTATATATATATGTAGGTCTTTGGTAATTCGGGTTTTCTCCCGCGTAAAATTGGAAGTGTCTTGGCGACGTTTCGACGAAGTCTCATTCGTCATCTTCATACATACATACATACACACATGCATACACACTACACACACACACACACACATACATACATACATAAAATATATATTTTTGTTTGTTTTCTGCTTGTTTCAAGATTACTTCTTCTGCAGGAAGGAGAATGCAGTGGGTTATGAAGCCTCATGTGTCCCCTTGTCCTTTTAACCCCAGCTGCTTTCCCAAGCTCCTGGAGGGGAACATTAGCTACATCCCCCATCTTCCCTTCTCTTCCCAACAGATGGCCAAGTTGATTGGGCCAAGCAGCTTAACAGCTCTTGTTTGCTCATTAGCTTTTCTTTTCCTTTTTAAGGTTAAAACGAATGAAGCACAAAAGTACCACTCCAAATAAATATTTTTTGGATTAATTGCATTACCGTTAACAAATATAAAGTCACAAATGCAACTGTAGGCAAAAGTGGCTTTGCTCAATTAACCTTATATCAATGATTATGTACATTCTTTAATCTTTCCAATTAGCAAATGTGAATATATTCTAAATTCCCATCTGGTAACAGCAATATGGGCTGTTTTAAAGGTGCAGCAATTGAGATGCAGGAGGAAATGCTTCCTTTTTCCAGTGGCTGAACTGACCATTTCCCTCACATTCTGTAAATACGTTAAAGTGATTCTACTGTGCAAAAGCATATTCAAAAGTGGAGGACTTTGCTGCTGTTATCTGTGAAAGGCACTAATTTTTCTTAACTGCTAAAAATGCGTTTTTCCAGGATCAACCATAGGCAATGTGACTGATCATATTGCGATGTGAATTGCTTTCAGAAATTTTAAAAAACATGACATGCGTGACATTGTGGAGTCTATGAACATACGTTTCCGGTATATGACAGCACATGTCCTGCAGGCCCTGTGGTATGAAGACAGCCCTCTTACTGATTCTAAAGGACATGAAAGCACAAACATTGTCCTCAATTGGACACTAGCCACCATGAAGGCAGAGGTTGGAAACCATTACTTTTGATACAAAGCAGAAAAGTTGTACCACAGATGAGTCTCAAAAGAGAACAGAATGCATGAAGTCCTCCACTTATAACCATTCATTTACCAACTGCCTATGTTTCCTGCATGCACTAGGTTGGACACAGTCCTTCTCTATTGGCTACTGCCTCTATTTTGTCCTGGGTTCCCGAGCCTTGTTTTTTTAACCAATCTATTGATGAATTGGTGAAACAGTGGGCTTTCCCTTTTTTTAAACTTGCTCTCATGTAAATGACTTAGAACTGGGGAAATGCGAGAGGCACAGGAAACTGGGGTGGTTAATAATGGACAAGGCCAAACTGCAAGAAAGAGAAACAGCAGGAGAGGAAGGATCCTCTATAACAGCAGGAGAGGAAGGATCCTCTATACACCAAGGAAGCAAGGAACCCCCAAATTTCTGATAATTTTAAACAAGAGGGAGTATAAACCACTTCCTACCCTTTTCCCTAGAAAGATGTGTCTCCTAATTCTGCTGGAATGGAAAATAGAATAGGAATAGGAATAGGAATAGGAATAGGAATAGGAATAGGAATAGGAATAGAATAGAATCTGGAAGGGACCTTGGAGGTCTTCTAGTCCAGCCCCCTGCTCAAACAGGAGAACCTATACCATCTCAGACAAGTGACTATCTAGCCTCTTCTTAAAAATCTCCAGTGATGAAGCCCTGGTAGAAGGGGTCTCTTTGGCCTGGGCACAAAGGCTGGAATGAAATTGACACAATTTTGCTAGTTTCCCCTTCTGATAGCAAGAAGGGTGAAATAGTGGTGGTTTCCCTGCACCACTGAAAAAGTGAAATAATAACAACTAGATGCATTTGCAATTGGCTGACCGATCACACTCAGCTTGTGGTCTTCAATGGAACTATGAAAACTCAATGAAACTATGAGCTTATGAAAACTCCATCTACATGGAGTTTACCATGCAGTGGGGTACCGCAGAGTTCTGTCTTAGGCCCAGTGCTCTTCAGCATCTTCATAAATGACCTAGACAAGAGGATTGAAGAGGCACTCATCAAATTTGCAGATGACACCAAGCTGGGGGGATTTGCTAACAGTTCAGAACAGGGGTCCCCAACCCCCTGGGCCTTGGACCAGCACCGGTCCACAGCATGCCAGCAACTGGGCGGCTCAAACAAGCGAAGCCCCATGCATGGGATGCAGGCAGCACGCAAAACCACCGCCCCTCCAGTCTGCGGAAAAACCTTGTTGCCCAAAATGTTTGGAAGCTGCTCCTTTAGAAGATAAGCCCAAGAGCCAAAAGGATGTTGACAAACTTGAGCATTGGACCCCATCCAACAAGACACAGTTCAATGGTGAGAAAAGTAAGGTCCAGCACTTAGGCAAAACAACCCAAAGAGCACAGGTACAGAATAGACATTACCTGGCTCAACAGTAGTACCTGTGAGAGGAATCAAAGAGTCCTGCTGGACCACTGTTAGGTGTGAGCCAGCAGTGTGCTGCAGCTGCCAAAAAAAGCCAATGCAGTCCTAGGCTGCATCAATAGAGGGACAGCATCAAGATATAGAAAGTGATGGTACTGCTTGAATTATTTTTAATATTTGTAAGCCACCTTATAGAGCTTCAAAATGGTTCTTAAAAATTAAAATAATAAAGAAAATAAGGAAATTCTTTGTATTTATCCCAATATATTTCCCACTTAGGATATAGAGTATTCCTATGAGACTGTAACTGAGAATCAGGAGGAGTCACAACTACTCACCTGATTGTCATAGACTGCTTCTCAGCTGTGCATTTGTCACCTCCAATGAGGAATAATGGTGGCAGAACCATTGTCTTTGCTTATTTGCAATTCAATTAGTCTTGAGAGCACTGACTTCTAGAAAAAACCATTTTGATTGGATGCCTTTTAGTTGTCATGGTGACAGCCAATTAGAAGGACTTATAGTAAAGGTAGGAAGTGTCTCTTGAGTAACTATGGAAGGGAAGAAGTTAGGCCAGCAGGCCAACTAGGATTAAGTGTTTAGATGAAAATGTTGACCCCCCCCCCTGCTTTATTTACACCTGTCTTTGGAGAAAGTATATAGCTGAAGGAGATCAGTATAGAAGCAATAGCCTTACTCTAAAACAATATGGCTGTATTCAGATGTGAAGTGGTCCCATCATTAACCTCACCATGCTCACTAACTCTCTCTGAAATACGTGAAACCATTTTCTTGTCTGGCAGGAACGAATACGCCAGACCATTTATAAATAAAGGAAAATAAAGGCATCTCTGCAATGCAAGGCTTGTGATAGGAGGAAGAGGGGTGATGCAATGTTCCTCAGTGTGGAAGTCCTCTGCAATATGTTCTCTTGTGGAATGCCAATTGTACAACCCCTTTGGACTCTGGAGCTTTGATATGGACTACAAATGCATAATTTGGAAAACGCTGAAGCTAAGGAGGGACATTTTAAGGATACATCTAAGGAGAAAGAAGTGCAATTTTTGAGAATTCACAAAAGTTGGTTTGCAACAGCACCACGTTTTTGTCTTTTGCCTTTCTGCCACTACCATCCAGCAGTTTCTCTATCACCAATCAACAAAGGGAGATCTATAGCTACATTGAGGCTTGGAATTACAATTTTGGTAAGTCAACTTTTAGAATCCGGAACCACAGTTCATTAAAAACATGAGAAAAGAAACATTAAGTGTCATAGACTTGAGGAAACAGAGAGACTGCTTTGGAGGGTTTCCCCACCTAGAAAATTCTAGTATTTGTCTGAACCACTGGCTATTAAGAGTTCCTGTGGCTTTGGAATTACACCAGGTTGTAAGCCATAGATAAGAAACTAAGTCCTGCTAAACATCCATATTCTTTATTTCTGCGTAAACATTGATTGCAAAAACTATTACAATGATTTTTTTCCTTTACAAGGTAGTTTGAATATTTGATTCTCTAATCAATTTTCTAAAGATTCAATTCATATGGAGAAACTTCTGCAGTTGCAGTAATCAGTTATAAAGCTATTGTTATGGGCAGGCAGCATAAAATGTAACTCTTCTTAAACACTGATTTGCTGCAGTGATGAAGCCCTGCCCACGGCTCCTCCTTAGCCAATAGAGAAAGTCTAGTTATAAAATGAGGCTTTGCCATTGTGTTCTTTAAATTATGAATTTTGATCACTTAGTGGAATTGCCCTTTGCCAAAACCTCTAGTAGGGAGGTTTGATTAGGATTGTGACTGTTTGTGTTAAGCATGTTGTTGAAGCAGAGCCATAATTATGTTGTGGGTGAAAAATTGCTTTACAGTAGGAGCATAAAAGAGAATGGTTCATAGCTAACAGAAAGAAGAAAACTCCAGCGCAAAGGTGCCACCACAGAAGAAAGTCTACATAGGCAGAAGTAGCAAGATGAAACTTCAACAGTGCCCCATGCAGCAAACATCCTTGGATGGCGTGACCCTCTGAGTTTGTACTCAACATTTCGGTCTAAAGATCTAAACTGGGTAGGCCATATAGATAGAGGAAAAGACTTAAAGCTCCCTACAGTATTCTCACAAAAGAATCTGGCTTTTTGTACAAGTGGAGATATGTGGTTTGGAGGACTGACATCCAGTGGTCAGGCCCAGCCATCTTGAAACTCTTCTCCCTCCCCCTTATTTGTTTTGCTCTTGAAGATTTTTTCATACCTTATAAAATACCACATCTTAAGTTTTGACATGAAGCATGTCCACAGCAAAAATGAGAATTCATCCTAACTTTTGGAGTAGTATACTTTAGGATTTGCTTGCTTGGAAACACAGATTTGATAAAGTCAAAATGTACTGCATATTTTTAGCTACAGGCTTAAAGTGCCTTACAAATGGATCAAAACACGCAAGGCGGGCCTGTAATCATTAAGCATATGCTTCGTTGCTATAATGATCAGTTTAACATTTTGCTCGCCCGACTGGGAAATGCTCACATAATTATGATTGTTTACTCATTTATATAATCCTGAAGTGGTTTTATTCTCCCCAGTGCAAGCAGCCAAAGGGGATGAGTGTTGGTGAAGAGATTCCAGAACTTTGGCAGGATAAGCAGAGGGATTTTCCCTTAGGTACTGGAAGAAAACAGGTATCAAACTATAAGGAAAAAAGATTGTAGAGGTGGAGCCATAGTCTGTGGGTGGTCTCCATAGTTCATTTTAAAAGGGGCTACCAACATGAGGCATCCTCCCTCTGCCTAGAGGCAAGTGTTACATTGAACAAAAATCTCTTGTTAGCTGCAACCAGTTCTGACCAATATTTTTTCCAGTTCTTTGAGACAAATTATTGAGTGTCTTATTTGAAAACCTCTTTACTGCATTAATTCTCCTAGGAGGAAAAATGCCAACATATATTAAAAGAAGTTTTCAAAATGTGTCTAAAATAACAGTATCTGTGTTGGAGCCTAATATATTGCAGAAAGGAGACAATAATAATAATAATAATAATAATAATAATAATAATAATAATAATAATAATAATAATAATAATAATAATAATAATAATAATAATAATAATAATAATAATAATAATAATAATAATAATAAAGTTGGAAGGGACCTTGGAGGTCATCAAGTCCAACCCCCTGCTCAGGCAGGAAACCCTACACCATTTCGGACAAATGGCTGTGCAGTCTCTTCTTAAAAACCTCCAGTGTTGGAGCATTCACCGCTTCTGGAGGCAGGTTGTTCCATTGGTTAATTGTTCTAACTGTCAGGAAGTTTCTCCTTAGTTCTAGGTTGCTTCTCATCCGTTGCTTCTTGTCCTGCCTTCAGGCGCTTTGGAGAATAGCTTGACTCCCTCTTCTTTGTGGCAGCCCCTGAGATATTGGAACACTGCTATCATGTCCCTCCTCGTCCTTCTCTTCGTTAAACTAGACATACCCAATTCCAGCAACCGTTCCTTATATGTTTTAGCCTTCAGTCCCCTAATCATCTTTGTTGCTCTTCTCTGTACTCTTTCTAGAGTCTCAGTATCTTTTTTACATTGTGGTGACCAAAACTGGATGCAGTATTCCAAGTGTGGCCTTACCAAGGCATTGTAAAGTGGTATTAATACTTCACGTGATCTTGATTCTATCCCTCTCTTAATGCAGCCCAGCACTGTGTTGGCTTTTTTGGCAGCTGCAGCCAACAGAGTGCTGGGCTGCATTAACAGAGGGATAGATAACTCTATAAATAAGGTTCCATAATGAAGAAGAGAGCCAGTTTGGTATAAGGGTTAAATGTCAGATTAGAAAACAGGAGACATGAGTTCTAATCCTACTTTGGGTTACCCAGATGGGTAACTTTGGGCCAATTTGCCAACCCTATGACGGAGGAAAGGGGAAACCACTTCTGAAAAACCTTGCCAAGAAAATTGCAGAGACTAATCCAGGAAATTTCCAGTAGTCAACACCGTTTTGATGGCATCTAATTAAATAAAATTATGGCGGGGGGGGGGAGGTTGTCTTCTTTTTTGTCCAAAATTAAAAATCCCAACCTGAAAACATAAAGGGCAGGGGAGAAAGGCTGGATGTGAATGACAATGTTTTTAAGATAAAATCTTTGAAAGACGCCTGGAGTCACTGAGAGTGGCTTGGGTGACCATATAAATTTTCTTATATAAAGAATAAGTTACTCTTGTGCACAAGATAGATAATTGAATATTAAAATTATGTTTCTTATAAAAGATATTGTTAGAAAGAAATAAAATCATACTGCACTCTGTAATTGCTACAGTAGAGGCTGGTTAATCACCAAACGAGAGGGGGTACATGTGCATTTCAACATTACTAAATATACCTCTGATTATACCTCAACTGATCACTTGACTTTACTTCCAACATAGGAAGTGATTAATTGTTACTGGTTTTATATATCCCGAAGCAGCGGTGACAGTTTATGGGGGAAATTCTGTGTTGATACCAATACAGCTTAAAGGCAATTCAAGATGAAAACAATAACAGTTTTAGGGCAATTTGGGATTTGGATTTTGCCATACGAAGTGAGATGGGGCTACTGTTTAATAAAGCAAAAATGTTTGTACTCTTAGTCACTTGCTTTAGTATAGAAGTGCAGTTTTAGCCTTCTGTGGATGTCTTGTCGTAAGTTTTATTTTTAAGTTATTTTTTTTATACAAAGCTTAGGTTTATAGTCTATATTTATTTATTCTTTAAATCCAATAAAATTTACTTGTGATTCCCTTTAGATATAGATATATCTATATAGCTATAGCTGTCGTTATATATCTATATCATAGTTAAGATGCTCGCCTCCCACTCAGAAGGTTGAGAGTTCAATCCTAGGTAGCGGCAGATGTTTCTCTTCTAGGGTGCAAAGAAAAAAATATCTGTGAAATCCGTGTAGGTGTCAGTAAATGCTCAGCTTCATCCAGTCGCCCTGACTCTACCCCGAATTAAGGAAATACGGGGTTATAAAAAGGGAGGTTTTTAAAATAGATATAGAGATATAAGCATAGACTTGCAACTTTGGCTCATTTTCTTTAAAGATATCAGTGCAACCCTTAATCTCACAATAACTACTTAAAGTTAGTTGATTTTAAGAGAGTTTTAACAGTACAAAGATATTATACTTGATAAGAATATCCTATTTTAACCAGGTGACTTCCACACAGAGTCCTCCTTCCTCCCATACACTCATACATGCTGCAGTAGGTGTTTAAAATGATCTCTTTTAAGAATCTGATTACAATATGGGAGGGTTAATTGATTTGACTTCTGAAGGGACTTCAACTGGGAGCGAGCAAGCTTTGCAACTAAATTGAGATCCAAATGAGGGTTTTCTCTGTTCAAGCCCACTTCCCTCATCTCAGCATCTTGTGGATCTCCTAGAAGGAAGTCCCTCTGAGAATAAGAGAATGTGTGGGTGTGTATCTTCAACAGGCCAAAATTCTCGTATATATCTAACTAAAGGGAAGAAACCCAGGGTGCAAAGGACTAAAAGCACATGGCAGTCAACAGATGGAAGCTTCAGGGTTTATTTGTGAATTAGACTTCAGACAACATTATGTTGCTGTAAGTCTCATTGCCTCACCTACACATTGGCAAGCGTAGATTCTGTGATGATGTCCAAGTCTTTTGGCAAGGGCCACAGTTCTTTTCGTCTGCCACAGGTTGCACTGTTGCCCATTTGTGCAAGGTTTGGGGTGTTGTTCCAATCACTGTTTCACTGTCCCTCCTACTATCACGGAAGTCCTTGAATTCAGTCTCCTTCAACTTCATACTCTTGTGTCAAAGTCTTTCTCCCGTAATCCAGAATGGTTGTCTGAATGTTGCAGGTGAGTTCTTTCCTCTTTCTGTAACCCCAGCTTGCTCTGGCATTCCACCCTTGTCCATAGTGCATTAGCATTGGTTTGTTTTCCTTGCAACTGCTGAATGAGATCAAAGCTCCAGCTGTGTTCAATGGTCCTAGGTCAGAGCTATTTAGAAGAGGTTTCTTTGTTTAAAGTTCCTCCTTTCAGCCAGCTGTTTTTGGCCACTTGCCCTACTCCAGGTCGGGAAGCTGGACTAAACTGAAGCAACTGGGCAATGAGGGATTTGCAGGGTTCAGGTAAGGGAGGGAGACCCTCGGGATAGAACACCCCCTTCTTTTGGCGGCGGGGCATACTATGGATGTGGCTGTCATCAAAAGGCATGCATCCAGTAACCATCACATACAGCACTACTCCCAGACTCCACACATCATACTTCTTGGGATCATAGGGAATGCCCAGCAGCACTTCTGGGGAGGCGTAGGCAGCAGAGCCACAGTATGTGGTGCTCAGATCCGGATACCCACGTGACTCCCTGCCAAAGCCAAAGTCAGTCAGCTTTGCTCGACGTCCATCTGCGGTGAGTAGTACATTTTCACATTTAAGGTCCCGATGCACCAAATTCCGGTCATGCAAGTAACGTACAGCACTCACCACTTGGAGGAAGATGTCTCGAGCTTCCGGGATGCAGGGTAGCTTCCCCAGTTGTTGCACCAGTTGTAGCAAGTCAGTTGAAGCAGCTTCCATCACAATATAAAGTTTCCCATTGCAAACTTCAATGAATTCAAAAACACGTACAATGTTGGGATGACGAATTGCCCGTAAGATGGACAGCTCTCGTGGGAGAAACTTGTGTACAAAGTCAGGGGGTGCCCGGCGTCGATCTACTACTTTGATGGCTAGAGGGCCTTTGTACTTGGCTGAGGTGGCTACCCTTACTTTTGAATAGCTGCCCTCCCCCAGCGTTTGGCCCAGCTTGTAGCCAAGCTCATTTAGCCATCTGTCCCCTCCAGAACTCTTCGACATGGTGCAGGATGCCTTGGAGAGCTCTGCTGGGTGTGCCCGGGACTTAGATATTAAAGCAAGGATTGAAGGCTTTAACCCATTGTGTGTGCTTGATGTTGCTCTTCACCCCCTCCCATGTTCCCTCTGGGGGCTTAAGGCAGGAGTATTATACAACTTGCCCATGTATTGTGATGTGCTGCAGGTGTCATGGCTCATTCCTTATTTAGGTTGCCAAGGCTAGTATATCAGTTTCTTCATTTCTTTTCCCCATAGGAATATGCACAAAACTGAGGGATTATTAGGTTTAGGGTAGATTTTCTTGGGGGGGAAAACACAAAATAGAACCTGGGCTAGAGTTCACACAGAGAATAGCAAGGAATGGCTGAATTTATTGATATTTATTTTTCACAAAAACAGATTGGTGGGGAAGAGTTGCTAACAGAACAAGCAGATCCTGCTTGACTTATAAAGACACCCCCTCTAGCTATTTGTTGAAGTCATGAGTGCACAACCAAATCCAACTGTGGCCCACTGCAAAGGTGGAATCCTTTCCTCTTTTCTTGTTCTGCTTCAAAGTGGTGTTTTTCAGCATCTGCCAATAGAAGGTGTATTGAGTTATCAGACTACTGAAACATTCAAGGTAAGTTGGGGGGGGCACTGCTATTGGTCCCTAGAGCAGGGGTCCCTAACCCCTGGTCCGTGGACTGGCACCGGGTCGCGGCATGCCAGAAACCGGTCCACACAAACAAGTGAAGCCCCATCCGCAGGATGCAGGCAGTACGTGAAACCACGCCCCCTCCGGTCTGCGGAAAAACCTCTCTCCACGGAACCGGTCCCTGTTGCCCAAAAGATTGGAGACCTCTGCCCTAGAGGTTACTGTAAGCACACCCCTGACCACTGATTCTCAGGGCCATTTGTCTTTCGGCAGCAGGAGAGTCAGCTCTCTCTCCCCATGCCCAAGACCCTTTCCTCTCCTTCTCTTGCCATTCAGTGTGTGGCAGCAGAAGTGGGGAGAAAAGAAAGGGCAGCCAATCTTTTTTTTGTGTGCGTGCTGGCTCTTCTGCCTCCAGAATTTGCTAATCCTTTATGCTCTTAATGTTTTTTCAGGACTTCCTTCTTGGAAGCAAACTTGGGAAAACCACTTAATAGGTCCTTAATTGCAACACGTCAAGGAAGTGTGAGGCATGTTTGTAGCAAGAAGGATACGAAAAGTTATACAAGAAGATCACCCTAGATGTTAAGGATCATTTCACAATAACCTGTACCTTGGTAAATATTTCATATGATTCATTTGACAATATCATTTGATACAACTGCTAACTTCTTCCATGGAAATAAGTTAAAGAATCAGGGTGGTTTTTTTTACTAGATTCTACTGAACTACTGGAAATTATGAGCTAATGTTGACTGCCCTTGAACATATGATCTGGAGTCCTACTTCCTCCATGCTGCTAACCTCAAATGATTTTGCTGCAGCCGGATGACTGCTTTCTCTCTGGGTTCCTTGTTAAGTCCTCAGAATTTCCCTACACCCAATGCTGCCGTAAATTGTCTTGTCATTTTGCTGGATTTCCTAAATTCTTTTGCACATTTGGAATTATTTTTCTTAAATGGCTGTCTTCCAGGTGCCAGGCCTCTAATTCCTTAGAACCTTTCCCCTCTTCTCTGTGAAGCATCTACAAAAATAAGTTTTCATATTCCTGATTTTTTTATTCCTCTGGATTATCCTTACTTTTTATCCCCTATCTCTCTGCTGGATAATGGGTGTGTGAATGACTGAGCCCCTCCAGCTATCGTTTTAAGTGTCTGTCAGAAAAATGTCCCATTTGCTGGCATATTTGATCAAACTGGTCAGTCCTAGAGGAGATCAACCCTGACTGCTCTTTAGAAGGCCAGATCCTGAAGTTGAAACTCAAGTACTTTGGCTACCTAATGAGAAGGAAGGACTCACTGGAGAAGAGCCTAATGCTGGGAAAGATTGAGGGCAATAGAAGAAGGGGACGACAGAGAATGAGGTGGCTGGATGGAGTCACTGAAGCAGTAGGCGTGAGCTTAAATGGACTCCAGAAGATGGCAGAGGACAGGAAGGCCTGGAGGAACGTTGTCCATGGGGTCGCGATGGGTCGGACACAACTTCGCAACTAACAACAACAAATTCTACTCTAATGTTTAGGCCTCTCTTTAAGCTCTCCCTCGCCGTATTTCCTATGAAATATCAGCAGCACTTCTGTGGTCCATAAACATGATCTGTTTCCCACAGGGAGTTTCCACAACTGATCCTGCTTCCCAACTCCTTTATTTAGCTTCAAAATTTAACACCCTGAGGAAAACAGTGATTGATCATCTCGAAGGTCTAGTTCAGGGGTGTCAAACTCGCAACGTCATGTGACGTGTTGCGATGTATCGCGACTTTTTTTCCACTGCCTGCAATGGGGTAGGCGCGGTTTCAGCATGACGCATCTGGCCTGCGGGCTGGCAGTTTGACACCCCTGGTCTAGTTCATAGCAATGCATTATAGACATGTCTATGGTCATAATACTACGAATATTAGAATAGTTCTGTGGGGAAAATTGAAAAATATTTTGATCTTATTTACATGTATATAGTAAAGACTAGAGAAACAGATGGGCTGGTGGCCTGAAGAACCTTTGTATAATTGTTTGTTTTATATAGTAGGTTGTATAAAGGTCTTGGACACTGCAGCATGAACTGAGGTTTTCAATAACAACAGATTGGATAATATTGTTGTATTGCATTAGTGTAGAAGCAGAACGAGATCTCTGCTATTGCAGATGCCTTTGGACTCTTAGAAAAATTGTTCTGCATTCTGGTATGTTGTACATTTGGGAGTTTCTCTGAATGGATGATAGAGTTATGGTAGATTCTTATGTTTCCAGAGTTAGGCTGTGTGCTGAATTTCTGCAGGGGGTTAAGCCTTGGAAAGATTATTTTCATTTTTAGTAAATGGTTTTGTTGCAAAATCTAGTTCCTCACCCATCAAAATCAGGTGAACATGCAAATGGGTTGAATTGATGCTGAGATTCAATAATGGTTTGGATTAAAGTTAACAGCAAATTCAGTCCCCAAAAGTTAAATGATGCTGCTATGGGAAGTGATGTTTTGCTTATCACGAATGGTGCTTCATGCCTCCATTAAGAAACAAATTCTTCACTTGGAATTGTTACTAGAGTGGCTTTTCACCCCTTGGAGTATAACAAAGTTATCGGCTGTCTCAGTAGCGAGTCGCTAGAACTGATATTCAAAATATCTTCCAGAACAGTGAAATAATTATTCACTTAGGAATAACTTGCCCTGAACACCAAGGCTGAGTGGTAAATAGGACATGCTATGACAAGGCTTTCTAAGTGAAGTGAGTCCTTGCTTTAGCAATAGCATTCATGCTCTTTCATGTACCTGCTATGGCTTCCTCTTAGAAAATGAAGTAAACAACCAATATAATGTGGATTCTGCTCAAGAATATTAGGATTATTATTTAAAAGTCTTGATGGCAATCATTCTTCCAAGATCCAATCTGCCCATTTGGCTAACAAGGATTTTCTTGGTCTAGTAGGGTTCTAACCTATCTTGCCAGGATTGGATAGAACTATTCCTGTCAAACTGTTAGATAGACATTCCCTGATCTCTCAGACCCACCAAATTGGATCTCTCATTCTGATACAGCATGCTTAACTTAGTAATTGGTGCCGAACCAGAAGGGTTGAATAGAACTTTCTTCCTAACTGTGTAGGAAGAAAATGGAGAAGATGCTGAATGTTCTGCCTAACCTCCAGCCCTCTGCAGGCCAGACCCACAGAGTCTTTTTCCATTCAGCAGACTCCTAGAGTTTCTATTGAAGTGGTTTAGTCATAAATGCTTTCTGCAGAGGCAGTCGTCCAGTTTCCTGGCTTCAGTGAATGATGGGATACGAGGGGGATGGTTTGGTAGGGAAAGACTGAGACGTGGAAGAAACAGTAAGCTAAATTCACTAAAGCTGATAATTAAAACCAAAAGCAGAGGGAAAAGAGAAGAATTCACTTCCGCCAAGGTAGAAATCTTGAGCTACAAACTACAGAGGAGGAAATCTATTATTTTAGCACCACAGAAAATTTAGCAATGAGCCAGGTACTGAAAGCCAAAGTCTGTAGGCAGATTATTAATTTGAGTTTCTTATCATGAATCATAGTTACCAATTGAAACTTAAGAGGAGCTTGAATGTGCATGTTTCAGTTTGATCACACTACTAAGAAGGCAGAATTGGTCCATTTGAGGGATTTCCCTTAGTTTTCATGAGCGTCAGAATTCCTGTTCCTTAGTCTTATTTTTTTCCTTTGAGAAATGTAGCAAATGCTATTCTTCCACATCAGGGAGGCATATGTATATGGATTATAGATCGAGAAGTATAATTGGTATATCCTGTGACATAGAGTGTAAACCAAAGTTGAGTAATAAAATATTGTGATATACAAAGATAGCAATTAAATTGTATGGATTTTATTAGACAAAAATGATACAAATTTGTGGCCTCAGCAGAAAATAATAAAATATTGAGTGACTCAGCCCTACATCTTACCACTGCTTTGCAGCTGCCTCTTTGCTCAAAGTCTTATTAAATGACTGTTCATCATATTATTTTTACCTTTCAGTCTGCAATAAGCATGGATTAGTTTCACCAATGAAAGTTTTAAATCATCTTGATTCTTTTCTCTCTTTAGCTATGTAAAATCTGTGTGATTGTGTGTGTATAAATATCTGAAAGCTTAAGCTAAGATGTATTGAAAGAAAAATCTTCATCAGGGTCCAGTCCAAGCCGGGAATAAAATGGAGACTGCTTTAGAAAGAAAGTTGTAGTTTATTGAAGAGCAGAGCCAGACAGAAATGTGGCTCTGGGAAAGCTGACCACATGTAGCTGGGAGTGGTGGGTTTTTACCTTCTTGGCAATGGTGGGATTCAAATATGTGAACAACTGGTTCTCTGTGTGGAGGCCGCTTCCGGAAGTCCGTTCTGGGCCTGGGCAACAAAAAAATAGCTACGGGTTCTGCTGAACTGGTGCAAACTGGTTGAATCCCACCACTGCTTCTTGGGCTTTTGTGTTTGAGTTTGTTTCCTGTTCCTGTGGCATGAACTTTGACCCGAGCTTTTGAGCATGTCCTTTTGGTATTCTGATGGTGGTGGGTTAATCCTATTATGTCCTAAAGGTCATGTTTTTAGAGTTTGGGTGGGGGATGTAGATTTTAGGGGTCTTTGTCTTTCTAATCTCATCAGCTCCAAGCTTCCTGGCCCCAACCTTTCTGAATAGGATTATCAAATCTGCATGTCTACAGACCAGGCCTCTGCCTAGTTTCTGCTTGGGGCTATTAAGAAAATCTGGGCCTGCTTTTCTGCCTTTAAGATCCTTTGGGGAAATATAATATTCTGCCTTTTAATATTCCCAAAATATTTCTTTCTCTGGGGGGGGGGGGTGCTGTCCTCCCACAGATGACTCCAATTTACCCCAACTTAGGCTGCTATTTAACCAAAGTCTTAACTCTCTATATCTCAACCTGAAACACTCACCATCTGGGGTTGATACAGTGCAGATTTACTATAACAGATGGTATTCCTTCCTTACACATTTTGGGGAAAATCCAGCAATTTGACAGCACCATGTTAGAAAAGGTTGGATTGGAACGACCCTGAATTGACCTTACTCAGCCGTTGAATGTGGAGTTCTACTGACTAAGCTGCTTTCCTGTTTTCACCACAGCGGTGCTAATACCACCAATGAATCACTGAATGAGAACAGTCTCATCCAAACTGTGCTGGGAAAGAGTCTTTAGGGCTATGATTATATGCTGACAGACATTTCTGCTACTGCTTTGGGATTTACAATAACCCTAATCCTGTGAGATTTCCCCTATCAGGCAAATATGAGAAAACATCCCCTATATTGAGCTAAAGGTATGTTCTTCCAAGACTTTGAAATGGTATGAGGTCCATCCTGAGGTGAAAGCAACTATAGAGGAAATGAGGGGGAAATGAGAAAGTATGGAAAGGGTTAAGCTTTCTCTTCTACAGCTGCCATATTTACCACTGCATTTTGATAATAAATCATTCTGACAAATTAATTTGTCAAAAGCCTCATGCCTTGTAAGGCCAAACTCTTAGTACTTGCCTGTATTCTTGAATGTTGTTCCGCGGCTCCATTCTTTGCCATTTTTTAAATATGTGGGTTGTATGATGGACAGGGAGTCGGGATAGGGGGTGAAAGGGTATTTTCTTCATTATAGATTACTTCTTTTCAAAATAAGAGGACCAAGAGGAATACCAAGAGGAGTGTGAAGAAAATAGTGTGGGCTTGGCTTTTTTTTTGGTGTGTGTGTGTGTTTTGTTTTGCTGTGCCTTGAGAGCTCAAAATTAGGAAGCTTTGCTTTGCTTTCTTATCACATGTTCTTAATTCTCTTAGTATAACAATGAACCAATATATCTGTTTGGGAGTCTTAGAGGGGAGCAGGAATTGGCTAACCCTTCTAAGCTAAGCAGGACTGGGCATGGGGAATATTTGGATGGGAGGATACCTGGGAAACTTGGGGTTATCAGCTAGGTAAGAAACTGGAAGTTGTTGGCAATCTGCTTCCATATTTGTACCAAAAATCTACATGGCCATATCCGTGGAATCACCAAGAGTCAAGCTCAACCCAAAGGAGATTTGACTTCTGCCCTGCTTCCATTTTTTTGTACTCACAGTCAGAATAAATACCTTGTCTCATTCTAACAATTGTGAAAGATTTGTTGCTGATCCAGCAAAGGCATTAAGCAGTGAACTTAGTTATTTGTTAAAGAATGCTATCTGTTTACTTTTAGTTCTCTGAAACCAGGTGACAGTCATCCCCAAGGATCATAATCTCAATAGCCTTTTTTAAAAAAAAGAAATCTCACTGATTTGGGATTATAGTCATAATCAAGTTAAACAGTCATTTTAGTTTAGATCCATGGAACCTAAAGAGGTCTTGTGGGCCTGAAACATACATTTAGAACTTCCTAGCTTGTTTAGGTAAGTTTATGGCCTGCTATTCCCCTATTCAACAGCAGAAAAATGGTTTGAAACAATAGCGGGTTGGGAGGAAGAAGGGAAGGCAAATGGTGAAATGTGTATTGCAGTGTTTTGCAGTCCTTTTATTTGGACATTGTGTCCAAATGTCATAGCCAAGTATGTAAGGTTGGTGCTTGCATCATGATGTCACAACACACATTGTGTCATTTTGACAAAATCTCATTGTAGGAGATGATCAGGCTGAGCCTGAGGGAGGGGTCAAACGCGTCATCAGTCATGAGTCCCTTTGCGCCCACAAGAGATCTAAGTTCAGCCCACCTTGAATTCCTTTCTATTCTTAACTCCTGCTAATTTCCCTTGATTGTTAGTAGTTCAGATTCTTGTAGAGAGCTTAAACTTACAATAAATCTTTATATGCATTTGATCTCCTGATTTCCCTGGTGCTAACACTCATGTTGCTATATAGACAACCTGGATCAGGATCAGGCCTGCCAACTGTTCCATTTCTAGTAGATAGCAAATGCATATGGACATTGTTGCAAATAACGCAAAATTAATTAGTTTTCAATCTCAATCTAATCCATACAGATAAAGGGTAGCATTTGACCCCCTCCAGACTACATGGATATATCAATGTACTTTTCTGCATGTCTTGTGCCCAAATATTTTTTAACTTTACAAGTCAGTCTACAATTCTGGAGTCCCCTGTGTTCTCCTTTTTAAAGCCTAATCAGTCCTGCCAAGGTAGAGTAGCTGCTGACACCTGCTAAATTGGCATTGATCAAAATGGCAAGTTCTTAAACAACAATCTATGCAACTTTGTCATTGTTTCCTTACTGAAAATGATGGTGGTATCATTTAAAAAAATAACATTAAGCAGCAGCAACCTGCATATAGGTTGTCTATTCACATCTGACTGGTTATTAGGACCTAAATAGACATTTAATCTGATCCAGAGGTGTTCCTCTTCTTAGGCTGATATGTAAATGAGCAGACTATATCTCTAAGGCAGGGGTCTTCAGATTTGGCCCTTTTATGACTTGTGGACTTCAATTCCCAGAATTCCTCAGCCAGGCACGCTGGCTGAGGAATTCTGGGAGTTGAAGTCCACAAGTCATAAAAGGGCCAAGTTTGAAGACCTCTGCTCTAAGGTCTTGATTACCCAGGCTAACAGACAGATCCAAAGGTCTTCAAAGAAGAAAATGAATGGAACGAATGGAATTATTTTCCAGTTCAGTAAAGTTTTCCTATCTGATTGCCTTGGGGAGTTCATATTTGCCATAAGTAATGCCTCTCATGATGACACCATGATCTCATTCTAAATCTTCATCAGCAGGGAAGTATTTGCCTTTTTTTTCTATAGCACTATAGAAGGAGAGGAGGTGAAAAGTCTTTTATGTGTCTGGCATAGCAGCAGGGATTTGCTGCTTTATATCACTAGGTTTAAACTGGAAGGTAAGGAAAATTCCCTTAAGTGTAGACGAAAGAAAATTGCCCTTAATTCCAGCAAGGCTAATGTACAGTAATCACATCTCCAAAAGCTCATCACCCTTTAACTGCATGTGACTGAGAAATAGGCTGTGGAAATGGGAGAGATTTTTTTTTTTTAAAAGGGGGTGCATATAATTGGTTGGTCATTGTGTGGCAGAACAAGGTCCTGAAATTGACTTCTTTGAAGATGCTCGTTTTCATGTTCAGGAGAAGAAGCTGGGAAGTGTTTGGTTTTGGTGCGGAGTTGGTATAATTCCACCCCATAATGAGATGGTCCCATTGGATGAAGCTAACAGCAAGAATTTCATTCTTTAAATTCACTGTTCAAATTAATCAAATGTTTCCCAGGAGTTTGTCTTGCATTGGCTTCTGTTTCGCTGAGCTTCTAGACAGGCAGAGAGCAATGTTATTTTGTAAGGAATCTGAGAAGAATTAGATGTGTCTTTCGCACAATGACTAGGACTGAAAAAGATGCTGGAAGAGTTTTATATCTTATAACCAGCTGCAACTTTGAATTTTACTTTTTTTAGGCTTACTGATTAAAATCCTGAGTTTCTCTTTTTTTAAAAAGGCATTTTCTTTACAAAAATGCAAGGTTGAAGACACGTGGTAACTACATCTTTATTAGTATAACTTTCTGCAATGGGTTTCAAAACCAATCAAGAGTAATAATAGATTAACAAGTCTTCTGCAATATGGCCCCTGGCTGGGTTGGACTTCATTTTCCATCATCCTCAACCTATGTGGCAGTCAGTCCATTCCCTCTGGAAATCATGTTCCTAATTTCCAAAAGCTCAGTATATTTTAAAAAAAGAGCATAAAACCTAATCAGCAATACATAGAACATATACCTGCTTTTGGCATATATACAAAATATAGGGTCATGTAGTAAAAACATAGAAACCAAACAGTTCTTCTTGATCCCCCTTTTCCTTACTCTGTCCTCTATAAATCATTGCCAATTTTACTGAACAAATGGAAAATAAGTAGTGATAATTTTGTACAGTGTTCTTCAGTGGCTTGAAGAGAAATTAATATAGTTGTTGTTACTTTCAAGCATCTGGAACTTCCATTAAAAACAAATGGAATTATTTCTGGATAAATGAGGTAAAAGTTAAGCTGTAACTCTCCAGCAACATGGTATTCCTGCTTGGGAGTATCCAAGGTCATTAGAAAGACAGAATCTGAGGAGGGTTTTTTTTTGTTTTGTTTTGGAAGTTATAGGTTAGCTACATATTGGAGCAGGATTTAGTGTTATGAGCTGAAGCCAGAGGGATGTATTTCCACATACTATAAATGGGGATTTAGGTGATGGTGTCAAGAAGTTTTAATATTGTATTGAGTTTTAAGAAGCTCTAGCAAATATTCATAGTTAAAATGTGGTACTCTAGTTCACAGGATACCCACTGTGACAAAAATCCTCAAAACTTGTCATTAAGTAGGATCATGTGAAGATAACGCCTATTTTTGGTTATTTTCTAGGTTTTCTAGGCATGCCATATATGTCAATTCTTATGCTTAAGGTTTATGGACATCTAATTAACCTGTTGTGATAGGCTGGTATTTAAACTTGGATATTGCAATACTTACAGGATCTGAATACTGAAATATTTTTTTGAATGTGTCGAATTTGTGTTAAATGAAATTTTAGCCATTCATTTGCTGCCATCTGGTGTTCAAATGTAAGAATTTCATACTTACAGTATACCCTTGAATGGAGTGAAATCTACAGTAATTGCTAATAATCCAATTTGAACTCAGGATGATGAATTGTGGATTTCTTAGCAAAGTTGCATTGAAAATACCAAAAGCAACATCTTTCTGAGGTTCTGCCCTTAAAGAATTGACTCTATTTCCTTAACGTACCATTTTTTAAGCAAAATAATTCTATCAATATCTGACAACACATGGAAGAAAGAGTTAGAGGTAGAAAATAGCCTTTGTTTATTACTATATCATATTTCATATTGATATATTTCAAATAGCCTGTTGCCCAACTTTTATCACTGAGAAACAAAAACATTTTAGGAGAAATGCCTAAATGCCAAGTTAAGTTTTGCTTCCCCCCCAAAAAAAAATTTCAAAGGTTCCTGCTTGCCTTTTCCCAACCAATTTTTTTCCCTGCACTGGTTTCCTATTTTTATTTTTAAAAATCTACAGCAACATGCATAGTGTTTTTTGCACAGTTTTATATACAAAAATACATAGAATAATAGACTTGAGGTAGGACATGGATAATTCAGAAGAGAAATGTTCTGTATTATTGGATTTTGTTGTTTGTTGTTAGATGCTTCCATTGAGACAACTCTAACCACTAACATGCAAAAGACACTGTGATCAATTCCATTTCTCCCTTTCATGCATTTTCAATGCTAAAAAAAAAAAGAAATGGGAAAAAATATGGTGGAAATATGTAACACTGCACCCTTCCTATAAAACTCTCTAAACCAGGGGTGTCAAACCGCCGGCCCATGGGCCGACTGCACCATGCCAAAACCACGCCCACCCCATTGCCGGCAATGGGAAAAAAGTCGCGATATGTCGCGACACGTCACGTGACGTTACGAGTGCCTTGTGGCTTCTGCAATGCAATAGGGATATTTTTATAAAAGTCCTTATCGGCCATCCCTTTCTCTTAGCTGCCTAGTGTCCTAAATTGTCTTCTGCATTCCAGAGTCATAGAGGAAATAAATACATATATAAATCATTATTGGTGGCCACAGTCCTGAAATGACATAGTCATTTGTTGCTGTTGTTAAATGTTATTATGTGCTTAAAATTATACTACAATATTTTATCACAGATCATTTTGAAAGCTTTGCCAAAAAATAGTTATAGATTGCAGGTAGTCCTCGACTTGCAACAGTTCACTTAGTGACCGTTTGAAGTTACAACGGCACTGAAAAAAGTTACTTATGACCGTTTTCACACTTATGACCGTTGCAGCATCCCCATAGGGACGTGATTTACATTCAGATGCTTGACAACTGACTCATATTTATGACGGTTGCAGTGTCCCAGAGTCATGTGATCCCCTTTTGGGACCTTCTGACAAGCAAAGTCAATGGGGAAACCAGATTCACTTAATAACCCTGTTACCATTTTAAGAACTGCAGTGATTCACTTAACAAACGTGGGGAGAAAAGTCATAAAATGCGGGAAAATTCACTTAACAAATTTCTCACTTAACAACATACATTTTGGGCTCCGTTGTGGTGGTAAGTCACGCACTACCTATATAAAAGTAGTTGCCCAATGTCTATTGGGGTGGGCAGTAATAACAAATTTAAATACCACTCCTACTAATAATAATATAACAAATTTAAATAATAATAACAAATTTAAATAATACATGCAACTGAGGTAATTATTTCTGTCATCTTTAGGGCAAGTATATGTTCAGGAAACATTGCAACAATCCTTTCTTCTGCTTTTACGTATGAAATTATATATCAGTTCTGCCACTTGATATTTCTGAGCAAGAATTGAGATAAATATATTTAATTCTTCCATTTGTAGGCTATGGTGAGAAGGAAGCTGGTATAATCGCAAGATGCAGATGGCATAGTATTCCCTCAGGCAAGAAAGTGCCTTTAGCCAATATCTTCAGCTGACATCGCTTCACTGAAAACAAAACTTAAGTTCTTTACATGAAGGTTTAACCGGTAGGTGTTTTCTGTTATTCTTTCAGTTTTGGCATCCCTGGTGAATTTAATGGGCTTGAATCCCTTTCCCCTAACATTTTCAGCGGGTGGTTATGAATGAGGAAAGAAAGAGGTTTTAAAGAAGGGCACCAAGCGGAGAAGAAAAAAGAGACAGCTAATTTCTGAGTGGACACTGATTGTCGGTTAGAGGTAGGAAGCCAACTCAGAATCTATCTTCTCTAAAGGCCCCAAAGAACTCTCATCAAGTGACTGGCACGTTCCTTTTGATTGCTAGTCAATAAACTCAGAAGGAAGCAAGTAAAAGGCAGTCTTATACCTCTGACTTATCAGCAAGAAAACCTTGATTACTAAATTGAAATAAATAAAAAGACAGCTTTGATAAAATCGAGCTGGGCATTTCACTGAAGGGTTACTGTCTTCTACTGGTTTTTAGGTATCATTTCATTAAAAGACAACTTGTTTTTTTTTTAGTTAAATAGTTCCCACCATCATTGTTTTCTTGTAACATTTGTATTGAAAATCCAGACTGCACTACCCATCATCTCTGAGCCAACTCATTATTTGGATGTGGAATATTATGTAACCAACAGCACCATCCCTGTAAAAGAGGGAAATGCCAGCAAATTTTGGTAAATTACAGGTAGTCCTTGACTTATAACCATAACTGAGCCCAAAGTTTCTGTTACTAAGTGGGATAGTTGTTAAGTGAGTTTTGCCACATTTCAGGACCTTTCTTGCCACAGTTGCTAAGTGAATCACTGCAGTTGTTAAGTTAGTAACCCAGTTGTTAAGTAAATAGGGCTTCCCCACTGTCTTTGCTTGTCAGAAGGTCTGACAAAAGGTGATTACATGATCCTGGGACATTGCGACCATCATAAATATGATCCAGTTGCTAAGCGTCCAAATTTTGATCACGTCACCATGGAGATGCTGCCATGATTGTAAGCATGAAATCCTTTTTCAGTGCTGTTGTAACTTCAAATGGTCATTAAACTGGTCATTCAAGTACAAAAAATCCTTAGGAAAGGCAAATTTAAAAGAACATGATCTAAAGCAGGGGTGTCAAACTGGCGATACATCATGTGACGCGATCGAGTTTGACACCTGTGATCTAAAGCAAACCCCAAATAGACTGGGTCTCTCAGGAAACATGGAATTCCGGATGTCTGTTGGGTGGGGAGAGAAAATCAGGAGAGAAGGAAGTGAATGGAACAGAATATTGTTAAAGGGATACGATTTGATTGCTTAGAAGCCTCAAAGGAAGAATTCCAAATTTTGTTCCATGTCCTGCTTGTGAAATTCCTGACATATAACAAGTACTGTCCTCTAACTTGCAGCTCCCTTCCAAAGGATACTGACAAGCTGCTTGTGACTCCCAGACTGCAATTTTTGCATTTTTGCTTATCATATCTTCAGATTAACAAAACACAGTTCCTATTGTCATACAATTGAACCAAAACAAACCATATTCTGTCTCAACACACAATGGCTTACTTCATGCAATACAGTGATCGGGTTACCACATTCTGCTCATCCTTAGAAGAAAATGGAGGGGCTTATCTGGGAGCTGAATCAGGATTTCTCTTGCCCAAAGCAAGAATTGTGTCACTATCTAGGAAGCCCAATCAAAATAAAAGGACACAACAACTTTTCCTACTACAAAAGCAAACCTTATACTATTTGCTTTAAGAGTATACAGGTAGTCCTCAACTTACAACAGTTCCTTTAGTGACAATTTAAAGTTACAACAGCACTGAAAAAGGTGACTTGTGACCGTTTTTCATACTTATGACCATTGTAGCTTCCCCACGGTCAGGTGATCAAAATTTGGATGCTTGGCAAGTGACTCATATTTGTGACAGTTGCCGTGTCCCGGGGTCACGTGATCACCTTTTGTGACCTTCTTATAAGCAAAGTCAATGGGGAAGCCAAATTTGCTTAACAACCATGTTACTAATCAAATAACTGCAGTGATTCACTTAACAACTGTGGCAAGAAAGGTCATAGAATGGACAAAATTCACCTAACAAATGTTTTACTTAGCAACATAAATTTTGGGCTCAATTGTGGTCGTACATCAAGGATTACCTATAGTATGCTTTGGGAGAAAAACCAGAAAAAAATAAAGATTTTAGAGAAAAATCATAACAGTCTGTAATTCAGATTTTTTTTGGGTCCTCTGGGTGTCTGCGGGCTACAATTCCTTAAAGGCCTTTTGCTTGCTACGATGGAGGCACTGAGTTCCACTCTCCACCACTTGGGGCTCAAGCAGTGGTGGGATTCAGCCGGTTCGCACCACTTCGGCAGAACCGGTAGTTAATTTTTTGTTGCCCAGGCCCAGAATGGACTTCTGGAAGCAGCATCCACACAGAGAACTGATTGTTCACATATTTGAATCCCACCACTGGACTCAAGGCATTGTACCCAAAGCCGGCCAGATGACCTCAGCATGTGGGACAGAGGCAAAAGCAACAGCAATCCCACCAAGCTCCTTTTCTCATGCCCAGCAATAAAATGTGATTTTAAATTAGGTGAATTAATTTTATTACTCTGTTTGGACAGCCAAAATCTACAGACACCCAATGTGCAGTGCATTTAGAGGACAAAAAAAAAATCTGAATACAGACTGCTACGATTTTTCTCTAAAATCTTTTTTTTTTCTCCCAAAGCATACCGTGTTTCCCCAAAAATATGACCAGGTCTTTTTTTTTTTTTTAACCTCCAAAAGAGGCACCAGGTCTTATTTTCAGGGTAGGCCTTACTTCACCTGTGGTACCAACAGCCCCATCCAGCTGGTCCACTTCTTCTGGGGCCGAAGTTTTGCAGCTGCATTCAGGCCTGCATTTTGCAGTCAGTCCTTTCCAGAAGGCCTAAGCAGCCGAGTACCGAGCTATGGATTCCATAGCACCATAGCTTGGTGCTCGGCTGCACAGGCCTTCCAGAAAGCCCTGTGACTGAGAAATGCAGGCCTGGCTGCAGAAGGGGCCTCAGAAGAAGAAGTGGGCCGGTAAGGAGAGGCCTGGCTGCAAGGTAAGTGGGTGCGGGGCAGGTGGGGCAGCTCCACCTCCCCACCCCCGCCCTAGCTTGATTTTTAGGTGTGTGCCTTGCCCCAAAACTAGGACTTATTTTTGGGATAGGGCTTATATTAGGCTCACCCCCCAAAATCAAGCTAGGGCTTATTGTTGGTGTAGGCCCTACTTTTGGGGAAACATGGTACAGGTAATCTTGATGTACGACCACAATTGAGCCCAAAATTTATGTTGCCAAGTAAAAGATTTGTTAGGTGAATTTTGTCCCATTCTATGACCTTTCTTGCCACAGTTGTTAAGTGAATCACTGCAGTTATTCGGTTAATCACATGGTTGTTAAGTGAATTTGGCTTCTCCATTGACTGCTTTGACTTTGAAATGACCACTTCACCTTGCCTTAGGGCTGGTTTTGGCACATATACGTTGCTTTTACATAGAAAACAAGAGCTGAAGATTTTATGAATACAGCTATCTTGGCCCACAATTTATCTTAAGATGTTTATTTTTGCCAAATCCAAACTTTACAGTGGTACAGTTGGCTGTTCTCATTTCTCCAGCCATGCTGCGTGACTTCTTGAACACTTATGGATCCAAGGTTAGTCTGTCATTGTCTATCTTTATGTTCCTTTGTTGAGTTAATGTGCATATTTGTATGGCATTTACATGCACAATTTCATAAAAAAAAGAAGGAAGTCTGAGATAAACAGAAGAACACTGACATCCCCTAAATGCCGCTGAAGATGTTACCTAGCCTAGTAACAAAATGTTCAGAAATCAACCCACAAGCTTGGAGAACGAACCTTCACCCTCATCCTACACCCAAGCTACAGATACTCGCCACTATTGCGTATTGCAGGAGCCGAATGACACAGCTGATCAGAGTGGGGATTTTTTCTTTAAAATGATAAACTTTGCATAGGAAAAGATAACTAAACCTTCATTTGTGCTGAAGTATAAATTTGCTTACAGATGTAAATATTTGAAAAACATTAACAAAGCTTTACACCAAAGGCCGGTCTGCATTAATGCAGAACTTAGAATAGTTGCTGGTCAGTTGCCAAGGGTACAGTCTGTAAATAACTGAAGCATTCCTTCCCATCATTCTTATTCAAGGTCAAATAAAAGATCACAAGTAATCTGCAATACTATGGAGCAAAGGTCATAGGAAGGAATTTAAAAAGCAAGCCAAAGCGATCTACTTACTTTGGAAAATGTAAGTGGAAACAGTTCTATCTTCATATCTAAGCTTCAAGGTTTTTGCCCGGAGAAAAGTTATCAAGCCAAATAAGGAAAATGTGTTTTCAATTCCTGTAGGAATTTCTTGAATGCCAGAGATGGGACATCTGCCACATGTGACAGGTGGGTTTCATCAGTCATTCCTCTGTTCTAGGGAAACCTGTAGATTTCGGGACAAGCAGACAGAACAGGCTGATGTCTTCTAAATAAAATTCTCAGCATCTCACCAGAGATGGATCTACGGGAGCATTACATTTCATATGTTACAGATGGAACACGCAGTGTGTGTGTCAACCTATTTCTCTGGCTGCTGCTTTCCCACAAAATCTGGAACTTTTCCTATTAGTGCTTGGTGGGATTTGTTTCTTTTAGGCAATTAGAACTTTTGCCTACTGCTGAGCAACATTATTCTTATTTTTAGGACACTACTGGGGAAAGGGGCATGCAGTATATAAGAAAATCAAGCTGGGGAATTTTCGGTATGGATTGTGAAAGGAGGGATTGAAATTGAATTGTGATATTGACAAGACAGGAAAGTGTAAAGGAAAATGTGCATTGATCCTAGTTTTTTTTTTCATGAGATTATCTTGCAGGAAAGGATACATTTCTTTTTCAAAAGGGAAAAATTACAATCTGTAAAGAGTTGCAGACCAAACACTGGCCCCTCAAAACCTTCAGGCAAACAGCAATTGCAAACTAGAGAGGCATTGTTCTTTGTTGATTAAAACATGACTTTTTCTCTAGCACTTCTTCCTGCTCTGACAGTTAAGAAGTGCACATATTGTGGTCAATTTGATATGTACCTACCAAGTAACACCTGAAAGCATCAGGCTAGAAACCAGGAGGTCATGAATTCAAATTCCAGCTGGGTGACTTTGAGCCTATCAATCACTCTTAGCTCTAGGAAGAAGACAAAGGCAAATCATTTCTGAAAATCTTGCCAAGAAAACTGCAGGCTCTAGGCCAGATAATTGCCAAAAGCCAAGAATGACTGAAGGAACAATAAATAAATAAAAGCACATATGATACTTATCTGGGATCAATCCTATTCATTATTCTTTCTGATATTCATATATTTATTGAGCAAGATTTCTATGTCAACTCAAGTACAGGATTCTGGGTAGCTTGCAGAGATTTAAAAAAATCACCAAAAGTATAAAATTAGCTATACAATATTCTTGGGAATACCTCAAGGGTGTCCAGTATTTGGGAGCAAAAGCAAAGAACAAAATTGTACCCTTTCTCCAAATGCTTACAATGTTTTTGCTTTGCTTTCCTCAATTTCCTCCAATTCTGTAATTGGACGTCTGCTCACTTAAACCTGCCAGGTAATCTTTCAGGCAATCTTCCCTCATTTTAGAGTATGAAATATGTATTATGACTGTAGCGAAAAGATCTTCCCTGTATCTTTTCTCTCTCCAAAATGTTCAAATTACAGTGGATAAAATAAGTCTGAATTATTTTGCTAGAAGGAACATTGAAATTACAGGGTAAATGATAAACGCACAAACAGATAGATATATGATGATGCTACCAGCCTGATAATACAACATTTGCAGGAATGTTAATAAGTTCAGCACACCAAGAAACCAACTCTTCACTCTTGAGCTACATTTCTTTTCTATTATTGGCGATAAATGGTAACGTACTGGCACAAATTCACTGCAAGTAAAGTAATAAAATATGGCTTCTGACAATGCTATACAAAGTGAATATAAGCTTTTGTTCAACCCATCGGCTTCAGCAGATGGCAGTATCTGGCTGATCTTGCCTAAGCTCAGTAACTGAGCAAGGCTGATGCTCTATGGGAGATCAAGAATCGCCAGACTGGAAAAATCTGTTCAGTTGAAAAACATGTACGTGTACAGAAAGGACAGGGAAAATAAACTGAATTGAATTGAATCCTCTTCTGTATTGACATCCAGGATACTACTGTACAGAGATGTCACCAGTAGAATTTTTACCTTTACAACTCAGTTTTGTTTTGTTTTTAAATTGGGGGCTTCTTACAGTCCATTGTTTCCTCTTAAACCTGCAAATTTAGCCAGCCTTTACATTTATATAGCACTGTATATAGTCAGAGCTGGTAATATTTTCAGTCATTTGGATGTTGTCAGGGTATCTTATATATGGGATGGCTTGCAACCCTCTCCCCCCTTTTTTAATGTCCAAAACATCTTGGCAATTTTGTGAGACGTAAGGCAATTTTTAAAGAAAAAAACCCAAATAATTTGGGGATCTGCATACAGTATCTTACAGCACTATGGTGCTCCTGGAAAGTGCATTGCTAACTCCTGCCTTCTACTAACACTATTTGTAGATTCATAATTAAAAGACAAAATGATTGAAGTAAACCAACCTTAATCTGAACCAGTATTTTTTGGTATCAGTAACTTTAAGATGCGTGGACTCCAACTCATGTTGGCTTGGGAATTCTGGGAGTTGAAGTCCACACGCCTTAATGTTGAGGTTGAGAAATACTGATTTAGAGAGAGGCTTCTGCAATGGGGTGTCTTCCATCTGTCACCATACATATGCTATTGGCAGCATCTGCAGAAAGTGCTCGGTGGGTTGCACAAACCTCAGTACTGACATATAAATAACAAATGGCCATAGTGAATAGCATGTAATTCTGCCTGCACTTTGTAATTAAAAAGGGACCCTTCCAGACTGGGCTCCTGTGTGAGGCTTATGGGGACATGGAAGCATAGTGATGTGAGTAAGGATGCATTGAACCTAGAAGTCATAACCAGGGCTGGCTCTAGACATTTTGATACCCTCAGCAAAGTCATATTCTGGTGTCCCCAATGGTTTGATTCACCTTCTGGTTTTGTTAGGAATTTCAAAAAGGTTCAGAGTTTCTTGTTTCTTTTTTTTTCTTTGAGTTTTTGAGCTACACTTATGATTTTCAGCCGAGGCATTTTTTTCCCTTTTCTCAGACATTTTCACCCTATTTACCCAATACACAATTTCAATTACATTGGCAATCTATTGTTGTCACATGGCAACAATTCTGCAAAATTATATTTAATCCCCCACATCACAATGTGGTGTTACTGCTTTTCACTTTTTAATTGTGATTTTGAAAGTCTTTTCAGTTTTGCTGCCCCCTAAAATTTGGCAATTCTAAGATCTACTTGGCCTTAGCCTAGAGCTGGCCCTGGTCATAACCCTACATCAGGAAAGTTAGTAGAAGTGGATGCTGAAACGTCTTTCTGCTGGAACTCTACCCCACTATTCTTGGATGTATTATGGCAACTATCTTGATTTAAACATGAACATTGCATGTAATCACTTGCTGCTGCTTCTCTGGCTCATAAAACTATACAAATACATCTGGGTAAAGCAATTGCAAACATAGTCCAATGTATAAAGATAGAACAAAGTTATCAAATTGCTACACTATACTGACTCCAAATGCCAAGAGCTGGCATTCAGCACTTTACATATGAGACAACAATTGACAGGTCTAATATTTCTTAGCAAGAGCTAAAATATGTCTCTGAAAGTCAGCCTCCTTTTTGAGATAAAACCCTTGTGCGGCTTTCTCCCAAGCAAGATCAGAAATGCCTTCAGAAAGCAGGAAGGGGGGCATGATTTGGGGAAGGTGGGGGGGAACTGTCCAGTCTACCAAATAGTTTCTTGTGTTCCAATGGCAGTAACAGCATCCTTGGCAGGAACAGCATCTTCTCATATATTGCAAAAATCAAATAGGTAGGAGAATTTGTAAAAATGCTCTTGCTCCTCCTTGAGAAACGAGACTCAAAACCTTGTGGTTATTTTGAGTAATAACCTGGGAGGAGTCCCTTTTTTGTATTGTTTTGTTTTAGGATCACGAAGAATTCTTTCTTCAGAAGGCATCACCATTGCGGCAAGCACTTGGAGCTATCTGCTGCCCGATTGCATTCCAGTTTTAGCTGATTGCGGTAAAAATCAGTTTCTTTTTGCCCCAGCGAGTTTCTGGCAGCTCCCCTAGTTGCTATTTTTGAAATTTGGGGCAATTAGGTTTATTTCTGCTGTTGAAGGAAAAGTCTTCTTCATGGTTCAGTCCAAGCCGGGGATAAACAACATGGCTACTGCTTTAGAAAGAAGGTTGCAGTTTATTGAAGAAGAGAGCCAGACAGAAAGTTTGCTCTGGAAGAAAAGAGAGAGAGAGCACATGTAGGGAGTGGGTTTTTATACCTTCTTGAGCCTTTTGTTTGGAGTTGTTCCTGTGGCATGAACTTTGACCTGAGTCTGAGTGTGCCTTTCTGGTATTCTGATGGTGGTGGGTTAATCCTATTATGTCCCAAGGGTCATATCCTGCTTCCCTGGGGCTGTGGTTGATGACTCTTAGATTTTTGGTGTTGATTCTAGGGATCTTTCTTCCTAATCCCAGTTTCCTGACTCCAGTCTTTCTGACAAGATTATCACCTGCATTTTGCAAACTTGGTTTCTGTTTGGGATAGAGAGACTTGGAGGGGGGCAGGGTTGGTTTCTGCTTTTAAAATCCTTTAGGGAAATATATTCTGCCTTTTAAATATTTCCAATATTTCTTTCTCTGGGGGGGGGGGCTGACTTCCCACACTGCAAAGCCTTCATTTTCTTTGAACGTAAACACCGAGGGAAGCTAAACAAAAGGATATAAATAAGTTGAGAATCATCAATGGTGGACACATCAATTTAGAAGTCTCTTATTTACAAGGCTTGGAATACACTTCAGGCAAAATGACCATCCAATGCAGAAGCTGAGTCCTAATGCTGGGTTTGCAGAGATGGAAATAAAGATGTCTGGATGGGGTAGAGTTCCAGGGTTATCCATGCTGCTCATCTCAAAAGATTTGAACCATCCCATATGCATTTTTGTCTATGCTTAAACACTTGTTCCACTTTGCTATTTAGCAAAGCAGTTCTAAAAACAACTCCTTTTTTAGAATAGCTTTTTAAAATGCCTCTTATTGACTGTTATCAACACAAGTCAGACAGATGCAATTTTAAAAAAATCAAAGATAGGTGGGGAAAAGAACTTAGTTACTTGGCATCTATGTAGAAAATCACATTTAACATTCAAGTATGAAGTAAACAGATATGCTAGTAACCTTTTTTTAAGGAAGGTGAAAAACCTTTTCCAAAAATGTGTATCGGTCAGAACAGATTAAAAAAAAGGCAAAGAAATATTTTAGTGTATTTATTAACGGCTAAAACATAACAGATAGGATGAGCTTTACTTTTATTTCTTTAAGGTAACTCAGTGAGGACTGACATTTTTCCTTAAGAGCAATACAAAGAGAGATCAAAAATTAGATTTCTTTATGGTTCTCCAAAAATGTCAAAATAGCTGCAAAGTTGGATTTAAAGCATTTAAGAATATGACTTTAAGGAGAGGCAGAGGAATAGACATTTAGATGTTTTTAAAATGGTTTCTAGCTAAAGGATGGTATTTCAAAGATACTGGCAATTTTTAATTATCCCAAGGTATTTTCTGTGACAGAGGAATATACCCAAATCTCTTTGAAACAGCATGTTCATGTTTCCACAGATTTAATAGACATTTGAGTTAGAGCAACCACAGGATATGTGTGAATAATTAACCTACTTGCACATTTCTTCTAAGCTGTGGCTACAAATTATTTTTTGATGCTATTTTAATGAATCTTTTCCCAGTCAATATTTTGAAAGAATGTTACAACTTGCACTGAGAAGTGGAACGTGGTTGGGCTGAACTGTCTTTTAGGGGGGGAAATGGGGAAAGTGGATTCAAGTTATGATAAACAGAGGGCAGGCTTATATTAGTTTGGTTTGATTGACCAGGAGCTTCAGGAGAAGGAGACTTCGTGCTAATTGTGGAAGCCTTCCTTGATGTCCTGCAAGCTACTCGTTGCTTTGCAGTAGAAAGTGATCTCTGAAGGCAATGGAGGAAATGGAAAAAAAGAGGGAGAGGTTTTAGTTAAAATGTGGGTATAGCCTTCAAGACTGAAGTTAATTGTATGGGAAACTACTGCAGGATTATGCTGCTTGCCTGTCTGTTATAGTAGTCTATTCATTCCACTATGCTTTAATTTTGTATATATAGGCTTATTCAGTGCTTTTTTTGTAAAAAGAAAAGGTGCCGGAACTCACACATGTCATACAACCCACTTTGCCTACCCTACAAGGTTCCATCCAAAAAAGGTGCCGGAACTCCGTTCTGAGCGTTCTATGAGAAAAAAAGCCCTGGGCTTATTTGCAAATAAAATATATTACAAACAGCTAAGCAAATGTTTGACGCCCTTTCATTGAAAGGAAACCAAATGGTTTGTCTTTGCTAGTATGCATTCTCCAAGTAACAGGTTCTGTGAAGGTCAGCCAGCCAGCACAGGAGGAGTGTTTGAGAAAATTCAGAATTTCTTGAAAATTTGAAATTCAAGCTTTTGCAAGCAGCAAACCTCAAAAGAAAGGGTGAGCCAGTTCCTGCTGAATTCTTTGAAATAACCACTGAAAATTAACAGCACTGGGGAGGAATCTTTGTGGTTTCCTCACAACTGAGCTTTCTTTCGATTTTTGAACGTAAACTTGACAATTCTGTGAATTACCACACAGCTACAGTTTTGCTCCAAGGGGCATATGAAGTAGGAACTCTGCTTTCAGACTTCTGGAACCCAAAACATCTTTGGGATTCTCTCTTCCCTCAGCTTAAATTCTAGGAGAGAGATTTTTGTCGATGAATGTGGGGAAAAGAATTAAACACTTTCTCCTCAGTGTAATCCTAATTGTGACTTCCTCTCCACCTCAGTTAAACTTTAAGAGAGGGAAAAAAGAAATAAGCATATGTAAAAGTTATATTATTTGGAAAATGAAGGTTTAAGGGATTAGTGTGAAGGACAAGAGAATGGAAATAGTTTATAAATAAGGAAGTAACGAGAGCTTTTGCAGCTGTACAAAAAGGCTATTTACTAAGGCTGTGCATAGCCTTCTGACAAGGCAATTTGCAATGCAGAAAAAGCATGAAATATCTGAAATAGAACACAATAAATGCTATAAACTGCTATTGTTAAAATGATCAAGTTGACAGGACAAACGTCCCTAATTCTGGTACAGCACCATGCCAGACGTCATTCTCTTCATGAGCAGCAACATGTAGACATTCATTAAATTGGCTGGCTTATGAGTGCGATAATCAAGGTGTTTTTCTTATTTATACAGTACTATTAAGGCATGCCACCAGCAATGTCATCTTCCATCAACTGTAGAAAAACCTTTTCCAATTTGGGTATATATTGTTACTCTGCTCCCTAATGCTTCCTTCATAAAATCCATGTATCAAGAGACAGCCATTTAAGACTGGGGCAGCATAAACATAGATTCATGCACTTCTGCTGAGCACCATAAAAGATAGACTCAGGGCCCAAATTAGAGCATGAATCTGCTCTAAAGTAGTTCTAAAGTCAATGTGGAAACAAGAAACACGACTACATTCTTGTATTCATTCTGCAATGGTCCTATAAACATCCACTAAAACATTTTCTCTACTGTCAATCCAAAATGATCTCTGTTGCTTTGGAATCCATTTCTTGAAGGGGACAGGATATTTCTGGAGCCATTTAATTTTCAGAAACTTGAAAACAGTTTTTAGAACTTCCATTGTCCATCACTAAATGCTTCAGTTTTAGCAGACTGTTAATTAATTTGAAGACAAAATGCAAATAAACCTTCAGAAACCTGGCTAACATTTTGCAGTTGATATATTCTCTGTCTGCCTGCCTGCTGCCTGTCTGTCTATCAATCTATTATCTGTCAATCTATCTATCTTTATCCATCCATCCATCTATCTATCTATCTATCAAATTTCTATACTGCTCATTTCTAGGTGCTTTACAAATAAAATGATAATATTATATAAAAGCCATAATTTAAAACAAAATTAAAACAGAGTTAAAAAGAAAATTGCAAAGTTAAAAAACAGATGAAGCTTCTTCAACCCAGCCAGCTATTGGATGGTTCTTGTGACAAGTAATATTCTCAAAACACTCTTTGAGATGTTTCACAGATGGTTGATGGTTAGTGAAAGGAGGATATAACGATATATTCTCTTCTCTTTTTTAAAAAACAAGTGTCATTTTCTGTTTCACTGAAAGTGAATGGCAAAAAAGGCAGAAAAGGCTGTTAAGATTTTCTTTCATTTAATGAGATCCACATCTCCTTTTTATTTATATTTATTAAGAACTCTCATATAATAGAAAAAGAAAAAAATATATAAATGACTTCCAACCTTCTTTTCAACAAATAATTACAATCTTATTGTCCTGCCTCCCTTTCAAATATTTTACAAATCCCTTGATCTCTTCAATTAATCTGCATCTTTCTTAATCTTCCAATCCATAAATCACCAATTCTTTGCAGATGAACCAAGGGCACTGCTGATCATGAAAGACCTTGCTCAAATACTCAATGGGACTGCGAAAGGTAACACTGGAACTCAACACAAGAGGCTGCTGATGGGAAGACCTAGAAGCTCTTTACAATGCATAGAGGGTTCCCACCCAAAGTCCAACATTCAGAGATTGCACACCAGCCAGAAAGAGGATAGGTGGGATCTAGTAAGTGCCAGAGTAAGTATCCTGGATCTATACAGGTGTACATCAGTAAGATGGCACCCAAAGATGAGCTGCTGAGGTAATACCTGAGGCAGTAGCAGATATGGGAAGAAGATCAAATAGAGAAAGTGCCATGGCAAGACAAAATCCTATATGGGATGTATCATTGACAGACAGCAGAGGTGGGAGATATTGGGAAATCCTACCAAGGCATTGATCATAGCAATATAAGAACAGGCACTTGGCATTAGTTCCATAGAAGCAGGCGTCTACCACACTAGATAGGATCCAAGATGCAGACTGCAGAAAGGCCTCAGACACACATAGTCACAGAGTATAAGATACAAATAGAAACAGCATCATTCACTGAAAGGCACAACCAAGTGGCTGGCATTATGTATGGGAGCATCTACACAGTGTTTGGGCTTAGATCCTCCCAAATCCAGAGATTCTACTGAAGGTTATGAAAAATAACAGGGCTAAAATCCTGTGAAACTTCCAGATCCAGACAGACAGGTGGGTACTGGCCAATCAACCAGATATCATGTTAGTAGACCAGAAGACAGCAATAGGGATAGATGTATACTGATGATACCCAGTTCTATATCTCAATCCTGAGCCTGCACAATGATGGTGTTTTGACCCATTGCTTGGAGGCTGTTCATGTTTGGATGAAGCAGTAGAGACTTTGGCTTAGTTGTAAAATTGGTCAGGGATGTTAACTTTATTGGTCTTGGGTGGGGCTGCATTTTCCCATTCAAGACTGATGAGCAATTTGGGATTCTTCTGGATTGCAGCTACCGCTTAAAGAGCAAGTGGCTTCTGTGGCCAGGAGTTTTGCCCAGTTTATCTTGTGCACCAATTGGGGCCTTTCCTTGATTAGGAGGCCTTTCAGATTGTTCCTCATGCCCTGTTCACTTCACAGTTGGATTACTGCTATGTGGTCTACATGGGGCTGCCCTTGAAAACCACCTGGAAGCTACAGCTGATTCAAAATACAATGGTGTAAGCAGGAACAGGTATCTTTCAATATGCCTGAATATATTTCCCATTGCTTTGTGAACTGCATTGGCTGCCAGTTGGCTTCCAAGTGCAATTCAAGATGCTGGCTATTATCTATAAAGCCGTGTATGACATAGGCATTCCGCATTTACTCACTACCTCATTTAGTGACCATTCAAAGTTATGGCAGTGTAAACAAACAGCTTTGTGACCAGCCCTCACATTTATAGCCAACTGGTGAACATTTATGACCATTGCAACATACTATGGTCACATGATTGCTAGCTCACAATGAGCTTCCAACAGGACAGTTAATGGAGAACATGGAAGTAAAATTGCAAATTGTGATCATAGGATGTCTCGCTGAACCGCCCCCATGACTTCCTTACAACCAAATGGAAAATGACATCGTAAGACCTTTGTAGTCATATGATTTTCCGCTTAATGACTGTGGCACTTAGTGATGGAGTTGACAGTCACAACTGAGGTTGCTCAATTGACTACCTATATATGAGCAACTGCTTGCCTCCATTAGTTTCAGCACATGCAGTATGTTCCAGCAGAATAGGCGCACTCCAGGTCCCCTCCAGTAAACGATGTAATCTTGTGGGACTGAGGAAGTGTGCCTTTTCTGTTACAGCCCCCGTCTTCTACAGCATCCCTCTACTGATGCTGGATTAGGTCCAGTCTTCTGATACCAGCAGAGGTCTCCTTTTGTACTCCAGAGTGGCTCCTATCTATATGTGGCTTCTGTGAACTTTATCACTTCCAAGAAATTTACCCAAGGGAAGAAAGTGGAATGTTAACTCTTCACTGTAGGCTTGCGCTTGCTGAGATGTATGGAATTGAGCTTGGTAGTTATAGTAATATTTATTTCTCTCCTCTGATTATCTTTTACGTTGTTCATTCTGTATAGCAATTCAGTCATCTCATGCGTGAGTTATCTCTCTATATAGTTTCAAGGTAATCTGGTAGCTTTCTAAGCCCAATTCCCCAAACTCATTTCCTAAAATCATGGCCCCCAAACTGAATAAATAATCTAGACAAGAACAAATATGTGTTGAGAGATTCTGGGAAAAAGCTTTAAAGAATAGTTCACTTTTCCACAGGGGCTTTTCAAAAACCAGAAATAAGTGGTTTTGGTTTTTTGGTTCTTTTTTTTTTTTACTTCTGCCATTTAAACAGGGGCATCAATGTGCAAAGTTGCTTATCAACAAATGTTACTAATATTAAGCATCGTTCCCAATGCTTCCTGACAGCCAAAAATAATTTGCATTACAGGACAAACAAATGGAAAACCGGAGCTGATTAAAATTATAATTAAAGTTCAGAAATAACATTCTGATATCGTAGACATCTCCATAGACTCTTTGAAGAATGTATTAAACGAAACCAATCATTTCCACATAATGCCAGTATTTACAAGTACTACACAATGGGAATGCAAAAATATTTAACTGGCGACAGGATGGAACCTGAAGAGTGTTTTCATTTTAGAATTCAGGGAGGTAATATATGTATGCGCGTGTATCATTATTAAGGGCAAAAGTCCCTTCCCCATCAGACATTAGGTTGTGTAATGAGAAAGGTAATATTAAAGCATGTTTGGGAATATAGTAGTTATGCTAAACAGAGGATCTGAAGAAGATCATATGCCAAGGAGAATTTAGAGCAGAACTGATCTTGATTGCATCATAATATATGATTTAAAAAAAAAAAAGAACTGAATGTGCAACATGGAGCAACATACTCCCATAATCCATTGGGGAGCAAGGGAAAAGAGCTGCGTTCCAGCCTAGCTTTCACCAGCAATGAATGGCTAGAATACATGTTGTATTTTACAGTATATACAACAATAAAAAAAGATAAATACACAAAACTAATATAATAATAAAGAAAAATAAAACAGCAAGGAGTGATAAAATCCAGTAATGCAAGTAATTCAGTTATCCATCCTAAACTGTAGTAGTACAATTAAAAAAACCCCAATAAAAACACCTCGCAGAATGGCCAGAAAGAACCAGCAATTCCTCAGACCTGACTTGTTTAGAGTGAGAAGTGCCTCTCTGAGTCTTCTGGCTGTGCAAATTGATTCAGGAAAGGCAGAGTTAATTTTGCTCCGGATAGGTTAGTAATTTGTATGTACTTTGCTTCCTGCTCTATGGCAAGAATGGCTGTGCAGTTAAGGAAGAGGTCCCTTGCTCATTATTTCTCCAACCTCTCCACCTTTGCATACCAAGTGATTTACATTCCTCATTCAGTTGGGAATCTGATAGGATTTGCTCTACAGTGAATTTATTACCTTATCTTAGAGAGAGTTGGCAAAACAACAATAACAAAAAAGGAAACAATTTTAGAGTTTCAGATACATCCATTGTCTTTTGTTCCAACCTACACATGTTGCCAAAGAGAAATAAAAAGCCTTAACAATCCACGTTTAAGGTGTCAGAAATCTCACTATATTATATAGCAAGACTTATATACCGCTTCATAGTACTTTACAGCACTCTCTAAGGGGTTTACAGAGTCAACATATTGCCCTTCATTTTATCAGCCTCAGAAGGATGGAAGGCTGAGTCAACCTTGAGCCCATCAGGATCGAACTCCTGGCTATGGGCAGAGTTAGCTTGCAATACTGCATTCTAACTACTGCGCCACCACGGCTCTTCTTGATCATTTCTTGTAACCTCTGTATGAAAACCTTTGCCCAGCCTTGCTTGCTGATGTGGCGCTATGCTAGGAAGTGTTTCAAGGGGAAAGGTAGTTTTAGCTCCCCTTCCAGAAAGGGCTGTTTTGTTTTTCCCATCAGCATGCCCACTAGCCAAATAAACACTACAGAAGTGAAAGATGTGAGGAGGATACAAGTATTCCAACCCTTTAGCTGCTTAGATGGAATAATTATTTTCTTCCCTTGTCCCGGCATTTCTGAGTCAGCAGAAGTAAACATAATTGTGGATTGTCTTCAAACTGCTTCTGATGGTTCGGAGAGTGAAAATAGTGATTCTAAGGACTAGACTGGGCGTGGCCAGGAGTCTGAGACCAGACTTGTCCAAGTAACAAACCACAAGTGTCAATTGTTCCTTCTTTCACACTTAGGGAAGGAGAAAGGAGGGAAGGAGCCACACAGACAGGAGAAAAAGGGTTAAGAGTTGAACACTGACTGATGTACAGTAGATGCTGTGATAAATCTAATTTATCAAGCGTTGCATTCTTATGAAACCTTCACTTCCAGGATGGACCAGGAAAACTCTGATGATGATTATATTAAAGAAACCCAGGCCTCCAATGATCAGACTTTAAAGGGAATTAGCATGGGTAAACTTTATGCCCGTGAAACTTATTGTTTGCAGAAATATGGGGAAGTATTTAGCAACATGCTAGGCTTTGTTCCGGTACAGTAAATAAGAACATATTCTGAATGGGTTGAGCACAATAACCTGCACACCTGAACTAACAAAGAAGCACTGCTTCTGTGCTGAAATTGAAAGGTCAGACTCCATGTTTTATTCTATATATCATAAGAGAAAGCAAAATTATATATACATGTTAAATCTCTCTTCAGGCAGATTCCAGGATAATGTGAGGAATTCTGTACAAATTAAGAAAACCCTCTGGGTGTACTTGGAATTTTCTAGATCACCCACAATCTTCTAAAGCAATTAGTGTTCTGACAGTTAATTTTGACATGCCATGTAAACATTAAGGATGGGAGAAGTGCTTAATCTCTGTACTAAGATGAGTAATTACTATAATGCTGAATTAGTATTTCCAGATTTCAAAGGTATCTGCTGTTTGGTTTGAAAGCTAAACAAGATCCAAAGTGTCACAGAGCCTTCCACTTCTGGTACCCTGAAGGCCATAATTTGGGTTTCAAACTAATTCAGGATTGTAACAAATATGGTTTGCTTCCCTAACCACCATAATCTGTACAAGAGGAAATGTTTTGTAGAGAAAAAACAGCTGATACCCTACAGGTTTTCTCTCTAAATAAACAAGAAAGCATGTCTTTAGGTTGAAGAATATAGTGCCAGTGTTAGAATATCTGGTTATTTCTAACCTGAAAATGGCTATGTTTGAAAAATGATGTGAATATAATAGGAAACAGGAACTGGTGTTTTTTTTAAGAGCTGGAGATTGTATATTCCTGCTGCATTTGGTTAGTTATTGTTAAGGATTTCGGTCAGTCATACGTTCAGAAGAGTTTTGAAAGGATCATAAAAGTAAATGAGAGAGATTTCTGATGATTGGTCTGTATGGAATTACATATATATATAGCAACACATGGTTTCCTTTTCCTGTCAGTGACCTGGCTGATAGTGTCCTCAGTTAAATAAGAACGATTAATGGTTACTAGATGAGATAATATTATAAGAAGATATGTTCTCTGATTTGATTCTGCAAGAATGTGATGACTCAGGTGGTGGAGCTAAAAGATGGTAGAATTCAGAATATTAAAAAAAAAATCTAGAGATTGAAAGATTTTTTTTAACATGAATATTTACATACATTTATCCAATTCAACTTTCTGAATGTATGCCTAAACCATAATGGCACTGTATGTTGAAATACAGATTTTCGGAAATCTTGCAATGTAGTCCGCAATTTAAAAATGAGTATACTACTGTGCTACGTTAGAGACAAATTGTTTGCAAATTATGCATACACAGCATAGAACATACGGTGGACCCTCAGTTTAGCAGGTCTTGTTGCAATGGACTTGAAATGAACCAACTCTCTGAGGTGATTTATACTATTTGGATAATTACAGCATTACACAAATGATGTGATTTTTATCATGCATGACGATGTCCTTATTCAAAGGATGCAGATGGATGCAATTGAAGTAACTTACAAAAAATGAACGTTAGTACAAATTCATTTTGGGGGCAGATTTGCAGATGCCAAAACAGATCTTCAACTGAAAAAAATGAGAAACAGGATGGTAGAATTGTGCTGAGCACTTTGCTTCAATAAAGGCAATGAAGCAAAATTATCTTTCGAAGCTGTTTGGCAAAGCAATCCAGCCTCTTTTTTTTTTTTTTTTAAGTACATCAAAGTTGCTGCACAACTTCACTTTTCAAAGCTCCAAGGAATCTTCTGCAAGCTCTTCTAGGATTTGTAAAACTGGAAGAGGTGAAGCAACAAGAAGCAAATTGCATTTGCATCACTCTCAATGCTCCTAACTCAAACAAATAAAAGCAGGTCCATTTTGTAGGTTGTACCCTCACCCAGAGATGCTTTTGAGCTTGTTGACATAAACAAACACATACCGGCTCCATTTCCCTTTTTGAAAATATAATATTCATCCATTATTTAGAACTTTTTGATTAGATTATTTTAAGATTTATTTTAGGGAATATGCTATAATTTTACTTTAACCAATAGAAGCCAAATTGGCCCACCTTTTCTAGCAAGTCAAATGAATATTTTATAACCCCTTCTTTGAATGGCATAAAATCTTTCTCCAAGATTTTGGATTCTTTTCTGCAACAATGCAGGCAAAAGCCATGGTTATCCCTAAAATTAGTTCCCTGATTCTAAAAACTGCTTGGTTTTCTTTCCCTGCTTCTCTGTTTTGCTAATCTCTTGCCTGATGAAAAAAGGCAAGCATTTTGCCTAATGAAAATGAGAACTCAAAACATTTGACCACTATTTTATGATGTCTTGATTGGCCTGATAAAAATATGGCACTACTATTAATTTATTATGTTCGTCAGTATGGCCTTATGAAGAGTTACACAAAACAGAGATGTAAGCCAAAATAGGAGGAGGGGGAAATATTAGGTATGCTCGCCATCTTGAGTTATTTATAAAAATTATAAAGGTGAGATTAAACAAACAAAGAAATAAAGTCTAATTACAGCCTGTAGGTGGCAGTGCTCATCTCTTATTCAGTGTACACCATACTGAATTGGGATTCTTTTCCATTTGTTTTATGCTGCATAACTCTCTGCATGTTTGTTTAGGAATTAGTTCACTGTGCTTTATCCTGCCTTAGTCTTTTTATAATCTAGACTAAACTAGTTAGAAATGCATGACATTAAATTCGGCGGCATTTACTCCTAAATAATTGATTAGTTCTCAGCCTAAGCATTCCTGGATTTCTGGAAAAATATGTATTTGACACACTGTACAGTAATTGTATGTTGTCGTTGGCAATTCAAAAACACTCGGTGGTTTTGTTTGAATACATTATCACCTTTATTTGTTAATAGAGATATAAATATAATATAAGAGACAATTTGGTGTAGTAGTTAAAACATGAGGCTAGAAACTGGGAGACTCTGAGTTCTAGTCCTGCCTTAGGCACAAAGCCAGTTGGGTAACCTTGGGCCAGCCGCTTTCTCTTAGCCCTAGGAAGTGGGCAAAGGCAAAGCACTTTTTAAAAACCTTGCCAAGAAAACTTCAGGGACTTGTCTAGGCAGTTACCAGGAGTCAACACTGACTTAAAGGCATAAAAATACATCCATCTCAGTTAAATCTGTATCCAAGAATTAATCCCATTTCCTGTGAATTAAAAGTTCTGTTGTCTGCAATGATCTCAAATTAACACTTTTTTGTTGTATGGCTGGGGCATTCTTGAAGTTGAAGTCCAGGCATCTTAAAGTTGCCAAGATTGAGGTGAGATGTACAGATTCGAATTTCTGAAAGAAAACCCAAAGATGAATACATCAAAATCCTACAAAGTACCCTAATATATTGATGAAATATGAAATAAAATGGGATCATAATGATTGTATTGTATTCCCTTCCATGTTCTGGCCATGATGGTTGCAATAAATGTTGAGAAGCTGTCTAGGTGCTTCCATGTTTTTAAAATATTGGAAATGAGAGCACGACCACGATTCCACATTACAAGAAGTGTTTAAGTCCCTCAAAGCAATACTTCCCATCAAAGAATGTTGCAAGCATGTATTCTGAGGGAGAGAGTATTTTGGCTATAAAGAATTTGATTACGTAAAATTTCCAATTGCTTCTTAACACTGTTTTAAGCTTTTTTTTGTTTTGTATTCGTGACTGTTAACTCCCAAACCATTAGACAAACAATATTTCAGTGGTTTGTTTGAAAAATTGTTCAGAAAGTTCTTAATGGTATTTTTAATCAGAAACATCTTCCTTTGAGTTTAGTGGGATTTACTTTAGTGTTAAGTTAAACATCCATTTGGTTAAACTGTTGCATTTGGAGTTATGAGACAAACATTTAAAAAGCAGATTTCAAGCAAAGTACAATGTGAGCAACTATTTATTTGACTTTGTTTTAAATCAAGAAAATTGGAAAGATTCTAGAATATACAGCAGGCTCATACAACTTGTTGGGCCATTCCTGATTCACACTCTCATTTAATTTCTTTGGGTAAATAGAGACTGCACACTAAATTGTACTCAACATTTTCCTGTAGCTATATATTGGCAGGAAGAAGAATTATGATAACCACAACAATTAACTGTCATCCATAATATTGAAAAGAACACTAAGGGCTCATTCCTGTTATGCAAAGCCATAATTTGATGTAATGTCTGCCAAACCTATTATCTGTGGCCTAACAGCTTTGTTCAAGCTTTCATAATTCTTCTAAATATGGAAAATATGTAACATACAGCAGACAGTAAGACAAAAGAAATGTGTACAATATGCACTGTAGGCAAACAACTTCATTATACTGTTTCTTTCTTTAGAAAAACCGGTTAGACTAGCTGATCTCTAGATCCCTTTAGTCTTGAAGTTATACATGTGAAACTATGGTTTGACAGTTAATAAATCTTTTCTGGAATTGTGTATGAATCTGATGATGCTGACAATATAATCATAATTCAGGTGAGATCAGCAAATAAAAAAAATGAAAAAGATATTTTTTAATCAATATTTTTCTCTCTAAGCAAATGTGTATCAAATTCAGAGGTGCTACTAAATCTTACAGTAAATTGTCAGTAGAAACTTGAGGTGTATGACAGATTCAAAATGTGGGGACTTTCACCATACCAAATGTTTTCCTCAGAGGCTCGGCATAGCAATTAAATCTCTCATTTAGTAAGCTTTCTCCAAGTGAATCTTTGTCCATTTTGAAAACACTAGACTTGGTTCTTCTGAGCACATGTATTCCATATACATATAGTTCTGATAACAACAGGGTTTTAGTAGGATCTTTACTGACCACAGCAACACTTGTATGAGCAGTGATTTTTTTACATTTTTGGTCTAAGATGTTTGAGTGAGATTTCCTCAGTGAGTTCAGCCTCTTTTTATTGCTGCTATTTATGTCCACGTTTCCTTTCTCCTTTGGCTCAACTGTTTACAAGCAAAGGAGAAGATGAACAGTGCTGGTGCTTCAATTTGCTTTTGTAATAGTTCACTCAGAGGAAACAAAGGGGCACATCAAGCAAGGAGGAGAAACTGGAGATCACCAGAGATTGGTTTGTTAATGTATGGGCCTTGCCAAACCATGCCAGCTATAATCCTGCAATCTGAGATATTTCCCTATTGCTCAAAAGGTTCTGTACTTCCATCTTCTTCAGCTAGATTGCAAAATGAAATTTTGGCAGTATGAAGAGTAAACACCAGCTCTCTAAAGGTTTTAGTAAAGTTACAGCTGCAGCAGTAAAGTTAGATTTCTCCCCTGTGGCAGGGAGAATCAGTTAAAGACACTAAGTTTCTTTAGCATTACTGTTAGGTGTTTTTTGTGTGGATTAGTGTGTACGTGTGAATGTTTGGTTAGTTTACAGTTCACAGTATTATGTGAACCTAGAAAATGTTAAGTAAGTTGTGTGACAGCAATTAATATGACTAATGCCAACAGAAAGCAAAGAGAACAGTTTTAAACATAGTTATATGTCTGTCTTGGATAAATCTCTGGGCTGGTCCTATATTAGGTTGAATGAAGCTGTCCCCTCAGACATTAGATGTGCAGAAAGCAGAAGCAAGGCGTTGAACAGAATAATCCTGCTTTTCATCTCCCAAGTTTGCCTGCCAAGGACAAGACATTTTTAAAAGGAACTTAGGTGCCATCTGATTGACTTTGCTACATAGAATATGGAGTGAGATTAAGGGGGCAACACCCTGTCCTTTGCCTCAAGCTATCCCATGGTCTAATTCAATCTTAGTCATGTGCACTTTTCTCACTGGAAGAATTATTTTAGTTTTTCATAAATAGGATTCCATTATCTACTGGTGGAGATAAACAAAGTACCCATTCACAGCATTGGCTATGATAAAATAACATGCTGCAATGCTCAAATGAGATAGTGTCATCTTTGCAGAGAATGAATTATTATGTGATATCTAAAAGATTGCATCATCTGTAAATAATTTTATCTCAGATTCTCTGCCATGTATCTAGTACATTTAACATAAACAACTGCCCAGCAGAAAATGAAATCTTTTCGAAAAAGATTTCTCACCTCTTGTAGTTCAAAGTTGTATGACATTTACATTTGTGTCTTAATTTGAAGAAAAGTTAAATAAAACTACCAGTGATTGATTATAAGATTGTGGTTTCCTTCATAATTTGTTTTAAAAAGGTTTTCTCACTAAAATACAAACTTGGGAATAAAAATATTCAACTGTAACTTTCAATTTTGTTATAGGAATTGTTCCATTTTTAAGAGGAAAAATCACATTGTGTCAAATAGCCACTTAGTTACCAGAAGAGGAGTGAAAATGGTGACTGGTGATTCCATTGGAACAGCAAGAAGATATAAAACATACATCTCAATATCTTTGTGTTTTTCTGTATAAAATGGCTTCCTTTTTGTATTTTTGTGCACAGTATGGCTGGGCAAGGCGAAGGATTTCTAAATACAAACCTCTGAGCTTCTTCCTCCTTTTCTGTTCTTTTTTCTAATCAGCAGTTCTTCTCATGCAGCCTAACATGTGGAGTATCACTCCTTTCACCTCCAAGACCAGCCTGTTATATAAGAAGGGTGTAATGGAAGAGCATTTGATAATACTACATAAGAAGAAACAATAAAAGTGCTTAATAAGAAGAATGCGGAATTGCGGTAGTATATTATGTTAAAACGTTTGGTGACCTGCCTAGGACCTTCAACATAGCCCTACCCTGGACAGACGTTATGCATTAGCTAGAGTAATCTTGGGGAGGGGATGTTGCTTTGCCTTTGACAAAGGCAGGGATCCCAAAATCTGAAGAATGTGATCTATCCTGTGTTTGTACTCATCTATTGAATGTTTTCACTTCTTGTCTGTAAATAGTTTGTGGATTGTTTTTCTTTCGATTTGATTTGCTCAATGCATTACTTCTACCTCATTTGTGTGCTCATTGTCTTCAAATCCATGAATCTGTTGCTCAAACCTTGCTGTGGCAAAACAGTAAAGAGCATCAGGAGAAGCAAAAAACTGAGTGTAGTGGAAATGGAGTATTTAAAACATGTGGGTGATAAAATAAGAAGAAACAGAGTTAAGACTGGATGGATGGATGGAAATTGAATGAATGTAGACTGCATATAAAATGAGTGACCAGTATAAAAGAAAGATATTGAAATGATTTGATCATGCATAGGGGATGGATAAGAATCAAATTGGAAAAGTATATTAAGCATACTAAGAATATTAAGAAAAAGTGAACGGGTCAAAAATAGAAGACCAAGAACTCATAGTTGAATGCACCTAATCAGATCGTCAAAACAGCGAGTGAAAAGTTTAAAGAATGGAAGGCAAGTTATGAATCAGTGGATGGATGGGAGCAATGGAAATGATCACTTGACTGGTTATAACTCAAGGACTATCTGTAGCAGCAAAAGCTATTTGCATGATAGGAAATATAGTTGCAAAGTGCATATACTTTATACAATGGCAGAGGTGTTTATGCTTTTTCTGCTTTAAAACCACTAATGTCACATCTCTGATTGTATCAACAGTCAGAATAATAAATGGGAAATAAAGGAAGAAGAGTCACTGTGCTTTGGGGTAATTGTACTAAGGATTAGATAAGTATGGGGACTGTCATCATTTCAAATTCCATCAATAACCAACAACAGCACTAATTACCTTGAAGGAACTCATCTTTCTTGTACTTCCTCTAGAATTTTTTTTCATCTTTTCTATCTAGTGACTATGCTACCCTGTTAGTCCTCGACTTACGACCACAATTGAGCCCAAAATTTCTGTTAAGCGAGACATTTGTTAAGTGAGTTGCCCCATTTTACGACCTTTCTTGCCACAGTTGTTAAGTGAATCAGTGCAGCTGATAAGTTAGTAACCCAGCTGTTAAGTGAATCTGGCTTCCCCATTGACTTTGCTTATCAAAAGCTTGCAAAAGGTGATCACATGACTTTGGGACTCTGCGACCGTCATAAATGTGAATAAGTTGCCAAGCATCTGAATTTTGATCACATAATGCTGGGGATGCTACAAAGGTCATAAGTGTGAAAAACGGTCATAAGTCCACCTTTTTCAGTGCCGTTGTAACTTTGAACAGTCACTAAAAGAACTGTTGTAAGTTGAGGACTACCTGTGTTCTTACTTCACTTAGTACACTGGTATGAGCACGTACTATGCCAAGGAAAGGAGAGGTTAGCACTGCATACAGTGGGTGAAAGTTTCAATTGCACAGAATGTGCCCTTACTGTTTCTCTCGTTTTACATTGCCTGCTTAGCAAAAGGAAGAGAATTTAGCATGTTTTGCGTTGCACAAGAAGATTTCCCTAGTTTGAGCGATTCAGGATTATAGTCACATGTAAATGAGAAGCAAGGAAGTAGTTTTCATTGATGTGACGTTTACCCATCATGAGTGAACGATGCTGTCAGGTCCCCCAAATCCTTATTTTTCCCCCTGCATATTGTGGGAGATGAAAATATAGCCCCCTCCTCATATAATAAGATGAGGCTGGAGCAAGCCTGAGAGAGGCCCCACAGTGGTGATTTAAAGCTTTAACTTGAACTTTATATTGTTTCACAATATGAACGTATTATTTGTAATCGGCTGAGCTTTGTGCAATATGACATTGCAAAGTAAGTAGTACTATCTATATTTGGAACATGAGTATTGTAACCGACAATATGTATTCCACGACAATATGTGTTCTTGTTTGGGGCCTGCCATTCTGCTGGGAGGAGGGGGGATTTGCTTTTGCTTGGGATAACTTTCGCTTTCTACTTTTCCTCTCCCACCTCTATCCACTTAAGAAAGGAATGTGTCTCCCTGATAAGGGAGTTACGGAGAAACGAAACTGGAGAAGACCTTGAGATACAAGTCAACTGTGCCACCTGTGGATTGGCTGGATTTCAAATGGACACCATGACTTTGGTGGGAGGAGGAAGATTGCTAGTTTAATTATACCGTTTAAGCGGGGTTTCCCCCAGATCTGCCTTGACTTCCCTACTGTCACTGACCCCTAATAAAAGTTCCTTTTGAGACAATGCCTGTTTCAAGAGTTCTGCTTTCTTGGGTGGTTAGCTGAAGTGGGTCCTTACAGATGCCTTGTAGTTGCTCCTGGTCGAGTGTATCTATTATGGAACTTTTGGATGAGTCCCAGTATCCCATGCATTTGAGTAGGATTTTATGGGTATATCATATTAAGTGTATATGATGCTAACATTGGAATGTCATATCTGAAAATTTTTTGTCTGATTGGGGTGATATACAGTGTTGGTTGTGATTAGGACACAGTTACTGAAATTCACAGAAATAGCCTGTTTACCATTAATCAGTAACCCTAAAGCAGTGTGTTGTGTGTGTGTGTGTGTGTGTGTGTGTGTGTGTGGTGGGGAAAGTGTGAGATAGCCAAAAGTAGTGGGTATAAACTATTGATGCACCAAATTCACCAGCAGACAGGGCAAGACTTTTTTTGATGGGCAAGAGAGGAACAGGAGACCATGTAAGTTCCGGGATGGTAATTTCTTGTTTATGTCAAATACAGTATGCTTCCAATCACCCTCACAAATGATTTTGCAATCCATTGTTTCTTTGAAGCACACTGAAATCATTTGAATTTATATGTCTTCATTTGCTTCTTTGCACAAAATACTTCTCTCTTGTTAATAAAGACAATAATAATAGGACTTGTTTATGGTATTTGGATGATGAGAGTCATATTGAGTAAGATAGCTTTGAGGGGGAAAAATTATAGTCAGATGCCAGATGAACAAAAGAACAAATATGTGAATCATCCTTTTCTCTCATCCCTCTCTCTCATCCTTCCCTAAATGATGGGATTTAGGTTGGCTTCCAGGTAAACATTAACCTGAAATTACATATTCACAGACACTAGCTCATTCTCATGTGACATCTGTCTTCTGGACACTACAAACCCGATACAGACAACTCATTACTTAATAGAAAACTGTGGGCAATATGTGAAATTTGTCCAAAAGTTTGAAAGACAGTAATTTCTGTGCTTTGGAGAGAGGGAGGCTGATTAAAAGGGATACAGAAATAAGGCAAAAGTCATTTTAAAATTGAAACCATACAGTCATTTAAGTGACATGCTTTCTCCAGAGAATTATGTTTTAAAATTTGGCTAGTGCGGAGAACTGTATGTTTAACACCACTTGTTATTACCTGGACCTAAATTTTTCAGAGTTCCCTTGGAAAGGGGAATGACTATTAAGATAAAGCTGTTTTTGAGTCAAGGTCAGTGTTATTGTCCTGGCCAGTGCTTTTTTGTAAAAAAAAAAAAAAGGTGCCAGAACTCATACAGGCCATACAACCCGCCTTGCCTACCCTACAAGGTTCCATCCAAAAAAGGTGCCGGAACTCCATTCTGGGCGTTCTATGAGAAAAAAAGCCCTGGTCCTGGCAGTAATATAAGTAGTTTGCTACTGCCTTCATTTGTATGTTTGTTTGTGTGTGTGTGTGTGTGTGTGTGTTATTTCCCTAATCTACAGTCTATATACCTGGTATTTCCTAGTGATTTCCCAGCCAATTGCTATAAATCTTTGGTACAGACATGCTTTCGATTAAAATAGTTTTACAATTCATCATTTCTTTTAATTATTTTGAAATTACTGGATTTCTATGCTTTATTTAGCTTCTTGCACAAATATTTCTCTCATGTTTACAAAGATGAATATAGTATTCAGGCATTATTGTTGTGATATTTGCGTGATGAGAGTCATATTGAACCGAAAGGTTGAAGGGAGGTAAGTAGGTGGGAAAAATTAAAACGGCAAGGGTGCTGAATGCCAGATGAATAAAAGAATATTGGAAATACAAAAAATATAGCCATTGGACATAATGAACACAATAAGTCTTTCAAGGTGGAACAACTGAGGCAGGATCAGTTACTTTGGATGATGACCACTAAATCCAAAAGGCTTACAAAAACTAAACTTGCAAAGTACATTGTGTTTCGTATATCTGTTTTTTTGGAGTAAGAGCAGAAGAGGGTCATGGCAGGTAGCAGCATCCTAACTGACCAAGGCTGATCTTGAAAAAATCTAAACAGGATCTGGCCTGCTAAATACCTGAACACTTGGACTATCAGGAATCCCAAGCAGTAGCTAAATTGGGAAGATGAGGCAATTGCAAAGTCCTTAAATGTTGTTGCCAAAATAAATATTGTTGCATTGATATATTCATCATGCTCAGCCCAAGAGTGACATTAACTTCTGGGAAACATCTGGTTAATCAAGGTGCAGCCATTGATTGGACTTGGTCTAGAGCAGGGGTCCCCAACCCCTGGGCCATGGACCAGCATTAGGCCACAACATGCCAGAAACTGGGCCACGCAAAGAATTGAAACCCCACTCGTGGGATGCAGGCAGCACACAAAACCACGCCCCCTCAGGTCCATGGAAAAACCTTTCTCCACAGAACCGGTCGCTGGTGCCCAAAAGGTTGGGGGCTGCTGGTCTAGAGCATAAGATTCCAATTGGGTCTGGACCACAATTCCTACAATGTGCAGCTCATATCCTTCAGGATAAATAGATTAGCTATTGTTGTGGGCTCCAAGAATTTTCCATTAATTATTTCAACTCCATGGTGAAATAATTCTAACCACTGTGCCACCAGAGCAGTGGTGGCACACTGGTTAGAATGCAGCATTGCAGGCTGATTCTGCCCACTGCCAGGAGTTCGATCCTGATGGGCTCAAGGTTGACTCAGCCTTCCATCCTTCTGAGGTTGATAAAATGAAGGGCCATATGTTGACTCTGTAAACCCCGTAGAGAGTGCTGTAAAGTACAATGAAGCGGTATATAAGTCTAGGTGCTATTGCTATATAATGTAGTGAGATTTTTGACTAAAACCACCACTGTGACTGGTTAGATCAACTCACCAAATTACCAATCAGCAGGTTGGCTGAGAATTCTGAAAATTGCACTCCTAACATATCTGGATTGCAGACAGTTTCAGAAGGCAGCCCAAGACCTTTACTCTTTTTCTTTAGCAACTACTGGAGAAATGAGAATTCCCTTGGAATCATACCACATTTAAAGATGGTCTTTAAAAATGGCTGTCACTTTTTTTAAAGGCTCCTCCAAATACTTGTAGTATCTCCTCTGCTGTTTTCCCTGCTCCTTTTGACTTCAGTTTCATTCTTCCTTCAAATTGTATTTCGGAAACTATTTTACTTTTGTGCAAAAATGCAAAACAAAGCTAAATAGAAGGCGAAAAGGAATGTTTATTCTATTCTTGTCTTAGTCTTCTGGGGTTCTGATAGGAATAAAAAAGAAAGTGTAACATTCCCCCCCCCCCAAATTAAACTGCATTTGGAATTAGAATTACTTTGCGCTTGACAGAATAGCCACTACTATTATAAGTAGAGCCATGATAAATGATAAACATTAAAAAGGTAATCTGGTCCTAAAACTGTCTTTCAGCTCTCTCTAGCAGATGCTAATTGCCATGATTGTTTGCTAAAATATTTTGTTTCACAAAGATGGCTTAGCAATTGCTGCCTAGAATTGTGCAATCTGACTCAAATGGGAAATGGCTTGCTGAGACTAATAAGCACTTAGGTGTAGGGTGCTGTCATGGCAACCCTTCATATAATACAGAAGAAGGTAAGCCTGTTAAGTCATTCTGTTTGGCTTCCTTTTATCACTGTGAACAGCCCTGGCTTAATTACCATTCCTGGAAATTATCAGACTACCTGTTTAGATGAATATCCAAAGAGATTAATTTGGAATTGGCCATATTTGAGGTGCAGTCATTTTTATAAATGTTCCATGGCTTTACTGGCTCAAAATAGGCCCAATGTATGTCCATTTCACAGGAAGATGTAAATATTTCTGCTAAAAATACTCAAATGTATTCTTTTAGCACACCTGCTGTTGTGGTTCTTTTGTTTGCTTTCTTTTGCTTCTGTACCTTTGGCATGATATGCTGTCTTTTCCCATAATTGAACCACAGTTGCCTCAGATACACAGATACTGGGGAGATGCAGAAACCCTGGGAAGCAAGACAATGGCATGAAGATCTTATCCAATCAAAAGTGCTGAAATAGCATTCAGCATTGATCTATGCCAGACATGCCAAACTCAAGGCCTGCGGGCCAAATCCGGCCCGCAATGGGGCCAGATCTGGCCCGCGGGGCTACCCAGAGATGGTGAGGGGCTGGTCCCCGCTGCCCGGCCCCAGCCCACCCCAGCCCGTCCGGGCACCGCTGCCCTCTCGCTGCCTCTTGTGGAAGGGGCACCTGACTGGATTGAGTGGGCCGGGGTGGCGGGGGTTGGTGGATCCCACAGCCCCGCAGCACAGGTGAGTCCAAGCACTGTGACTGCTGGGCCGGCCTTCCAAGCAGCAGGCAGAGGCATGGGGGGAGGCACACAATCTGGCTACACCCACCCAGTCATGCCCCCTGGTCAGCCACACCCATCTGGCCCCCTGAGGGCAACCACAATGCTGATGCAGCCCTGAATGAAATCGAGTTTGACACCCCTGATCTATGCCTTCGTAATTGAAAGAGAGAAGGCAACATCTCACTTTCTGAACGTAGCAAAATGTCTTGGGCTGGTCTTGTCGGTCATGTATTCCTCTTGATTCTTGCTTAGATACTTCTTTGGAGACAATTATTTATGGGTATTATTGACCTCTGGCAAAACTCTTCCTTCTTGTTGCTATGCTATAGTACGTATCTGAGCATTTTATGGACCACGGGCCATGTCTCGCCCTTCAGCTGTCCCTGTCTGGTCCGCAGAGTTGGCAGCATAGGCAGTTGGGGGAAGGAGCGTTGGTGGGTGGGGGGCGGCAGGATCGTGGTGGAGGAGCAGGGTGGCAGTGGCAGGGATAGGGTGGCAGCGGGTGGGGCAAGGTGGCAGCTGAGGGGTGGGATGGCAGCAAGGTGGCGGGGAGAGCTGAAATGGTGACGACCCTCCACAACACTCCTAGTTTCTCATGTGGCCCCTTAGGAAAATTAATTGCCCAGCCCTGGTAAGTAAGAAGACAGGAGGCAATGTGGTCTAGAAAAGGCATCCTAGTTTGACCTAATCAGTTAAAATCAAACTACCTAATGTTGTTAAGCTGTTTATTTTCATTCAGTTCTAGTTTTGTGCAGCAGTGTTTAGAGTTATTGAAGTCTGAAAAAACGCAGGATGTAGTAGAGACACCCAGTTTTCCTTATCATTTCTACAGAAAACTATTTTTTTTTTTTACAAACTTAGCTCTGGGTTTATTTTAGCTTAAAGTACAGAAGATAATTTGTTTTGGCAGCAGTGATAAGTTTCTTGTGACCCATATAAAAGAATTCACTTGACGTGAGAGATTTTGCAGTGAAAAAAAAATGGAAACAGAACGTACTACCATTCTTAAATCCTTCACAAGTCTATTTTTCTGGAATGGCAGCAACACCAGAGTTGTTCCAGTATGGCTCTTTCCTGTCCAACTCTGACAAAATGATATGGAAAACCCAGCTTATACCTATGCCATCGTTAAACAAGGCCCATGTGGGTTGTTAAGAAAGGAGATCATGTGACTGTAACTTTCGATTTCCCTCCAGCTTCTCCATTGACTTTTCTTGTTAAATTGTATCAGTGATTGTGGAATGCTGGACAGTCGGAAATCTGGGCCAGTTGCCAAGCCCCTTAATTATGATTATGTGACCATAGGGGCACTGCAACAGCTGGAACTTCAAGGACCAATCAGAAGAACCACTTGTTCAGTGCTGTTGTAAATTCAAACAATTTTTGAATGAACGATCATTAAGTGAGGACTTCCTGTAATGGTTTAACTGGGTACTTTTCTAAGTGGAAATGTGTTTTATAAAACAAGCTTAAATTAAGAAACCCTTGAATTAACCGTGTGTGATATATTGTCTTGGGTCTTTTATTTTACATAATTAGAATGTTAAAAAGGTATTAAGTTCATAATGAAAATCATAGAATTAAAACAAATCACGTGGTCTGATTTTATTTAACAGAATGTATACAAGATTATTGCAGATTCAGTTGCTAGTTAACAATTGCATTCTTTTATTTATATTTGCTACTACACCCTATTTTAATGGGACACATGTACTGTTTTTTCATGTGTAATTGTCAGTCTTACTAATACATTATTGTAAATGGCACAATCCTCAAACTGTTAATCAGTTTGTTAATCATTAATCAGAACCTTTTGGAGTAACTCATCTGATGGAATCCTGACTTTTTAAAAATGAACACCTATAATTAGTGATGGCAATTAAACTAAGCTAGGGCATGTGACTTTAAAACAGGATGTGGTATTATGAAATAAGACTTAGTGTTCTCTCCCTAAGGAAGAAGTTATATGGACGTTAGAAAAAAATGTTGCACAGTTGTATATAAAATGACATATATTTCAAGATCTCCATTACAACTTTAGGCAAAAAAAACCCACAATAAGATTGCATGAAACAACTCCTGTTCCTTCTTTTTTTGTTTTTAGTGAAGAAATTGATACCACACATTAACTTACAATTATGATTACAAAGGAGTGTCCATTTGGTGCAGTGCTTAAGGTACTAAGCAAGAAACTGGAAAAACATGCCTTTCATAGGCATAAAGCCAGCTGGGTGACTTTGTGCCAGTCACTTTCTCTCAGCCCTAAGAAGCAGGCAATGGCAAACTACACCTGGAATCTTGTCAAGAAAATTTCAGGGAGTTGTCCAGACACGTACATTTCAGACTGTAAATAAAATAGGTAATTTTAAAACAACGAGAGAGGTGTATTGCCAGTATCCCTATGGCCTTGTCTAGTTACTATTCAGATTGTGCAACCATAACATGTAAATAAATTGCTTGAACATTGGGTCACTACCCTGTTCTCTTGCTTCTTCTGATAGTGAAATCTACATGGTTCTCAAATGACGCATACTTCTTGATGGGAGATGGTGTTCCTGCTGCCCTAAAAAAGCTAGCAATACAATTTTCATTGGGGGGAAAAAGTACAAACGTTTGGATCTTGACAACTACTCCCTAGTATCCATTGTCCTATTCCCATAATTCTGGAGGCAATACATTATCTAGATTGATTTCAGTCTTGACTTTTTATGAATGCTTAATTTTGGAAATGGGTGGGGGAAATACAATCCTAATTGATTCTTGAACATAGTGTAGATCTGAGGCAGGGGTGTCAAACGTGGTGAGTTTGACACTCGTGATCTGAGGCATCTTGGGTTAATGGATGCCACTAGAATTCATTTTAGAGCTTCTGTTTGCATGAAATCTTTGCAGTTTCCCAGATTTAATTGGGATAATTTTATTATACAATTAAGACTGCCACAATTGGTTATAACGAGTGCCTTTTATCAGCATAGAATGATTCATTAACTGTGACTCCCATCCGGATGTGGTAGAACCTGCTATAGTAACTCATCTCCACCTAGCCCATAGCCAGGCTAGACTTCAGTGACATGTTCCATATGAGGTTGCTTTCGAGGAGACTAGTGCACAAATAATGCAGCCGCTCCATCGACTGATTTTATGAAGCCAATTCTCCCATCAGTTCTGGTGGCTGCCATTTGCTTCTCAGTCCAATTCAAAACATTGATACTGATCTTTAAGCTGTTTGAGAATATCTCAGTGAAAAAGCACAAACAGAGAAGAAGGTCTCTTTATGCTCCAGAAACTAAGCTGACACTTGAATGCACAAAATGCAGCAGCAGCAACATAGACCTTTCATTGGGGTTCCACATTCAGTACCTCTGTCCTTGGAAGTGTCATCCAGCTTAATCCTTTGGCTTTGTTTAAATTAAGACCTAAAAACATTTTTATTTCAGACTACATTCACTGAAAGAATAGTTGCATTGATATTTCTTTTTAGCTGTTTTGTTTTTAGAATATGGTGGTAGAAATAAAACGATTGGTTTTATCATTTCTCCACTCCTCTTTGCTTTGTTAATTTTCAAATACTCTTGTGGTGTTAATTGGGAAAGATGCTGTGTCATCTTCAGGAATTAAGCATTTTGAAATGTAGCCAACAAGCACAGGTAGTCCTTGACTTATGACCTATAATTGAGCCCAAATTTTTTGTTGCGAAGCAAAACAGTTGTTAAGTGAGTTTTTCCCTATTTTACAACTTTGCTTGCCACAGTTGTTAAGTGAATCAATGCAGTTGTTAAGTTAGTAACACGGTTGTTAAAGTGAATCTGGCTTCCCCATTGACTTTGCTTGTCAGAAAGTCGCAAAAGGTGATCATATGACACTGCAACCGTCATAAATAGATGCCAGGTGCTAAGCGTCCAAATTTTGACCATGTGACCAGGAGGATGCTGCAATGCTCATAAGTGTGAAAAATGATAATAGGTCCCTTTTTTCAGTGCCGTTGTAATTTCAGTCACTAAATGAATGGTTGTGGATCAAAGAGTATCTGTATCTTAAATAAATGAAATGTGATGTTGGGAGGTCAGATCTCTTCGGCTTGTTAAGAGAATTCCAAAGATTCTCCATATTAGCTGCATTCTTCTGTACAGTATGTAAAACGGAAAAGTCTTGATACTAAAACTGACCTCAGGCCTTTCTCTGTTTAGCTTTCATTTCATACTTTTAAATGCTGAGAAGAGAGAAGAATGATATCACACACTTTTTTGCTTTTTAAGCAATATATAAGTAAATCTGTTTATTTTTAGAATGTTTGGTTCCATAAACTTTAACGTCATGTAAAGAGTTTGATTTCAGTCCAATTTTATATTTCTAGGATAATTAGATGTTTGTACTTGTAAACATTCTGATATCATAAGGGGAAAAAATCTGATAATGCAAGCACACTAAAATTGCCGTCTCGGATAACACAAATCAGAAAGCAGAAAATCAGAGATAATGTGCAACTCTAAATTTGTTAGTTTTACTCTGCAAATGGAAGAGTTGGATTCTTGAAATAATTTTGCTGTTATCCTTGATCATTCTCCAATTACACAGACTATAATTTAAAAATATTAAGCTACTCTATCTAGAGGGTGTCATTTTGATACTTCTTTATTAGTTTTACTGCGTGGCATCCTGCATAATCCAAAATAGGAGATCATAATCCTTTGAAATATTTGGGGTACATGTAAGTAGAATATTCTGCCTTGTCAATGTGGGCAACACTTTCCTTCTTTCCGCACAAAAGACATCCCCCAAATTTGAATTAAAGCATAGGAAACATGCTTTGCCTTTCAGAAACTATGAGAGAAATAGAGACAAACACAGAATGAGAGCTAATGCATAAAAGAGAGTTTAAAAAATCTCACTGCATCCAGTCAGGAATACATTAGCTAGGAAGTAAGTCCCTTTAATTTCAGAGGAACTAATATTTGAATTGTTTTTCCCCCCCCTCTAAAGCAATTTGCCCTCTTACTTCCCTTAGTCAATATCCCAGAAATCTCTTTTTCCACAGTGACGTAGTTCCAATTTTCTCTCCCCATGATCCCCTCTTGAAACAGCTGCCTGTAGTAGATAAACTGGCTGCATCGTGCAATTGCAAGGTAGGGAAGGACACCCAATTTAAGCGTCCCCTTTCAGCCAGCTGTTCTTGGATACGAGTCCCACACCGGGTCGAGATTCCGGATTGAACTGGAGCAGCTGCCTAATGAGAGCTTTGCAGGGCTCAGATAGACAAGGCAGATCTTCAGGGAACATGACTCCTTTCTTCTGGCGGCAAGGCATGTTGTGAATGTGAGTGTCATCAAAGGGCATGCACCCAGTAATCATCACATAGAGCATTACACCCAAGCTCCATATATCATACTTTTTTGGATCATAGGGGATGCCCATCAGCACTTCTGGGGATGCGTATGCAGCTGATCCACAGTAGGTAGTACTCAGTTCAGGGTATCCACGCGATTCCTTGCCAAAACCAAAGTCAGTCAATTTTGCTCGATGGCCGTCTGAAGTAAGTAACACATTCTCACACTTCAGGTCCCGGTGTACCAAATGCCTGTCATGAAGATAACGCACAGCACCCACAACTTGGGCAAAGATGTCTCGTGCTTCGGGAGCACAGGGTAACTTCCCTGCTTGTTGTACCATTTGTAGCAAGTCTGTGGATGCAGCTTCCATCACGATGTAGAGAGTCCCATTGCAAACTTCAATGAATTCATACACTCTTACAATGTGTGGGTGCCGAATCCCTCGCAAAATGGAGAGTTCCCGTGGTAGAAACTTTTCCACAAAATCCCGGGGTGCTCGACGTCGGTCCACCATTTTGATTGCTAGTGGTCCCTTGTATTTGGCCGAGGTGGCCACTCTTACCTTGGAATAGCTTCCTTCTCCTAAGGTTTGGCCCAGCTTGTAACCCAGGTCACTCAAAAGTTTGTCTCCTTTGGAAGCCCTTGACATGATGACCTGGCAAGGCTGAAAAAGTCTTTAGTTTTCTTTCTGGGACTCAGTGCTTTAACCCATTGTGATTGGTATCTCATATGCCCTCTGAGGCTTTGGGCTTCGAAGTCATCACTACTCCAAACATGTATTGTGAAGTGCAAGGGGTGTCATGGGTTATGTCTGCAAAGCACAATCAGAAGTGTCAGCTGGTCCCTTTAGGTCCAGAGAAGTTAATTTCAGATACACTCAGGAAATCCCAGAAGAGGGTTTGGTTCTTATTACCACTCTAGTTCTTTTCTGTAATGTATTTATTTTCTATGTGGACAAATTATGTCTTATGTTTTTAAGAATAACACTTTCTCTATTAAAATGTTACAGCCCAGACACTGTTTGATTATCCTGTGCTGGATTTTTGTAATCTTTGAAGTTTTGTCACTCTCTTCTCATCTCTCAGGAATTTAGTACTCCTTTTAGAAATTAATTCTACAATAAGTTTTTAAAAAAATAATCCCCCAATGATTTAAAAGATCAAATTGTGCCAAGCAATCAAGATCAGAATTTTCAAACTTGATGATGATGTGGAACCCAAAAGTTCTGTAAATAAATAAATAAAAAATGTTCCAGAACTCCTAGAGGCAAAGCTTTAGAGACAGACGACTGGTGGTGTCTGGGTGGGGAAAAAAAATCCTTTATTATGGAATCCCATCAAATCCTTGCAGATCACTGTAGAATACAGTTTGAAAAACTCGATCTAAAGAGTTTTAAATGTCTTGGTTATATAAATGGATCAACTTTAAAGAAAGAAAAATGACCTGAAATCCTTCATGCTAATATATATTAGCACCAATATTCTAATGTATACGATAAAAGAACAGGACAATTAAAAAATGTCACTTAAAATAATAGCCTTGATTAAGAAAGCTTAGAATAGCTCTTCAAGGAGTTTCAAGGTCAAACTAGTCAGATAAAAGTAAAGTCTTCAGCTTATTCGGGTAGAATAGAATAGAAACTTTATTTAGTTATTTGACTATATCAGAATATAAAACTAATACAAATGGATACAAAGAAAACAATGGGACATGTTCATAATAAGTCATCATCCCTACATTAAATCAGTCTGACCCTGACCCTAATCCATAACCGTTTCAATTTATGTTATCCTATAGAAAAATATACAGCTAAAGAGAGCCAACTATTTACAACTTTTATAGACCTCAGTGCAGCATTTGATTCAATAAACGGAATTTATTTGGAAGAAACCTATGGACCTGATCACAGATCCCATACTCCTCTCTTCAATCAAGGCAATATACTCAAAACTCATGTCTAAAGATACAGTTAGAAATGTCATATAAATGGAAAACTGACCCTTTCAATGGAGGATTTTTTTAATTGAATGCTTTGATTAGTTCTTTAGTATGGAACAAGGATGTGGCCATATAAACCTGCCTCAAAATAGGAATCAATTGGAAATCAAATAAGCAATAAACGCATTACAGCTGACATTTGCTTCACATAAAATTATGAGTATGCATCATAATTAAAATGGATAGAAGTATGTTGTTTTTCCAAGAAGAAAATAGTAACTCTTCCTCTAAACAATGGCTTTTTCTAGGAATATTCCTATAAACATTATGAGTTGAATTTTGGCTGGATTCACACACAATATCCCATTGTTAATTTATAAGATTTTGGCCTAGCATGTTAAGCAAACTAACATGCTTTTGGTTTACTCATCAAAACGAGATTAAACAAACCATGATCTGCAATTATATATGAAGATTTTAAAAAATTGAGAACATGTGTATATTCAGCCATCACTTAGTGAATCAGACCCATGTAATTAAGATAAAATAGGACTGCAATCACTTTTATCCTCATCCATAAATTGAATGGATGTAAAAGGGTAGTCCTCAACTTACAACAGTTCATTTAGTCACCGTTTGAAGTTACAACGGCATGAAGTGACTTATAACCATTTTTCACACTTAGGACCGTTGCAGCATCCCCACGATCACATGATCAAAATTCAGATGCTTGGCAACTGACTCCTATTTATGATGGTTGCAAAGTCAACAGCAATCCAGATTCACTTAACAACTGTTACTAACTTAACAGCTGCAGTGATTCATTTAACAACTGTGGCAAGAAAGGTCGTAAATTGGGGCAAAATGCCTTTAACTGTCTTGCTTAACAGAAATTTTGGACTCAATTGCCATCATAAATTGAGGACTACCTATAATCTAGTCTAGCTTGTAATCTCTGAACTCACCACCAAGTCTTTCCTCAGACTGAACAAAGGAAGTAATTTTCTGCCTTTTGGCCTTGATCCAAAAGCAAATATCTGCTGAAAGGTGTATCTGCTTCTTTATTACTCCAAGCTGTCCTTTTTGGGTGTGGCAATCCTACATTAGGTAGAGATATTTTTACAGTATTCTTGGATGCAATTCATCCTGAGTCAAAATAAAATCATACCAAATAAACAGGTGACCATATTTCTATCAGTTCAAGCTTTATTCCTGTTGCTTGTTGTACCTCTTTGAACTCTAAATCTAAAACGCTTTATTTTAAAGAAAATGAAACTTATCCCAAATTGTATGAACTACAGAGTGGATTAGCAGGAAAGGTGGTCAAAAATGCTTGTTCTGTTAGGATTAACTGTGGAATTCTCTCTTAGGTCAGTTCTGTAGAAAAAATTTGCAAAGTCCAATGGGGCTTATCAGGGAAGTGGTATCTATATACAGCAATGCCTTCTCAGTGAACGATGTTAAGGTTGTTGTGACATTTTTGCTGGTATCTAAGCATTTTATACATGTTCAAGATTGCTTGCACATAAAGAGAAGTGTTGAGGAAAAGCCACAGGAAGCACAAGAATACAGCAGTTTGGTTTCAGATAAATTCTGTGAAATTACAGGGTATACTTCACTTTAACTACCGGTGTCTTTTATAAGTTACACATTCAATAAGCTCCGATACCCACAACTGTAATTTCTCCAGGTGTTTTAAGCCTGGAGAAGATGTATTTTATGAGGCACTTAATAAACTGAATAAACACGCTCGACTGTACATTACATATGCCTCTTTTTCCAAGTAAAGATCCGCTGATCTAAATTACACTATTTACCCACAGCTATCGAGAAATAAGCCCATCAAACACGTCGGGGACCACTGATCTTTGAAAGTAACGCGTGGGTTGGCTTTTCAAATATTCTTTTCCGCCTGAAAAAAAGTGCAGCTTTCAGGCGGCAAGACACCATGACCAATTACAGTCCCTTCTAAGATTCTCGGTTATCTCCAGCGTTCAGCTTTCCTAGATCCGGAACAAATGGGATTTGCTGCTTAGTCTGCTCAGTTTCAAACGTATCCAGTCTGGGGGGAGGGGAAACATGTTTTACTATACACGACAAATAAGGGGGTTAATCCTGGCGCGCACAGGTTGGACGGCACCCTTCTTTTGAGAAGGGATAAGTCAGTGAAGGAATCAGCGGCATGTGAAAAAGTCAGAGACCGCCATTCCGGGAAGCTCCCGATGAGAACAGAGCATTGTCCTCGGGCGAAGGGAGCTTCAACTCGCCCCTGAAAGGAGCCGAAGGAAAAGAAGGTGTGGACGGCGACGAACAGGAGTAAATATTCTAGGTCAGAGGACAAAAGAATCTCCTCCAACCAATCGGCTCCTTTCACGAGGCACTTTGTCACATTCAGTTCCATTCCGCGTCCACTGGACGGTACCATTTCGCTTGGGTAGGCCCCGTCCTATTTTTTATATCGCCAGCGCTGGTTGGTTACAACGCGGATAACATACGACGCGAGGTTGATAAGACTCAGCAGCTGCCCACTGAACCGACAGTCGGCGTCTCCGTTCTCTGCTTTCCTTGTGCCACCCTTAACACTCTTTTCTGCCTTCCCCTCGTGAGGCGCAAATGGACCAGTCCGCTTGGCTATAAAAGCGCGATGCGGCACATGCTTGCCTTCCATAGAGGGGAGCGTTTGCGAAAGGAGCTTGCTTGTGTGTGGGGAATGAAATTACTGCGCTTACTTTTCTAGGGTTGGGGTGCTCACTAGCGGGGTGAACAAGGAGCAGAAAAGCACCTTAGTGGTTGTAAAATAACAAGGAACAAGAGAAAGCGCTCCGCTTTCTTTTCTCCCTCGTTTTTCGGTGGAGCTAAGCGCTGTAAGAAGCAGGGAGGAGAAGAATGCTGGACTGTTTTTTCTCTTCCACCGGCAGGGGCGGAAGTCGCAGCTGAAGCCGGCCAAATTCTGCCTGTATAAATCACAAGGGCTCAGGCTTCTAACCCCAACCCGGCTTTAGATTGATCTGCGATCGGGTTTCTCCCCGATTGGAGAGTTCAACCACTTTGAGCTACAGGAAAGGGACGGTTGCTGTGCGTGCCTTGTCTCTTAAAAAAAAAAAGCGCCTTCTCCACCTTCCACCCCCAGCTGTACATATAATTTTTTGTTTGTTTGAAAAGCTGGTCAAACTAACATCCCGGTCCCCGGCTGCCCTCTTGTACCCAGTGCTCCGCTGGGAAGTGATGGTTTGTCCTGCTCATTCTGTCCCCGCAACGCCCGTGTCTTCTTCCTGAGCAAGTAGCATGAGCATGGCAAACGAAACATACCTCTTCATAAAAGATATAAAGCCCGGACTGAAAAATGTAAATGTCGTCTTTATTGTACTGGAGATAGGTAAGTGGGGTCCCTTGGAACCATCGCATTCATTGTTTTCCTCCTTCAATTCTCTCCTCCCCGCCCCCGTTCCTATCTTTCCTTCTCCCTCTTCCAACTAAAAAGCTACGTGTGTGTGTGTGTGTGTGTGTGTGTCTGTGTGTGTGTGTGGGACACGTGGTCACTTTTCAGGGAAAGGGTTGGAAGTCCCACTGGTGGTGTGCTCCACCCTTTTAAAAAAAGTCCTATTTTTAAATAGACCCCTTCCACATTTTTAGGGATCTTGTTTCTATTTTTATTTTAGTATTTTTCTGCAATCAATTCCAAAGCTTTTAACTCCATAGTTAACTTCCTAATCATATTTACAGGAGAATAAATTATGGTGACAGCTTGCATTTACTTTATTGGGTCATTCTTTCGACATCTATCTTATTTGCATTCTTATTCTCTCTCTCTCTCTCTCTCTCTCTCTCTCTCTCTCTCTCTTTTGCTGTTTCCTGGTAGGGCGTGTTACCAAAACCAAAGATGGACATGAGGTCAGGGCGTGCAAAGTAGCTGACAAGACAGGAAGCATCACCGTCTCTGTGTGGGATGAGCTTGGCAGCCTCATCCAGCCAGGTGATATTATTCGGTTGACCAAAGGGTACGTAATGCAAAAATAAGGATGATGCCAGGCTGAGCTCAGCCTGGCTTGTTTGCTCTAGAAGCAGCTTGTGTGCTACTTGGAAGGCAGTGTTCCTGAACATGGATTAGGTAAAACTAGCACTGAAACAGCTGTGACTACCATCTATTTGGAAAAAAGAGGGCAATGGGAACAGGAATTCTTCTCTTGCAAGGCTGCCGTTAAAGTGGGAACAGCAAACTGGTTGTGCTTTCTCTAAACTGGGTTTGCTTCAATCATATACTGCACATAGGAAGGACTGTTGGGCTGGCTCATCCTTTGCCACATTTAGCCCACAAATGCCTGTTGATTGACAATACTTCTTCAAGGTTGTTCCCATCCCCTAATGCTCGATCCCTTTAACAGGAGGAGAGGCCCCAGATTGGCAAGTGGAAAGCTCCCCCCCCCCCACTTTGTCTCTTGGGAAAGCACCTGTCCCCTCAGTGTTTGCTTCCCATGAACTAGCTCAAGAGATCAGCTCCTCTGAGGGTAAGCGACAGGTACAGGAAGGGTTCACTCTTTCCACTGGTCTGCCCTCTCTCTGTGTCAACACAGAGTGCTTTGTATATGATTGGAACTGGCCCAGATATAAACAAAAGTGTTGTCTCTGGCTTGCTGTAGGGCAGTGAAGCCTTTCTTAACCACATGTTAGCCTTGACTGACCTCTTAAAGCAGCCTTCCCCAACCTTATGACTTCCAGTTTTCCAACCAACATGGCCTCTGATCAAGTTGGCTGCAGGTGGTGATACTTTGAGAGAATGGGCTGGGAAGGGTGGCTTAAGAAAACAGGAGACCTGCCCAGTATTCCTGATTGTCTCTGTGCCCGTTTTGTAGAAGGGGGTGACTTAAGGGGTTGCCTATAATGGAGAAGCAAAGCTATTCTCTCCCCCTTCTGTCCTTCCTCTTCAACAGCCAAGCTGAACATTGCAGTAGTAGAACTCAGACTTGGGAAATGCTCAAGACTTGTGAAATAGAGATATCCAGATAGCAGAACTTAACTGACTTTGTCTGACCTGGAAAAAAAACAACACACCATGGTCAGATCAGATAACTATTTGGATGGGAAGCTGCTAGGAAAACTTTGAGCCAGAAACCAAGGAAGCATATTTAGATTTATTTATCTTATGGGAAGAAAGCAGTGGAAACAACTTCGGTATTGTTGCCAAGGAAACAACATGGCATGTCCTAAAATCAGCAAGAGTCAAGCTTGATCTAAGGAAGATTTCACTTCATTAAAAAGACTCTTAATTATGAGCAGGAGGACGGATCAGAACCACTCTCTGAGTTCATATCTTCTCTGTAGATAGAGTAGTTTAGGTGGAAGATAATTTTTGACTTCCGCATAACTGAAGGGAAAAAACTGCTGTTTTCTGCAGAGGGTGGGAGATAAGAAGGTATTTGATGGTGCTCAGCTTCATAGCCTGTTGCTAATAGCAATAGCACTTACTTCTATACCACTTCACAGCCCTCTCTAAGCGGTTTACAGAGTCAGCATATTGCCCCCAACTGGCTCCTCACTTTACCGACCTCAGAAGGATGGAAGGCTGAGTCAACCTTGAGCCGGTGAGACTCGAACTGCTGAACTGCCGGCAGCCGGCAGCCAGCAGAAGTAAGCCTGCAGGACTGCATTCTAACCACTGCACCACCAGGGCTGTGATGCTCTCAACACCTTGTCTAACTTCCTGAGCTTCTAAAAAAAGACCATGATAATAAATTTTATTTGCATGGCTTCCCAATAAAGACCAACCCCTGAAGCAGCCTTTGGACAAGACCTCCTGCTTGATGGTACTTCTGTGACCCACCCTTGTAAATTGTGGATCTCACTGCTATTTTTAAATTTACACCTCATTTTTCAGTATCTGAGCTGGCCCAAAGTAGGGTTTCTTATGGAGTTGAAAATTCAAGGCTTCCTCCAGCATCTTCAGTAAAACAGGTCCTGTAAGGTGAACTTTTTCAGACTGGTTTTTTTTATATATATATATATATAAATAAGGGCAATTCTTTGGAGTCTTTACATGGACTGTAAATGGCTCTGAATGCTTAGATATACTGGTAGTATGGTCCTTTGAAGTAAGATATAGTAATGGATTGAGATCTGGTATAATGTGATTTGTAACACATCTTTCCTGTTGCAGCTGGCTATATCTGCCTCTTCTGTTAGAGAGCCTCCATCAAGTATTACTGAGAAAGCTGGCTTATTTTAAAATGGAGAGAGACACAATTAATAGTTAGCAATAAAGCATCTTAATTTATTATAGGTATCCTGCATTTTTTTGCGTCAGATTCAGTCTAAAGATAGCTAACAGGTTTCAGGGATGGCCTTGTTGAATTATTTGCCAGTTAGTATTAAAAACAAGGACTTAAGCTACTTCATCACATTCCAGTTAGCTTGACTTTCAGTTACTTTTTATAATTAATTGCTTGAACTTGTCTTTTATTTTTTTATGTTAGAAATTAAAAATACACAACAATGTACTGTATATCCTGGCCAAATTGCATCAGCTATGAATTTCCCGAGAAGAATGTATGGACACAATAGGGTGGCTCTTCTTGCACAATGCCTGTAATGATGACATGTTTTGAGTAGAAGAAATGCTTTTAAAAAGTAGAAAATCAGTGATGTGGCAGTGATAAATACAACTCTGGTTGCCGGTAACACCACTGTTCTTCAAAAGCCTTTGGTCAGTTTTGCACAGTTATTCTTGTGTAATCGGAGGAAAGGAGGTGGTTTTAAGGAATTGCTGATTGGTACTGTATTGGCACCCTCCCATGCTCCGGATCATTTTTTTTTTTACTTGAATCCAATTCAGCACGCAGCTCTGTTATTGAGACTTGCCCCTGTGGCTGCTCATTCAATTAGAATAGTCTAGTACATGTTTCCTGATATGGTTTTTCATTGCATATTAGACTACAATTATCCACTAGTAAGACTCATTCAGTAAATAGTTTGTAGTTAAACCGGGGTGATTTGTCTTCGGACCTTTTTTGTCTATCAAGTTCATGAGATCCTGCTCAGGACATAAAACCAGGGCTTTTTTTCTCATAGAACGCTCAGAATGGAGTTCCGGCACCTTTTTTGGATGGAACCTTGTAGGGTAGGCAAAGTGGGTTGTATGACATGTGTGAGTTCCGGCACCTTTTTTTTTACAAAAAAAGCACTGCATAAAACTATTCTTTCCAGTATAACTGGCCTTATAATCTGCAGCTGCGATGAAATGGAATAACCCTACATCCATTTCCACATTTAGCATACCTTGGACAGAGGCTTGGATGCAAATGTGATATATCCTGAATGAGGCTGGAGCATATCCTTTGGCTTATGTGTAAAACAGAGTCATGGCTGCTTACTTGGGAACAATAATGCAAGACTTGCTTCTATATCATTGTGCAACTAGATTTTACCCTTAGGCAAATTTGTAAGCCCTTCATATGACAACTTGGCACAAGACCATATTAGAGTTGCTTTCTATTTGCATTTTAGCAGAAGTAATACGTGACTCACACAAAGAGATGGATAACTTCTTTAAAGATTGATAAAGCAACACTTTCCTATCTGTGCAAAAGTTTTAGAAGCGATATTAATTTTTAGAAGCAGTTGGTATCTTTGTCCCCTTTTTTATCAGCCTCAGTGAAATCTTGGTAAAGAGTTATTTTGTTGAATTATGAGTCTCAAGGGCCAAACGGAGGCATAAAGTAGAAATAGGAACCACACTTAATGCAAATATCAGTTGTTTAATTCTTTAACTTGATAAAATAAAGTTATCCAATTGGTTCTTAATTACAACCAAAGTATAGAAGTCAGCAATTAATATAAGGCAAATCCAGGTTTAACATTTCAGTGCTTCAAATGTTTTTTTATTGTTCTGCAGTTTTAAAAAGTGTGATGATAAATGTGGTGGCATTTGATGAGTGATGGCTTATGTTTTATCCTGATAAAACTTGCACCGTCAGTCCATTTTTTTCTAGTGTCTAATAGTTCAATCAGAATAGAGCTGGAAGGGACCTTGGAGGTTTTCTAGTCCAACCCCCTGCTCAAGCAGGAAACCCTATACATTTCAGACAGGTGGTTGTCCAGTCTTTTCTTAAAAACCTCCAGTGATGAAGCACCCACAACTTCTGATGGCAAGCTGTTCCATTGGTTAATTGTCCTCACTGTTAGGAAGTTTTTCCTTAGTTCCAGGATGCTTCTCTCCTGGATTCCATCCATTCCATAATGCTGCTTGTGTTTCCTTGCTTAGGTATGCCTCTCTGTGGAAAGGATGCCTTACACTTTATACCGGAAGGGGAGGTGACCTGCAAAAAATTGGGGAGTGAGTATCTCATTTTGCACATAATCTGTTCATTGTTTGAAACCTGATAGGTAAGGCAAAGTCTGGGCCTTAAGGGGAAAAGTGTGTCTGCTGTTTACTCCTCCTCTGTGCTGTTGATCCAACTTTATTTGGTTTTATTCTGCCTGAAAGTGGGGTGGGGGAATATAGAACTTAGGAACTTCAACTTCAGTACTAAGAAATGACATCTTGATCAGTCTTTCCCATCCAGCATAATTTCTGTCTTTTGAGTGTAGTTGTAAGCAGGTAAGTTTAGCCTTTTGTTGGGTTAAGACATTGTCACTTTCAAGGACTTGGAGCACGAAAATCTGAAGTCCTCTATTTATCCACAGGCCAGGTACGGTAGAGGCAGCCGCAATGCGAGCTTCCACATCCTACTCTGGTATTGAGCTCCAGTCTGTCCTGGAGGAGTCAGCCTCTCTAGGGGTGTAAAGGTAAATTTCCCCCTCTATGTAGCAGAATCTTTTAGGTTTTAATTAAGGTCTCAGATCTACTGGGTCCTGAGTCAGACTGTTGGCTTGTCTAGCATTTATCAACTTTGAGTAGGCTGTTCATTGAGACCTAACTGGACCAGTTCAGATTTTTTTTTTACTTCAGGGACTGGTTCATCTTGACATGAATGATGATGGGAGCATTGGATGATCATCAAAGATTTAGCCCTGTTTTGAAGATCTACTGAAAATGTTTGTTTCTCCTTGCGTTGTGTCAGATACAGTGGAAGAATTCTTGGCTTTTAGCTCTGTTTTCTGTGAATTAGGCTAGCTATGTATATTCAATAAATGAGGATTAATGTGCTAGTGACCCCACTCAAAACGTTTGAATAATTGGTCCGTAATTCATCTTCCAGTCATTCTGTGATAATCATGCATTGTGAACCAGGCTAGAATAGATAGGAATATTTAGAGCATAGTTCTAACAGTTGGAATGTTAAGTGGCCTCTGTGTGATTATACTCGTAGCCTAATTTATGCAATGTGACCTCTGATTATTCACAGTCCATTACCTTCCACTATTTCTGCTTCCATTTTTTTTTAATTAAAGCAAAACATCCAAAGGGTCTCTGAAACTTGTAGGATGTTGTCATAAAGGAGAAAAAATGAACATGAATAGTTTTGCTAGAAAATAAGTGTTGCAAATGGAAATGGCATAGGGTGGGTATATTTTAGCAAAACCAGGGCTGATCACCTGATGATCTGGATTTAGAGAAGATTAGTGTACATTTCTGAAATAGGTGGCTATCTGATTTTAGTTTGGGGAGGCTAAGTGACATCAAAGAGATTGAAATGCATTTGTTTCGGATTTGCTAGTGTGAAAGATCATTCTGCTGAGCAAGACGTCACTTAACCGATTCTATCCCACAGGGGACTCAGACCAAAAATACAGTTGTTTGGAAGAAGAGGTTTTAAAGAGCAATTTTAATATGCAGAATTTTGGGTGCACTTAATGTATTTGGAATGTTAACTGATCTCAAACACTTCTCTTTGAACTTGTTGTACACTAGCCTTACTGTGTCTTCTCTGTAGGGCTCAGATCGAGGCATGTTTTCATACAAGTGAGGCATTCATGATTCAGTGGATCTCACTCTCAGGGAAACATACAAAGGCTTGTAGCCCTGGTTGTGTTATCCTTCCGCAGAAATGACTAGAATGTTAATCTAATCTACAGCAGAAGAAATGGTGAGCTTAGAATTGCAAACTTGGAAGCCACTTTTACGGGCTTTAGTTTTCTCAGGGCCTGAACTTTGGATAAGCTAAAGCATCAAGTCTTGAGTACTGTATTTCTCATTGGCGGCCTTGTGGCCCGTTCTTGGCTGCCTCGAGGTTTATTGCTGGAAAATGGATAGAGGTTGCAGAAATAGTTGGGGCAAGAAACTTCATTCTCTCATGAGTGTGTTTTTCTGTACAGGTTCTGCATGGTGTACTCAGAAGTGCCCAACTTTAGTGAACCCAGTTCAGATCATCCTGGGCAGTCGAGTAAAGCGGTAGGTTTGTCACACCTGCGGCTCCATTCTGGGGTCTGCTATCAGCAGTTTTAAGCTAGGTTTTTCTTGGGTCTCTCTAATATGACCTTCGCGGCAGTGTATTTTGCACCTTTATGGGAACAACAGGCTTTTAAATAAGCAAGGGGGCGGGGGAAATAACTTTTTCAAGGAAAAATGGTTTGTTTTCATGATGTTTTTTTTTCCCCTTTGCATTTTTTCCCCCAAGGCACAGGGTGAGCAGGCTAATAATTCCATCCTGTCAGCTAATTCGGGTAATTGTACTTTTGGGCCAACTGGTAAGTAAGCTTATGGAAGTAGGAGAAAGCATTGAATAGCTATGTGGAAAGATGCATTCATTTAAATTGTGGTTGATTTTAAAAAGTAAAGATAAGAAACTATAGTTAACTTTGGCTTGCTCCTAGATTAACTATAATAATTAAAGCCAAATTTTATACAGAATTTAAACAGCAAGTATACTTTATCTCCCCAGCCCTGGGGTCACCAGGCGGCATGGCAACCCACACAGGGATGCCCCGGGCTGCGGAGGTTACCATTATTTTTCCGTGTATAAGACGCACCTGATTTTTGAACAGGGTGTTTGCAGGAAAAAATAGCGTCTTATACACGAAAAAATACGGTATGTGTCAGACCTCCCATTCTACAATTTCATTTAACAAGTAAATTATGGACAGGCATCTGTTTTCTTCAGTATAGCCCCACATACATCAACCATTTTATCAGGTGGCAACGTACTGGGGAAAACATGGAGAACTGAGTTTGAAGAACTGCAAGTTCCTGATGCAGAAGACCTATCTAACCCAAATCCAGGGTACAATAAAAAAAATATTTGTTACACAATCTCCTTCTGTGTAGCCAAATGTTCCTGGTAAGTTAAAACCTAATAAAGATTTTGCACCATCACGTATATTTCAATTTGTCTAGCTCAGTGTTTCTCAATTTTAACAACTTTTAAGATGTGCGAACTTCAACTCCCAGAATTCCCCAGCCCATCATCTTCAAGCCCCCACATCTTAAAGTTGCCGAGGTTAGAAAACACTGACTTAGATGGTGATTGTTACATTAACTTCTTTCGCTAGCTTTGGTGCCTGTTTATAGATTAGCAGGAATTATATGCATTATCCAGAACCCTCCCAAGATCCTGCTACATCACTAAAACTGTCAACTGCTTGTTTTTCTGGTGCATTGATTACCATTGCATGCCAAGCTCCCTCTTGGGACTTTGTGGTCTCCACTGGTGATTTCACCAGCTCTCAGCGACTTAATGCTAAATGCTCCCTAGTTAAGAACAGGCTCTTTTGAGTATTAGCAGTCTTCATTGCTAAAGAAGTGAGGCCTGAGAAAATAAAATAGAAAATCTGATGGCAGATTTTTTTTTAATTGTTTCCTTTTTTTTTTTTTTTTTAGGAAATGGTTTGCCAACTGGACCGGAGCTGAGTGGATTGTCAACTGCTTACAATCATGCCCCCCCCACCTATGCAGGTTCTGGGAGGTCTGGCGGACGGGGTCCCGCTCCTCTCAGACCTGTGCACTCTAATAACGCTCGTCCCTTACAAAGCACAATTAGTAATGGGAGGGACCCTCGCAGAGTCTCCAAAAGATGACCAAACCAAAACTCCACGCTGTCCACATAGCCTCGTTAGCCTACTTGAACACTTGCCGCACTTTTATTTATGGTTTACTGTGAAAACGTTTGTTCTTTCTGATTCTCAGCCTTCTGTTGCGGGGGGGGAGGGAGGGGGAGGGACTTTCTCACTTCTCTGCCCCCCCCATTCAAAGTTCAGTGAAGCTGCTTGACCATACATCATCACCCCAGAAAGAAAATGTGTGAAAATATAGAAGCTTATTTGAAAATAGATTTCCTTGTTAAATAATAAGCTGCCGTTTTCCAAAAGGTGGCCCACTTTTGGCTGGATGAGTATTTTTTATTTTGGTTTAGCTTGTATGATGCAGCCTTAAGATGTGTTTGCTTGTTTCTTTTCTCTGCTCCTGGGACTGACACGCATCCCAGTTGGTGTGGGAGCTTGTAAAAATTGGGGTGGGGTGGGGGGTGGGGATGGGTAGGAAGAAGTTCCATCTAACAAGCCAATTCTCAATTAAAAATTTCTAACAATAAGTGCAGATGAACGGTCCAAGCTGGTTGACTTGTTATTTGGTTGGGGTTGATCTCACAGCAAGAGTCAGATGTGTCTTATCCAAAAATGTACGCTGATAAGAATCCAACTTACATAAAATAGAAATCCCAGATATTTACCAGATAATCCCTGCCTTTCAAAAATGCCACAAAACTTTAAATTCCTCAACCATACACTTCTGTTTTTTTAATCACCCTTTTCGGCGATTGAAGCTTTTTCATACTCAAAGGAGGGTATTTTTGTCCTTTAGAGCTTTTCTTGGTGTCCAAATTCCCAGCTGGTGTGGAATCTCCTGGAAAAACCAGTTGATTCTGCAGATTGCCGCTTTACGAGCCCCACTGATTTCAAGTGGCAAGCAGTGGTTTGAAGATGGTTTATGTGCAGGGAAGAGAAGAAAGATTTCCTGTACACAACCAAAGAGTGTCCTGGACATGGAAATTTTCCATTTGCACTACTGGAGCGTGAGAATATTGAATCTCAGGCTTGCAAATTATGCAGGACTGTTTTCAAGTGGAAAAATAATTAAAGCAGTTACGGTGCTAAGGCTCCACCCTTTTTATAGGTGAATTGTGATGGATGCAGCATATATGAGAGGGAGAGGGCTAGTGTCACAGTGGCGTGATGCTGCTTTCATCTTTTCCACAAAAGGGGGACACCACTGAAATGAGCCTCCTAAGCAGCATAAATCTCCCCAGGTAGCTGAAGTGGAAAGCTACCCCCCCCCAAAAAAAGTGGATGTGATCAATGATAACATTCCCTTTTTGTGAGAACCCTCAGTTCTTAAGTGCCTGTTAATACCAATGCTTTTGCAGTTCTTGGTGTTGGTGGGATTTATTTATTTTTTTGGAAAAAGAATCTTGACTCTGACCAATTCAAGTTTTCAGGTTGCTGAGTTTGAGAAAGCAGAATAACACTGGCATTAATCCTAACTTTTATAGTTAAAAAAAAACACCTGCTTTGTAATTATTCTGGTAGCTATAAAACTGTCCAGTCTTCCTCAAGATTATGATTTGGAATATATTGAAATGCTATAAGATGACTGGATTTCCCACCCACCCCCTTTACCTTTTGGATGAAGACTTCATAATTAGATTTGCACTAGCTGTATTTTAAGAAAAAAAAAACTTTGTTTTTTTTAAACTTTTTTTTTTTTTAAAAAACCCCTTCGGTTCAAGCAGTGACTTCTGTTTATCCAAATTTACATGGACATAAATATAATTTCTAAATATAGAGGATGAAGGTATATACTAATCTTTATAACAAATTTTGAAAGAGTTTTTTTTAAGCACTTCCTACTGTCCCTTTTTTTAAAATGGTATATGTTCTGTTAAATTAACAGTAGATGCTTATTGAAAGCTTTAGTAGTATATGAACTGATTGGAAGGAAACATGAAAGATCTGTTTGAAACACCCCAGCATACGGGTAATACTATTTTATGTAATTTTGGATCTTGCATCTTGAAATAAGGGGGGGGGGAATGCCTCTGACGCTATGCGGTGTCTTAAGAATCTGATATGTTTCCTGAATAAAATTAGTACCTGCAGATTTTCATTCTCTTCACACCTCGTGCAGTCATGTCTTAATATTTTGATAAGGGAAGGCATTGTGGAAAACAGTTCTTCCAATAGCTGCAAAATAGAAGACATTGGATAGGCTTGCTGTTCGTAGTTGGAAAGTAGCTTCCTGATCTTATACAACGATGGCATTCTCCCTTTAAAAACCAAGCTTTGACCACTAGGTCCCTGTGAGGTAAAGGTAAAGCTGATCCTGACTGTTTCTTCTGGGTTCTCAAATCTTAGTGCATTTGGGTGACAGCTATTTTTAAGTATTGATTTGCATAACTTAACTGATTTAACCAACATTGGCTGATACAATACATCATATTAAAGCAAATTGAACACATGGCTTAGGCCAGGGGTGCCAAAATCGCAACGTATCGCGACTTTTTTTCCATTGCCGGCAATGGGGTAGGCGCGGTTTCGCTATGATGCATCCGGCCCGTGGGCCGGCAGTTTGACACCCCTGGCTTAGGCAGTTTATGAGCTCTATATGATGGCTAACCTAGCTGCATTCCAGTATGGTGAGAAATTAGAGAATCAAGCATAATCTATTGGTTTCCACTTAAAGTGCTCTTAATTCTAAAGTAATCCTAGCTTAAAAGTAGTTAAACATCACCATCTTTATACTGGCAGGTTCTAATCAAACAAAAATAGCTTCAGCTAAAGATGTTGGAAAAACAGTTACATGTGAATGTTTAGAGATGTTTTTATGTGACTTTTGAGCAGTGGGTGGTCATTCTATAAGTATAAACACTCTTTGATATAGGCATAGGACTTGATTTGCGGGTGGGCGAGAGTATGATCCCTTTCATTAATAATCCTGTTTTATTTAGAGTTTACTGTTGTTTTTTTCTGTGTTTATTTCAAAATAGCTGAAGATCACCAGTTTTTAACAATCATAATCGGAATTTTTCAGAAAGGAGATGGAGGACTACATGTTACCCACTGTACATGAGGGTCTTTTCAGTCCTACTGGTTTTACTGCTATAAAAGAAGTGAGCTATTAGCTGTGAACTGCTTGTTCTCTCTGTCCATCCTATGTCCATCCCCCCCCACTCATCATCACTGCAATAATTACCCACTTCTCTTAACAAAACAGAGGATGGCCCATCATTACTCTGAATGCCTCAAATGCATCACACTGACTGCTGCAAAACATGGGATGGGCAAAGCGATACATAAATAGTGATATTCAAGCATCCTTGCAAATGCTATAAGGACTGGATCCCTTAGCTCTTGGACATTCTCACAAATCTGGGAAGTCTTGGAGCTGTGCAACAATTTATTCTATGCTGGTAAAAATTCTAGAGCAAAACTTGATAATTATATGCCTGTGAAAGTGCCTAAGTAAAAATGGATCTTGTTTTTTTGTTGCTTAAGCATCACCTAGTCTTGGCATTGGTTATTTAAGCATTAAAATTGGTTCTAGTATGAATGTGTCATAGTGGCTGGCCATATCTAGCTCACCTTGGCTGATCTTAAAAGGGGAATGGCACTTAGTTCTTTGGGGCCATCGGGAATATTGAGGATAGTAGACTAGATTGAGAAGCTAAAGATCTGGAAGAAGGCATTGACGCATAATGTAAGTATTGGGGCCAAAACCCATTAATTTAGTCCACTTGCTTGGGGGTGGGTCAAGCTTTGCACAGCAATCTTCATCTTTTGCTGTGAAGATCAATGTAATGGTGAATGTCTGGCGTTTCCCTAGTGCAGCAGTGAGAACAGGGTTTAATTTGTGAAGCTAAAATCAACACAAGAAGGTTGTCAGGCTCTCTTTATGAAGGGTAATGTTGCATGAGATCTTCAGTATGCCACTAAGCAGGCCTATTATGTAGGCTTTCCTCCAATTATACTTGGAATTAAGTCAATATAATCTAATATGGCATGGAGCAGCCTGTAAGTTTTGGAAATGTAGATCCAAGGATATGAAACTTTATTCTGAAATTAAGTTTATTCACATGAATATTGATTTCTGGCCTTTAAAACAAAAGAGTCAGGAATTCTGAATATTAGGCAAAAATAATGCCAAGGTAAATGTGGACATTAGAGTATTGGTGATCTAAATGCTCCCTCTAGTGGTGGTAACTTGCATGCAGCTGCTATACTATTAATAGACTTGTTCCACTATTGCAAGTCTAATGAAACAATTCAGCTGGTAGTATTTCCCATCATTCCTTGTTCCCTCTGGAAAAAAAAAATTAATTTTCCATGCTAGATTTTTTTCATCAGTTACTACTCAACTGGAAATGAGATTCGAGCAGGAGTGAATGAACTGTTTTTAAAGGTTAAGGAATAGTAGAGAAGAATTAAGAGCCATTGTAATTCTTTTTAACTTTTGGGAAAGTTTGTCATTCCTTTTACTTTACTGATTTGCAGAATAATATAATTTGAGTTAGTCCCACTGAATGTGGAAAAGGAAAGTCTAGATTTTGCTGGATTGCGAAATGAAACTGGTGACGACATGCTGCAGGCTTACATTTTTATGCATATAGCTGGGGAGAATGAGTTGGTCAAAAAAGAAATTCTCTTTCCATATTTCAAAAATGTTCTTGATGGAACATTGTTTCCGGTCTCTGATAAACAGCAACCAAATCTGTATCCTTTGACACAAATTCTTGAGCATCTCTCTCTCCTGCCCCACCCCTCTCTCTCTCACACACACACAAAGGTTTAATGAGTGAAAAATAGCTGCTGCTTTTGAGCATGTACAAAAGACAGAAAATATTCCTTTGATGGAATTCTTTATTTCTATGAAGAGAGTTCATAATTTAGACAGACTTTGGAAACGGATAAAAACCTGTGGCAGAAGATTTCAAATTTAGCACTTACACTTATATATCGCTTCATAATGCTTTACAGCACTGTCTAAGCGGTTTACAGAGTCAGCATATTGCCCCCAATAATCTGGGTCCTCATTTTACCAACTTCAGAAGGATGGAAGGCTGAGTCAACCTTAAGCCGGTCAGGATCGAACTGCCGGCTGTGGGCAGAGTCAGCCTGCAATACTGCATTCTAGATGCTGTGCCACCATGGCTCCTTAGATTTTAGTATTGATTTTTTTTGCTAGAATTCCTTTATTCTTTATTGCTCAATGTGCAGGATTGCATTAACAAGAAGAAGCCCCCTGGTTTTTTTTTATTTTCCCCATCATTTCCAATTTGTTCAAATGTTTTAAAGTAACTTTCTCTGCAACCCACTTTCCATCAAATAATCAGCTACTGAAAACTGACATTTATTTTCCAGATGTATGTTTCTCTTTGGGCATTTTGAATTCATGTGTATATTTCATTTGAGCCGAAGAGAAACAAAGCTTGAAAGTTATGATTAGTTCCTTTGTTACCTGGTCAAATGGCCTCTTATAACTCAGGGAATCACTTAGCAAATATTTGAAGATTCTGAGTTGCTATCATAACGGTTACCTTGTAAAACATGACACTGTAGAGCTTTGGGGGCTGGTTGTTTGCAACTGGCTACTTTTGTAAAATGACCAAAACAATGTTGTGCTCTCATGACACAAGCTCTGTCCCTTTTGGACTTGTATGCCATGATGCATGTTCAGAAAGATGTGGAGCTTGCATTGCAATGGTGGTGCAAAGTTAGTCATGACTTCTGACAACTATCTGGATTAGTTTCTGCAGTTTTCTAGCAATGCTTTTCAGAAGTGGTTTGCCTTTGTCTTTTTCCTAGGGCTGAGAGAGTGTGACTGGCCCAAGGTCATCCAGTTGGCTAATTAGGATTTAGTCAGGCTTGAAGCGAACCCACTGAAATCAGCTATGATTAAATTAATTTCATTTGATCTACTCTTTAAGCATCACAGAATCTTGATCTAATCTGTAATAAGGAGGGTGATGCTGGACCAGTGATTAAGATGAAGGTTCTTAAAAATGCTGAGTATTTACATTATTAAACTTGGCTCATTTAATTTAGTGAAACTATTAGAACTGTTAGCCAATTACAAAAAATACCAGAGGGGAAAAAAGGTAAAGATATCCAGTGATGGCCAAATCTTCCTACTGATTGTTCACATACCCAAGTGCAGAAATCCAAGTGTATGCTTTGTGAAAACTTTGCTTGCAAGGAGAAGCTAAAATTGCAGCATTGTTTAGTTTCTTATAGAAAAAGTTCCTGTAGGAGAGAGGGAAGGCTATTGTGCTGCTCTTCTAGGCAGAGACTTAAATGCCTGTTGCACTCCTAGTGTTTTAATACTGAACAATGTAGACCAGAGGTCCCCAACCTTTTGGGCACCAGGGACCGGTTCCGTGGAGAGAGGTTTTTCCGCGGACTGGAGGGTGTATGGTTTTGTGTGCTGCCTGCATCCTGCTTATATTTGTGTGGACTGGTTGCTGGCATGCCGTGGCCTGGTACTGGTCCACGGACCAAGGGTTGGGGACCCCTGATGTAGACTAGCAAAATTGTGTTGGTTAGTGCAATGTTCATACCTCTGAAGGCTTGTTAGTTTGTAGAGTCCAGAAAAGATTGCTGAAGAGTCCTGTTGGGCTTGATTTTTATATTTATTAAACTTCTATGCCATCCATCTTGCTAAGGCAACTCTAGGTGGCTTATAGTTATACAATGTAGAGGAGGGTGCTGAAAATGTAAAGAGCAGACACATTGCTGGACACAGTCTCCCTATTCATTCTATTTCTGCCTTTATCTATTTCTAATCTAGGAGTGACACATCTATATCTCTCTCCCCCCCCCAATATTATAGAGTGCATCCATATCCCATTAGAAAATACTTGTGGTGCACAATATTAAGTAGAAAGAAAAGTGTTTAATTGCTCAGCATTTTACATTCTCTAGCAGTTGCTCTTATTTTGAAAAAGAATGAAGTTAAGCACTTGGCATGTCTAGCCATAAATAGCCTTGCTAACTCCTGCTAAGGAATGTGGCTGGGAAATCTAAACTAGATGTCTTATTTAATATATGCAGGAAAGATTGATATGGTTTTTTTGCACTGAATTTCTCTCAAATTTATTTATTTGAAACATTTATATAGTCACCAATGTTCCAACCATCTCTGGGTAGCTCCCAATCAGAAGTTAAAACAACGTATAGAACAACATATTAAAAGTATAAAACCAAGCACATCAAAACATTACAAACAATAAAAACCTGGCATCTGTTTATTTGAAGACCAAAGATACCACAGGAAGCATCAGTCAGATAGCCTCAACTCAAGCTTGATGTGTCTGTTCAGCATTTTTAGGCATGTTACAAAAATGGTTTGCCTTTGCTTTCTTCTAAGATGCTTTGACTTTCCTATGCCCAGTCCTGAAATTCCTTAGAATTTTTTTCATCCAGGTACTACTCATTAAAGGCCCTGCTTATCTTATCTTAGCCCTGCTGAGATTAGCCAAGATCTCTGGGTGACATCACCTGCCAAACCAAGCTTGTTTTTAAAAATGGCTTGCTAAATGCACAATAGGTAACGGGAAGATTGTAACTTCGGAAAAGGAAACTAAACGTTCTAACACATTTCTTCTTGCTTCCCCCCGTTATGCAATAGAATGTAAGGCTAATGTAATTGGCTGCCCAATGTTTTGAATATGGAACATTGTTTTCATATCAAGTGGACCCCAAGATGCTGTGTAGCATCTAAACTATCATGTATTGGAGAGAAAGGAAGAAGTGATGAAATTAAGATCAGGAAGTTAAAATAAGGCACCGTCAACAATAGCTCCATCTCCTAAGGTTTTCCTGCTCAGTTCAGGCAGATGATGAGACAGTAATAGAGATCCCAAATTTACTTTTTGGAAAGAAATGATGTGTATAAAGGAATAAAATTCAGTTCTGATTTACTCTTAGGTAAGTATCCATACAGCTGTAGCTATAGACACCAGCAAGACTGTTTTAAAGGCTAGTCTGTCTCATCCAATACAGTGTGTTTCTATATTTTTTTGTATCTGACTTCAGAAAGCTGACTTTCATCATTATGAAAGCTGAGTCTGTGACAGAAATGCTAGATGCAGTAATCTGGATGATCTAGCTGACAGCTTCCATAAGGATTGGTTCAGGGTTATTTTTACAATGCAGTTGTAAAGGTGCTAGCACAGATGGGCCCTTGGAAAACCTTGTGAGATTTAAATTACAGCGTCATCAAGAAAATTGGTTAGTGCCAAGGTCAAGGAGTGCAAATGAATATGTGAGAATTTTTGTTCCAGTATTTAATAGAACTAGTGTCTGTATCTTGTCTAATTGCAGAAATGCTTCTCTGCAGGGTTTAACAGCTGCCTTGGTGAATGTAATGAAAAGCAAGAATAGGGAAATTCTAATTTGGAAATACCAAATTCTCACAACAGAGAAGTTTAGCTTTAGGAGTTGGGCTATTTGGGGAATCCCAAGCATATTTTTGCACCCTGCCCCCAATATATAAATAAAATTTACTTCCCAGTTTCAGAAAAAATGCTATTTAGTGCAGTGGTTTGCAACAAATTCTCCCTTTCAAGACCTAGGACATGTAAAACAAATGCTCCTTTTACAGATTTTCAAAGTTCCCTGTGGGCATCACTCTCAACTTAATGGTGCTGGATGTAAAGAATGATGGAATGCTTATGAGATACCTTGACCCATTGTTTTGGGTTAATATCAATATGTGTGTAAATACTGTTTTGGGAAGACTCGTATGATTTAAAGATGGCATTATGATTTATTTTGAATTGTAGGTGGCATGGTGAGCTAAAGGTGGAGCTCTCACCTCACAATCAGGAGGCTGTGAGTTTGATCCTAGGTAGCGGCAGTTATTTCTCTCTTTGGATGCAAAGAAAAAAATATCAGCTGTGAGCTCCATGTAGGCGTCAGGAAGGGCATCCAGCCAGTAAACACACAGCTCCATTCAGTTGCTCGGATTCCATCCTAATGCAAGGGATTACAGGGTTGTTAAAAAAAATGATTTATTTTGAATTAGATGCTCCAAATTGGAAATATATCGATACATATGAAGAACCATGGATTTACTAAGCACTATTCTTTTACAATGGAAACATGGAGCCACCCCAGGGTTTTAGTAGGTCATCAGTGGAATTCTTTGGGAATTGGTTTCTACAGGTTTCAGTCCAGTCCAACGCATGTTCTGGTATGAGCCAACCAATGATCCCTTTAGCTGACTCCAGATGATGCAAAGAAAATGTTTTGGTTCTGAGCCTCTCCACCCCACCCCACCCCAAGTCCCAGAGTAAAAAAATAAAAATGCCACGCAAAATAGAAATAGAATGTAGTGAGAGTGGCTATTCCATCTATATTGGTATGACAGGAAGCTGTGAATGAAAGTTGTTTGTATACCTCCAAACCACCCTGCCACTACTATCTGTTGCATTTAAAAGCCTCTAGAAGTGAACTATTGGCATTTTAGTAGGGGAGAAAGAATCCAACTCTTGTGTTGAGGCTTGAGCCAGATGTTCCCTCTAGCAGGAAAAAGATCACCCATAAACTCTATAGAGCCACAGTTTTGCAAAGAAAACATCAGATTGGCGTTGGTTTCAGATAAACTGCAGAAGAGCAAAGCTGATGGCGGAGAGCTAGTCCTTAAAATAAGTTGAAGTGTTGGATTCTATAGGTCTGAAACTAGTTTGAAACTAATGCAAAGTCCTTAGAAGTGGAGGATGGTGATGTAGGCAGGTTTCATTACACATATGGGAACACAGGATTCAATAGCAATAGCACTTAGATTTATATACTACTTTATAGAGCTTTACAGAACTCTCCGAGAGGATTATACCGTCAGCATATTGCCCCAACAATTTGAATCCTCATTTTACTCACCTTCGAAGGATGGAAGGCTGAGTCGACCTTGAGCTGGTCAGGATCGAACTCCTGGCAATGAGCAGAATCAACCTGCAATACTGCATTCTAACCACAGCTCTTAGGAGTTTTTTTACTTGGGCTTTTTCCCCCCTCCATTTTTCATGCTGTATTTATTTCAGAGTGCAGTTTTATTGGGCTTCCTGCTTGAAAATGGTGGACAGGCATACCACTAGGTTTTGGTAAATTGTGATTAAAATGGGGATCTGTGGCCAACAAAGAAAGTGATCTGTGAGCCAAATGCAGTCACAGATTGGCCATCCACCTTTACTTTAAAATAATATATTTCTTCAAAATCAGGACTAATTGGCAAGGACGTGGGTTGCATTCCACAGAATGCTGAAGGTAATATGAAAAAGATCTCTAGGTCTCTGCTCTGAAGAGACTTATGTCAGATCTAAGCCAGACAGAAACTTGGTGGACACTCAAAAGTTTTAGAAGGCTGTGGAGTGCAAGACCAAAAGTTCATCTACTTTCAGTTTTCTGTACCTGGAAAATTCTGGGGTAGTGGATGGTCAGTGCTGATAATAGAGGTTGGAGGAAATGATTTACAATTTTCTTCAAGCCAATGTTACTTCCAGTTGAAGTGGGATCCTAGGAGTGAGCTGGGGAGAACAAAATAGCTGAACTCAGAAAAAATAAGTGGAGTTTGTTCCCTCCCCCTTTAAAAAAGGACCTGTCACTCCCAGGGAGTCCACAGTCTACATGGTTTGCTCCACTTTCTCAACTAGTCTAGGCTAAGAGGTGGCAGCGGTTTTGGGGGATGAAAGGTTGAATTCAAGTCTCCTTTGTTCAATTCTGACTTACTTAAAGAAAAGATTCCCGCTCTTGTTTTGTATGTTAGATGTGGGCTAGGAAGATCTAGGCCTCAGTCATGTGTGATTTGGGGCCATTTCTCCATTCAAGATGCTTCACAAGGTTATTGTTGGGATAAAAGCGAGCGAGATCCTTATATGTTGTCCTAAGTTGCCAAGACAAGAGGCACAACATAAAATTCATTTTGTAACTACAAAAAATGATACTTATGTTGAATGGAAAGGGACTTTCATTGCCCTGGATAGGCCCCACTCCTCAAATTCATTGTAGATTTTTTAAAAAATTTATTGAATAAATAAAATTGATCCAGGCAATTACCCCTCTAAGTTAGAAATGGGATGTTGTGAGCCAAGGGAGGTATATGGTCACACTCTGGTTTTATGTGACCCTTGTTCTTATTCCATGCAGAAACTAATGAAAGAAAGTCTGTTTCAGAGGAAGAGGCCTTATTTAGCTTTGATTCTGGTCACGCTTATCTTGCTTCTTTAGGGAGACCCCTCCCCCTCCCCTCCCCCAATAATTTGGCTTGTGGTTGAAACAAATTCCAGATCAAGCTGGAGCTCAAAGAGTTTTTTTTACTGAGGGTGGGAAGGGAAAAGTATACTTTTCATAGTGGGCACTATGTTGGGAAGATCCCAAGGGAATAGTTGGAGCTTAGATTTCTACATGATTAAAGATTGTGGCAAGCTTCCCTTCCTCTCAAAAATTCTCAATCCACCAATTTCTTTCTGAACTACCTTTAATACATTATTCCCTGGGTGCTATTACATCTTGATATATCAGAAAACTAATGGGGTCTAGAGAATATTACATTTTTACCGTGTGGCGGAAAGGGACAAGATTTGACAAATTGATCCAGCTAAAATAGTTTTCCGCCTGGTGTCTAGCTCCATTTATGTGGCATGTCTTTTACTGTCTTCAATGAGACACGGGCCTTCCAGATGGATGGCACCTAGCATTAGTCACAATTCATTGCGTGCGCTGGCCATCTTTCTCTCTTTCACAGTTTTTCCGTGAAAAGGAAAAAATAGATTGAAGAAAAAAGGTAAACACAAAGGGGGAGGTAAGTCACAAATGGAAAAAGTCTTTATCTGAATCTCCCCATCAAATTTGTTGAAAGAAGCAGGATGATTGCACAAGAAATATGGTTGTCTAGATTGAAGCACTTAGATATTACATTTTGGAGAGGTGTGGATGCTGTTTTTCCTTTATTCAGAAGTCAGTGGAAACCCAAAACATGCATACATGCATACATGTACCATCTGAATACTGCCTACTCAATAGATTTTGAGATATAGGGATTAAAGCTGCAAAAATGAGGCATACAGCCCTGATTTCTAATATTTATGCAATCAGTGATGCCTTTAGGACTGGGCAAATCTGGTAATTGCCTGAATCAATTTTATTTATTCAATAAATTAAAAAAGAAATCTACAATGAAGATTACTCATCTTGTCTCCTTAGCCAGGCAACCCGCTGCACCAATATGTTTGCAAAATGATGTTTGAGACAGCTGCTTTTTAGCAGGTAAACTTCAATTTTTGTGTTTCTAGAACAGGCATGTCAAACTCACAACGTCACGTGACGTCGTGCGACGTATCGTGACTTTTTCCCCATTGCCGACAATGGGGTGGGCGCGGTTTCGGCATGATGCATCCGGCCCGCAGGCCAGCAGTTTGACATGCCTGTTCTAGAACATTCAGATGGCATTGTGTGTCATTATTAGTCTGGAGAAACAAAGGAGAAAGTTAAGACTAACAAGAAAATCTGAGAGACAATCTACTTTATTGATACCAATAATACTCAAAAGTGGAGGGAAAAACTGTGGCCCACCACCCATCCAAAGTTGATTGCCTTGCAGGGACAACCATGATAGTTTTGGTCCAGGCTCCAAGAACCCTAAGATCATCATAATGCCTCTTTAGATTTCCCCACATTTGGAGACCATCAGGCCTATAGACTAGACTAGGGTACGAAACAAATGCCCCATAGGTGTAAACCTCTTGTCTGATCCTTGCCTCGGTAACAGATCATTCTCCTTCAAGACCATTCCCTCTCCGTATACAGGAACTGGTGGGGACTCTGATAACATACAGTTCATTCCACTCCAGGCTTCAAATGTTATATTTCATACGGTTTCTTAATGCCTTTCCATCTATTCGTTTTAATGTATAAGCTGCACTGTATTCAGTGGGCATTATTCATGGCAAAGTGTACACAGGATTGCCTGCGCATCACATCTATGTGATTTCCTGCCAGCCCACTCAACCCCAACAATTTACCAGAGGCCTGTTTCTTAATTCTATTTTAGAAATAAGCTGTCAAATGCCTGACAACCTGATTATTTTTCTGGGATACTAAACTGTTTTCTGCACTCCAATTTATAGAAGTGTAGCTGGAGAGGTCACAATTTATGTTGACAAGTTAGCATGAATGTTAGGAAAGCAAATGCCACTAATCAGTGCAGGCTTTCAGAATTCACCTTGTCAATGAGTTTTTCTGTTCTAATAATTAATGGACCGTTTTTTTCCAGACTTTAGTTCCAGCAAAATAATAACATTTTAAGAAGTCACTTGGTAGCAGTGTCCTGCAAAATCAATTCCACCTGTAATTATTTATCATATTTAATACATTTGCATATTATTACTTATTCCTTTAGACTTCAAAGAAGTATACATAGCAGAGAAACGATTCAATTAAAATTCAGAGATAAAAAGCATGATATGCTTAATCTGGTCAGGAAAGGGTCTAATAGTTACAGATACATAATGTGCTAAAGTTGGTTAGTTTTGGGGGACTTCATATATGAGGTAAACCCAAGCTATTTGATTGAATAAAGGGAACCCAATATAATGGATTAATTTAGTTTCAAGCATGTTCTGTGAATGTGGCCAAAGTATAACAAATACAACGTCAACATAGACTAATCACATAAATTTAATGCTGGCATCAGTAAAGTTGTTTGGACATTATTCTCAGTAGTTAAACATCAGCTTGACATGAAAAAAAGGCTCAGATTAAGTTCCTGTACATATTCACTAGATGAATATCTGGAGATTCTCTGCTATAGAAAGAAGCTTCCTGCATTGGAGAAGGCACCATAATGAAAAGATCTCACCTTGAACGGAATAGTCATTTAAGCTTTGGCCAATGATTGTCAAGTATGGACCCATGGAGTTGGAAGGATGAACCTTTTTAGACTTTTGGGTCTCAATCCATTTGAGGCTTTAAATAGGAGTCTCAATACCTTGACTTAGAAGTGAGAAAATAACCATAAATTTATTTCAGCACTGGTGTTATTGGAACAAAGACAGAGATACAAGACAGAAGGCTAACTAATGAATTGGTACCAAGTGGAATTTTGGAGTCATTTTCAGTCCTTCATTTAGGATTGTGTGTTAACATTGTGCCAAGAATTTAATTTGCAATTTTTCAGCTATTCTCAATTTAAGAGGGAGAGTGGAAAAAGAGTGTTTTTTTTCTCCATTGATTCAGCTATCTGCATGTAAACACACACACAGACACAGACACAGACACAGACACACACACGGGGGGGGGGGGAAGAGAAATTATGGGATCTTCATGGCTGGATGCAGGTTACTTTCATTTATCCTAGGTTCTTTGCCATGGTTGTGTTAAAATACTATCTCAGATCTTTGAATCAGCAGAAAAATATCTTGGTGTCATTGATCCTTATTCTGATGATCCTTATTCTTCCATGGGTATCCTAGCCAGTGGCAAAAACATCAACCAATCAGTTTTCTTAACTTGCAGAGGGGCTAAGGAGGAGGTAGGTTCTGACATATAGCTAGACCAGAGGGTTTAGCATCCTGTCAAAACTTATTCTGGCTTCACACAAGTGTTTTGTATAGATACATTCAAAGGGAGCCTGACTCTCTGCTGATATAACCTAATTGTCAGGTTTTTTTTTTTCTAGAAACAGGTTTATCAAATACTCTTTTTGAACGCACTCAAAATAAAATTGATAATTTTTGATACAGATTTAGCACTATGCCGCAAGAATGTGAACCCATGTTCAAAGGTAATCTGACTAATAGCTTAGAGGTGTGGGCAGAGTTATTGCCTTGTTTCACCAAATGCACAGGTACAGTATAGGTGGTACCTTGCTCAATAGTAGTAACTGTGAGAGGGATCTCAGAGTCCTAGTGGACAATCACTTAAATGTGAGCCAGCAGCGTGCTAGGCTGCATTAATGGAGAGAGAGAATCAAGATCACGTGAAGTGTTAATACCACTTTACAACGCCTTGGTAAGGCCATACTCCCTGCTGCAGAATAGACCTGGAAGACAATGCCCAAGTGCTATGAAGGAAGAGATTTCTAGAGGTTAGCAGGCTGTAACATCAAATGGCTGCTGAAGCGTGTTGCATTGTACTCAGTTCAACTGATTGTACTAATCAGTTCTCCTTGTCTTCTTGTTCCTCCAATATGCCATAAGAAAGCTACTGATTCCTAATGCACTCCCAAGAGACAAGATAAATGGGGATATGCAGCTCCTTTGGAAGAGGTGCTTCGCAGCCCCACAGGCAAACATATGAAAACCTTTCTTAAGCCAGCTACATCTTTTTCTTGGCTCATGTGCCCTGCTTCCTGGCTCTTTCTGCAAGTTTATGCGCGCTTTTTTTCCCTTCCTATCAGAGCTGATTTATCCTTTTGTAGAGAACTGTTTCACGCACACTTCTGCTCGGCTAAAAGAAACATTTTTTAACAAGATTTGCAAACCCCTAGAAACTTTTTTGTTTTGTACTCCCAACTGTACCTTACAGAAATGGAAACTAGAATGCTCCATCCACTTTTTTGTCTTGTACAATAATAAATTTTTCAAGAGAAAATTGAAAAAAAAAAAGTTGAAGATACAAACGGAAGTCCAGGGATTGATATTCCTTCTGTCTTGCAAAAAAGCTCTGGGAATATGAATTGCTCCCACGCCGTGTGCTCTCCTCCTTTTTCCTTTCTGTTTTGCAGTGATTGATGCATTGGGCTTTCTTTTTTTGATAAAAAATTATCTTTCTTCTTCTATGCGTCTTCAGCTGTTCTGCTCTTCTTGGATTGCCTTCTCTTGCACACTTCGTATTTGTTTCTCTAACCTGGGTGGATCTTGCCCTCTACTTCTGCCTTAGGTGCCATACTGTTATTTGAACCTCTAACATAAAATATTTGATCCTTGTTAGAAAACAAGAATACCCTTTACAAGTAATTATTGATATCTCCTAACTAATATAACACTAAGTAATCAGTGAAGTAGAATTCATTAACATCACAGTAAGTAAATGTGGTCTTACTTTAATGAGATTTGGATGATAAAAATGAGAATTTAGCTCATGCCATAATAATGAACTTCAGTATTTTCAGAGCAAATAATTAAACGTTGTTACGGATGCCCTTATCTGCAAAAGAGATCTGTAAAACTAATTTTCAAATTCTCTTGCATTACATAATGTATATTATTCCATAGTGTGAATATATTGTATAGTTGATCAAGCTGTTTTGTTAGTGTCTGCTTCCTTAGTAATGTAGCCTGTTTTACTGTATTTTTCTTGTGATCTTCAATGAAAATGTAGATTCGCTACCATGTCTTGAAGGAAATATTCAAGGGATCAAAATCTAATCTTAGAACAATTTTATTTTTTTAACAATTGGGTGGCTGCAATGATGGGAGAATCTTCACCACGTAGAATGTTTCTCATTCAAATATGTTCTTCACAAAAAGAATCTCGCATGGGAATGTTGAAATATCACAGGAGTTCTGGTGATATTTCTGGATGTCTGGGCTGTTAGCCAGCATAACTGTCATCATACATGGTTTCATAACTGTAGAGTAATATTAAGTTACATTATTTTTTTATTGACATTGCACTTACGTACTATTTAAAAAATGCCACCACCAAGTAAGAGGTCAAAGTTGAAATGACTGTTTCAAAAGTAGCCATGTGCCACAGTATTTGTTTTAAATTATTATTATTATTATTATTATTATTATTATTATTATTATTATTATTATTATTATTATTATTATTATTATTATTATTATTATTATTATTATTATTATTATTATTATTATTATTATATTGTTGTTGTTGTTGTTATTGTTATTGTTATTGTTATTGTTATTGTTATTGTTATTATTATTGTTATTGTTATTGTTATTGTTATTGTTATTATTATTATTATTATTATTATTATTAATAATAATAATATTAATAATATTAATATTAATATTAATATTAATAATATTATTTTGTATTTTCTTTCTGACTGACAAAAGACTTTTAATGCAACATATGAAAAGGATTCAATGTTATGGCCCATAGGCTAATGTTATTTGAATCTTGAATTATCAGCTTTTGTGACAATTTGAGTTTGAGACTTCTGTGTGACCCTGTTGTCTCAAAAATATTTGGCTTTCTTCTGTAAGAAAAACAAAACAAAACAGGGAGGCAACAGTGTGTCACACGTGGATTCTTATAGCAAGCATGAAAGAGTTACCTCGGCCCTAGAAAACTAATACAAGACATTTATCAAGAGCTATTTCTCTTTGGTACCATGAACACACCACAAGTATGCCTCTTCACTGCAAATCTTATTCTGATCTAGTCTTATAATGGCATGGGGGGAGGACATTCAAGCCATAATTTTCATCTTTGACTTAGTAGAATAATATACACTCAGAGTAAACAGTTCAATTTCGCAGAGAAAAAAATGTGTTGCAAACCTGCTATTCGAATGTCTTAAAGCACTCAGAAAATGTTACTATCACTGCATCAGGTAGTTTATAAACTAAAGTGGAAGATACCTACTTGCCAAATAACTTATTAACAGCCTAGTTTGTAAAATGCTAGGCTGGGTTTGTTTGTTTTTTTGCTTTTTTGCTTCCTTGAGAATGAACAAAAATTGTCAGTGATTGTTATTATGCATTATAGATATTTTTAAAGTACAAATAAACAAGCACCTTTTGATTAGTAATAAAGTAAGATTTAGTTGCTCCAAAAACTTTTCCTAGACCAGCTTGTGTGGTAAGGACATAGGGGCACATTTGGAAGCACAATCATAAAATAGAGACCAGGGGCAATTATTAAACAACTGGCATGGGGAGTATTGACAGTCATGGAGTATTCAGCTATCATAAGGGGAATTAGTAATATTTGTAGAGAGGAGAGGAGAGGAGAGGAGAAAGAAAGAAAGAAAGAAAAAGAAAGAGAAAGAAAAAAGAAAGAAAGAAAGAAAAAGAAAGAAAGAAAGAAAGAAAGAGAAAGAAAGAAAGAAAGAAAGAAAGAAAGAAAGAAAGAAAGAAAGAAAGAAAGAAAGAAAGAAAGAAAGAAAGAAAGAGAAAGAAAGATGGGACACTAGAGGCTGATGCTTTACAGCACCCCAGCTTCCTTTTCTAATTTACTCACCTTTTATGATACGCAGACAAATTGGGGCCTGCAGACACTAGATTGGCTATCCCAGTCCCACAGGATATTTCTTTTGGACATCTTTTAATATCTCAACCCTGAATCCATTTAAAAAAGTAGTTACAATAATCTGTTTTGATTGCTTTCTGATCTGGAGTGGGTTATCTGGATAGCTGAGCTAAATGTGGCTCTGTGAATGTGAAAATACAAAAGCAAATAGTAGGGGACAACAGTAGAAAAAGGGAAAACAAAAAAGGTGTGAAGAAAGGGGGGGAAGAAACAAAAGGCATTGAATTCTGACATACAGATATATGTGAGTGATGTGATATATATATATATGCACACACACACACACACACATGCATGCACATACATATACATAAAATAATATGCAAGTTTTATGCAAACATAAAAAACCGGATATGAATAAAAGTTCAAGATACTAGCTATACAGTAAAACCAGTGTTAGAGTAAGATGTAACCAGGCAGGGGACCTTTCTGACTTTACTATCAAGGGAGTGAAACAAGGGATTTCTTTCAGCATCATTGCTTTTTATATACACATTAACTTTGTCATTAAAACCCTTCAGAGAATTGATATCCATGTGCCTAAATTAGCTGATAAACATCTCCCAATTCTACTTTACACTGACAATGCAATTCTTCTCTCCTTGTCTTCTGTAGGCATGAAGTGGGCACTAAGAAACTGGTATCCTCCTAAATACATTTAAGCTTATTCAAACTAATATTTAATCTTTAAGCATTCAGTCTAATACACAGCTAATCTTTTAAAACTATACAAAACATTCTTATTAATTAAATTTTTCTCAAAATCCATTATACTTAAGTATCTAAAACATTAATACTATGTTGCCTGAGGAGCTTATCTCTCTTAAACTAAAATTCATTTATATCCAAAATTTTATTTCTTTAACCATATTCGAACAAGTGCTTAATCTTTGAATATTCCATCTGATAAGTCCCATCATCTAATTTCTTAATTCTAACTTTAGCTTTTTTTTCTTTTTGCCAAACATCTTTCTTAATCAGTGTGCTGCGCTGGACCAAAAGATCATCTCGTAGCTTGTACCTATTGTTATAGGTACAAGAAATGAGTCAAGTAAGATGTTTTGTGGGAGTGTTTCACCCCATCATATTCCTTGAAAATCTTTTTCTTTCTTTCTTTCTCTCTTAGTTTCTCTTATCATTTTTTGTCTCTCAAGTTCTCATGGTTCCTCTGACAGCTCTGTAATCCATTTTGTTGAATCTTTTTTCTTGTCCTTAGACTTATTTTGCAATCTTGAAATGTAGGTTGTCTTTTCCATGTCCAATATTTCCTGCAAGTTTTTCTCCATCTGAGTTAAATCATAGTTCCTTCCATTATTAAATTCCATCTTTAAATCTCTTTCCTCTAATTTATGTTCAATTATCTGCTTTACTTAATCACTCTCTCTTTTTATTTTCTGAGAGTTTGTTTGTTGTGAAGTTAAATTGAAGATATGTTCATTTAAATTTTCAAAGTTATTTTTAATTTCCTTGTGGTTTGAGGTCATTGTCATTTGTGTTAGTTGTAGCATAGCATACATTTCCTCCTGGAAAGTATTCATTTTTTCTGATATGTTTTTTCTGCAGACCTCTGATGCTCCATAATAGCCAAAAATCAAAGTTTTCCTTTCTCTGCAAACAGTTTTAAAGTCACAGTTCAGTAAGTATTTATAATCTATGGAGGTCAATTTTTTAAATAAATTTTATAGTTCTCACTTTATAGATAGCCCAAAATGTTTTCTTTTCTTTATTATAGCTGTTCTTTGTTTAGTTAAAACGTTGAAGGTCACAATAACAAATTATCTTTTCCTGGGCTTGCCAGTTCCTGTGTTTAGAGTTTTAAAGCAGCCATACTTATGTATTTTCATCCACCACTAGGTGTCAGCACCAGTTCATTTTTCAGTTTTCAAAACAGGCAATTGCCTTCTGTTTTCATCAATAATCTTTTGCCAGGAAAATCTTAACTTATTCCACCAATTTCATGCTTATCCAGATTTAAGCTTATATTCATTTCATTTCAGTATGTTTCTTTCCTCCATAAAAATTTAATTTGCTGCTTCCACCTGTTGGAGGATAGAGCAAAAATCCCCTTCCTCTCACTTTCGGAGATTTTTGCTTCTTGGTTTTTTTTTTCAGGAAATCAATCAGGTAGAAGAGAGAGAATCAATATTCTTACCCGGTTCCAAACACGTTGTTTGCTATCAAGCTTGACTTAGTGCTTTTTGGCTTTGGCTGTTTGTAGCTTGGGTTAGACTATGGAGTGACGCTAGCCTTTCTTCTGTTGGTTTCTGGAGGGCTTTCCCCAATCGATCGGATCGACCACCATCTCTCCACGGTCAGTGGAGCTTCCTTCCTTCTTTGTCACCTCTTCAGGGTGACTTTTGGCCCATTTAGGGTCCCCAAACAGAGAAGAATCGGCCATAGGGTGTGGACCCCACGATCCCTTGGCTACTTGCGCTATAGCGCAAAACCGGAATTTTGGACATAAATGTATTTTATCTTAAGAGGAACATGTTTTTCAAGTAGTATATTCTTTCTTTCTTTTTTCTTCTCTTTTTTGTTTTTGTTTTAAGATGTGAGAAATATAAAAGTGTTGGGTTGGCTTGTATGAGGAAAAAGACTTAAATACTCCATATTGGTGTGGTTGTTACTTATAGAAATACTAGAAAAATGTCTATATTTAATTGTTATCTACTAAAATTACTAAGAAATGTACTAATTTAAGGTTGATAAAAGAGAAAATTATTGGAAGAAGAGAAAATCAAGGAAAGCTACTATCTGGAGTATGGAACTATAGAAACTCCTGATTGTTTGTAAATATAAACCCAGACAACAGGCTGTTTACCAAATATTAATGGTGATTATGTTAAAAAATTAATAAAATATATTTAAAAAAAAAGAACCCTGGCATCCTCCTGCAATGGGGAACCATTAGTTATCGAGTATGATAAATCTTAAGTTTTAGTTTTCCCCACAAAATTCAAAGCCATAAGTGGATAATTGATTCTAATGAATTAGTGCATGTTTAATGTTTTAAATACTTGGGCATAGCATTTCAGGTCTCTAGGAAATTAATAGCCTGGATAAATTATGCCACTTCTCCTGCCCAAAAGAGAACACTTAGCAGTAACTATATTTTATAGGCAACAAGGGGGCAAATTATATCCCAGCAGCAATCAAACTGTTTATGGCAAAAAAAAAATAGCCCAACTATTATATGGCATACAACTTGTTCCTTATACAAATCTAAGGACGTGTCATACCATTCAATTGAGTTTCCTTACAAATTCATTTGGTGCCCCAAAATGTATCCCTAATGCAGTCTTGAGGATTCTAATCTCAGGGCTCAGAATCATATTTGATCCTACAGGCAGGATGCCTCTGCTGTTGTCAGACAGCTGCCAATCTCATATCTGTATAGAAAACTTGGCCTCTCTCCTGAATATTTAGGCCAATTGAGCAGGCCAAATCAATAATAAAAAGAAAAGAATCAGGGCTACCAATTGGCAAAATGATATCACCAATGCTCCTGAATTCTATTGCCAAATGTTAGTTGGCTACAAGACTTTTATTGCAGAGTTCCTATACACTCTAACCCTAAACAAATATAGATGGACCATTTCAAGAGAATGCTTTGATGCCTTCCTTTCAGCACTTCTGTGGGAAGATTTCATGGGACCCTTTATTCACAGAGAGTTTGCCCTTGTGGATCCAGGGGGGGAGAAACATACGGTGTCCTTTTTATGAGATTGACCTCCTCAATCATCTCTAAATTTGACAGGCATATTGATAAATTGCATCTTTATTACTTTTTAAGATATGTTAATTCTACACCAGGTAGCTAAATACCGTATCTTCATCAAATTCCACAACTGTGCAAAACGTTTAGTTCAGTAGGGTACTTTATCATCTTATTGTTTTCTTTTGCCCTAGTCAGGAGTTGTTGTATCAAACTAGTTCTCGTAATAAAAACAAGTGATGGGTGCATATCACATGTTTCTTCTGCTTTCCGACTTCTACCTGATTCCAGCACATGTGCTGTAACCATGATAATGAGAAGGAATTAGAGTTGTTGTTGACAGATGCTTCCTGAGTGGTTGCCAAGACATTAGCTGATTCCTGCTACACCGCCAGGCCTCTTTGGGACTTAAAGGAGTCTTTGAAATTGTAACAATGCTTTGTAGTGAGTAGTAATTGTGAAAGACTGAAAGGCATCCTATATTGAGCAAATAAGCCAATTTGCATTCTTTTTACTGATTGAAAAAAATGTTTTGCATTTTTTTCCTGTCACAATTATTACAGGCTCAATATGCATTAAGTTTAGCTTGGAGAAATCAAGGCAGAATTTCTTATCTGGCCCTGAAAGGAACTAAAAGTGAACATTGGGAAATGGAGGTGGCAGGGATTGACTTTTAATTCTTCCTGGCTTCAATTGCTTTTGCTTTTTATTTGTTTTCTTCTTCTATTTACAGTTTGTTACCTTAATAGGGTTATTAGGGAAAGGTAGAATCCAGGCTGGTGCAAGAAAAAAGCATCCTGGTGATCTAACTATATTCAATCTAATCTTGATACATCGTTGTTCTTTCCATGATTGACAAACTTCCATTTCAGAAAACTCTAAAACTGACAAGCCATGATTAGAAAAAAAAAACTTAAGTAAGTAGACACTTTGCATTTCAGCTTGGGCACTGCTGTAAAAAGGGGGGGGATTTCTGACTGCTGGAAATTACCTCTGTGCAAAGCAGAAAGATTATTGAATGAGTGAGCTTAGCTGCAACTAGACCCTTTACAGGCTGGTTCATTCCCAGCAAGGGGAGATTTTTTCTCCCCTCCAGCTTCCTCAGAATTAAACAGCTCATTAATTCTCATCTATTTTATTTCTGCTTGCTTCACGTGAAGCTACTGTTTTAAAATGGAGAGAAAATTGGGAATAAATCCAGAAAAAGTGGATGGATTGATCTCAGAAGGGTTGGAGTGATGGAAAGGCTGGTCAACTGAAAATGCCATGTGCTGTTAGTCATAAGGAGTGGAGGAAGAACAACATTCACAATTATAATATCCCAAGTGTGTTTCCTGCCCAAAGTCTCTACAGCAGCACAATATTAACAGCATTAATTTAACTCTCACTTGAAAATGAACAGCAGAACTTGATGACTAGTGCACACACACACACACACACACACACACACGCACAGACACAACTCATCTTGGTAGGACTTAGTTGCAAAGGGACCTTGGGAATCAATCTGATTTTTACAGAAGTGGCAACAAGCTTTTTCTCAATTGGAGTGCTATGCAAAATAACTGAACTTGCTATTTTGGATCAAAAGAAGTAAAACCAACCCCCCACCACCACTCACCTCCCCCCCCCCCGTCAATCCTTAGGACTCACAGATAGAATTGTATTTCCACAACTGCAGAATGAACTAATAGAACAGAGGCTATTGCTATGCAAGTTTAGCTTTGCCTGTACTTTGTTTGAGAGAACTGATATGCTACTCTTCACTCAGGAATTCAAGAGGAATTCAAGCATTCCCTCTTATTTTCTCAACAAAACAACACTGTGAGATAGGTTGGGTCGAGAGAGAGGGAGAGATTGGCTTCAAGTCTGCCAAAGAGCTTCTGTGACTGAGGGTGGACTAAGACATGGGTCCCTCCATTTACAGTCCAGTACTTATTGTCTCTGTATCACAAGTGTGAAAGTTTGCATACTTAGCTAGTATGCATCCATGTACTTACTACTGTAATCAGTGCTTAACACAGAATGGTGCATTTTGGCAGGGATGAAGAAATTTAAAAAAAAATGAAGCTTGTAAGTGCCATCAGTTACTGAAAATTCCCCCAAACTGTTCCTAACTGTACTGCTGGCAGACCTTTTAGAACCACCCATTCTCACTCTTTGATTCCTATTTCTGCTAACTTTGGAATCCTATTAAATATCACCAGAAAGCTGGTTCTGTGGTTAGGGTGCTTCTAAATTAGTTGCAAGGTCTCCTGAGGAAGACAGCTGTGAATAATGGTGAATTCTGATAGGGGACCCCTTCATTAAAACTGTACTGCATCTAGAATGGTGTCCTGGCAGCCATTTTATATTCAGAAACAGGTTTAATGAAGGGGTCCCCAATCAGAAAGGACAGCCTGCATGTTTCTGGTCACTAGCAAGAAATGGAATGCTGTCCTTTACAGGAAGAGCTGACCAAGGCAGAATTTACTGCAGATTTCATAGATGGGGAGTGAAATCAGTCAGGCTGCATATTGCAAGCAATTAGGTTTCACCAACACCTGCCCCCCCCATTAGCCTGTGTTCCATCCTAATACAGTAATAAAAAGTTATTGCCACATATTTTAATGGAATATGGCTTCTTGTTTGTGTTTATTTTGAGCAAAGATTTGGGAGAGCATTTGATTAGCCCTTTGTGGGTTATTTCTGATTTATGTGCTTGCAGCCACAAATAAAGACTTCCTTCCTTCCTTCCTTCCTTCCTTCCTTCCTTCCTTCCTTCGCATTAGTACCATAGCTGGTGGTAGCTTAGGTCATAAGTTGCTGCGAAAAAGATTGTGTTCCCATACCCTGCTGTCTTAAAGTGGTATAAATGGAATAACTGCTGTGGGAAGAATCCAGAGAAAGAAATATTTTGGGGAATATTAAAAAGGCAGAATATATTTCCCCAAAAGAATAATGGAGAAGATCTTTAAAAAGACAGAAACTTCTCCTCCCCCCCTGCCCCCAGCCAGACAACTCAGCAGAAACCAGCTTTTAGAAATGCAGATGTAATGATCCATTCAGGAAGGTTGGAGCCTTCCAGCTAGAAGCTGAAGAGATTAGGAAGACAAAGACCCTTAAAATCTACATACCCCACCTAAACTCTAAGATAGGACATAATAGGATTAACCCACCAATGCCAAAGGGGCAAACTCAGACTCAGGTCAAAGTACATGACACAGGAAATACAAAGCCTAAAACAGGAACAGGAAACAACCTCAAGAGCACCATAAGGTATAAAAACCCACCATTCCCTGCTACATGTGGTCAGTTTTTCCCCAGAGCCATCTTTCTGTCTGGCTCTCCTCTTCAATAAACTGCAACCTTCTTTCTAAAGCAGTCTCCATTTCGTTTATTCCCGGCTTGGACTGGACCCTGATGAAGATTTTTCTTTCAACACTGCTTTGGTGCCACTTCCTAGTGATACAGCATTGAGATATATGACTGCAGACCTTAGAAGGAAAATCAATTTTGCAGGGAATAAACAAAATTAATCTTTTCTTAATAGTTATTTTTTTAAAAAAAATATTTGTCGAAAAACTTATTTTAACTTCAAATATTAAAATGCAGTTAATCAGTTTTGGGAAAGTTAATTTACAAAACTATTCTGATCAGAAAATCCAGCAACTGCAAATGAATGAAACTAGGAAAGAGTCTAATAGTACATAGAAAAGTAAATACAAGCATTTTGTATTGTTCTATTACATAATAAAAAGAAAGTTGTTCTAAAAGGACTACATAAGGATCAAGAGTTAATACAGATTTCTCAATAAATAGCATCTTTACCTTAAATTGGACAGAGAAAGTGAGACAATTATATGAGAGAGAGAGAGAGAGAGAGAGAGAGAGAGAGAGAGAGAGAGAGAGAGAGAGAGAGAGAGAGGATTGATTTACTAACGAGGTTCTTAGATTTCCATTCCTAATAGAGAACAGACAATCCTGGAAAAAGCAGTTTTCTTTTTCCAACTGTTAACCACAAAATCCTTTTTCCGAGCATCCCACTTTCATCAGAAGTTAGAGAAGGATGACAGTTTTCTCCCCCTTTCTTCTTTAGAGCCACTTTGAAGTAGTGAGTTCTAGTCCCGCCTTAGGCACAAAGCCAGCTGGGTGACCTTGGGCCAATCATTCTCTCTCAGCCCTAGGAAGAAGGCAAATGGCAAACCACTTCTGAAATCTTAGCAAGAAAACTTCAGGGAGTTGTCCAGGCAGTCTCCACTAGAAGGCACCAAACAACAATCTACAAAAATAAAACAAACAAACAACAAACCAAAAAGAAAAAAAACCCCACACCTTCTTATCCCATATCTTGATTGAGGAAATCTTTCTATGCTTACATGCCCCAAACCAGATGCTACCCATATAAATGTGTTTTTAGACTCAGATGTCGACTATCTATCTCTGAACATGAGCTATCTGGGAGGCAGGGACTGATATGTTTAAACAGAGTCAAGTTTACTCTGATCTGTTTATGAATGTTAAGAAAGATCCCTATTGTAATGTCTCAGCCATCACCTTAGATAAAAACAATGCATACTAGAGAATTTATCCTAATGACTAGGCTAGGGTGTTCCACATATTTATATTTAAAAACAGAAACTTGTGAATAAATGGTATCAAGCAGGGTCACTCCCTCCATTTTCACTCCCCAGTTTTTCACAAAGCTATTTGAAACTGGCTACAATCATTTTTGCTAATCTCAACATGCAAATAACATGCAGGGGAAACCATGAACTAATTGCTACTCCCTATCTACCTGACCAATGGGAATGTGGGGGAAAAAAATCACTGTTCTACTCTTTGGACTGGAATAACAAAAATATCCTGACTCCACACAGACAAAATAAAATAAATAAATCCCCTTCCAGTATATGCTAGTGCCATTTGTTTGGTGCTTGCAAAAAATCTGAGTAGTTGCTATGAGAGGAAGATTCCCAGCTGCCTAGTTGGCATTTCTTTGTTGCAATTAATCCCCACCCTCTCAATGAAGTGTGAAGATGAAACTATAGTAAATTTACAATCACACATTTTGTCTAATATCTGTAACTGTGGTTGCTTATGGTAAAAGCATGTGGTAAGAACAAGATATTAAATCTTGCTGGAGATGGTGGGGAGAATAATTGGCTGTTTGGGATCGGTAACCAGGAGTTGAGGTGAGGAAAGATTTTATGCCAATAAGAAAATGGATAACAAACATGTTCTGTGGCAATTAATGGGAAAAAGCCAGCTTTACTGCCGTTCCAAATACACTGCAGCAGAGCCAAAAATAAATCAGTTCAGCTCTCCAAAATAATCCTCTGCGTGAGTTCAGACACATCCAGGTCAGATAATCCAAATAGTATTAAGATGTTACATGGAAGTGCTCAAAACCAGCAACTAAAAATCTGGAGTAAATGTTAAAAGTAATAGAAGTTATTTGAAAGATTAGATTTAAACCAGTGTTCCTCCACCTCAGCAACTTTAAGATGTATGGGTTTCAACTCCCAAAAGTTGAGGCCCACACATCTTAAAATTGCTGAGGTTGAGAAACACTGATTTAAACATTTATTTGAGTGGTGAAGGTGTGGGACTAGAAATGGGAAGGTCTAAGGTTCAAGTCTATCCTCTGCTACAGAAGCCAGCCCAGCCTACCTCACAATGTTGTTGTTATACGGATAAAATGAAGGGAGATTCTCACATAAACTTTCTTAAGATCTTGGAAGAAACATTATTATTTATATATGTCATACTTAAAAAAATAATAAATACACAAAAGGTTGGGTTTATTTAGTAAAATTTCCTTTAATTAGTTTAATTGTAATCTACTTTTTAGAAATGTCAAGGCTGCATATATGCAGCACTGCCCACCTAGATTCAAATGTCTTGAGACATCTTAATGGCTTACAGAATTCATGATGTTGTAATCTGGTGCTGCCCAAATGTTCTGGCTTACAATCCTCACCAATTTTTCATCCTTTGTCTACATGTGCAACCATTTCACTATTACAAAAGTCATGATCTTTCAAAGCTTGCACACTATACCATCTCAAGTTGAGCAAACAGTATGGAATATATTGAGAAATATGTTTAATTAAAAGATTAACTATACTATACTTTTGACATATGCTGCTTTCAAAGAGCTTAAAGCTCAGGGGGAGATCTTAGCATGTTTTTAGCCAATGCACATTTTATCTTCATAGCAGCCTTGTGAAGGAGACCACAGGGATACTAGTTGAAATTCATGAATGAGGTGGGTTTTTTTTTTGAAATGGAATGAATATTTAAATCTGGCTTTTCCCAGTCTCTGACAGTCTAGGTCCTGAACCAGAAAGATCCCATATTGATTCTTACAACTGACTTTATATGCTTGCTTCTGTCTGGAATATTTCATTGCATTCATAGATGATTGTCCAAGAGTACTAATCTCTCCATATTGGGGTAAATAACTAAAACAGAACTACAAATAATGAAAATGGCTGCATGCAAGATTTGGTTGATTATGATAGAGACTTTTGTGTATTGGAAACAATTTGGACTGACTTTGCACAATACCTTTAATCAGGTCAGTTACAGATCCAGTTAAACTTATATTAAAATTTGAGGAGTGTGTGTGATTTTTGTGAGATCTGCAAACCCACGGATGGCTTAATAATATACTGTGCAAATTCAGTAACCAAGATAACCAAGTTGTGAGAATGTGTTCATAGTGTGATGTCTATTTTTCTTAGACTTATTTATAGGAAACAACTGATCTTCTTAATGAAGTGTATTATCCCAGCGATTTCACCCTACTGGTATTTATCATTACTGTGTTTTATGTCACATCTGTCAGTGACAAAGCATCGTAGGGAAACACCATCTCAGATTTGTATCCCTTCTTTACCAAGTTTGGTTGCAGAACCACATCACCTGCTAAACACAGCACTCATCACAGTGGGAGAAGAATAAATGTATGGACTGTTGATGTTGTTACCTAGGTCCAGTGCTTTTTTTGTAAAAAAAAAAAAAGGTGCCGGAACTCACACATGTCATACAACCCACCTTGCCTACCCTACAAGGTTCCATCCAAAAAATGTGCCGGAACTCCGTTCTGAGCGTTCTATGAGAAAAAAAGCCCTGCCTAGGTCTATAATAATTCTGCTGAAATAAGTTAGCCTTTTAGGATTTTGCAAAGTGCACTTCCTCCTCCTCCTAAATAAAGAGAGCATAAATGCATTACATGGCACCGCATGCAGCAGATGGCAGTATTGCCCTGTGGAGGGAACAGCTAGCCAATTTCCTTCTCTGCCTTGCTCCTTTCTGATGTCAAAGCCTGTACTGTATGCATATGTATCCAGTGGGTTTCACACGTCGGAGAAGAATTTGATTTTTTTTTTGGAGCAGTTTTTATGACAATATCATTATTTCTTTGCAGCTACAAATTAACTGTCTGTTTCAATATGTGCTGCTCTTCCCATCCCTTCGGGGATCTGCTTGTCAGTTCTGCAGGCTTCCAGTTTTATGAGTTTGACATGGCACCCGTGAGAATCGCGAAGGATTCCTTAAATTCCTTAACGGCATGCCATTCGAGACGATGAGTCACCATCACCCTTTCAGGGCATGAATCCAGCAAGGGTGGCTGCCGCCATTGATTTCTAGCAATTATGTTAAAAGCCCAGTCGTGCTTGCCAACGTACCTTTAATTACGATGACAGAGAGGTATCATATGTGCTCTATGCCTGCTTTTGTTTACCTGTGGTAGCCAGATGTGGAGTAAAATAAAGAAAGAGAGCTAAAAGATAAGATGGTTTCTCTTATCCTTCCACCAAAAAGCCAGTACTTTCAAGCTGAGCTTCATCTCAAGATCAGATGTCAGGAAAAGTCTACTGCAGGGCTTGCTTGAACTGCCAGCACCAAGAGGAACCTTGCACTTGAAATGATCTCTTCTGGTGCCATAAGTAAAATATTGATTCTGTCATCCCATGTTACCCTGTTGACTTTTAATTGTGATAAATTGGCATCAAACTAGAAAGCAGGAGAGCCTGAATTCTAGTCCTGCTTTGTGCATTAAAGCCAAATGGGTGACTTCAGTTAGTCTCTCTCTCTCTCTTAACTTTAGGAACACGGAGGCAAGGGCAAACCACTTCCTAAAAACCTTGCCAAGAAAATTGCAGGGAACTAGGGCAGTCACCAGGATTCAAGGCACGTGCACACACACATACATGCACAAAAAAAATTCTAGCCAAAAAAATGTCTATGGGATGGTGCATTCAAGTGGTCCATTTCCCCATTCTGGATTACTTACAGCAGCAAGAAGGCACTTCTGGCCAATCAGTTTAATCCTCTGAATGTCATCACTGTCCGATAGAACAGACGATGTATAGGCAATTAGTCCAGAATTGTCATTGCTAAGCAAGGGTTGTTAAGTGAATCTGGCTCCCCTCCCTTGACTTTGCTTGTTGCAAGCCAGCTGGGAAGGTCGCAAATTTTGATCATGTGACACCCCCCCCCCGGCCAGGATGCTGCAACCATTGTAAGTACATGGCAGTTGCCAAGAATCTGAACTTTGATGACATGACTGTGGGGGGATACCATGACAGTTCTGAGTCTGACGACTGGCTGTAAGTCACTTTTTCAGTGCTGTTGTAACTTTAAACGGTCGCTAAATGAATTGTTGTAAGCTGAGGACTACCTCCATCTGATTGTTGCTTTGTTATGGATTTTCCCTCTGTTCACTGAGATCGCCTCTATACTTTTGCAAAAAAGAGAGAGAGAAGGGCAGAAAAATAAATCCAGAGGACAAATTTTGGCACTTTTTGCATGAACAATTTTGAGCAGGTTTAAGTCAAGATTCTTCTTTAAAAAGAGCAGAAAACTTTCACAAAGCACAGCCAAAATGCAATCCTCCAGCAACTGGAGGTGCCCCCAAAAGGCATAGGCAGATCTAAGCCTCCTCCCCCTTTTCTGTACATGGCGTGTAGCAACTGTGGGCCACTTCCTGAGTCCATTCTTCCAGGATTCTGCCGTCATTTATCTGCACCCGTGGATCGGACCACTCTGATTGGTTGGTTAATAGACAGTATTTTGTTTACATGGCAGCTTTCTCTATACATGGATTTCCTTTTGTGTCTCAGGGTGTTAATCACCCAGTTGCGATTTTGCTGAGTGCTGGAGCAATTATCACCAGACAAACTGCCCAAGCTATATTAACAGCAAGTCTCCCTCGAGTTGAGCTGAACTAGTGGACACTGCCTGATGCAGTTTTCTCGGCCACAAATGGAACAACTTGGCAGTCTCTTTTCCCCAGCTTCCCACTTAATCTAAAGCCCAGGAATTTCTCTCTTCTGAGTACAAACCATGCCTGGTCTTGCTTAGTGTTTCTCAGACTGGATGTGTTCACTTCGATGCTGCCACCTGCGGTGACAATTTATAGGCCGATAGATTGTCTTATTTCACCTATTAGCTTTGTGCATGTTTGTTCTGCTTTGTCTCTCTTCAGAGGCGGGAGCAGAGGCCTAGTTCCCATCTTCCCTTGCTAGAATGTGAGGGACTGGCTGTTGCCTGGTGACACCATGTTCAAATAGTTGCCTATAGCAGTGGGAACTGCTGTCTTCTTCTTCTTTTTTAAAAAACAGCTTATTGCTTTGAATTTGCTCTTTTTTAAAAAAAAGAAGAAGAGCGCTATGAGCATAGCGTTTCTCAAGAGAATTAAAAATCCCACTTTCATCTTTGTGGCAACTCCTGTAGTAGCATCATGTTACCTGAAAAAATGGTTTCTGAAAGATATTTTGAAAAATATGGAAAGCACCACCTTGGATCCTCGCATAGGATTTGAAATGAGACTAGTTTTGGGAACAGATCACCTTCTAGTCTGCAAATCTGTCGGGTGGCTTTGCGGTGGAGACACTCTCACATTACTTCAGCATTGCTGACTGTTACTGGCCCCTTGCAAATCACTGCATTTGTGCAGGCTGATGATTTGGTCCAGAACTGAATAATCTCATTATGTGTTCCTATGGAAAACCCAGACCCTGCCTACCCTTAGCATCTGACTGGCCACTGAAGAAACAGGCTAGTGGCCAGGAGAGACTGATGCAAAAGGACCCTCTTGGTTCCTGATGGGATTTGTTCATGAAAAGAAACACAATTGTTTTGAATTCCTCTGAAGATGAGTAGGGTTGAAGGGTTAATGAAATAAATATGCAAAAAAGGAGACAAATCAGGTAGGCGAGTTAAAACTACCCAGCTCAATGCAGGCTGACAAAGCAGGTTTTTTTCCCCTGCAATATGCAAAAGTTTTTCACACTTACTGATACAGAACCTGACTAAATCAGATCAAAATCAGGACCGTTACCACTGGAAAAAGATGGCTGAGCTCAGTAGGTACTATTTCAAACTCCAGAGTTCAAGCCCTGACATGTTTTTGGCAGAGGCGACTTTCACATCCAATAGACTTTGCCTATTGCTATCAAAATATCTGTCCACTGGCTGAGCCCCTAATGAGAGCTGACTTGTGTGATTTTCCTGAACTATAGAAATGACTGCAGATTCTGTCCATGTATTGTTCCTGGCATTTGTGACATTGGCAGCAAGTGACATAAGCCACGTAGGTGGGAGCTTTGCCCGGGCTTGCTGCAGTGAACAAACACAATATGATGGTTGCTTTTAAACAAGACTTCACAGTCCCTGTGCCTCTTTTTATGGCTGGGCAATCCCATGTGGTTGGACTAATTTGTAATATGCTTTTGATTGCTATATGCTTCTTATTGCTATTTCTGAATATATGCTTGTGTGCATGTGTTCATCAACTGCTCTAGTACCTAATGAAGCTGGATATTTGGTTTATTTTTGGAACCTGTATAATTACTGCCAGTATCCAGTTGACTAAGTCTAAAAAAAGGGAACTTCTTCAGCTTTTGGCAGTTGTGCTTTAGACAGGAAAGAAGCCCAGTGCAGGAACATAACCTGGGGTCAAATAGTGGAAGCTTTGGGCTAGGGATTTAGAAGATAGTAAGATGGCTTACTAGACCTAATTCTAAACATCCTGTGTTTTCAAGGAACCGAGCACTGGCTACAGGAATTTATTTTATACCAAGGTGAAGTCTTGCAATTCTTGGTATTGCCTCTTGATTTTTTTAATGGACTTCTTTTAAATTTGAATTTCCAATGTAATGTGGGGTTCCCCAGAGATCTCCTATCCAAATATGAACCAGGACCAATCTTCAGGAGCATCTTCAGCAAACTGAGATATCATCAAAATGATGATCAGTACATGTCAGCCTTACAAGATAGACCAGTTCAAAAAACAGATACCACATAGGTTTACCTTTATTAGAATGACTTATATTTTCATAAAACTCTTTATGTATGTCCTTAAGGCACATTTAATCTGTTTATTACCTTGATAATGGATCTTCCTTCTTTCCAATAAGGTCATCTTCTATATTTTACAATACATCATGAAGTCACAGTACAAACCCCACCTCTTATATCTTGAAGTAGCAGTTAATGTACTGGGCTAAAAGCCAGGAAGTCATGAGTTCTAATCTCCTTTAGGTGGTGATTTTGGATCAGTTGTGCTCTCTCAGTGCAACCCATCTTATTATTTTGGAGAAAATAAGTGGCAGGAGAGCAATAATGTTGAGTTGACCAAAATTAAAGATGGGATAAAAATCAAATAAATCTAAATAGATAAATACATGGGTGATTGCATCATGATGTTGCAATGTACATTTTGTCATTCTCCCTTTGGAGGACACTCATGCCAACCTCTACCTCGCTTCCAAGCACAGAAAAGGTTGGTCAGATGCTGCCATCTGCTAAGACAACTTGTACCAACCAGTTTGGAATACTCGTCCTTTTATCGCAGAATTGCTTCCTCTAGAATCAGGGGTGTCAAACTGCCAGCCCGTGGGCCGGTTGCATCATGTGGAGGCAATGTGAAAAAAGTCATGATACGTCACGACATGTCACGTGATGCGGCGAGTTTGACACCCGTGTTCTAGATTGACAGTTGTTAAGCAGAGAACCTCCATAAGGATGCATGGTTTGGTAAATCTGGGGTTCACCCACTTCCTATTTTTTTCACTGTTAAGTCTAATCTTTCTGCACCATTTCATGATTTTCTTTAAAAATTGTGCGAATGGAAATTCCTATGTGTTATTCTGAACATTTTATATACACACATATACATATTTGTTATATTTAATGTATAATATGGATTTTTGTGCTCTCCTCTTTTTGGGTGTGTGCCTTCCTCTGTAATATTCTATTCCATTTTGTGTACATTTAAGTGAGTTGTGAACTTGCATCGTGAAAGACTTGAAAGCTGTAGATCGTAACATATTGGGTTTAGTCATCCATTTTAGAAATGTGAATTGAAACAATTTGCATCAAAATGTGAACTGAATGAATTTCTCATTCAGTCTTCTTTCATTTAATTCCCAATACTTTTAAAATGTAGATATTAGAGACTGAATTTTAGACATGCTTCAAAAGGAGAATGTGCCCCATTGTTGAGGATAACTCGCTAAATCTTCGTATCTTGAGGGTAGTATTTCTGTATCTATAGAGCCTTTTTCCCTCTGTCTCTAGTGCTTTATACTCCAAATAGCATACTTTAAAAGACTCATTTACCTGTTGCATCCCTTTGATTGGTTCTCACAGTAGGCAATTCTAGGATGGATGTAACAGGTGATGTTCTGTCTTTAGGTTTCATTTGCAGTTAGGACCTGATTGTGTAATGCCCCCAGTAGCGCTTTCCCACCCTCCAGATGTGTTAAACTACAACTCTTGATGAATGACTACCTTGGGAATTGTAATCTCTTGGGAAAGTAGCAGGCTGAAGAATGTTGTTCTTGTAAATAGAAATTGTTGATGGAACACATTTCCCATATCCATTTGGGGAGGGGGGGGCAGTGGGGTAAGAAGACACTCTTATAAACACACCCTGCTTTGTGGGATAGAGAAACCACACCTTCTCTAGGTACTTAGACCACCCAGGAAACATACATTTCAAAGCTATAGGTTTTCTCCAAAGCTAAGAAGCAAGCATAAATACCACTGAAAGCAAGGTAGGGAAGCGTGCGGAGAATGACACAATTTCTTGATCCAATTATCTACTTATGCAAAACAAAAATGATCTAGGGTGCTTAATGTGTGAGATTCGGCATATTTGTGCTCCTTTTCTAAATAGTCATGAACTTCTTGTGTGGTCAAATCTCACTTCTTCAGCCTCCATTTCCTATTTACAATGCAGAAATAGTACTGTACTATGAAGAATAACATAGCAGAACTTCAGGACTGTGTTTCAAAATCCTTTATATGTGGGAAAATGTTCTAAATCAGGCATGTCCAATCCATGGCCCATGGGCCACATGTGGCCCTGGACCTCTAGTAACGCGTCTTCACGAGATAATCAAATATATAAAAATTAAAGGAACTTTGTTATTTATATACATTAACTATGTTATTTTATATGTGGCCCAAGTCAATTCCTCTTCACTCAATGTGACCCAGGTAAGCCAAAAGGTTGGAGAACCATACTTTAAATGCTACAATTCAATCCCCCCCCCCTTCAATTCAATCATGTCCAGTTCTCAGACACTGAATGATCAAGTCCCTGCAGTTTTTTCTTGGCAAGGTTTTTCAGAAGTGCTTTCTAGGCTTGAGGGAAAGTGGCTGGCCCAATGTCACCCAGATGGCTTTGTGCCTGAGGTGGGGACTAGAACTCAAAGTCTCTTGGTTTTTAGCCTGATGCCTTAACCACTACACCATACTGGCTCTCTAATCTGTCCCTCAGTTCAATAGCCTTCCCTTAAATCTTCCTAGTACTGAACTGCTGAACGATCAATTAACTTTAATTTATAATCCAATCAATCTTAAAAATAAATGCTGTGTTTATACCAGAGGCCCCCAACCTTTTAGGCACCAGGGACCGGTTCTGTGGGGAGAGGTTTTTCAGCAGACCGGAGGGGGTGTGGTTTTGTGTGCTGCCTGCATCCCATGGATGGGGCTTTGCTTGTTTGCGCGGCCTGGTTTCTGGCATGCCATGGCCCGGTGCCGGTCCACGGACTGGAGGTTGGGGACCTCTGGTTTATACCAAGAGGGAAAAAGGATATATGTGTGTTTGTGTGTGTGTGTGTGTGTGCCTGCATACACATGCACACACACACACTACATACATAAAACGTGGCATAAACCTTATATATAAATGGCAATTGAGCAAAATGATGTAATCTCCTTCAGTACAGATGGAAGCTGATCAGCCAGTAATAAATTCACATATTCAGTGTCTGCCCAACCTTGGAATGTAACAACGATCAGCTATATTAAATCATTTTGAAGCCCTGTATAAAATGGACAATGGGGTAAGATCTGGTCTACTGCTCGGTTTTTTTCTAATGTTACACAGACACGTTCACTGTGCCCTGGGGATTTTATGACATTTTTCTTCCAATAACTTGGGAGGGTAATGTATTTAATCTGGCTAGACAAAAAGCTCTGCAATGCCTACTGAAAGAAAGTTCATCAGATGGTTTGCACAGGTAGAAGATAGCTTGTTAACCCACTCATCCCTCATGGGAAGGAACCGAGCTTGCTGGTCAATATGCAATACCCCAAACCTATTTAATTTCTGCTCTCTCTAGATTCAAGATAATCAGCAATTGGGATAAAATCCCCATAATGTCAGGTTTCTTGCTCAATTCCTTTTTCCTGGAGTGAGGTAACCATATCCTGGAAAACCAGACTAGTGGCTAGAGACTGAGCAGAAAGGGCTGTATAAGCCAGACCTCCAAAGATGAAATATTGTCTCAAACCAAAACATGCTAGCTTCCAAATTTAGCAAGGAATACATTTCACAGCAAAGAAAACAGAAAATAGCTCTCAAGAATTTGGGCCGAAATATTTCAGGTCTTCCACCATTTCCAGATTTGCAAACTGTATCTGTTGAATTATAAATGCTTCATGCTTTCGTGAATGTTGTGATATTGCTCAAGAGACCATTCATTTATTGGTTGTTGATTTTAATACCTGCCCTTGATTCATATGTCAGCACAAAACAAATGTAGCAAAGCAGCATGAAAGCAACTCAAACAATTAATTTGTGACTGAAATGTCTGAGAAGTATAAAGAGTGTCACCTTCACTGGAAAGATTATATAGGATTGGTATCAAGTGGAGACCTCCAGTGAGAGGCCTTCATAACTGAAGTCTACTGCTGAGAAGTCCCTTTTCCTGTCAGCCACTTCCCTTGGCTTACAGCACAGAGAAGGAGTCCTTAAGCATTCAAGAGAAACCCACGAATCTGGGAGGGCAGAACAAGGCAGATGTAATATCAAGACCAAAAATGTACAATGGAGGAAAGTAGCAGCGAGAGCGATTCCTAGGACAAAATCGTGAATTGTCCTTGAAATCATATGTTGCTTGGCTGCAGCAGATGCACTAAGCAGTCCATTTGTGCATATATGTGTGGTGTTGTATCTGCCCAAGAGCCAAACAAGGCCACTTTGAGATTCAGGGTGGAGTAGTGGTGGAGCTGTTGAACGTGAAGCAGAGAGATCCAAGTTCTTGTCCACCGTCAGCCATGGAAACTTACTGGGTGACTTTGGCTCAAGTCATTCTCATCTCAGCCTACCTCACAAGAGGGCCATTGTGGGGGAAGAGAGTGCCTTGTAGAAACTGACCTGAGCTCCTAGAGGAAACCAAATAAATAATAAATGAATTACCAAATAACCGTCCACAGCATTTTAGCATAAGGCGTTTTAATACCTTTAGCTTTAGATTTTGGCTTCAGGTTTGCAAGAAGTTTCTTAAATGGGAGGAAGCCAATTTGCCTCAACAAAACCAGAAATATCTTTGTAAATATGGTAGTTATTTATTTATTTGAACAATAAATATCTTTGGAGATTGCAAAGGAAATCCTAATAATTTGAACAAGGCTGAGACAGTTTTTAAAAAAATGAAAATAAACATACAATAATATTATTTTGTTTAAAAAATAGAGTGTGAATATGAAAATAGCCAGAAGGAAAATAAAATATGGAAAAAAGAATAACAAAACCTGCTAATGAGGAGGCTTCCTGGATTCTGATGGGCAAGACGATGTCCAGATATTCACTGCCATGTTCATTGGTGGACAGCCCCTGCCTTCTCCCTGTTTCATGAGTTTATTCTTTCTTTCTTTCTTTCTTTCTTTCTTTCTTTCTTTCTTTCTTTCTTTCTTTCTTTCTTTCTTTCTTTCTTTCTTTCTTTCTTTCTTTCTTTCTTTTTCTCTTTCTTTCTTTCTTTCATCTTTCTTTCTTTCTTTCTTTCTTTCTTTCTTTTCCTTCCTTCCTTCCTTCCTTCCTTCCTTCCTTCCTTCCTTCCTTCCTTCCTTCCTTCCTTCCTTCCCTCTCCACCCTCTTTCTGCTGGATCCAATTAAATCAACTTTTAAAGTTTATTTTCCTTTACTCAAAGGAGCCAGATGCTCAGTTTTTTTGTTAGTTGCGAAGTTGTGTCCGACCCATCGCGACCCATGGACAATATTCCTCCAGGCCTTCCTGTCCTCTACCATCTTCTGGAGTCCATTTAAGCTCACGCCTACTGCTTCAGTGACTCCATACAGCCACCTCATTCTCTGTCGTCCCCTTCTTCTATTGCCCTCAATCTTTCCCAGCATTAGGCTCTTCTCCAGTGAGTTTTTCCTTCTCATTAGGTGGTCAAAGTATTTGAGTTTCAACTTCAGGATCTGGCCTTCTAAAGAGCAGTCAGGGTTGATCTCCTCTAGGACTGACCGGTTTGATCGCCTTGCAGTCCAGGGGACTCGCAGGAGTCTTCTCCAGCACCATAGTTCAAAGGCCTCAATTCTTTGGCGCTCAGCCTTTCTTATGGTCCAACTTTCACAGCCATACATTGCAACTAGGAAAACCATGGCCTTGACTTATACATACTTTTCTCTGCTTTTTAGTATGCTGTCTAGATTTGCCATAGCTTTCCTCTCCAGGAGCAAGCATCTTTTAATTTCTTGGCTGCAGTCCCCATCTGCGGTGATCTCGGAGCCCAGGAAGATAAAATCTGTCACTACCTCCATTTCTTCCCCATCTATTTGCCAGGAATTGAGAGAGCCAGATGCCATGATCTTGGTTTTCTTAATGTTGAGTTTCAAGCCAACTTTTGCACTCTCCTTCTTCACCCGCATCAAGAAGCTCTTTAGTTCCTCTTCACTTTCTCCCATTAGAGTGGTATCATCTGCATATCTTAGGTCAGACATGTCAAACACAAGGCCCAGGGGCCGGATGCGGCCCGCGACGTGGTTTCATGTGGCCCGTGAAGCCATCCTGAAAACAGTGAGGGAATGGCCCCCGCTGCCTTGGCCCTGGCCCAGGCCGCCCGGGAGCCAATGTACAATTTTGTGGTGGCCATATATGCTGAAACACATTCAGTCTTAGCTTCACAAGGCCGTCTGGAAACAGCAAGGGACCACCCCCCGCCCCCTGGGCACGCGCTGGGGAGGTGTCACCCTTTGTGAGGAATGAAGAAATGCACCATCGCCTGGAAGTGGCCAGTAAATGGCCCTCGCCTACTTCACATATCCGGCTTGATGGGCTCTGGGGGAGGGGTTTCAGCAGGCTCTTCCAGTGGCCCATGCCTTGGCGCTTGCCCTGGTCCCACCCCCTTCTGCTAGAGACCCTCAGATCTGTCCCACTCCTGCTCAGGCCCTCACAGGCACCCTTGACGCGAACGATGTAGAGCTGGCCATGCCCACACAGTAGGCCACACCCACTCCAGCCACGCCCACCCAATAGGCCGTGCCCACCCTGGCCACACCTACCCACCCCCCTGAGGGCAACCGCAATGCTGATGCGGCCCTCAATGAAATTGAGTTTGACACCCCTGTCTTAGGTTGTTGATATTTCTCCCAGCAATCTTAATTGAGGGTCTAATCTCTTGCCTAAGTGTAGGGAACAGTTTTGCCTCATCTTCTGACCAGGCATGGCAGTTTATTTTACGAAAAATAAGCATGGGATCTGGCTGTGGATGAGCACATACACACATTTATTTCACATCGATGGATTCTTGTTTGCCCTCTGCTAGAATGCTTAGCTAGGATATCCAGGACTTATATCAGCTGAGAAGAAGAGAAGGGAAGAGCACAGAGCTGGCCTGGAATTGCTTTGCTGGGTGCAAAGACCAAGCAGACATGGAGGACATGCCATTCAAGGGCTCGAAGCAACTTGTTAGATGTTGCTAAGACTATCTAGCCATGCCAAGTGTTCAGGGGCCTTATTTCTAAGTATGAGGTTGCAGCTGACTAGTTAAACTTTGACTTCCAGTGGCTTCATATATATAAATAAGAAGTTTCTTCACAAAGCTGACGATTGTGTAACTATCTCAAGAGCCCATAGAAGCAAACTAAAAACAGAAATATGAAGGAAACTAGAGCACAACATGTTTCAGAATGAATATGTGATTTCAGAGGGAACAAGGAAGACGTTGCTCAAGCAGGCATGCCTATCATATGCCTCCAATGAAGGCAAGAGAAACTTGGCTTCCTATTGCAAGTAGACTTTTTAAATCTTAGCAAAATTTCACCAAAACTGACCATTTACTCACCAGTGAAAAAGGACACACATCTGTTTATGCTGAACCACACTCAGAGATACATAGATACAAGTGAAGGTGATGGTAGCAGAAGTAGTGTTTCTATTTTATATGCCAGCAAGTGGTAATCCTGTCAAAGATCTTCTCATTTCTTATTACAGCTAGGCAGTGCTTTTTTTGTAAAAAAAAAAAAAAAAGGTGCCAGAACTCACACATCTCATGCAACCCACTTTGCCTACCCTATAAGGTTCCATCCAAAAAAGGTGCCGGAACTCCGTTCTGAGCATTCTATGAGAAAAAAAGCCCTGCAGCTAGGTGTACATTGATAATGGAGGCTAGGGAACTTGTTGACTTAGTTGTGAAAAGGTGAATTAATGACTAGAGAACTTATTTATAGTTCAGCATGCCAAGGCTACATTCAGGTATTTATTTTATTTTATTTATTAATTTAATTTAATTATTTTATTTTGTTTTATTTATTTTATTTTTTTATTTTTTTTTATTTTTTTATATATTTATTTATCACATTAAGGAACTGCCTATCCCTGCTAGGTGTACAAATAAAAGATAAAAAGATAAATATAAAAATAAAATAAAAATAGAGGCAAGCATAGTTAAAATTGGCATTAAAAGTTAATTAAAAGATGGGAGGAGGGATTTCAGAAACTAACCAATCCCCTGGCTGTGTGCTTCTCAGTGAGCCCCAAGCAAGATGGCAGAATGAGGTCTTTAGATATTTTCAAAAGGCCAGGAGAATGGGGGACCACCTTACCTCTGGGGGGGGGGGGACAATGTTCCAAAGGGTGGGGGAAACAGCAGAGAAGGCTCTCTTTCTGGAGCCCCAATTGGAGTTTTTCTTTAATTATCAACCAGCAGATATTTGCCTCCCTTGTAACCGGACAAGCTTTTGCTTCTTCCTTTGAGGATGTGGAGATTTTTATGGTTACAACCAAGAATGGAAGACTTCTGACAATAGCACCCATTGAAAGGGATCCAAATAATGGAGAGGTTACTTATGCAGTCAAAGCCCCAGCCCTTTTGTAAAGACACTGAAGGAATGGGGGCTTCAAACAGCTGCTAAAGCCATGGTCTTAACTGTTGACCCTTTTCCTCACGAATTGCACTGCCTTCTGTCCCAACACCAGGGGACGGGTGTAATACTTACAAAAAATGTCTTTTACTTGCTACTCTCAAATGATGGTCCATTGGATTGACTATAATGTCTTGTTATTGAATACATTCTTTTTAAAAAAAAAATTGTGGCTGGTTGGTGTGTTTCTAGTCACTGGGAGTCTTTTGCCTAAATAAATATGCCAAGAGTCTTTTGCCTGAGCTAGGCAGAAAAAAATAAAATAAAAACCACCCAGCCTCAACTTGTAAACTAGCTGTAGTCACAAATTAGGACTGATCAACGTTGAAGATTTATGCATAGCTTAAAGCAGATCAAGTGATAAGGTTTGGCCTCTAGGCAAGAGATCTGATCTCTCAGCTGAACTGTTGATCTCTCCACTGTCACAGTCAGCCTTGACTTATTAGGAAACAAATTCAAAATATGCATCCAGATTTTGGGTCAATGGAAAAAAATTATGCTCTGTTCCTCTCCTCCACAGTTTGGTGTGTGATTCATAAATATTAAATTAGGAAATCAAAATGTAAGAAGGATATAACAAAACATTGAACAATTGTCTTTTCATGTTAAACTTGAAAATTGTGTGACGGTCACTCATTATTTGTGCAGATTTGCAATGATTTCAGAATTTAACATATTTTCCTTTCTGGATGGTGGGATTTAGATTGACTGTCAGGTAAACTTTTAACCCTACATGACCCAATCAAGACCACTAGCTGATCTAACATGCTACAATAGCCAACTAAAGACTGGACAGCCATTTGTCTGAAATGATATAGAGATTCCTGCCTGAGCAGGGGATTGGACTAGATGACCTCCAAGGTCCCTTCCAACTTTATTATTATTATTATCTTTTATTCATTAAACATGAACCTCAGTCAACTGAACATTCAAATTGGCTGGCGCTGATGGTTGACACGGATTGCTACCAGCATCCTAGGTGTCAACCAGGTACCTTCTTAAAATATAAGATGTTCCGAGTAGCGCAGTTTTTTGTAACATTGCTGGAGTTATTGCAGGAAGCTGCAATTTCTTGATGTATTCTGCAAAGTTTTTGGACATAGTTCCCAGTGCCCCGATGACAATGGGTACCACTGTTACACGTTTCATCCATAATCGCGCAGTTTCGATGGCCAGGTCGCGATATTTCGTAATTTTTTCCAGTTCTTTTTCTTCGACTCTGGCATCTCCTGGTACAGCGATATCAATCAGCTGTACACTTCGGTTCTGTACAACTGCGATATCCGGCGTATTGTGTTCCAAATGGCGATCTGTCTGTATTCGAAAGTCCCACAAGATCTTCACCCTCTCATTCTCATTCTCATTCTCATTCTCATTCTCATTATTATTATTATTATTATTATTATTATTATTATTATTATTATTATTATTATTATTATTGTTGTTGTTGTTGTTGTTGTTGTAGTAGTAGTAGTAGTAGTAGTAGTTGTTGTTGTTGTTGTTATTATTATTATTATTATTATTATTATTATTATTATTATTATTATTATTATTATTATTATTATTATTATTATTATTATTATTATTATTATTATTATTATTATTATTATTATTGCTAGAAATTGTAGTTCAGCAACACCTGGTAGGTTATATTCCCCACCCATTGCATATTTTTTAGACATTTCTCAGATATAGTATATGTTCTGATTAATTACTCTAGAAATCTATTTTGAGAAGGACATCGTGATGCTGTTCACAACTGTTCACTGTTTGCAGGCATCATCTGTTTGCAAAGTTGGCTGGTTTAAAATAAAAAAAATTAGGAAGAAATTACTTATTTTGAAATCTATAGTTATACACACAGTATAAATTAATGCATAGACATATTTGGAGATTTAAAAATATGTTATAAATGTTCTCTGAAAGAGGTCTATTGTGAGAAGGGGAATGTCCACCTTCACAAAATGTTTTGGGTTCATACTTAGGATACGTGTTGGGAATTCTTATGAGATTCTTTTGGACAGTAATTTCTTCCTGTCCAAATATGCATTTTTAGATACTGTCTAGGAAGTTTTGCTTATTTGTTTTTTTACTGTGACATTTAGCAGTCACCTTTTAAATAAAAAATAAGTCTTCTTATAATAAAAAATAAAAATGTAAGTAGGTAAATAAATAATATGTGCATCATTTAGCTACCTGAGATTTTAACTGCTAAATTTATGTACATTGCTATTTTAGCTACCCATGGTGAAAGAGGCATTAATTCAAACTCCTGGGATTTCTAAATCTCGCAAATAAAGTACCACTTCAGGTCAGTTCAGGATTATCTATTTTCTTTGCTTTAAACTCACATTTGTTGCAGGCCTTTGAAGAAAAGCCATTCTTCAGATAATAGATAAAGAAGTGTTGCCAAAAATATACGCAGCAACAGCAAAATGCTCTCAGACTTTGAGATACTTGATTGAAAGATGCAGTTCCTAACTGAAATGGATACAGGCGGGTTATTTTGGAATTATATTTCTCCTACTGCTCTGGAACAGATTTCAAGGACTGTTTTTTTGAGAAGCAGGCCAATAGAAATTCTAAATAGAGAAAAATGTTGCTAGACTCATTCCTACACACACACGAACGTATGTCACATATGCCACAAATTGCTGAAAGATTTTTTAAAAAAATATGTTTGGCTGACCTTTCAAGTGACTTTTATCCCATTTCTACTCCATTCTTCAATTTAATTCTCACTCTCTTGCTTTCTCTCTCTCTCCCTCTCCCCACCATTCTTCTGTTTTGTAACATAGCTGAAAGCTGTACATAGCCAAAAGTAAGTTTTTTACTGGAATCTATGAGTGAATCGATTTTTTTTCCAATTAAAAGCAACATGCCAATTTGGCCTAGTGGTTAAGGCACCAGGCTAGAAAATGGGTGACCGTGAGTTCAAGACCTGCCATAGCCATAAAACCCAGTTGGGTGACTTGGACCAGTCATTCTCTCTCAGCCTAGCCTACCTTACAGGGTTGTTGTTGTGGGGAAAATAGGAGGAGGAAGGTGTGCTGGATATGTTCGACACCTTAAGTTATTTGTAAAAATAATAAAGGCAGGATACAAACAAATACATAGAATAATTTTAACCTTTATAAAGATTTTTGTTAGTTGTTATTTCCCTAGCTCAGAGTTCTCCAACCTTTCCGACTTTGCGGACCGGCAGAGTCGAGGGGGGCAAAGGAGATGGTTCCAGTGAGTGGCCGGCAAGTGTGCACACAGAGCTCCATTTGCATGAGTGTGCAGGTGCGCCCACCGCTCTCGCAAAAGGAGTGCGTGTGCACACACGCGCCCACTGCTCGCACTAGTGGGATGCACGTGTGGGTGCGCGCTCTCACCCATGACCCAGAGGTTGGGGACCTCTGCCTTAGCTCCAATAAAGTCCAGCAGAAGAACAATATATATATATAGGCTATCCTCTAATATATCTTGCAAATCAGTTGTTTGCAACCTAGTGGTAGCATAAATTGACCGTTGAGTTTGAATACAGAAAAGATGGAGATTATTCAGTTTTCATTTGATGTATGGGCACTGTTCCTTTACACCAGTGTTTTTCAGTCCTGGCAATATTAAGATGGGTGCATGTCTACTTGCAAAATTGCTGGAAGAATTCCAATTGATGGAATTCCATTCCGTACTGGCTGGCCAATTCTGGCTGGCCACATCCACCCATCTTAACATTACCAAAACAAAAATTAATTTAAAATATTTTTAGGAATTCTTCTCAGCTGGAAGAACAATGCATGTGGATAAAATAGGGGGTGAGATAAAAAGACACAATGTTCCAATCCTACATCCACTTAGAACCCCAAAAGTCCAGCACAACATATATTTTTCATGAAGTGCTGTAGAAGGCTTAACAATGAATCAGTTTCATAATATATTACTGAATGTATTTTTCCCCAAAGAGTTCTGTTTAGAAAGATTGAATTTACATTGCCCTATTTTGCTTTGAGATCAGGATCTGTGATGAGTCAGAGAACAGACCTGATAAGAAACTTTCTTACACTTGGTCAGACATTCATGTATTTAACAGCAGTTCCTTAGGATCTTGGTCAAAAGTCTTTCACATTTAAAGCTACATAATGCTTTAAACTGGAGATGTCAGAGGCTAACTGTAGGACTTTTTGAATGCAAATTATGTGCTTTTAATCAAGAGCCATACTCTCTTTTCAACTATATAACTCTGAGACAGGCAGAAAACAAATTGTTCTACCACTGAGCTGTAATTTATAGAATATAGATTATTTTCAGGTAATCCCATAAACTCTTCACAATTGAGAGCTTGAACTGGGATCCCCTTTTTAAGGAACAACATTTTAATACCATTTTATATCAGGCTGTGTCTGTGTGTCTTCTTCTTCTGCCCCTCTCTCTCCCTGTTACATGGTCCATTTTCTTTTTTGAAAATAAAGCTTGGTTTTATTTATTTCTTATGAGATAGATCTATCTTCCCACAAAGGGGCCGATGGCAGGAGGGAACGATTCCACCAATTATTATTGGTGGCACTATAGAATTTGCTTTCTATATTAATTTCCAGAAAAACAACAGAGATTATGGAAGCCCTATTAGTAGGAGGATGCTAGATGAGGCATTGAATCCAATGCACCAAGGCCAGTAGTGGAGCTAGGATATGTAGATTCAGAAGATTTCTGGAAAAGTAGATTGGACACTTCTAGCCATTCACCCTATTGGCTCAGTCGTCTTGCTACAGAAGGATGATAGGAAAAAAACCTTAATATCCCCAAAAGAATAACTCTCATTCTTGGGCAATGGGATAGGGTAATGATATATTTGCTGTATAGTTATTTATGGAAAGGCTATTATGTACGCACAGCATTAAATTAAGTTGTAAAAGAAGATGGAAAAGACCCTTGGGCAAAAGACAAAATGAGTTTTTGGAGCATTCTATAGATCATGGCGATACATTCGGAGATATTCTGTATGCCTAATGTTAGCTGTCCTCTAAGAGGTTGTCCTTCAGACAAGTTTTATTTACTTTTTTTAAGACTAAAGAGACTTTGTATCCTGTGATAATCAGTCTGGCTCAAGACTGAAGAAATACAACTTGATTCTGGTCTTTGTCCAGTGTTCACAACAAATAAACCAGGATGTTGAGTTAATAAATCTCTATCATTAAAATACCAACTGTTCAATAGCGATGTAGAAGAATAGTTTTTCTTAAGATTTCAGCTAATCTTTGGTCTTAGGGCAATGTTATTTCTTATCCACTTTTCTTTCTTAAAACCATTTTTATTATCTTTAATCCCCCCCCCTTTTTTGTCTCCAAATGAAGAATATTTATAATTCACATCCTGATACCTTTCTCCTTTAGTATATTCTTCAGATTGACTTTCAAATATTTTAGAGACACAAAGCTGCTTACTCTCAAGTATAATTTGACCAGCTTAGAGGCATATAGAACGATCAGTGCTACTATAACACTGCAATCAAATCTTGAATTAATTCACATTTTAAATACAGGTTCCATCACCCCATGAGTTTGTGATTGCTTGTATCATTCTGTTGCAGATATAACCAAATTTCCTAATAGCAAACAGTAAGATCGGCCACTATCCTATTATTTCCATATAGCAGATGAGAAGGCTGGGTGTTACAGAGGCTAATTTCTGGGGGTTCTAGAGAGCCTGTAGGGGATAAATGATTAATCTGTTCCATAATTTACTGGCTGAATGTTGTACCATATCATTCTTTTCTATAGATGCAAAATAAGCAACAGAAGTGGAATTAGACTCCGAGAGCTATATGATGGATTAGTTTTAATGGGGTTTAGTGGGACAGCAGGATAGCAGGATCCTTGTTTGCAGAAAGAGATGGGACTGGATGGACTTTAATTCTAATGCTATTTTCTTCTCAAAAAAGTGGCCGGTTGGAGAAAATGACATGTTTGTTGTACACGAGCCTTTTCATTCAGCAGTATATTTCCTTAATCATGTTGAGGGGTATGTTTTTGTTTTCAAAAAGAAAGATGGAAACAAGTGGAAGGTGTTCAGTTCAGTCTTAATGTATTCCCAAAAAAAAAAAAAAAGACATTGAACAACTAATGGACACATCATTTCTTATCTCATTCATAACCACTGATCACTTGTTGGAGCTTGGGAAACTTTCTTGGTGTATCAACTTAGCTCCTAGAATTCCTGCATTCCCTAGGAATCCAGTTAGCTGGAATCTGAATAAATGCAACTTCTAGAAATGGTTAATTGGATTACTGTAATTCAGATCTTCCCTGAAGGGAACTTTGTACTGCTGTGTGCAGGCTAGCAGGGACCTCCAAGCTAATGAGATGTCCTACAGGACTGGTTTGAATTAGCTTCTGGGCTAGTCTTATTAGGCAACAGAAGGTTAGGAGTCGTCTCAGCCTGCAGCTTTCTACAGCTGCCTAGTGGGTCTGGTCCAAATTAAGCCCTCTTGCCCAGCGTAATAAAGCCAGTCTCCCACTGTTCAGTCAAAAGTTGCTGAAACACCAGTGAATATATTTTGAGATTCCCCAGATAATCATAATTAGGAAAAAAAAAATCTTCTGGGAAGAAATTGTGACTCATAGTTTATGTTCCCTGGTGTGTTGCTATGGAAAAGGAATTCTGCCAACAGTCGCACACATATTAATCCTTGATTTAAAAGAAAGATAAATAGCCAAACTTCACTTGAGCCAAAGCACAAACTAACTTTGTGTCAACCGTGGAATGTAGCATCTTGTTAAACTGAAGAACTAACTGATGCTGGAAAAACTAGGGCCAATAACAGACAAAACCTTTAAGGGAATAGTTATTATGTTATCTGAAGTGGGTGCACCAGGGGAAAGGGGGAGAGAGTGAACTGGCAAGCAGTGGACAAAATACCACAACTTTTTATATGCACATTCAAAGTGTTTCCACGTAGGCCTTAACTTACCGTTGAGACTTGTTTGCACACTATTTATATTAATGACTAATCTCTGGGTCAACACACAAAAAAAGCTGAGGCGGGGCAACTGTGTAATCCAAATGAGCATCCTGGTCAATTGTCAGTTTTCACACTGACACTGCGAAAGTGAACAAAAACTCCCCAAGAGGCTGAATACCCTGAAAGACATTGGAAACAGCTAAAGCATTAAGTTGAAGAGATAGAACTTCTGACTCACAAACCAGCCCATCCACTTCTCCAGTCAAATTCCTCTCCACCCTCCCCTTCTCCTCTCTGTTCTTGTCCTGAGTAAACAGCCAAAGGCTCTGATTCCTTTCTCTTTTACTAAGACTGGTGCTAGCTATAAAAATGGCTGCCAGAAAGTTGATGCTTGAATACCGGTTCAATGGTGAGCGCCTTCAATGCCAGTTGAAGAGCAGGCCCCCAACTCTTCTTCACCTTAGCTAATGAGCAGGGTGCGGTTGGGTTGGGATGATTGCTATTCCATTTCTTCTGCATGTAGTGGTGACTCTCTCTAGTGGCTTCTCCAAAGGTGTAACATCTCAGGAATAGCTTCTTCGGTTAGAGGAAATTCTCTTCTGCAAGAAGTTATCCTTCCTTGGGAGGAGACAGAGTTGAGACATTCTTCCTTGGAAGAGCTCTTAAGTTCCAATTTGGATTTTTGCCTTGTAAATACGTATGAAATAAATCACTCAATGTGAGCTAAAAGTCAAATTTTCAGGTTAGAATTAAGGAGATAAGGGTCCAAAGCAGTGTACCTGCTGCAAAATTTGGGGTCAGCCCTTTTATTTCTCTGCCCAAAAGATCTTAAAAGATGTGTGTGACTGTTGTAACAGCCATTTCTTTGCCAGGACAAATTTCAGCAACAGCAGAAGTAGCAGTGGTGATGTAAGAGCGACACAGGAGAAGAACATGAAGAGACATTTCAGTAGGAATATCCCTGTAAAACTCTTCACCCATTAATCACACTCTTAAGTTTTCACCTATTTTGGCTCCTGCCTCAGCAGTAGTGTCTGCTTCCATTTGGATCTTCTTCTGGTGTCTTGCTAACTGAGGACAATTCTTGTCTGAGAGCACCAAGTGGCGTTCAGACCACAGGCACGTTCCAGAGTGTAACCCATCTGTGCCTGTGCATTAGGGCACATTTGGAGGAAGGTGAAAGCTGCCCCTAGACAACTGATTCACTGCAGGCAACACTCTGGTCATTGTTCCATGTATTACAATTTACTTTCAGGGAAGGGAAGAGGTGCGTGCAGGATTTCCTGCTTCGAGTGCCAAAATCACTTGGCCGACTACTGTTGTTGTGCACCCTGGCTTGGTGTTTGTTACGCTGCCTCAAGCAGCAAAGAGTCTTCACCTGGGATTGTTTAGCTGGCAGTATGGATGGCTGGCACTGCTGCTTCAAGTACCAGGTTAGGGAGAGGGCAGGGGAGGGCATGTGCTAGAGTCAGGATCCTCAACCTTGGCAACTTTAAGACTTGTGGACTTCAACTCCCAGAATTCCTCAGCCAGCTTTGCTGGCTGAGGAATTCTGGGAGTTGAAGTCCACAAGTCTTAAAGTTGCCAAGGTTGAGGACCCCTGTGATATAGTACTGAGTTTCCCAAAACCTTTGAGCCAGCTCCTATGGAAGACCTGTGATCTTGCCGGCAATGATTCAGAATTCAGATAGAAACAACTGGCTATTCAACCCAAGGGAATTCAACCCAGGGCTGCCTCCCAAATAAAACTGGCTCTTGGAGACAATATGTTGGATTCTACTTCCCTGAGGACCGAGTTCACAATGATAGCTTGACAGAACTTAATCTCAGACAGGATACTGTAAATGCTACATTGAAAGGTCACATCCCATAATGTAAATGAGAATGAATGATTACTTTCCTCCAATAGTTCGTTTCTGGGGGGAAAGATAGGGCAGAGATATGAACATTAAAAAAAAAAATCTTGTTTGGAACAAAACATCAGAAAGGTGCCAGATGGGGACTAAATTTCGCATGCAGAAAATACATGTAAAGATTTCTTCAATGCAATTCATCACCCACAGTGTGGAAATAAAATCATTATTTCTTTGGAGTTTCTATGAGGAACTAGGAAATTTTAGGGTAGAGCTAAACTCTCTCTTCAGCGCCTTTTTTGACATCAATATGAAATACATCAGTATCGGAGTATCACATCAGGAACAAATGATCTTCCCTGTCTCACGACATCCTATTTTGCAATCTATCCAGTGGTGGGATTCAGCCAGTTCCCACCACTTCGGCAGAACCGGTAGCTAATTTTTTGTTGCCCAAGCCCAGAATGGATTTCCGGAAGTGGCATCCACACAGAGAACCGGTTGTTCACATATTTGAATCCCACCACTGAACCTATCACAAGTACTCTGATTTTCTCCTTGCCATCTCTGTTAAAATGTTGACAGGAATGGGTTTGATGATCAAACATTGAGACTTTCCTCACTGGTAATGTTTATTTCTCTTTGTTATTCTAACACTGTCCATAGTTAATATCATGCTGTACAAAATCTGTTAGGTTTGTCACCCCTTGCCTTGGGGGTGAGAGGCAATTGAGGCAGGAAGGAATTGACCATGAAACTACAGATTCCATGCAAGTATAAGTTCTGGAACTCAAGAACAGATGGAAGCCAGTCCATCTAAGCAGCAAGGAAAGGTCCAGTGAATTCATTCATAGTGACTATTAGAACAATAATTTACCTTTTGCCAGGACAGATTTCAGCAACAGCAGAAGTAACAGTGATGATGTAAGAACAACACAGGAGAAGAAGATGGACAGAGGGATCAGTATGAATATCCCTGTAAAACTCTTCACCCATTACTCATACTTTAAGGTGCCAACACTCTCTGGAGCTTTACACTGAGATTCTAGAGGAGGGTTTCCTAACCTTTATGCCATCACACCTCCCTTTAGTGTAAACTTTAATGTGCACATCTCCCCTAAATATCCAAACACCAAAATGAACACAAATGAATAATGAAAACAATACAATGAAACTTTTGGAAAGGTAGATTTATTGCAACAATGTGCAACTAAAAGGTCTTTCACACTTCCTCTGGACTCTACCTACACCTTCCCAAGGGATGTATACCTCAGAGTTTGGGAAACCCTGTTCTAGAGGCACTTATCTGGGAGCAAGACCCAATCCTATGAGTGGTCTTCAGAGTTAATACAGAAATAAATGTATCGTCAAAAATCTTTCTTCTTAGAAAGGACTTCATAAAAGATTTTGTCCCTTAGTCTGTAATTTGAGTGCTGTTGACTGGGAGAGGGAAGATGACCATTGGAAAAAGCATTTTTTTTTTGGCAACAGCATTCATATCTTTTACTTTGATGGGTTAAGGAAACTTTAACTTAAAAATCCACTGTGATATCATTAGTATTAGTGATCACCTGTGTTGCCTTTGGTTGAATCTTGCTACTGCTACTCCAAACCATCACTTGTCCACTCCAGCCTTTCCTTTCTTTCTCAGTATGACTAATCATATGCTTCTAGGAAGCCAAAGGCAGGGCAGGAAAGCAAGAGGATAATCTGAGTATGGTCTATTCAGAAATCTTCTACCTTCTTCATACTTGAGTAAGCAATTTAAGGAGGGAGATGAAAATGTATGCAGCCTTTGTAGTGATGTTAGTGAAAAGAGCCAAGGCAATCTTCCCTGTCCTTCAGGATGCATTGTTATCAGAAAATTGGTTTAAAATATGACACCCTTCCATTTTATGCACCCTTTTTATCCAGGTCATAGGTCTAAAATGAAGTTTCTATGTATGCCTGAAACCGGAATCCACGAATGTATTTGTAAAACTGCAATTGCTGCTCATCCTTTCTTGTAATTAAATTAGTGCTAGGATTTAAAAAAAAAAAAAGTTTCAGGATGGAGATTTTTAGTAGGCTAGACTAGGACCTTATTTCTACACCACAATCAGCTATGTTTTGCTGACATAACTAAACTTTTTATTCTGTTAATGAAATATACATAAGGATTGGGAGGTGGGTAGATATTTTAGTGATACAGAAGCCATTAAGAACTAAAACTGACTTTACAGAGCTCTAATTGAAGCTAAATTTGTGCCCTTACCAGAGGTTTCACCTCTGGCACTAATACACATATTGTTCACATTGGGAAGGGCAGTTGAATTGAACAAGAGTCATATAAGTTTTTTTTCTATTTTATTATATCTACAGTACTTAATACTATGTATTGTTTGATTCTCAGCTTGCCCATGCTGTTCTGCTCTCTGCAGGTAACTTCAATTGATGCATCTGTCTGCACTGTTGGGCTTTGAATTATTTTCTTTAATTCTTTTGATACTTAGCAACAAAAACAAAACAAAACAAGAGAAAGGTAATCCCAAGGAAATGCGTTGTTGGATGTGCACTTGTCCAAAGTGTCCTCTTTTTGTTCCTTATCTCTATAAAAATATTACAGAGAAGATGCTGATAACCTAGTAAGAGTTCACACCCCACCAAACTTTTACTTTCCATTGCATTGATTCTGTAACTGGAATGCCAGTGCATCAGAAAAAAAAAATCAATATGTCCAGATGCCTCAGATTCTTAAGAATGAATGTGGAAAGACTTATTTTTGCCTTCTTTCTCCACATCTAGTGATTAGTCACCCTTTGCTCCCTAAAGAAAGTATGTCACTTTCATCTCTTTGCTACTTAATGAAAACATAGAAGTTCTCTTGGTGATGTTCCCATTCTGTATGACTGAGAAGAGTTCAGTATTGATCTGTATCTACCTTATCTTGAAGTCATAAGCTATAACTCAGCGTTAGGATAAGGTGCATTTAAGTCTGGCTGGAATCAGAAGGCTTAAGAATGTGCATCCCTTTCTATATAATAATATTTGTTAAAGTGTACAGATACAAATCAAAAACTAATACAAACTAAGAGAAATATAAAAAGGAAAATGCATGGAAGAAAAAAAAAGTGGAAAAAAAAGAAAAATATAGTAAAGAAAAAAGTGATAAATTAAAAAATGTCTGCAGGTAATTGTTAGGATCAAGGGACATAATAATAATAATAATAATAATAATAATAATAATAATAATAATAATAATAATAATAATAATAATAATAATAATAATAATAATAATAATAATAATAATAATAAGTTGGAAGGGACCTTGGAGGTCATTGAGTCCAACCCCCTGCTCAGGCAGGAAACCCTATACCATTTCAGACAAATGGCTGTCCAGTCTCTTCTTAAAAACTTCCAGTGTTGGAGCATTCACTGCTTCTGGAGGCAGGCTGTTCCATGGTTAATTGTTCTAACTGTCAGGAAGTTTCTCCTGTTTAGGTTGCTTCTCTCCTTGATTAGTTTCCATCCGTTGCTTCTTGTCCTGCCTTCAGGTGCTTTGGAGAATAGCTTGACTCCCTCTTCTTTGTGGCAGCCCCTGAGATATTGGAACACTGCTACATCATGTCCCCCCGTCCTTCTCTTCATTAAACTAGACATACCCAATTCCAGCAACCGTTCCTTATATGTTTTAGCCTCCAGACCCCTAATCATCTTTGTTGCTCTTCTCTGTACTCTTTCTAGAGTCTCAACATCTTTTTTACATCGTGGTGACTAAAACTGGATGCAGTATTCCAAGTGTGGCCTTACCAAGGCATTGTAAAGTGGTATTAACACTTCACGTGATCTTGATTCTATCCCTCTGTTAATGCAGCCTAGCACTGTGTTGGCTTTTTTGGCAGCTGCAGCACACTGCTGCCACATATTTAAGTGATTGTCCACTAGGACTCCGAGATCCCTCTCACAGTTGCTACTATTGAGCAAGGTACCACCTATACTATACCTGTGCATTTGGTTTTTCTTGCCTAAATGTAGAACTTTATTTTTTTCACCGTTGAATTTCATTTTGTTAGATAGCGCCCAGTGTTCCAGTTTGTTCAGATCCATGTCTCTGTGTAATTGCTGGAAGGAGGTTGAGCTAGGAAAGGATTATTGCTTGTTTCTCAATGTTGATTCCCCATTTATGACACACGGAACATGTTCTCTGTGAAGGAGAGAGAGAATATTTCCCCTGCCACCCTTGTGCAGAAATGTTGTTTTGAATTGCCAGCCTGAGAGACCAATTTGGCAACTTTGCTTTAGTTTGACGCTGACATTTTTAATTTTAAATGGGCAGAACACCAGGTAGCATTTTGTGGTTATTGTTGTGTCATGAAATGTAAGGAATTATTATAGGCTTGAAAGAGTGTTTCATTCAAGTGTCTATGAAAGGCCCGATAAAATAGGTCTGTTGACTGCCATTTCTCCAATGGCAGCATTGTTTGACTTAAAAGCTTGCAAGTACATAAACAATGCAGGCATAGTTGAGAGCGAAATGCAAACATGATTTTCAATTCCCCAGCAAATGCTGCTAGATGTTGACAGCTATCCCATGAAGGTTAAACATATGTGCTTTGCCCTGTCAGTAAAATTAAGTCTTCTAAAGACTATGAGGTACTCTCTACGACACAAGTGCGTCTGTGAGAATAAACAGAACATCCACTTCAATACATTTCTGCCTGAAGATCTCCATAAGGTACCATATTTAGAAGTCTAGTGCAACATAATAAAAAATGCGGATTGAACAATCACATGTATCAGAGCTGGCAAAGTGCTTCGGAGAGTTACCTCTGAGAAGCAGGGCTGTGATTGCTAAAGCAAAATCATTTTTCTCTCTTTTTCTTTCTTAGTGAAGAGGCAAAGGGGAGAGAAAAGGCATTGAAGTCTCAGCTGTGCTGCTTTGTAATAGGAAAATGGGTAATGGAGTCTTACTGCCTTGCTTTAGAGCCGTTTCTCAATCTTGGCAATTCTAAGATATGTGGACGTCAACTTCCAGAATTCCCCAGCCAGCATACAGTTGAAGTCCACGTATCTTAGAATTGCCAAGGTTGAGAAACATGGCATTTAGAGAATGCAAGACGGTAAATGGAGCCGAGAAAACAGTGATTGGCACAGTCAGAATAATAACTGAGCAGAAGACTTGCACCTTATCGTGTCTCATGAGGCTTTGTTTTTTCTTCTGTGAAAAGGAGCTAGAGAAATATTTTTAACAGTGATAGAGCTGGGGGTGGGGAATTAGAGGAAGCCCAACCCATCTCTTACTTGCCATTTTTTCCTCCATTAATCTTTTAAATTTCATGAGAAAAACCTCTTAAGGAAACTTTAAAGACAAAATTGACAGTGCACCTCCTCTACCTGCCATTTTTTTTGTCTAAAAGTCATTCTTCTGACCCTTTCCTTCCTTCCTTCCACTCGAATTCCATAGATCAATTATACATCATATGAAGTATTTTTATCTCATTCTCCATCAGTTCCCTTAGATGATGACTAACTCTGATGTTTTGAAACAGGAATGAATATTTCTCCATTAATCCATTTATTCTATGCCACTCATGATTCTACAATCCCTAATCATGTCCTAACTCTAACTCTCAGCCCCCTTTTCTAAGCTAATGGGTTCCAAATATTCTGGCCTTTCTTCATAAAGAGTCTGAGCCAGCCAATTGCTTTGTCTTTTTATAGACATTTTCCAGTTCCATTACATTCTCTTCCAATATGACAACCAGAACTGTATGTGGCATTAAAAGTATGGATAGAGTTAAGAAATTTGGATAAGACCATTCCAGATGTTGGCAATTTCTCTCCTTCTCCAGCCACTCAACTCATACTTGGGATTCTCGATGGCTAACATTGAATTAAAAACGAATACAAAAATACCCAGATGAAAAACATAATACAACAAAGGACATCACAATCATTCTCTTAACTTTATGGAATGGGCTAACATTTTGGCCCAACGCTTGGAGAAAGAGCCAAGTTTTCAAAGCCTTGTGAAAGGTTAGCAGTGTCAAGATCTTTTTTTTTGGGGGGGGGGGGATGCTGTTCCATTGGGGAATCACTGCAATAGAGAAGGCTCCTTCTCTAGGTCCCTTAAAATGGCACTGTTTTATAGAGGAGGTCAGAAGCACGCCCCCTCTGCTGGATCAGTCCATTTCCTAGTATTTCTTAGCATGGAATTTGCATAGCATGGAATTTGTCAGCTGTTACAATCAGGATTTTTCTGCAGTGCATTGGATATCCCTTAAGAATTAAGAAATATCTTTCTGATGTTCAACCCTGTGCTCTACTTTGGCTATAGTGATGTCCTGTCTGGACAATATGATGGCTGTCACCTTTGAAAAATACTTGCAGCCTGTACAAACACTGCGACAGGCCGGTTTTGCAAACCAGCCCTCAGTATACATCTTCACTGACCTCTGTACAAAATCCATGTAATACTTTCCCAGATGTTAGAAGATAACTCAGACCCTATCAATAGATATGTGAAAGTAGGGTTTTTTTTTCCCTCCACTGGGCATCTTTTCAAAAATTGCCAAATTGACCATTCCTCCAATTCAGAGATTCTTCTGGAGCATTTCACAATCATTATTTTTAACTACTCTTGATACATTTGGCATTGTCCACAAACTTGGCTAGCTCACTGCTTGCTCTCAAAGCAAGATAATTTTAAAACAAATTAAAGATCCTTAACACAGGTTCCCGAGGGACTCCACTTCTTCCTTCCTTCCTTCCATTGGGAAAATTGCTCATTTATTCTTACTCTTTGCTTTCTGTTTAACCAATCAGCTATTTATAAAAGGCTGACAATTTTGTTCCCTGATTGCTCAGTTTGCTTAAGAGCTTTGCACAAGACACCTTATCAACAGATTTTTTTTTAAAAAAAACAAGTATATAATGTCACTTCTGTCCATGTGCTTTTGACACTCTATCCTACAGACCTGGGGAAGCTTGAATAAAAATAATAAATCTCAGAAAAAAATATGCATCTGGAAAGCAGCAGCACACTAGGCGCCTCAAAATCCCAAAGAAATTGGGGTTCTCTTAAGCTGACAACCAAAAGCTGATGTTATTTGCACGTTTTTGTTTTTAAAAACAGAGAAAGCAAAAATGCATTTAATGTCTAATTTTGCATTGGATGTTTTTCATCTCTTGCTTTACAATAATTTTGTTCAGACAAATACAATGTAATTCAGTTTGCTTTTTATTTAGCTGAACACATCTGTAGTTAGTAACAGGCGCTGATATTAAATCAAATGAAGGCAAATGTGTGATTATATTGCAGTTATTTCTATCGATTGTAACTCTCTCATAATATTGTAATTATTAAAAAAAAGTTTAACTGTCAAAAAAAATCCTCCTTGGAAATCAACTCTGATCAACATCCAGAGACACATTAAATGACTGCATGAGATACTCCATCTGGAATTGCTTACTAACATAGATATAGTCTCTTAAAAAACTTTTTGAAACAAAATTGCAGCTTTAAATATATTGGAGTGGGGAAACCCACAAATTTCTAGTGCAATTTATGCAAAAGTTAAGTGTATCAATGTTAAAAGGGGAATATTATTGTAAGCTGTATATGTATACATATATCGATATAAGATTGTCAGGCACTTATATATTGCTGGATTACACTTATGATTTAGAGGAATGAAGAATTCAGATAGAATAAATACATGCTATAGGAATGCACTTTCACTTCTGTATAGTTTGGTCACAATGCCTCACATATGCAGAAATTCCAGCTTCTATACTGCTGTGAAATCTACTATATATTGCAGGATGCCAAAAGTGGCGGATGCAATGTCCCCATCCCGTCCAGTGGGAAATTTTCATGTACAAAACCCTCCTGAAATGAAACAGAACTGCCTACAGGCAGCGTTGATACAGAGTCTTACACAGAAGAAATCCATTCAGAATTGCATTCATTGCCTTTTATCACTCAAATCATATTTTTAAAATCCTCAAATAAAAATTCCAACATAGCATCAAATCATCTGATATCACCAGCTAAAAATGTAATAATTTGTCCCACTTTTAGAACTGTTCTCATAAGCCTATCCAAGCATATATTCTACACATTATATGAACGTTCAAACTACACAGAAATGACCAGTTAATGTTAATAATCTCTCGTGCAACTGGTGAATGTTAAAAATAAAAGAGAGACTATTAAAATTAAAGCTGATGGGCACTGTCAATATTCAGTAGCATTACTTCATACTGTTGGACATTTCCTAGGTGATCTATATATATATATTCCACATTTGGGCATTGATCTGTGTGGCTATGCACACTTAAAACACCCATAGCAAACAAGGAAGTTAAGGTTCATATTGCTGATGGGAACTGTGATCTTTTTTTGTAATATACGTTGACAAATAATCCATGGATACACTTTTCAAAACAATCTTCTCTGTAACATTGTGCAGACACAGAATAAAAACATATCTTCCCTGGATAATATATTTGGGTTACTTAAATACGTATCTTACCATCCGAGCCCCTCTCTTATTTTATTATATATTCTTTGAACTTTCATTTGATTATCTTGCAATATGCCAAACCGTCTCTCACCCTACACTCTTAAATACAGTAGTTTGTTGCATAGATCACTATTTGATAATCTATTTCTACGATCTGCTTAGATTACAATATATATCCCTATACTGTATCTCCCTTTGGCCATTTAAAACATAATTGTTTTTATTAAGCAGATAATATTTTTCTTTATTCTTTTAAATGCAATCTCCCTTAAAATAAATCTAACATAAAACATATATATCTATATACATTAATGATCAACTTAAGGCTGCATGGAACAGAAGCAAGCAAGCTATCCTAGAGCACCTACATAGACATTCCATTGTTAAGTTTGCTTGATCTGCTACCCTACCCGTCACCTATGTTACCTTCCATAATAGTTGTGAGGCAACATAGCACCTCACAAGAACAGTCTGGCCTTTCAGCAGATGACATGTCTGCCTCAGGAAGCAAATCTGGGCTCTCCTGAAAGGGAAGCAACTTGCCAAGGGTGTGGAGAGCTACATGAGGGGATTCTTTTGCCTATGTGTCAGAATATCTTTGCTGACTTTAGATATGGTGCAACCTGGGGTATGGGGTGCATGTGTGGAAGGAGGAATGCTCCTTGCTACTTTGCTCGCACGGCATGCCAGTCTTGGCACATGCACAAAATAGTACGTGCAACTTTCTCGACTAGGAAAGAATAGTATCCTCTCCTCATTTTGAACATTTATGTTGGAATTAAATAAGGAAGTAAGAGATCCTATTTGCCTTTGTGTGTTCCTCAATATATTTTGCCCTATGTCCCTACGTTGGGGAGAATGTAGAAGATATTCTCCCATCACTGACTATTCTGGCTGGGTCTAATGAGAGTTGCAGACCATCGGTTTCTGCGGTGCACAGACACTCCTAACCACATTATTTTCAATTTAGACACTAAGACAAGATATGCATCTTACTGATCTCATAGTTTTATGTCTAGCCATGTATTTCATTGCTCCACCAACAGTGGAAAAAAAAAATGCTGTTCCGTGATGGGAAGATACACATGAAAAAAAAAATCTAAAATAGATCTTAACATATATTACCTTTGATTGCTACTATTACTTCATTACTACGCTACGCCTGCAATCCTACATATGCTCATCTGAAAGTAAGTCCTAACAGACTCGGTGGGATTGATTTCAGAACATAAGCTATAAGACTGCACTGTCCAGGTAGTCCTCAACGTACGACCACACTTGAGCCCCAAATTTATGTTGCTAAGTGAGACAGCTGTTAAATGAATGTTGTCCCATGTTATGACCTTTCTTGCCACAGTTGCTAAATGAATCACTGCAGTAACACAGTTAGTTGTTAAGTGAATCTGGTTTCTCCATTGATTTTGCTTGTCAGAAGGTCGCAAAAAGTGATCGCATGACCATGGGGATGCTGCAACCGTCATGAGTCAGTTGCCAAGCCTCTGAATTTTGATCACATGACCATGGGGATGCTGCAATGGTTGTTAAGTGTGAAACATGGCCGTAAGTCATTTTTTCCAGTGCTGCTGTAACGAAGTGAACTGTCGTACCTCGAGGACTACCTGTAGTTCCACAAGAACCTTATTTCCTTTTATTTGAAAGGACAAAAAAACCCTAATGCTCATCTTGCATGGAACTGAGGTGGATAAAGGAATATTCTCAAGCTCAATAAGACAAAAATAGGCTGATGCAGACACAATTAGGCAGAAAACTCAACTGCCTAATTGTTCTGTATCAACAGTTATTAATTAACTGAGGGACTGAACAACGGTAAGGAAGCAAAAATCCCACTTCCTTATTTTTGTTGAGGTACAGCCTTCTCTCGGTAATCTTGTTTCTCAAGTCAATTGTATATGCTAAAAAATATCTTCTCCAGTGCACCTGCACATAACGTGTGTTAAGTACACTGTCAAAAGCTGTACTTTTTTAGTAATTCACTCCTGCATTTTCAGTATTGGCCCTTGTCACATGACGTTCCCTCTCACATCGTACTGGGATAGTCGCAGCACATCAAGAATGAAAATTACAAGCTTTGAGAATTCCATAGGTTAGGAAAACATGTTGAATTGCCTTACTATTATGGCATAGGTGGGAAAGAGTTTAGCTTATAATTGGATTGTAACTTAAAAAGCAGTTAGTAGGAGAAAGTTAACAGGCAAAGAGGATACTGCAATGGATTTTACAGTTCCCTCCAAAAGAGACAATGAGTCAAGCAGAATGCAGGAAACTGTCTTTTCAATGCAGGCTCACAGTCTAGATTAAAGAAAACATGGGATCTGTGTTTCAAAAAATAAGTTCATACTTGCATCATTTAATAGCCATGCTTTCTTCACTGAAAGCTGATGCTTCTAAATTGTGGATGGGGATGAGGGTCATGGATCTAGGCAAATCTGGATAAAGTGGACAAGGAAAAACTATTTTTCTCTTCCCAAAATACTAGAATCAAATCGAATGTATTGGAAGAATCAGGACTGACCAAAGGATTTTCTTTCTTTCTTTCTTTCTTTTTTACACAGCCTGTAATTACACTTTGGAATTCAGTACTATGAGATGTGGTGCTGGCTACCAGCTTGGATGGCTTCAAAAGAAAAGAAAAAAAAAGGTTGGATCAATTCATGGAAGTCTTGGGGATCTATGAATCGATGGCAGTGTGACTTTCCTGAATCTGCTGGGAGACAAATGAGCTTCCTTATGTAGTTGGTTCACCAAATAACATTCTGCTGGACTAGACGGGGCAAGGGGTCTGACCTAGCAGGGCACTATTCATATTCTTAACTACAATTTAAAAGAGACTGTTGTAGGTAATGCCTTTTATCAAATGGCCTAATTGTCTTGAACACTTCTTTTAAACACATTCTAAGTAAAGTAATGAAACATTAGAAAGTAGGAAGAGGGTTGAAGAGATCTGCTTTTGTTTTAATTGGAAAACAGCCCTACTTTTGACTGTGGGAGTCAATTCTAATTGAGTGAACAAAACAGTTTTATAAGGAAATATACGCTTGAAAACCAACAATTCCACTGAGAGGCACTATTAGACCCCACATTCATAGCATACCAGACATATTCTGGTGACCGATATAGCTAAAAACATCAAATGTAGAAAGGGCACAGGCAATTTACGCTGTTTGGTCTACGCGGAGGACAGCTGCTTGATTGGATTCTTCAGAATATTCCATTTCTCCACTGGTTGGCTTGTTTCTTTCTTCATAAAGTTCTTGTCTGATTTCTAATGAAGCTCTATAGTCATCATCTTCTTCAACAATTGCAAGCTCAATGTTGTTGTTGATCACCACCTCTCCTTCACTTCCTGACTCTTTTTCCAAGGAATCAGCAAAGGCTTTTCCTTCTTCAGCTGGAGAAGAAGAAGAGACTGGATCTGAAGTGAGGGTGGTCTCTTCAAAGACTGCATGCTCACTACCAGTAGCTTCCACTGGCTTGTCTTCTACTTCTATGGATGTATCTCCATCACGGACTTTCTTCACGTTGAATGTCAGGGGAGAGACCTTGAAAGATGAGCTTTTGGATGAAGAAGACTTCTGATGGTTAGGGGTAAAAGACTTCTTGATCTTCTCTCTCCGTTCAGGCGAGACAATCTTGGTGCTGATCTTATTCATCTTCTTTTCAATATTTTGACGGGAAAATGCTTTCTTCAGGCTGTCAACCTTTTTAAGGCTCGATCTCTTGATCTTCTCAGCTCTGGACTCCTCTATTTTCTCATCCATACTATCTTCTGCAAGGTCATCGTGGGGCCCTTCATCCTCTGAGGATAACTCAACGGTGTGCAAAGTTTCTTCCAAGGTTTTGTTCTCATCGACAGGCTCTTCCTTCCCATCAGTAATACTGGGAACCGGTTCTTTCACAAATACGCTGGCAGGGATTTCATTTTCTTCCTGTAAAGAGTTGATATGTGTTTATTTAAGCTTCACAAGACACAGACTTGATAAACAAGGCACAGCCCTGAATAACATCAATATTTTTTCTTTGGGATAATGAGGTAAAGGAAGTTGTTTTTGTGCCACAGTATATTCAACCAGTAACAATCACTCACTTCCTATGGAACCGTTCTTTTATACTGCGTGAAAGTAATGAGTTTATGAGCTGTCATCTACTATTAGAATAAAATACATTCTAGTCAACATGGTTATTAGAGACTAGTGCAGCTGTAATCATGCCAATATCTTAACATCATTAAAAACAGGATGCAAGATCACTCCCAATTTCCCTATCATCCCTTCTCTTTTGGAACAGAAATCCTCTCCTGTTAGCTTGAACTTCAATCAACGATATGTCAATATAAATGTTAAACAGTTACCCCAAAATCCTTGCTTAGCACAGAATATGAAATGATGTGGTTGGTGGACATGAATTAAACACTTGGGAGCATTGCTTCCTCTGGCCAAAATTTATTCTCTCAATATTGGATCCAACTTACTCTTCTGATATGGATTCAGGATTACTTTTCTATCATGGCATTACTCCCAAAAGAAGTAATCCAGAATGATACAAACTGTTCTTGATTTTTGCTTCTTCAACAGATGTAGCATTGACTTACCAAATTGAGTGTCAGAACTTTGAACTTGCTACAATAAGTGTATTTTTGACCTGAGAAGTATCACCTTTACTTTGAGATATGTGGGCTTGTGGCAAGTGAATTTCTTTATGCATTTTTTCAGATTAACTGGTTTCCCTTCCCATGCCTGCATTGTTCAAAATAGGCTGCAAACAGAACTTTGACCTCGAAACTAATTATAAGAACTTGTGCATCTGATTTTTACAAAGGCAAAACACTGACCTATCAGAACACCAATATTATGCATGGAACTTATTCCAATTCTGGCTCCTTAGTTATTTTGGACTACAACCTTCTATCTGCATTAACATGTGGTATTGATGGGTGGCAGCCATCAAGGACTGAAATTGCCCCCCCAGAATAGTATGGTCTATTCACATCTGGAAGGTACCATTCTCTATATATCCATCCATCATCCACATATCCCTGTTGAACAACAACCAAAAATAATACTGAATACCAACAACATTTTTGAATATGTGCAGCTCTCTAGGACAGCAGCCCCAACCTTTTTTTGTATCAGTGAACGGTTTTGGGGAAATTTTTTTTCTCTACAGACTGGCGGTTGCTGCGTGGGAGAATGGTTTCAGATACTACATAGATGCCATGCAGGCACAGATAAAGCTTCGCTCACTTTAATAATAATAATAGTAATAGTAATAGTAATAATAAATAAATAATAAATAATAAATAAATAAATAAATAAATAAATAAAATAATAATAATAATAATAATAATAATAATAATAATAATAATAATAATAATAATAATAATAATAATAATAATAATAATAATAAAAAAGTTGGAAGGGACCTTGGAGGTCATTTAGTCCAACCCCCTGCTGAGGCAGGAAACCCTATACCATTTCAGACAAATGGCTGTCCAGTCTCTTCTTAAAAACTTCCAGTGTTGGAGCATTCACAGCTTCTGGAGGCAGGTTGTTCCACTGATTAATTGTTCTAACTGTCAGGAAATTTCTCCTTAGTTCTAGATTGCTTCTCTCTTTGGTTAGCTTCCATCCGTTGCTTCTTATCTTGCCTTCAGGTGCTTTGGAGAATAGCTTGACTCCCTCTTCTTTGTGGCAACTTGCATGGCCCAGTTCCTAACAGGCTACAGACTAGTACCAATTTGTGGCCTGCTCTAGGAGAAATCACAGGGATAAGCCAATGGTATTTCTCTCTTTCCACCCATTTGTCACATTATTATTTTTTGCTTTACTTTTAATATTGATGGTGCTTTGTTGTATTTTGCAATACTATATGTGGGCTAATCAATGGCCATAAACAAGTTTTCCTTTACTTATTATTAGAACTTAAAGAGTCCATCCCCAATAATTTAAAGAGGAAGGAAGATAAACACCATATGAATTTGACCTTGAAACATGTGTATTCTCTTCTAATTTTTGCCACACTTGATACAATAAAACTAGGCACATTAACTTATTCGTTGTTTCTTGCTTTTTTTTTCTTTATAGTTTCAAGACGAAAAAAAAGGTGACTAACACTCCATTGCTATCAGCTCCTTGAAAATTATAAACTAACAAACCACTGTTAAAAAAATTTGTGGCAGGAAACAATGGAATCAATTTAGGTTTAACAATAATGGAACCTTGAGATTAGGACATGAACTACCTAGAATACTCCTGTACATATATTGGGAGGGTCATGGATACTTGTGCCAAGATGTGAATATAGGAGGGGCATGTGGAACAATCTAGAACAGACAAAATACAAATTCAGTGCAATTGATGGAGGATGGTTAAACTGCCAACTTTCATTGATCAGCTTCCTCAAATTTCCTCAGTATTATTATAGTGTTCTTATACATAAAGAGTTGAGTCCTTTTTTAAACCAGCATCTTGAATGGCGTTCATTCCAAAGGCTCAATAGTTCTATGAGAATATCTTTGGCTTTGGGAATGAATGTTTATGAGGAAAAAGACCCACCTAATAAAGTTGTCTACAGCAAGGGCCCCCAACCTGTGGGCCGCCGCTGTGCTGCGGGGTGCAAAAATGGGACACTGCCGCGCCGTGGGGTGTGAAAATGGGCCGCTGTCGTGCCGCGGGGTGCAAAAATGGGACACTGCCACGCCGTGCAAAAACGGGACGTCACTGCACCACGGGGCACAAAACAGGCTGCCGCCGTGCCTCAGGGTGCAAAAATGGGACTCCGCCGCACCTCAGGACGTAAAAATGGGCTGCTGCCGTGCCTCAGGGCACAAAAACAGGCCGCTGCCGCGCCTCGTGGCATGAAAACAGGCCGCCACAGCGCCTCAGGGCACAAAAATGGGGCGCTGTGCCATGCAAGAATGGGGCAGGGTTAGTGAGTATCATGCAGGCGCTAGCCCGGCCCCGGTTGCATCACATGCATGGTTGTGGCCCTGTGTGCACGCGCATGTAAAATGCTTCCCCCTCCATTTCCCTCCGGTCTGCCAACCGAGAAAGGTTGGTGACATCTGGTCTACAGGACAGTTTAACATAATCTATTTTGCTTTAAACTGAATATTATAGAAGCAAAGCCCCACCAAGCAACAAAATAATTATCAAACCATTTCTGCCGTATAAATAAAACTCGTAAAATGTTGAAAATGAAAGATGGTACAGAATCAAAATGTGAGGAAGCCATTTTGAGCCTTGATATGTTTGGGAGGAGTTGTAACAAAATAGAATATAGGAAATAAAAGGTGTGTAATGGCTCTCTTCTTCTACTTAGGAATTCAAGCAGGGCAATCACATTTTTATTAAAATTAAAATAAATTAAATTAAATTAAAATAAAATAAAACAACAAAGTATTCAGTATACTGAATCTCCCTGCCACAAGGGAGGTTCAAAAGAGCTGGCTTTTATCTAGAACCAGATATATTAAAACCATGACACCAATTTGGAGAAAATCCTGCTACTGTAAGGAGAAATGAAGCTATAGATGGAAAGAGATGACGAATGTGAAGAGGAAATATACTTTCCCCAAAGCACCTGAAGGCAGAAGAAGCAATGAATGGAAACTAATCAAGGAGAAAACCAACCTAGAATTAAGGAGCAATTTCCTGACAGAACAATCAAATCAGTGGAACGACTTGCCTCCAGAAATTGTGGGTTGCTCTATCACTGGAAGTTTTCAAGAAGAGATAGGACAACCATTTGTCTGAAATAGTATAGGGTTTCCTGCTTGAGTAAGGGGTTGGATTAGAAGACCTCAAAGGTCCCTTCCAACTCTATTATTCAGCAAAAGATAGCAGAAATAGTGGTAATGCTTCACTACTTTGGCATGGAAAGCCACTATAATTTCTGCATGCCAGGAAAGAAAAATATGCTAGAAGACTCTCCACAAAATAAATGGTTACAAAAGAGCAATTGAAGTTCTCATCTTGCTTGTCTGCTTTTATGAAAATTTACTTCCACATGGCATGTTACAGAAGCCATCAATGAACGAACAGTAGGCTTGCACAGCTTTGGAGCCTAGAATTTTCCAGCAAGTTCAGGACTATTTTTGAAGTTGCTACCTGCATTATCTACTCATTTCTACACACTTCTGTCATTCTCTTGGCTTCTGTTCATTTCCAACCAGATAATGCTCACCAGATAAAACTCCCCTTCATGTTGTTAGGGAAAGAACAAGGAGAGAGAATCTTTTGACCTAGAACAAGATAGGTATGCCAACCAAAATGTTGCAATTACTTTATTCTGTTCCCTGGGAGAAACTAATCGCAAAATGCAGCAGTTATAATGTTGCATTTGCCTGTTAGATAGTGCCGTTCTCTTGCCAAAAACGGTTTCTAGGAAGAAAGGTCACTGCCTCAGCTATCTCGGGGCGAGCATCTTGAATTTATTGCATCTTACACTTGGTTAAGAAGTTGAGGCTTTTCAGATAAAGCCGGTGAAAATGCCAAGTCAGAATTTCAAATATAAGTGATACACTGTAAAAATTCTGGAACTTCTTTCATGAAGCTGCGTTTTTCCCAAGTAAAGAAATATCTCCTATTGTTCTAGGGAGCTGCTTTTCCCATAATCTGCTTGTTTCTTAAGCAACTTGCTGGGAAAAGTTTAGTTCTGCCTTCAGAAGCAAGGGTTAATAAAGGAACAGTGGCTTCAGTGCACCCTAAACACAGCCATTCGGACAGCCCCGGCACGATATTTATTTATCTATTTATATTCACGAATTCAGAGCTATATAAACACCTCTCCTGAAGAATCCCTGTTCTTCCCCTGGTCAATAGTTGATTGTAAGGAATTTTGAGGAAATTATTCTAGGAAGCTACCTCAATTACTATAGCTAAACTTGTGCTTCTTGCTGTCATCCCAGGTGAGTTGAGAGTATGTCCAGCATGCCCACGTGTGAAGAACACCTCTTGACATGACTGAAGAACTTAGAGAAGTCTTCTAGAGAAGATGAACAACAACTCTGCTGAGCGTGATGGGGTTTTGGGTCCAGGACATCTGAAAGGAACCAAGCCTGGAAAAAATTTCTTCATTAAAAACTCCAGATCTTTCTGGAATGTATTGAACTATCTGACATTTTTACTATTTGTATTGGGAATTTATTGTAAAGCAGGAGCTTTCTTAGGAAAATGCGTGTGTGTTCAGGAGGAGATGACAAGGGGATGCAGCCTATTGTTACCGCTATCATGCCTCGAACCAACACACGTATTTTCCTGGGACTTCAGGCTGTTTCTCTGTGATGTCACAACCAGGTACAACAACCATGTTGATCCTGGATCCAAACCCCTTTCCTACTTGGGATCCAAATACTATGTATCTTGCACCCAGTGGTGGGATTCAAATATGTGAACAACCGGTTCTGTGTGTGGATGCCACTTCCGGAAGTCCATTCTGGGCCTGGGCAACAAAAAATTAGCTACCGGTTCTGCCGAAATGGTGCGAACCACTACTTGCACCTATCATTTAATATTTAGAAGTCTATGGGCTCTGAGCTTGGTTATTTCACTTGGCAGTCATTAGGAACAGCTATTAAGGGAAATGTCTTCCACAAAGTTTTCAATCCCATTTTAAAACACACTGTGGCTGTGAATTATGTTTATTAACTATGCAACTCAAAAATAAGTGCTAAAAGCATATTTTTAATTTTCCTGTCAGCTCTCCAGCAGTGAACACCTGATCTTTTTGTGAAACGGAACCTCAGGCACTCATTTGTTTTATGTTTAGAGAAGGGAAAACCTGGGGTTTTCTCTTTCACTTTATTTCCTTATTTAAATTATGGAATGGCAAAAAGACTGCCTTTTTTTCTGTTTGAGAAAATCTGTTTCACTTTGGGACAGATTTGGGGAAACAAGCAATTAGCAGGATTTTCTCCTGCTTTTACATGCCTTATCCAAGCATCTGTACAATTTGGCATCTCTTCCACATTCTCTCATCTGCCCTGCAATTTGGGAAGGTAAGAAATAATATTGGTTCTTTTTTTAAACTTCTCCCTACAATGGCATCAGTGTAAAAGAGAGAAAAGTAGGGAAGGGAAAAGAATCAAGGATCTTCCTGATTCCTTAAGGATTCTGCCAGTGATTACACCCATCTTAGAAAGTGGACTGTGATTTATCTGCCTCCTACATTTTGCCCTGAGGTGGTTTTGTGTTTTGCCCTGAGGTGGTTTTGAATTTTAGAAAATTCAAAATGGCTGTCACTCTTAAAATGTCTCCCTTCTCTGCTTTCCGCTGAGGTCTGCCATTAAAATTAGCAAGCAATTGAATACATTCTAATTCAAATGTGAATCAGATGTTGCTTGTGATCCTGGAAAACAATTCTTGGTCAAACTAGACAACTACCATTAGAATTAGCTGAACAAACTATAGAATGTGAATTTCAGTTGTCTTGTATGCTACATCCTGTATGAAATAAGAATTTTTAAAAATGATTTAAGATACTGTGTGCTCTAGTTTTAAGATACTTTGATAATGTTATGATTATTTTTATGATTATTGTTTTACAGATATTTCACTTAAATTTGCACAATTGCAGTGATTTAAAAATGTAATTAATAAATTAATGGATAAATAAATAAAAAGAACATGGCATTTCTTTTCTTTAATATTGTTTAACAGAAAGCCGGATTCAGCAAACCATTGCACAAGCAAGTAAAATTTAGTATCAAAGCATTCTCACTTACAAAATATTGGAAAACCACCAAACATAGTTTGTACCTCTGAATCCCTGGAAAAGTAATGCATTTGTATGGATGTAAAACCAACTATGGTTTCTTCCATAAACTAATATAATTATCATCAGTATTAGGCTAACTCCATTTAAACCCTGGCACAGCAGTTATCTGATATGAACAGGTTAATAGTAGATGATAGACTTGAGGTTCATTCATCTCCATGATACAGGTCTTCTCCTGGCGTTTCATCCAATTCCCACAGAATCACCCACATGAGCAAACACCATATTTCAGGATCAGAAATGACCAAGGATAAGCATCCTCTAAACATTCTTCCTATTTATATAAAATGGCCCTGGAGAGAGAGAGCACGGTATGCTATGATGGCTGTTCTGCTCAAGCCATAGGTATTTTACAAGAGAACATTCTGCCTCTAATCAAAAGTCATATTCCTTGGGAGCAAATTCTGGAAACTAAAACCAAACTGATTTCAAATGAGGATATTTTTTTTTAAACAACCTTGACATTAAAAAAAAAAGAATATCAATTGCCTATTTATTCAGACTGAAAACAAAGGTTATTCCAATTAGTTGAGTTAAATATTAGTAACTACTTAGGATGCATTTACTTAAATAATATATAAAGGCAGATGTGTCTGTAGGGGCTGATTCACAGTGAAGGCTTTTTTAAATGTTCCAAATTATTAGCCGTGATTAAATCAGAAGGAAACTACACATACTGAAAAGTGAAGAAAATATATTTTCCATTTCTGGATTTAATATGGTATGCTTCCATTTACTAATTCAGTAGTACATTTGAATTAGTACTGATTTTAGAAGGAAAAAAAAAGAGGTTTTAATGCTCCTAATGGTTCCTGCCGATAATGAATCTTTGCTCAGAAAGCATTTGTGAGCTCTTCTTTCCTACCTCCCAGTGGAAAAAAAGCCAATGTGTCAAAAAGTTCTGCAGTTGCAGCCCTGTAATAATATGTGCAAATTGGTGCACTATGAGAACATTTAATGGTCTTGTATCCTATGTCATCAATTTCTTTCAGAGTCCATTATAATTTTCTGCATCTTTACCTTCCTAACTCACTTTGTCTTGATTTTTGAGCATGCAGGTGTTTTGTCCAACCTTGTTTCATTCTAATTCCAAGCACCAAATACAGTGAAACAACTGAATTTCTGCTATTTGTTTCCCTTCTTATTTGTTTCATTCCAAGATCAAACATTTAAAAACTGCCATGTTTGGAATAGTCCCATCTCTAATTTATCTGGAAATTTCTGTTCCCCCATATCCTATTAAAACTCTACTCTTTCAAACACCCAACAATACTTGCCCATTGTGGGCAGCCTCCTAAATTTGTTCATCCACTGAGTGTTACATGATGGGCAGAATAATGTTTCTTCTGAATTCCAAATGGGAAAAAAATCATGCCACTTACATAATCCCCTCAAAGCAGGAAGGAATGATGCCAAAGCTTAAAAAGGCTTTGCAAACTGTCAATTCTCGGCTGCTTGCATTTCTAACAACTCCCGCAGCCACAGACGAAAGAAAAAGAGGATAAGCGGAAACAATCCAGAAAATCAAAACAAAAGAAAAAGTGAGAGGCCTCTGAGGTTTTATCTATTTAAAACAGACATTATCTCCTAAAGGTGCCTCAACAGCACAAATGCCTCTTAGATGTACTGAGCTTCATATCCCAATAGGGGACTCAAGTATTTACTGTTTTGTATCCTGTCCTATTGTGAGGGCGCAGGGAGGGTTATGGGATTCGGTGAAATTCAATAAACCCTTACAATGGGACTTTGTGCCCTCATTTCATCATTCTGAAATCCTTATTCTCTCTTTATAGTTTAGACAAAGGCCAGGGTGTCCAATTATACAGAGGGCACTTTTCTGTTTGATGGCAATTCAAGTCAAGAACCATAAGAAGGCAAAGCAGAGACTATCATGAAGCACCTGGGCAATAGATGGAACAGATCACCATGATGACATGTACTGTATTGATGATTGAATGTTTTTGAACCATGAGTATGTGTACGCTTGCCCACATGTATCTATCTGTGCAAACAAATTAAATGCAAATATTTTTTTTTTAGTGTGTTTTCAGGTGGTGGTGACTGAGATCTAGATGTTTAAGATAATTGACCGATGCATGAAGAGTATGTCTTTTTCATGGTATAAAGTTTCACAGCATAACAAGAGTTTGCCTTCAGTAAGTTGACAACATTTCTGTCCATGCTATAAAAATATGTAGAGACAACTAATCCCACCGCTAAACATGGTGAGTCATCCTATTCAGTCACTAGAGTGGGAAGGAAAGCAAGGGCAAGAATGAGTCTAGAAGCAAAAATGGAAAACAGCCAGCTGTTCCCTAGCACAAAGCCTGAGAACTGCAAAGTAAGGTGCCCACTGCACGATAGGAAAGTTGCCAAGCTTAAACTGAAGAAGGAAAAAGGAAGAGAGGGAAATGCTTTCCTTCTTCAGAGGGCAGTCAACTGTATGAAGTGGCTCAGCCTAGATTGAGCTAGCCCAGGGAGGGAGCCTAACAGGTTAGGACAATGTCCCACCACCATATTCCACCCTCCCACCTGCCACAAGGGATTGACTATCTCCCCACCTCATTCTGAAATACTGGGAGGGATCCTCCTTTCGCAGCTTATGTTTAATAGCCCACTCAGAAGAGCTAAAAGGAAGTGATTGGGACAGTGTTCTGCATCCTATATTAAAAGAACCATAATAGCTACCTTTAATATATTGCCCTGAAGATCTCTCAGAATGAGTTACATTTATTCCCCCCCAAAAAAGTGGGGGGGGGCACCTTGATCTCTGAATCTAAACAGCATTGGAGAGCTGACTACCAGGGAATCCCAGCACTGCAGACAAACTTCTGGGAAGAAAGCAATGGCAAGCTATTTAGGTAATGCCAAAAAACATGACATGGATGCAGTCAGTAGGAGGAAGACTGACATATTTCCTTACCTTATCAAAATAAACTTCAAGTATTTGTCAATGGGCTGATATCGCTAAGAGCTTCCACTGACACCCCACAATAAAATTTTGCACATGGACTTAAGAACAGCACTTGCTGTTTCAAAAATACGTTGATCATTTTGTCACTCATTCTATGTCTTGTGAAGCGATGTTTTTCCTTATAAGTAAATGGGGAAAGATAACAGAAGCTTGCATATAGCCAGGAAAAGGCAGATTAGAATTCTCTTAACCTCCAGATGCATGCATCAGAACAGTGAGAAATAACAAGCTTTAATTCACTCCTTTGTATATCTCATAATCTCAACATTTCACCGACCACCAGCAGTAAATTCTAACCACGCGAACTAACTAGAGGAGTGGCTCCTTACAAGCATGAAATGTATGCATATTTATTTCCACATCCATTTGTTGCTAAACAAGGGCCTTGGAGGAACACACAGTCTCGCATTTAATGAGCTTTTTAAAAAAAATCAAGAGCTAAATTGAAACCGCACACTAAGCAGACACAGGTTCTTTGTCCTCGCCAGCAGAGTTTTAGAACTGTTTAGAGAGGAGAAAAAGTCTCAGTTATTTCTCAGATATTTCAAAAGGACTCCGAAATGAAACTGCAACCTACTGGATGTATTTGCTTTTAGCATTTCTTCTCCAACTCCCCTTGTTTATTTTTTTTTTATATCAGACAATGGTCTAAATAGCTTAATAACCTTTTCAAATTAGATTTATGTAACGTAGTAGCAGAGATTATTGCAAGAGTTTTGGCCTGGGGAAGACCTTTAGACAAAGGGAACAGGAAGGGGAAGGGGAAGGAGAAGGGCCTGGAACATTATAGCAATGTTTATCATTTTTTTCTGAGGTGTGGCATGACTGTTCCTTGGACAGACTAGGAAGAGAAAACTGCAGCCTCTGGGAACTAAGCAAATCAGTCACTCCCATAATTTTGACATGTATCATGACATGCCCAAAAAAGGCTTATCTACTCTATGCTAACACACTCGTGTGTATGCTCAAATGTGTATGCCACAACAATTCTGGTATAGGAATGCTGTACTCATAAAAGGGCCTAGCTAAAGTTTCAGAAAGGTGCTTAGCCACCTGGACCCTTACTTGGTCCTGATCCCAAATCTCACGAAATGCCCCGAGGCAGTAGCAAAGCATGGATATCCCTTCATCCAGAAGAGGCTTAGAAGAAAGGAGCACCAGCAGCAGGATCTTCTCTCTTTCATCTCCATTCACCATGATGGAGCCATTTCACTTTCCAGAAAGGTTTCAGAAAGCTAAGAGTCATGGGATGCCCAAAAGTGACTGCAATAGCCGGGGCGTGATTCTGTATTTCTTATCATATAACGCTTATCCCAAATGCAGAACTTTCATACAGTCTCAGGGCACCCCACGCAACCATTTGAACTTGCCCCTTTTATTCCAGATATATACTCAGAGCTAAAGTACGCCCACATTCTCATCAACACACAGGAAAATCAAGGGGGTTAGGCCACAACCTGAAGCAAAATCAAGTAACAATTGATAACAGAATAACAGAGTTGGAAAGGACCTTTGAGATCTTCTAGTCCAACCCCCTGCTCAATCAGGAGACCCTATACCAGGGGTAGGCAACCTTGGCTCTTTTATGACTTATGGACTTCAACTCCCAGAATTCCTGAGCCAGCCATGCTGGCTCAGGAATTCTGGGAGTTGAAGTCCACGAATCATAAAAGGGACAAGGTTGCCTACCCCTGCCCTATACCATTCCAGACAAGTGGCTGTCCACTTGTCAGAAGTTTTGATTCAAATATTTTTTCCTTATCTCGCCTATCACTCAGTAAAATAGATCCCTATTTTCTGGATTTAAATCAAAACAAAGAAGTAAGAAATTGTGAACATTCTGGCTGGTTCTTCCTATCCTTTTTAAAAGTTTATATAGAATAGCTGAAAACTTATAGTTTGCCTTTAGGAAAAGCCCAGAAAAAAAAAAGAAAATAAATAAATAAAAAGATTCTCCTCTGTCTTTGGTTTCGATGAGAAAAACAGGGTGAGGAGAACAATGAAAAGCAAGGCGGAGGCCCTTCCTTCCAGGGTGAATGGACAAGAGATTAGCATGTCAGCACACCAAACATTTTCCATGAGACCCACTTGATATATTTAAAGAATTATCGTCTAATGGAACACGAGATGTTAAACGTGAAAACAAATGTAAGCTATGCACACATCATATCTGCATAAAACCTTCCAAATTCCCTCCCCTTTTCAGAGCTAAGGGGAATGTCTCATAAACTTGATTCAAATTTAGATTCTGCATAATCCAGACTATTGCTAAAAAAGGGGATGGTATGCAAACTGCTGATCTTATAAAAAAAAAAAAAAGTTGGATTTAATAAGCAAATCTTTTAACAGAGCTGAGTTTCTCAGAAGACTTCTAAAAAGGTAGAGTGCCTGGGCACAAGCTCATTCATTTACTTTACAACAGAAATGGGAAAACCCTTTTTCTGACTGGCTGGCAGTAGGCAGGATTGCTCTTTTTCTCTTTATTTTCCCCCTCTGCTTCTCCAATACCAGATCCATGTTTCCAAGGATAGATCAAAGTTATCAAAGTTCTGAATTTAATGCCTATGCACTGTAGGATTTTTGTAACTAGGGTGAAAAACACATGAAATGTCCCTGCGGGCTATACATATTTCAGCATAGGTAACAGAGTGGGACTGCAAAAATCCAAACAGTCACTAGATGGCAGCAAAGACTAAATGTTTTCATCTAGCTCTAGTCCTACTCTAGGGTGGTAGATCATCAACTTTATTCTACAAAGCATCTTTGTAATCTGAGGTCCAGTAGTCTACAGTGGGTCAGGCTCAGCCTGCTAGATCTTTCCAGCTTCGATTGCCAATTATCAAGATATTGCCATGGCAACAGTTCTGTCTGCTTCCTTTTTCTAAGAATCTCAGGTGTGTCCATGAGCACTGGTATTTAAACAGGAAAGAATTTGATTTTGATTGTAATTTTCTAAATTTATTTTAAAGCTATAACTCAACTGAGATGACACAGTGTGGATCAGTATTAATAAATCATAATTACTTTAACTGATAATAAACACCATTACAGTAGTTAGTTAAATTATGAACTAAACATAGTTATTAACTAACATGAATTTTTATACCTCTGCTTTTATTACGTTTATATTGTTTTTAATGTGTGATTGGTCATTAAGACTTGATGGCATGTAATCAATCAAGCTGGCCAGAGCCACATTTAAGAGACAGGCCACCATATAAATGGATTTAATAAACAAATAAACAAATATAAAATAGTTAATCATGGTTTATAAGTAATATAAACTATGATTAACTATTTTACAATAATAAAATTAATTTATAAACTTAATTTATAAATTCCCATCCTCTTTTCAAAGTATTTTTGAAGTGACTATCCCTGAAATACTTTCAGAAAATGAGGTGGCCTTTTTGCCACACCCAAAAAGGGCAGTAAAGCTACATACCTACTGTAGATCAAAAGCACTGTGCCTCTCATTTGGAATGTGTGTTCGGGAAACAGATTGCAAATGTTTCAAAGCGAAACCAGAGGGACAGTGCTTTACATTAAAGTTGCTTGCCTGCCACCCAACCTGGATAATATGTCAAGACATAAAGGCCACACAACAGTTTGGATCTGAAGAAGATGCTTTAGGCCAGGGGTAGGCAACCTTGGCTCTTTTATGACTCGTGGACTTCAACTCCCAGAATTCCTGAGCCAGCAGTTTAGGCCATACCTGAGTGCACCTGTAAGCACCTTCCCAATGCCTTAAGCTCCTTAAGGATTGCGCCGCAGGAAAAGGTAGCTACGTGATGGCAAGAAAAAGAGCCTTTTCAAAGTCTCTCAACCTCTCCTATCTTCTAGTTGTGGAGTACACGCTTCCTGAAAGCCTTTAAGAGAAAAAGGCACAATCTTTTTAAAACTAAAGCAAAATATTCCCCATGTACCAAATCCTACTCCAGAATTAAGTGAACTTAAAACATCTCAAAGGAATCTCCCAGCATACTTTCCTGTCCACTGGGGCAGATAAAACAAAACCGCTGTTTATCTGATGAAGTTATAATCTGCATGTTCAATAAAGCAACTCGGCCTAGGCACTTCCTCTAAAAGCTGTGTATCCTAGAAGAAAATGTCATACGGATCCTGACATAGCTCTGAGCTAGAAAATGCGTATTCGTGTGATTACATTCTAACACAAACTGTGTTGAGTGGCTGTTATATGTGAGCACTGATGTAGAAACTGAACAACATCCACTAGGTAGAGGAAGAAGTGTTTTCAGCACAAACATGTCTTTCAACGTTCATGCCGTTGGTACAATTGGACAGATTGCGAGTTGCATGTGGAGTTTTATTTTATAGAAGCTTGGTAAAATTCTGATATATGATGAAGGTGAAAATTGATTGTTTATTCATTTCCTTGCTGACGAATCACCAGCTGGATGGTGGGAATGTTTTATTTTTCAGAAAAAAAGTGAATACAGTAGACTTATTAATTGTGGACAATGAAGTTACTCTCCCCATTTCCTGATATGTGGCCAAGAAATCACACAAAACGGCAACCAAAACAATTAGGGGGCTGGAGCAATTCTGTTAGGTGGTCCTTGGTTAATGGCCACTAGTTCAGTGGCTTTCAGAACTTGCAATGGTGCTGAATAATGTTATTTATGACCATTCTCTGAAGTTCTGGTTGTTGCAGTGCCCTGGGGTCATATAATCATTATTTGAGAAGTTGGAATTTGTGGTCATACGAGGTGCTGGCTTAACAATCTGCTGTGTTTTGCCTACTCACATTAATTTGGGACTGCTGGAACTGCTGTTGTTAAGCAGCATGGTCATGTGTCATTGTACTTTACGGAACGTCTAGTCCCAATTATCATTGTTCAGCAAGGACTACCTATATGAGGACACATTACAGGGTTTTCTACCTTTTGGTGGGAGAGAATAAGGGAGGTCAGACAGATCTGCATAAAATTATACCTGGCATGAAAAAAGTATACATAGTCACCTTTCTTCCTCTTTGACAGCATTAGTATTAGTATGGAATCTTCAATTTCAAGAACAGTCAGCTTGTCCATTCTGATTGCTGGGGAATATGAGCAGGATGGTATTCTTGCATTAAGGACCTGTTTCTGGGATTCCTATGTATATCTAATGGACTTTTTGTCAGAACAGAACATTGGATCTGATTATCCTTTAGTCCGGTGATTCTCAAAGTGTGATTTGGGGACCCCCTAGTAAATATCACAACATCAATCAAAGCTCTTTGAAGTCCTCAATGTTTTTAAGAATGTAAAGATGTCCTGAGGCAAAATGTTTGAGGACCACTGCTTTAGTTCGATCTGGAATGCTTCTTATCGTCTTACAAATTAATAGCTATTGTAAAGACCATGGAGAAAATAAATAATTATAGCAATTTTAAAGCACTATATAAATATAACAACAGACATTACAGGTGACTTCAAAACTACTACTGGGGATTAGCAATGTCGTAAAATCTTTTTTTTAAATCAAGTTTGTCTTTTGGTGATTCCACGGACATGTCCATGAGGTGTTCTTGGCGATAATAAGGAAGTTTTTCATTATCTCCAGAGTTGAGCTTTCATCCAAGTACTATGTTAATCCTGCTTACTTATGTGTCATCAAGTCAGTATAGACTCTCAGTGACCATGTATATTTTTTCCATATATAATCATCTTGCTTAGCTTTTTTTTTTTTCCAAATCAGCCAAAGTTGGGTAGGCTATGTAATGCATGCAGTGATAAAAATGTAAAGTTAACATATTCTATTAGGTTGCAGCAGATAAACCGGGAGAATAAAATAATCTATTCTGTGATAGACAAACTTATTCAACTCTTGTCCCCATGCTTGAGTTAGTTCTAGCCAGCTAGTTATTAAAATGATTATTATTTAACTTTATAAACTCATTCCTAGGTTTGCTTTTTTCTCCTTTCTTTCCTTTTCTTTGGCTTTTTAGAATGGGATAAAAATACTTTGAATGACCAAATAAAGCATAGATACCACCATAAGAAATAGGAACTCAAGACATTGCTTAGTGATTCTGTAAAATGGACATCTGACATATTCCACCGCAGTGTAGTTTCATCAGCAATAGTTCAATAGTTTGAGATGCTAGAGGGGATCAACACATAGACAGTAATAGATTATTTTGGTGACTAATGAAACAACTGGCCCAAAATGGAGACATTAAGGGACTGCTGTCCTCTCTTTTGGCTCCTATACCTGATGTCCTTCAGATGCATTGAAAATACAACTCTCCATGTTTCTCCTGATCAATGAAGAACCGCAAGCTAGAAATTCTGGGAGCTGCAGTTTTAACACAAATTGTTGGAGGGTGCTAAATTGAATAAAAAAGTGTGGAATCATTTGTGCTGTCTCAGCTTGGTTGTTTTCTTGCAGTCATTTCATTACCCAACTAGGTAACATTTTCAGGGCTAGCTGGATAAAATTCTGTTTACATAATCTTATGACAAAAAGACACCCACAAACATATTCTCTGAAGGACTACTAACCTTGACTATTTCAAGATAATACTGTGTAGCTTTTCAAATTTATAATCCACTAGGATATACAGAGGTCAGATAATGGCTTATATTATGCTTTGGGACAAAGTTGCTCTTCATCCATGAAAATGACCTGTGTGGTTTATTCTGTTTCTTAAATGTGCAATGCTGAATGTAATTCTAGAGAGAATCAACCAATCAGCAGTCACCAAAACATATGCATTCTTCTTTGGAAGTAACCCCATTGACATCAGGTCAATGCATTCCAAGTACACTCTTGATTGTAGTTTCCCTCCGGTACTTCTCACTGCTAGGAGAATGTCAAGAATCCTAAGCATGCCCCTCCAACACACATGAGAGCAAGACACCCAATGCAATCTCTCTGGCAACCTGCTTGGTGCTGGATAATCAGAAAAGAAAGTGTGAGTCATCCTCCTTCTTGGGTTGAAATGAGAATTGGTGCCCAGTGCATGAGCTGAAGGAAAGCTGCTTATCATTTAAGTACCATATAACTAGATTTGGAAATCACCACCCCTGCTTTTTCTGGAAAGATTACACAAAAGAACAGCTGTAAAATGGCTTGTCTTCCCATTTTAATGACTTCAATTAATGAATTGCTTTGTTTCAAGCATTTGGCTACTTTCCAAACTATTAAAAAAGTTTCTTGCCTTGAAAATCCATAATCAAGCATTTGGACTGATTTACAATTTCCAGCATGACCTCTGACAGAAGGAACGAAATATATTGAACTTTCTATCTTATTCCAAAATAGGGCTGGGACTTGGGGCTGGCATATAGATGCTTATTAAGTCTGTCCGAAGGTATTGAGAAGAATTGCTTTGGATACTGCACAAGCCCTATTGCTCCGTTCATTCAACCAGCCCCACCTTTTCAGGCTTTTGTGTGGCTCTGGAAAAAAAAGTTGCACGTATTTGAAGGACTCAAAATCAGCTGCATTTTTCAGGCTCCTGCAGAACCTGGAAGAATAGCAGCAGTACCGTTGTGCTCTGCGCGTTCTTCTGTGAAGTACTCATCTGAATCATTTTCAAAGCACGCACCACCCTACAATTCATGTCCTTAAAGATCTCCAGTGTTGGAGCACCCACAACCTCTGGAAGCAAGTGGAGGTGATGGACACTGGGACAACATGAGCCTTGTTCCAGCTGCTCTGGCTGAGATCTCACCTGGCCAATCCCACCCCCGCAGCTGTTCTTCATATCACATTTGCTTGTCTCCTGATTACATGTTGTCTAACTTGCTTTATTAGACATGCCAGATGCTGGGAGAGAGAGCCCTTGCCAGGAAAAGAGGCGTCTCTCATAGAGTTTGATTCCAATATATACAATAGGTGAATTAGCATGGCTTTGTTTATGCCAGACAAATCACCAAATGAATTGAAACAAGTAGTGAGCACGGATCAGGCAGATTGGTTGATGACTGGCAACAGAGGACCATGGGTGTCATAAGGCCTAACCACAACCCCTGTCTGGGTTAGATGAGGTCCCCAAGCTTCTTAAAAGTGTTTCTCAGCCTGCTTTGGTCTCACCCACCATTATTATAATCCCTGTAACCTTCCTCCCTTATTTACATTGTTTTGGCCACCCTATGCAACCCCAATCAATACCTTGGGTCAGGGGTGTAAAACTGCGGGTCCACAGGCCAGTTGCATCATGTAGAGGCCGCGCCCACCCCAGCTCTGGCAATGCAAAAAAAGTCATGATACATCGTGACACATCATGTGACGTGGTGAGTTTGACACCTTAGGTCAATATTGTGAGATGCTGAAAATTATAACTCAGGTGTACCTGAAAGCCCACTAGTTTCTCAATCCTGATTTGTTTACTGGATACCTAAATAGTAGCAATTTTCTTTGGCCTATGAAACTGGGTTTCCAAAGGCTACCTAAGGGGAATAAGGCCCACTCAATATATATTTTGAACATGCAAAGGATCAAATATCCCTTTAAAAAATTCTATCATGATAAGGATGACAATATAAGAAGAAAAGTAGCATAAGGAGAAGAATTTTTTTTAAGAGGGCACACCAGTAGTGCCTTTATTTACTGTTCGGTTAATCAAAGAATGTTGCTGACCGCCTTCTTAACATATTTAGCAACATTAAATTGCAAACACATGTCCAAGATATTTTACTTTAGATATATATATGGTGGAGACTTTGGGTTTCATCAACAGACATAGACATTTTAGAAGAAAGAATAATGCATAGAAATACTATTGTAAAACATTTTTAAGATAACAATTCAGAAGAACGAAGGAGTTAGAATAATTTGTTCAGGACAGGAAAGAAGTCAAACATTTCTCTCCTAAGGATAATTTTGTGCATGCCCTAAGCCCCAAATATGCAGGTTAATGTCAACAGTAAAATAAGGAGGCATGAAATTTAAACTCCAATCGTGAGTTAAGGAAGGAAATCCTAAAAAATAAGGAAGAAAACACTGCCAATCTTTAAAATTGGCCCTTATTTTCCATGTGAAAAATGCAACCTAACACAGCTTGAAAGCTTGGATTTGACGGCTGATCTTATTTCTACAGTATGGAAGGTGGGGCAGGGTAAATACCTTTTAAGGAGTAAATCTATCTTTACTTTGTGTTACCCATATGATGAAAAGCTATACAGATTGCATTGCCACGCAGGAAAAATACAAAGTGATTTTACTTTTACTAGAAAACAAATGCAGGGGCAGTGATTCATTTACTTATGCAATTGAGAGGACACTAGTCAAATATCAATCCTCTGCAAAGTAACTTGGGACAAAACTCCAATGAGTCCAGACAGATATACTTTGGCATCAATACAACAGGCAGTTGTTGCTGTTGTGGTCAATGCTGCTGGATGTGGAGAAAGGAATCATTTCGGAGAGAGAATCCAGCCGGAAGTATTTGCCAACAGCTAAGCTGGGTGGGGCTGCAGCCCCAGCAGTAACTAATAATATTTTCCAGAGCCTATAAAAGCCGCTTTTTACTTGATGGAATTTGGGAGCCCAGATTTATGTTGATTCATTTTTTTCAGTTTAGGGATAATGAGTTTCAGCAAGGCTTCAAATTGCACCAATTTATTAGATATTTTGTACATGATCTACCTGTAAGGGGAAACTAATACTTAAAACATACCAAATACAAAGGAATTATGAATATGTGAAGTGGAGAAAGTGTGAGAGCTACGCTGATTGCAGTACAGGTAATCCTCCACTTACAACATTCGTTTAGTGACCGTTCAAAGCTACAACATCACTGAACAAAGTGACTTATGACCATTTTTCACACACCACTGCAGCATGCCCATGGTCACCTGATAAAAAATTCAGACACTTGGCAACTGACTCATATTTATGACAGGTGCAGGTTCCCGGGGTCATGTAAATCACCTTTTGCAACCTTCTGTCAAGCAAAGTCAACAGGAAAGCCAGATTCACTTAACAACTATGTTACTAACTTAAAAACTGTAGTGATTCACTTAACAACTGTGGTAAGAAAGGTTGTAAAATGGGGCAAAATTCTCTTAACCAACGTTTCACCTACCAACATAAATTTTGGGCTCAGATTTTGGGTTTATAGTCCACTTTTCCTTCAAGGAGAAGAGGGTATCCGACCGTCCCCACTTTGCGCCGCGTTTAATTCCCACAACTTTACTTTTGCAAAAGCTCAGTGGGGAAGGAGAATTTCTTTGGGCCCCTCCTCAAACCTACAATCTCCCTCGCTCCTCGCCCATACCGACCTGGAAGATGAGCACCTTGAAGTGGTTGCGGCGCAAGAGCTGCGCGTGGTTGTGCTCCAAGCGCTTCACCTGGGCGCACTGGCGGTCCATGCGATCGCGCACTTCGCGCGTGTTGGCGCTGACCTTGCGCGACTTCTCCAGCAGCTTGGCCACCGTGTTGCTGGTGGAGGTGTGGTTCTTGCACAGCTTGCTCAGGTCGCTCTGGATGCCCTTCACCGAACCCTCCAGCTCGATCTGCCGCTGCTCCATCTTCTGCTGCTTCTCCTGCACCGAGTCCAGCATGTTCACCAGCTTGTCCAGGAGAGTCAGCACCGTGATGGCGTTCACTTGCGAGCTGTCCCGAATCGCCTCGCCCGGTGCTGGCGGCAGCAGGCTGGGGCTGCGGCTGCCCGAGGGCACCGGGCTGGGATTGCTGGCATCCAGAGGCCCATCGGAGCTGGGAGAAACGTACGCGCTGCTCTTCTCCGCTTGCACTCCGTCCTCCCCCATAGCGACGAGGCTAGAGACGTGGGCCGCTGCGATCAGCTCCCTCTCTCGGGTGTCTTCTTGAGGGCGGCAGGAATGCAATCTGCCCCAGCACCGAGCACCTCAGAGGCTTCTTTGCAGTAGCCGAAAACTTGAGAAAAGCGCGGCGCAGCCCCGCCCTATCTGATCTCCAGATTCTGAAACCAGGAAAAGTTCAAGCCCAGAGTTCGTTGCCTGCAGGTTTAAATTTTCCCCCTCCGTCCTTCCCTCGCTTCTTCCCTCCTCGCCCTCTTTTCTTTACGGGCGGAATGTCATATTTCACTCATGAGTTCACTGGCAAAGGCGGGGGCAAAAAAAAAAAAAAAAAAAAAAAAGGAAAAAACCCCACGGGCCTGGCTTTGCGCCGCAGCCCGCCATTGGTTACGGCCAGCGTGTAAACTTTCGGGCGGGCTGCTCTGCTGCGGAGACAGCGCGAGGAATCCCCTCCCAGTGTTCCCTTCCTGTTTTGTGTGTGTGTTTGTGTGTGTAGGTTTGTTCTTTTTTAAACGACTTTATGGAAAGAATTGTTTGCGTTTGCCCTTCCTCTGGCAGAAAGCAAGGAAATGGCAGAGGGAAAGTACAACCCGAGAACATATTATTTATGTGGGGTGACGAGAAGGACTTATTTTGAATGGGGAACCTGACTGCGGCCCCATTATTCCTGATCCTATCAAAACTGACCCTTTGCCTAAGGAGTGAGTGTGGGGAGGCGGGAGGATGAGTAGTATCATCAACGTGGGTAATCGTCTTCCTGCTCAGGTTGATTACATTTTGAAAGTACATGAAGAAAACAAAACAAACCTTGGGGAAATATAAAAGCCTTAGGGAAATATAAAGCCCAGCTTTCAATTTACTCAAATGCACCCAAGTTGGCTAAAAGCAGTAGTTAAGGAAATCATCCTAAACATAAATGGACTGAGGCCTGCTTTTGCATTTGACTAATAATCCAAGCATCCTATTAGAAGTCTCCACCATATTTAATCAGGAGTATTGCCTTTGTTAGAAGCAGGCATTTCTATGTTTAAATGTGATCGGGATTCAGTGAAGTTTGAGAATCCTGAAGAATTCAAGGAGTCAGTGGGATTTGTGTTTAAAGTTGATCTGGATTGAAAAAGTCCAGATGACATGCAGTAAAGAGATACTGTATATTCTTAATCTACTGCCACAATTTTAGTGGTTATATGGATTTTGTAGTTCACACAGTTTAACCTATTGAAGGGCTCACAAGAGGGCACTCACTAAATAGAGTAGAATCTACTACGTTCTCTATTTCATCTGGTCCAATAAATCCCTGGTACACACTGGTGTCTACCTGATCAGTTGAATGAAAGTGGACTGTTGCACCTTGAATTATCCCTATTCCAAATGTCTGCACATTCATGTTCTGGAATAAATCTGTTGGCAAATTGGAAAGGAATAGATCCTTTGAAAAGGCTGTTAGAATTAACTGAGACTTGAGTTCTTGTAAAGGAATAAAATAACTGACAAGTTATCAATGGAAGTAGAAACCCAAAGGAATGTATTGCAGCATCTCCAGGATTCCTATGAAAGCTTGCCTTTCTTTGAAGGAAACAACAGAGCTATATATTTTATCCAGAGTTACCAAATTGGGGATTCAATTTAATCCAAATCACCACTATATGACACCTAAGATAGAAAATTCCTACTCTTTGATATCACATGGTGGTCAAATGACGTTTTGCAGGTAGATATGCTGCATTTGGTACAACTATTTTTCTAATGAGCTTATCTGGTGAGGGAATTGCCCTATAGATCAGGGGTCCCCAACCCCCCGGTCCATGGACCAGTACCGGGCCACAGCATGCCAGCAACTGGGCCGCACAGACAAGCAAAAAAGCCCCATCTGTGGGATGCAGGCAACATACAAAACCACACACCCTCCGGTCCGTGGAAAAACCTCTCTTCACGGAACCGGTCCCTGGTGCCCAAAAGGTTGGGGACCTCTGCTGTAGATTACAGGCAATAGAGGTCGTCCTCGGTTTACAACTGCAATTGAGCCTGGAATTACAGTTATATATATATGTTGCAAGTAAAAGATGGTTTCTGGGCAAAGGTTTTTCTGTAAATGCAAGCCAGTTGCCAAGCATCCAAAATGTGATCATATACTCCCTGGCCATCAGAACTGAATCCAGTTCATAAGTACCTTTTGGGGGGGTCTGCTGTAACTTTGAACAGTCGCTAAGTAACCAGTTGTAAGTCAAGGACTATCTGTAGTTAGTTTAGCTTTTTATAAGTTATCTTGCTGGGAATCTGTTTAAGGGCAGATAGTACTGTAATAAATAAATATACTTAGCTTGTATTTCCTCTGATAACAACCATATAGTGTATGTCTTGTGCATGGAAAAATCATGCAGGTATTTATGTCTGTATATTTTCCTATGCACAACTTGTGCTACTTTTTGAAGATAACCTAGATTCTCTTTGGTCTCTTAGGTTAATAAATGTGTTCATTTAAATTATTTTAAGGGGCTTTATAGGGTAGAAAGCCCTTTAAAAATGTTTTATAAAGCAGGAATGTAGGAATTTACTTCCTCACCCTTTTGTCTTTTGGCAATTGTAGATACTGAGTTTTTGTTTCTTTCAGAAATGTGCATGTAGTTGAACTATATTTAGTCAGTGCATTAGTTGATAAACAAGGCTTTTTGTTCAAGATGCATGATTTTTGCATGGTGTGAATATTTTAGGAATCTTGACTGATTCTGTATTTTTCTACAGCTTTTGTAAAACGATTGCATCTTTTATTGCTATTACCATTGTTGCTAATAGTGATAAATCAGGAATCTGACTGCTTATTTTTAGAAGCACATTATTAAAAGTATTTCTTTTAAACAGTTGAAAAAACTTAATATTAGTTTCACTGACTAATCTCCAAAACATTTGAAGACGGTAATGTATATCTTTACAAAATCAAATGCTTCTTTGCATGAGGCAATAAGTTGATGACATTCTTCATGTCAAAGCTGTCCTGCTTGTTTTTGCAGATTTCTACAAAGGAATGTAGGTCTAGCTTTGTTTGTTGTTTTGTTTGGGGTTTGGGGCCTCTGAGTTGTCCTGGCAATTCCTCCAGGGGACTTTTTAAAAAGGAAATTTAATGAAAAAGTGTTCTTCATACTGAATATTTTCTCAAGTACATATATGTAGCAGCAAAAGAATCTTTATTAGATCCATTAGTAAATTCACAAATTCATGCTTAACTATTTTAAGTTCTGCTTCTTATTATTATTTGCAATCATGACAGACATTTTGAACAAAGTTTAGCTTGGAAGGCATCATGGTGACAACTGGGTGGGTGAAGATTCATTTGTGCAGGATCACTCCTTTGGGCCTTGCCCAGAGAATTCTTATCTGGATTTGAGTCTTAAAAGATATTAAGAAATCATTCTGAGAATGATTTTTTAATAAATCATCTGGTTGGAAGACACTACTTAAGCTGTTGAGTCCAACCCTACTCCAGTGGTGGAATTCAAATATGTGAACAACCGGTTCTCTGTGTGAATGCAAATGAAGCATTTTACACTTGCACGTGTGAGCGTGCACTGGGCCGCAAGCACCCGCACGATGCAAATGGGGCAGGGCTACCACCCGTATGATACTCACTAGGCCTGCCCCATTCTTGCACAGCACAGTGCCACCCATTCTTTGTGCCCCACAGAGTGGCACCAGCCCATTTTTGCACCCTGCGGTGCGGTAGCATCCTGTTTTCATGCCCCGAGGTGCGGTGGCGTCCCATTTTCACACCCCGCAGTTGCGGTGCTAGTGCAAGTGGGTGGGTGTGTGTGCGCGCACACGTGCACGCACTGGCCAGCCTGTCCACGGCCCAGTGGCCAGAAGGCCACAGCCCACTACTGGGCCACGGCCCAGAGGTTGGGGACCCCTCCTTTAGAGCACACATTATGGGAAGCTTTTCAATAAATTGCACAAGTTTTCACATGGGTTTTTTTCCTCTCTGATGTGGAAACGAGCTGAAATGGATTCAAGGATGGAAAAATGTCAAACCGATTCAAAGTGACATTGATATATATAATAATTCTTGTTGAAAATATCTACGTGCAAACTGAAGCAACTTCCTCTTGAGTAAATGTACTGCAGAAAACTTGCATTCCAGAAAGCTTCTGCATCCTAGAAAGACCTGAGATAATAAATCAGTCCCATCATCAGTAGAAAAGAAATACTCTGTGAGTTTTGTTTAAGGATCATGGAGGATTTTATTTGCCCATGTTTAAAAATAGACTGACTCAATTTGAACTTCCTGGGCTGTTGTACAGATCGGGACACAATGATTCTTTGAAGTTCCAACTTTTGTGAAGCAGTTGCTGCTTAAAAAAACTGTCTACAAAAAGTATATCTTAGGACATTTGTATTCAAATGCTTAGGATAAAAAATGCATAGAGAGCATGTGAGAAAAGATGTCTCTTAAAGTAGATACAATCTTTGTAGGGTTTTTTTTCCTAAAAAAATGCATAATGCTGTATAAAGTTTTGACAAATCATGAAAAAAATTAAAAAGTTATAGACTGAACTGTAAACCCCTAGGTTTTAATTCATGGAATGTGGAACAAGGGGATGTTTGCATTTCTCATCAGGCAGTAAGGCCTATTCTATTCATTCCTGCCCTAATTAGACTGAAAAATAAACATGCCAAAATTTGATATATTATTAATCATGGACAGGACATTTAAAATCTTCCTAAACATTCTGCAAAAAAAAAAAAAAAAGTGATGTTGATCTGTTTAAAAGAAGAGCATTTTGAATGGAAATCATACATGTTTCTGATTCCATCAGGCATGAGTTCAGGCTTGGGAGTGGCTAGCTCATCCCACAGAGTCATAATATCTTTTTTAGATGTCTCTTAATCCATTTTTTCTAACTTAATCAATGTATCACCAGTTGGGAGAAGGCTTATAAAAATGTACATTACAATATATTGTTAAGGCTTTATGGGGCCACCGAATTCTTTTTATTCTTCTGTTTATTTGCTGAAGGCACAGAAGAGCTTACAGTTATTTATATTTATATTTAAACATTTTTACTTTGCCTGTATTTAAAAAAAAAAAAAACTACTCAAGGCAAACTGCAAGATAGGAAATCGGTCCAAGGAACAATAAAGATGGAATGTAGAGAACAATAGCAGGGGGGAAAAAAGGAGAGACTTCCATAGGGCTACATCAACTGAAAAGTTTACTCAGTATTGAGTAAAGATAGTCACTTTAAGCTGGCACAAAAGTATGCCAGCATCATTTGCCATGTTCAGAGAGCTTTCGTGTGGGATAAAAAAAAAAAAAAAAAAGCATATGGCAGATTTTCTGCCAGTGAGAGAAACATGCATTGTTTTACCTGGAGTGGGCTCTGTTTTAAGTGGAGTGGGCTGGTAGAGAAGGCGAGTGATGAACGATGGTTGGAGTCATAACTTTAGCCATTTATCACAAATTGATTGGCAAGGAGGGTGGGAGCGCTCAGTTCCTTCCGCTTTACTAGGATTCCCCCACACGTCTATGGATTGGGCTGCAGCCCTTCCCCACCCTGCAGATGATTGGTGGGCAATGTTTGTCCTTTTCTCTCTTTCTCTGTGTCTCTCATACCTTGCTTTTGCTCACTTGCATTTCTCAGCCTTCCTCTCATTTTCTCCTTTGCTCTGTCTCACTCTGTCACTTCCTTGCTTGATCTTTCCTCAGTCTGTATCTGTTTTGATCTCAGTTGCTTGTTCTCTGTTTCTGTCTCTCTTTCTAAAAACAGCTGACAGGGCTGCTGACTGATCATGCGGGTAGACTCCCTTTTTCTCCTATTCCCCTCCAGCAGCTCTGGCCCAGTAATTGGTCCTCTTTGACACTCCTATCACAATCAGGATGGCAATCAAAAGCTGCAGCATCACTCATTCTGCAAAAGGGAACCAAGTACGTGATTCTTGCATTCTTGCGTGTGTAGCGAACCTTTGGTTGTAATCATATAACAAATGAGGGGGAAAAAATACAATTTGCACAGGGAGCCAGACCCTGAACATATTACCATCAGTCGCCAGCAAAGCATAGGGTTTGTGCTGGAAAAAGTTGGATAATACCACTTTAACACCAGATCAGCTGAATATAAAATTAAGTGGCCTCCACTATGACTTACGAAGGAGATGAAATCATGAGATGAAATCATGAGCTAGCAAGGTCTCTTGGCTGGCTCAGGAATTCTGGGAGTTGAAGTCCACGAGTCATAAAAGAGCCAAGGTTGCCTACCCCTGACCTAGAGATATATGGGTGAGCCCTTAGTGTGGCAAAAAGTAAATTCCAGCCTTAGGATTGTAGGGAACAGAATCGGAGATAATATTGCTGAGCCCATAATATCTATGCACAAGGCTCTGGTATGCTGTTGCAACTCTCGATTCATTGAACTATCCCTTGCAAAGGCATCCACAGAGAGGGGCACCAAAAAGATCAAGATAGGAGCCACGATCATAGGTGACACATGTAAATAAGGGGTAGGGCTTTGGTCACATGGTTGCAGCTACCATGTTGACTGTTTTAGTCTTTCGTACAGACATTCCTATATCTGTGAACAACAGTAGCAATAGCACAAGGGGAAGATGTAAGATTAGTTAACCAGGAACTTAGTGGGAGTGTGCTTTTGGAATCTGACGTTATCTGATAATGATGTTACTTAGTTACACTGATTATATTATTATTTGGGTAATAAAACGTCTGCAAACAAATGAGCTCAGAGGGCTCACCAAGGGTTCCACTTTTGGAATCTGCTTGTCTGTCTCTATCAGGAAAACGACATAGTTCAGCAACTTATTGCTAGTACTCAACCTCCAACTTCTGTTGCTTATAGCAAAACCTCTATCTAGAATGGATTTTAGCACATATAAGTTCTCATATCTAGAAATAATAAGGAAGTCCCTCTTTTACATAGCTATGAAGGCTTTTGGAACCCTAATACCTTGCATTTAGTCTTCTTAAAGGCTGATAGCCATGGGATTAGTTGATAGCCTTTAAGTTCAAAGAGCAGGAGAGGGCCTTATAAATCATCTGATCAAAGTTCCTGCTCTGCCCAAGACATTCAGACCTGTAATATTTCCACACAAGTATGTCTTTGTTTAAAGTTTTCAAGAGATTGCTATCAATCCTTTAGGTTACTGATTCTGTTGTGAAATCATATTTAACAAGATTTTGTCTAAATATCTAATGAATACTTTTTTCTGTAACTTTACGACATTACAGACTGTCCTCCCCCAAAAGGCAGTAACCACAACCCAAATGTTTTTCTCCCAGTCTAAAAATATATATACCACATTTCCTCTCCTTATCAGAGGTGTTTTCCAAATCATCGTCGTCGTCATCATCATCATCATCATCATCACCATAATCAAACTATTAAACTCATATGCCTCCTGCCAACAATTTTCAAATGTGTAAATATCCTATTCTGACTCTGTTCCAACTTATCCATAGTTTTACAATTAGCCTATTAAGAGTTTGAACCAATTTAAATGCTGATCTTAAAGAAATTTCAGTCTTTCCTTGAATCTTGGTATACAATGACTCAAACTCCAGCATGCTAAGTTAAGGGTCATACTTTATATCCCTCAAAATGTGTTATCGTTGACTATAAAAATTATGATTCCAGCTGACCTGATATGAAAGCTCATTTAATGATAAAACACTGGAAATTTGGCATTTAGCCATTCAGTTTGGTATGTTTATTGTCTCGTTCTAGGAAGGGAAATGAAAACTTCCATATTTTTCCAGTGTAACGCATGAAGGTTAATCAAGGACACTAGCCAACTGACCTCATATTTATTTGTATTTTGGTTATACTAAAATCTTTTATCTCCTTGAGAACACAGATTTTATAGAATTCTGTAACACAGCGGCCACAGGTTGCTAAATGAACGAAATGCACTTAGTTTAAGAACCTTACAAAGTTGTCCAGTAGGGAGATAATTTAATTTGAGTCATGATATCCTTCTGCATTTGAAATATTAAACTGGCAACCCTAGAATAATCTTTCATGGATTATTCCCTCTGAGCTCTCTGTATAATATTCATGATTTGGAACCTGGAAGAGCTACTGGGATCCATAACAACAATTTGTCAGCAGATTGACACAAAGAGAAACTTTTTGGGGGGCATCCTGAGTCATTTGGTTGAACCGTTAATCATGACCCCCAGGAGCATTATTGACCTGCTGGTTGAGAACTCCTGCTAGGTGCGATTTACCCTATACCAGTGGTGGCGAACCTATGGCACGGGTGCCAGAGGCGGCACTCAGAGCCCTCTCTGTGGGCACGTGCGCCATTGCCCCAGTCCTAGGCCTTCAGCTGGGTTTTATAAAACCTTTTCGCTTTAGGCCTCCGCCGCCGTGTGCAAAAAAAAAAAAAGGTTCAATCAGTCAATTTCAACTTCTCGTGGGGAAAAAAAAAGATCTTGCAAAGTTGGAATTGATTGATTGAACTTTTACCACCCAGTCTGCCGTTACCACCGCAGCCACGCCCACCCAATGGGCCACGCCCACCCGGCACTCGACGATGCATAAGTGGGTTTTGGGTTGCAGTTTGGGCACTCAGTCTCTAAAAGGTTCGCCATCACTGCCCTATAGGCAGCAACTACATCTCTGGTTATTCCAGAATAGAAAAAATAAATGCAGCTCTGGTTCAGAGTTTTTTTTTCAATGTACAGCAGTATGAAGGAGAAGCTACTATACTACTTATGTCCTGATTGTAGACTTCTCTTGGGCTTCTGGTCAGTAACAGTGGGAACAGAACGTTCCCTTTGGTGAGACACTTAGAACTTTTCTTATATTCTTAGGGTTGGGCTGATAGATCAGAGTAAGAGCTTTGTTGTAGTTTTGGATTCTGCCAAGATCTGCAGGCTGTTTACCTAAGGATCCCGGTAGTGATGCTGACTGTGTTGGAATCCTTACTTGGCTTTTCCTTGTTGTCTTCTGTTTTGTGGTCCTTCACAGATTGGCTTCATCCCAAGACAGTCAGGCTGAAACAAGAAGACTTGGGATAGACACAGCAGTTAACCAATGTTGCCAGTAGATTGGGAAATGAAACAAAAAAACATGGCTGTTTTTAACTCTAGCTGCATCTCCAGAAATCAGCTGGGAAAGCTCTTCTGGCAGAGAGGAAACAGATCACTAGCTATTGTTGAAAGACAAAGCAAAGGTGAATTTAAAAGGGCAGTGGCCCCAGCTGCAGCTAGAGTTTAGCAGAAGTATTCTTTGGGAACAGAGATATATGCTCCATGCCCCTTGCCGCTTTCTTTACATATGCCTCCCATAGCAGGTCTGTACATCTTCTGTATTCTGCGAGCTGTGCCACAAGGATCTAATTAAAAAAAAAAAAATCACTAGCCTGCAGAATCAGACTGTAGCACTTGCCCTTTTAGAAGGTGAGCTTTAAAAAAAAATAAAAACAACAATAAAATCCTGACAGTTTTTAAAAGCAGAATCAGAGAATAGAGGCCTTCATTTTTAATAATTCTGTCTGCACAATCCCCTCTCCTCAAATTGTTTAAGATTGTAGCCTTCTTGTTATTTTTATGTGCTCATTAGAGAAAAGCCATTAGAGTGTGAGAACAGAATGTTTCCTGAGCTGTTGGGAAATGAAGGCCAAATATTGGATTTGTTTCAAGCCCAGAAACAATACCACCATCCGATCCGAGTGTTGTGTGTGCTAGTCCGGGAGGGGGAAGAGCAGGTCAGAAAACGTTGCCTTGGAAGATTCCATAGTGCAGGCCAAGTCCTGCCGTCCTTGGCAGAGCTCCTGTTGGTCTGGTGCCATTTCCCTCCATGACCTGAGAAAGTGGAGAGAAGCTCAGGACTGCAGGCCATTAATCTTGTAGGTAGAAGGCCTTGAAGCAACAGAATCACCACTACCCCCCACTATGTGAGGAAGAGGAGGATAGGTGGATCTCCACAGTAGTTCATGTTCCCCCCCCCATCCCCCCATTTCAGGGAATCCTTTCTAGCAAGTGTCTTGACAACCTCACTCTGTCCACAACTGCAAGTGCTTTTCTTGTTGTTTATACTTAACGTCAAGAATTCATTGATTCACACCGTGTCATTAGTATACATGGCTCTTTTCTAAAGAACCTGAAAAAGAACTAAATAGCAAGACTTTTGCTCCGAAGACACGACAGTCTTCATTGTAAGAGAGGCAACAAAGGGAGAAGAAAAATAACCTTCAAATGAACACACTGAAGACACTTTGTAAGACTGTGGATGGATTGGTCTCCAAGCAACACCAGTTCTGTTCTCCCGGTTGGTTGTGTACTGGTTAAATTTACAACGGCTTCTTTCAACTTGCTCTGTGCAGGCAGCTTAGTTTGTTATGTAGACCTGGTTTGTATTCTAGGTACATCCCATCCCAGCTGCATCCCTTACCTCAACATTCATGCATGCCAAAAATGAATTGGGGACTCGCCCCCTTCCACCTATTGCACAACACGACCCTAGACTCCTGATACATTCCTAGAACTTGAACCTGAACCTTCTCCTTGAACTTTCCCTCAGTTCATTGCTCCTGCATATATCTCTTGAAGAGTGTTCCCCTCGCAGAGGGAATACATTGCTTTTCCTGAACTCTTTTCAGGATGAGTGTTTTGCTTAAAAGAATGGTATCGCAAAATCAAGATCCTGCGTAATGGGAATGAATTTGTTTGGGCTTCGTCCAACACAGAAAGGACGTTAGGCCTCCTTGAAGACCAGCCCTGGAAAGTATGCATTGTGATGGAATCTGCTGTAACTTCCTCTGCTTTCTACACAGCAGTACATGGAAGAGATGTTTTTGTCCTTTGCAGCAGAGATAGGTATGCTTTACTTGCTGCCTTGTTCCTAGCATGATCCCAGCAATCGAGCTTGATCCCAGCAATCAAGCGGGTGTTTTAAAGACAACAAATATCCCTTAGTATCCAGAAATATTGATAACTGGGATTATCTGCATGATTTAGCTGCTGTTGTAAAGTCATTAGCAAGAATAGATTGATAATCTTTTATCAGTTCAAGTCACCCCTGTGTTTTCTTCAGCTCCTCTCCAAAATCACTTCAAGTCTTGGGAAGCTGGCAAATCTCATGAGATTTTGGTGGTCGGACGCCAAGGTTCTGGAAAATTTCAGATAGGATTGTGGCAGCTTCACACGAGATCTTGCTAGAATTCAATATTTTCATTTTTTTTAAATTGTTATTTAAATATTAGTGTTATTTATACAGTTGCAGGCACTTTGGGGGAGGTGTTACCATGTTGCGTACTTTAGTGTAAGCTTCATTTAATACTGAGGTAAGCATGCAATGAATTCAGGTAAACAAGGCTAAGTTTAGGGAAGTATTAGATCAGAGGAATCAGAAAGAAGACAGGAAAAAAGAAACAACCTGGAGACATTCCTTTAGCTTTCAACCTTCTCCATGGGTAGATGAACATAGTGGCATCAAGGATGGCCAGTTGCACATGGACAAAAGAAAGGAATTTCATCCCCCAGAAATCATAAGAGGGAATTTGTTTTGCATAAAATCCACACATGATCATTTCTACATACAGCACAGGTATGCTGTATACAGATTTGCTATAGCTTAACTAGAACTGTAGGGATTTTCATCCTAGTGGAGTAATTAGTGAAATCCTTTGAAATGGACTCATGGGATCAGCTGAGGTGACGTCATCATTTCACCACAGCAGGGAAGTTTATAAGCAGGTGAGCTGTGTGTCATTTCAGCCTGCCAAATGTTGCTGGGCTAATCCAAGCCCACTCTTATCTCTTCCATTTTTAAATAATAATAATAAAACAGCTATCAAGGTGCCTCCATCTGCATTTCTAATTCTCCCATGCCTGAGATACTGTATACTTCAACCCTGCCCAACATGGAACCTTCTGGGTTTGTAGTGATTGCATCTTCCAGAAGTCCATATCTGCACCGGAGGTGGCAACTCCAACATGCTTGATCTTCTTTCCTTAAATATAAAGCTGTTAGGGGGAATTTTACAACAATTAGGGAGGGGAAATCTCTAAGTGCAAACTTCTTTTTGGGGGTATACTGAACAATGGTAAGAGTCACACCTGAAACTCCGCCACTTTTTGAGCATCAGCCCCACCCACCGTTGTTCAGAGCTACACTCTGTCTTAGAATGTGTGTTCCCAACAAGTTTTGATTACACTTGTTTCTTTCTTGGCAAAAAATAAGTGTTGATGTGCCAAACTGAAATCAAACAAATGCTCATGGCAGTCACAGTGCAGGCACTGTCATTCCAGAGCAGGTGAAATTTGAGTTTCTCCTTACACCCTGGCTTATCATTCCCTATGGAAGGAGAATGCAACCTTTCTTCATGCTGAGGACCACATGGCAAAAAGCAGTAGGGTTAGAGCAATAGCTACAATTATTTAAATGTAATGATTTTTAATAAAGTGCCGTGATAAATTCCCCATGTATTTAGTCATTTCCATCTGTTGCATTAAGCATTAAAATGTAACTTTTGGAGTCTTCTGTGGCCACATTGAAACCTTTGGAGGAAGCAGATGAGACCTTGGGATTTCAGGTTGATCACACCTGTTTCACAGGCCTTCCTTAACCATCTTCTTCAGCTTGGTTAGCTTTTTTGACATTGAAGAATGTCTCTGTATTGTGCAAATGCCTTGAAGGTCATTCTGCTCTGTAACCACAGGAACTTGCAGGTCCTTACAGGTCCTAAAGCGCAATTGCTAATCCCCAGACCCATCCCTCCAGGGTACCTACTTATCTCTGGACCTGTCATTAGAAGCCTTGCCTTGCCCTTTGATCCTACCCATCTATCCTTCACCTCCTGCTTTTCTTCTGTATTAAGTCCATGTCTCTTAATAGCTGCTGTGATATGTCTCTTAATAGCTGCTGTGCCAAAATTGTGCTCTGATGTTACCTGTTCATAAGCATGCAAGGCCCATGGGATCGGAAATGACTGAAGGAGGAAGCTTTTGTGTGTGTTTAGAATAACAATGCTACATGTTACTGCTGGGGAAGAGAGTCTTTCCAAAAGGGATCAAGTGCCAAAAGGCCGTTATTATTGTGAGAATTTTCATTGGTCAAAAACTCAGAATTGTACAGATTGACCTGATTAAAAAATTAACTGTTTTGAATTAAGTTCAGACCAACCTGATAACATGATAAAAACCTGCCTTTTTAGAGGGGAAAAAAAGAGAGCTGGTAATAGACCTTTTTGCAGCATCCTCTACTGCCAAGCAGGATGCTTCATCTCATGAGTCCCAGCAAAAAAGGGAAGAGACAAGAAATGCTTTCAGCACCAACTCATCTAAAGCACGACTATAAGCCTTCCTCCCAATTCTACTGATCTCCAAACTCCGGCATCTAGTGCAAGACCGGGAAGCAAGCTGATCATGGAGCCTCGCATCTTTACTAGACATAAGAACCAAGGGGATTCAGCTATCCTGGTCTCAGCTGCTAACAACTCCACACCTGGCGTTTGAACAGAATCAGTCTGCTATTCATGATAGGACAACAAATCCATACAGATCGTCTTAGCTTCTTTCAGAGTCTCCACCATTTGCATAAATGAATTTTGTGTAGTAAAAAGAAAGCAATTTCTCAAGCCCCCAGTTCCTCCTTTTCTACAGGTGGAAACAGATTACGACTAAGTACCCACTGCAGACCAGCATCTGCCCTATTGTCATTCCTAACATGAGGGAACATTGAGCCTCCCTCATTAACAGATTCCTGAGTGGGCTTCTCTAATGAGACTGTCTGCCATATATTAGTATCCAGTGTGGGATGTACAGCTCATGCCCAAAGTCTTAATCTAATTTCCTGTGTGAGTTCTTGCATGACTCATCCATGGAGCACCTAACATGGAAAGTAACATTCCTAAAATTCAAAACATTGGCCAGGCAAGTGTCAAAAATAATGTTCTTTGCCAGGAAAGAGTTTTATATCATCCAACTGGTTTTCCACTTTGGCCAGGAGATGAACCTCCTTTCCTTCTGCCCAAGACCGAAAATCAACTAGAGAAAGAATAGCATGGATTAGATGTCAGCCATCATGGTCTGTCTGAGTAGAACAGATGACATCAAGCTGGTTCAGATTATCTTTTTGGCAATTTAACCATGTCCACAAGACCTCCTTGACTGTGATTTCCAGATGGGTTAAGGCATACATCACAGCAGCCTAGAAGATACAAAATAAGCCCAAGGAACTGTTGCCCACCTTGGCTGCCTTTGAAAGTAACGCTCCCTGACAATACATCTGTAGGGCTGCCACATGTCCCCATTTATTAGACATTACAAGCTAAACTCTTATGCCTGAGCTAAAATGTCCTTTACAAAGAGACTGCTACAGAATATTATTTCCAGAAAGACTGTCCTCTCTGATACAAGTTCATGCCTTTAGGGACAGAGCTAATATCTCCTCATTTCAGATGTCTTGCTTCTGCTGGAAGAAAACACAACTTGAGTTACCACGAAGGTCCTTTTATACCGTGAAGACAGAGAAGCATCAGAAATGGAAGGGTTGAGCATCTTGGGACCCACCAATATTTCCAATCATTTGTCCTTTCCTTCCCCTATACCTGCCTTTTCCCAATAGTTTCTTCTCTCTGCTCTTTTTCCAGCCTGCAGAATTCTGAGCCTGTCTTCAGAGCAGGTGGGGAGGAGATGCCCACTTTCATATATTTTTTCTCCATTGTAAAAAATGGGCCTTCACTGTAAGTCCAAATGCTGTTCTTAGCAAAGTTATAGCTGCAGATTTTGATAAGTCACTGTTCCAACTCCCATCAAAATGTGGTGTTCCTAGTGCTTTCCAAGAGACCTTTTGCCCTTTATGATCTGGGATGTAATTGGGATTAGGGAACCATCTTTTCCAGATGGAAGCAGGTAAATAAGCCAGTAGCAAAACCAAACCAAAAATAAATTAAAGCACCCAAACCAAACAAAAACACAAGTAAACAATGAGGATTACAGTTACATGTAGGTTCAGTTTTTTCAGAATTGTCACTCCATTTTTTTGAACAAGGAATTTATATGGCAGCACTTTTAGTAAAGTTCAGATAGAGTCTTTTAAAAGTAGACTGTTATTGTTGTGGATACCATGGTGGGTTTTTCAGTGCATACATGCATGGTGTATGAGCACAGAGACATTGCAGTCATTCCCACTAAGTGAAAGAATATGCAGTGTGTCCTACACCCAATGATCTCCCACGACATTACTTCAGCATAAAAATATTTTTTTATCATCTGACTTACATGTTGTGATAAACATAGTAGCTAGGTTAAAGATAAAAGATAATTCCAAAAGATAATCGTGTGGCACAATCAAATTTGGGTTGGTCACCGGGACCAGATATTTACTCTTCCGAGCTTTCGGACTGGATCAGGGAATTTCTCTATTGGAATACGTGCTTTGGGCTGTTCTGTAAGTTCCTATTGGCTGATTGGTGTGTTGATGGCTGGCGATTGGCTGTCGTTTCCCTGGGTTGCTAAGCCCTCGGCTCCTAAGTACTTGATAGGCTGGTGGTAATTCAGCACCCCTGTTAACTGACAAGGGCCCGTTTCCCAGGCTTCAATAATTTCCCTGGCTATCTTTATACCTGCATGACCAATGATCTTAGTTGCTACGAAATTAAATGTGTGTCCTTGTTCATTGCAATATGAGGCTACCAATGAATTCGGGTCTCCTCGTCTGATCGCTCGCTTGTGTTTTTGCAATCTGGTGGTTAGCTTCCTCCCCGTTTGTCCTACATAGTCACGGGCAATCCATGCAGCGGATCCACTAGATTAGTCATGTGGCATGTTTTTGTCATAGCATAATGGGTGAATTTAATCATTGTGATTTGTTAACTGTAGGTTTTAGAGGAGCACTACTTTTCTCGGGTTCTCTGCACTTGACCTTGTTGGTGTGGGTGAGACTGGGACAAAAATGAATTTGACTAGATTTTATCTGAATGTTTTTTTTTAAAAAATATAGCCAAAATGAAACATGGTTAATGTGGCAATTACATGCGCCCTTATCTTGCTGGCCAAGCATAATGTACGAACCAGGCCAGTACAGTTTTTCAACTGTATTTAAAGAACCTCCGACTAAGTGTAAACTGAGAACTCCGGAGTCTTTTACAATGTGTTGGGGCTGATCATTTTTAACTAAACTCCTGATCTCCAATTTAGATTGGAACTTTTCATTAGTTTCTTAGTGAGAATCTCTCACCAAGGAACAGATGCAAAGTACAGAACTGCCTGCTGTTCTGTTCTGCTTTTGCATGAGGTCTTCTGAATGTTACAATACAATGTTTGCAGATCTTAAGAATATCTGAATTACCAGCAGTGCCAGGTGCCGGAACTGACACACGTCATACAACCCACCTTGCCTACCCTACAAGGTTTACCTTTGTAGTTGAAAAAAAAAACCTTCAATTTTTAGTGTACCTAAAAGACTAGGATTTTGTTCAAGGCAACTCTGGGAAATCCGTCGAAAAAAGGTGCCGGAACTCCATTCCGGTGCGTTTTATGACAAAAAAAAAGCTCTGATTACCAGGATATGAAAATAATATGCATATGAATCAATATAATATGTACAATGTAAAACTAGGTTATCTGTAGCAGAAAAAATGGCTTTCTGCTTGCTTGGCCTGATTAAAATAATGTGGTTTTTTTTTAAAAGTAGCTTATATGCTTGCTCTTGCATTTTTCAGTAGATGGCAGGAGATACCACTGAATCCAGCTAGAAATTGCAACCCAGCTCTGGATCTCTCCTTCTGCTGTTTTAGGAAAGTATGATTCACAGAGCATCATATCTTCTTGTTGATGCCTGGGGAAAATTATTTATGAGTATGGATCTGTGTTAAACTCTTCCACTGCGTACTCCCCTGCCTAATCTGGAGAGGTTAAGGCAAATATTAAAACAATATTGGAATGACTCTCTGTTCTGGGTAAGAATATCTGGCTCCTTGATTAGTTGCTCATGCAATAAAAATTAATACAGTACCATAGATTGTTTTAAATGAATTCTCCAGACCTTCAAAAAAGGAAACTGTGTCCCTTATTTTTTTGTAGCATAACTAGAGAGAAAAAATAGTAACTGGAGATCGAGCTAGTTTTCTCCCCTAAGCTGAGCTAGCTGCTCATCTATAACTGAATAAATAACTGTATTTTAAAGATACAGCTTGACAACTTTTTACTTGCTGTTATCTATTAGCTAGCCCAAAGTTTGCAATTTGTAAATTAGTGGCATGGATATTTCATTCTATTTAATCTATTCCAACATCATGTTTAGTAATATCCCAATGTCTAACACAGACTGTTCTAAAATAAGACTAAGACTAAAATTCTGGCTGCAGCTGATAAGCTAAGCTATCAGAAGCCAATAAAATAAAAATTATATTTTAAAAAAATAAAATGGAAGTAACTTGCCTTTAAAAAACTTTTTTCAAGTAACTGCCCCCATTGTTAAGTGAAACTATAACAGAATAACAGAATTGGAAGGGACCTTGGAGGTCTTCTAGTCCAACCCCCTGCTTAATATAGTGTATACATTAATGTATACACAGGCTCAGTGGTGCAAACAAACATACCACTATTTCCGTCATAGAACATTCATAAAGTCCAATTTTCAGATACAGCAACTCAATAAAAAAATGTTAGGAAAATGTTTGTCAAGGTAGGAATTCACTGAGTCTGCCAAACTTGATAAACTTATGGAAAATGTGCTGAGATTTTCAGAACGAAACCCATGGGCATTTTTTTAAAAAACAAAGTAAAGGGGAGGAAGCCCAAATAATTCCAGTTCTCTTCTTGGCCCAGTTAAAGAATGTTCTCAAACCTCAAATTAATGGGCCTAAACATTCATAGTTTACATAGTGAACATTCCTTATCTTTCCCCCTTTGAGTACAGGACTGTATTCATAAATTCTTATTTTGGCAGCTTACTTTTGGAAAAAATTTCTCTCTCACTTATCCCATTTTGCTTGTGGCAATTCCAAGTCTTTAGACCTGTAAAGAATTCCACTGTGCAATGTCTTGCTCAGGTATATGTTAGAGAGGTCAAGGTGAACATGCCCTTAGATAGATAAAAGAGTGAGCAAATCCTAGTGTCTGTTCTTGAGGTTGATCCTTTACCAGGAGTTAGAAAATGGCTGGAAATGAAGGCAAAACAAGGAAATCAGCACCTCTGAGAAATAATTGTATCATTGTGACTGTGTCCACCCAGCTTTAGCAATCTGCATATGAGTCTCTAGCAAAATATTTAATAACAACACCCACCCACATGCCAACCTATAAAGAACATGAAAAAATAAAGTGGGCTCTGAATAAACATACTTTTTTAAAAAAAATAATATTAAGAGCATAATAATTGACCATGCTATGGAAGTTTTACAGTTGTTTGAGATAGACCAGGTTTTGAAAAGAGCTGAAGAACTGCAAACATCTCTTCCCAATATTATATTGGATGAAATAAAGCAAACCTTGAAAAATGAATAAAGAGAATGTTAATGCGTAGTGATAGTAATCATGGTCTCAGCCCTAATATTTTTGTCCCCACTGCTGTCCCAATTTGGTTCCCTCTCACTAACAAAAATGGTCTTCATTAATTAGAAGACTTTTATTCAAGTTATACAAATATATAGTGCCTGGAAAAAAATGGGGAGAAAAAGCTGATCCCAGCAAGAAATTCAAGGTTAAAGCCTCTTTATATTGGGATTTTCACTGGTCCTTTTTCCCAGAATGGGGAAGTGGCAATCAATCCTGCCTTCAAGGGCAGAACTACTACAGTTGAAGTCATGCATAGTTGATGATGATGTTATCCATTGAGTCTGATTCTTGATAATTCTATGGGCCGGGTCTCTCCTCATCTTTCGATCTTGCACTATTTCTTTTTGAGTTTTTCTACCCTCTAGCACAGTGATGGCGAACCTATGGCATGTGTGCCAGAGGCGGCACTCGGAGCCCTCTCTGTGGGCACACGCACTGTCACCCCAGCCCCGCCTCCTCCCATGGCCCCCTCCTCACCAGCAGCCCTCCGGAGGAGAGTCACCCCCGGGCACGGCCCACGCAATGCTGCGCAGCGAAGGACATGGTAGCTGGGCAGCGGGGACAAGACTCCGCCCTTGCACCCCATCGCGCGCAGATATGCTGCAGGGCATAGGCGGAGGGCGTGGCCACCATGGCGCTGCTGGGCTGCCTGGGTGATCTGTGGTGGGCCATGGAGGTGGTGGGTGGTCCAGCGGGCACAGCGGAGCGGGGACGGGTGGGGGGTGGTTTTTGGGCACTCAGTCTCTAAAAGGTTCGCCATCACTGCTCTAGCAGGTGTCTAGTGACCATGTTCTTTGACGGCCCGATTTCCTTTTACCACTAACTCTTCCAAACATAATTGCTTTCTCCAGCGAATTCCCCTGCGTGACATGGCCAAAATAAATGAGATGCAGTTTTATTATTTTGCCTTCCAGTGACATGTCTGGTGTTATGTGCTCAAGTACTTGCTTGTCAGTGACCTTTGCTGTCCAGGGAATACGGAGGAGTCTTCTCCAGCACCTCAGCTCAAACGAGTTGATTTTCTTCCTGTCTTGCTTTTCATGCATAATGTATTCTACCTTTCTTGCCTTTATGTTCCTATCTGACACAAAAGGAGCAAGAATGAAGAAGCTTATAGTCCCTGTTGACTGACTGCCTTCCAGACAGCCTGATTGCAACTCTGTCTCTTTAGGCCGTCTGACTTTCACTCTGCCATTCCATCTTAAAGTCCTTTGGTGCTCATAGTTTTCCTCATTCTGTCAGCTGTTGCTCTCAACACTGTCTCCCTTATTTAAACCCTTTTGTGCCTTGCTATAATCTAACTTCTTTAACCCTTAATCACGCAGTCAAGAGCTCATGAATGAGTTTTGTTCTAGCCAAGATGTCCTTGGTTCACATTTTCTTGCAAATTAGTGGGTAAAATTCTGCCAAAGTGATGCGTTCCCAAATCCAATTGATGTCAGCATGTACTTGATTTTCCTGCCAAAAATCAGGAGCATTAATTAATTGTATGGCCCATGTGTGTTTTCTGGGGGAAATAGGCAGGTGATTGAAGAGCCGTATATCAGTGGTACAGCATGCGTTTTGCAGGCAGGGACCCACAGTTCTGATCTTTGGCATCTCTAGTTGGAAAGCAGGATCGAGAGCAGCTGGGGTAGGTATCTCTGAGCAGCTGAAGATAAGACAAGATGGGCAGAATACTCAGATCAAATATAAGATAATCAGAACTTGGTTGCAGAAATCTGGTGATCCAGTAGATGACATCAAAGAATTAGAATTTTTGGTATCTATTCATTGCTACCTATAATGTTGCAGCTGCTATATGGTAGCCTTAAAAGACAGTTTCCTATGTGGGTGAAGTAGGTGAAGCTCCATTTGACCAATAAAGAAATTGCTCCTGCTATTGTGAGTTAGGAAAAAAACCAATGCTTAGTGCACAAGTCATGGCAGCTGGGGTGGGAGAGAAAGGAAGACTCAAAACAAAGCATTCCTGGTACCTCCTGTTCTATAGTTCCCCTTTTGGCAAGGAGGTAACTTAGCGGCTTCAGGAGGTTTTGTCTCCTGAAACAGACCAATAGATGCTGCTGCAAGAGAAGGCTTGCAGTCCTGACAACAGGCAAAAAAGCTCATGGTAGCTCATGAGAATTAGGGAATTAGTTAATTCTTCTCAGATCTACACATGCTGCAAAGGGAGAGTTTGGTTTTTCCCTAGGGCAACTTAGTCATTGGGTAAGGAAGCCACAATCAGGATGAACTTCTGCTGCAAAGGGCACTTAGATCTTGGCAATTGCCCAGGTTAGGTTACACCTCAAGTGTGATGGGCACAACCAAGAGAATGGTGTCTTATTTTTTTGTATAAAAAAGAAGAGGGAAAAAGCATTAAGGCTATAATCCTCTACTGTTGCACCTGAGGGAAGTGGGTTTTACTTCTGAGGAGGAGTATACTTTCAGTGCATTTGTCTGATCAGAGTCTTGGAAAATAAACTAGGGCTGTTTTCCTGAGACATCAATTTGCTATAAATTTATATTGACCAAACTCTGCAGCTACTCCTTATCATGTGATTCTTGGAATAATAAATATTTTATGTGAGAACATTACTGATAATATGTTAGAAAGTGAATAGGGCATTCAAACAACAAGATGAGAGTTTGAAGAGTTATCAATGGGAATCAAAAGGGCTGGAAAGGGTGTCAAAAATAATTTCCCAAACATCCACCCATTTATTTCTGAAAACTCATTTTGAATAGCCCTTTTAAGACTAAAATCCCCTTAATCAGGATTTTAAGACAGTGATCAGGTGTGCTGCTAATTATAGGTGTACAGCTTTTACTTGGCCAAGGGCTGCCTTGGAAAACTATTTTGGGTATAACTAGGGCAAAAACTAAACTTTATGCACAGTAAATCTAAATATAATGAACATTAAATATAAATGAACTAGAGCTGATTTGATCATCCTCTGTTGTATTTAACAATTCCCTATTTTGTTTATTGTAAAAATTACAACTTTTGCAGTTCTCTGATTGCAGGAACTCTAGATTTTGAGGGGCGTGTTTTAAAAAATTAAAATTGTCAAAAACCATCACGTTTGAAGGTTCCATGTTGGGGATGCTTTAATAGACATGAGGACTACACCTCAATTCTGTGATGACATGAACTGAGGCAAACATTTTTTTTCTCATTTTTCTCATTTCCTCTTGGATTGCTGAACATTTTTTGGCAGTGGCTAGGCTTCAACTAAAATTATCTTCTATCGTGAAAGAAAGTAAGCATTCAAAATTCATTGGAAAATTTCCTGATGGAATGGATATTTGAACCCAGTAGTGTATTGGGGGCCATTCAAAGGCTGTGGAATGGACTAGGAACACTGACAGAAATGTAGTAGACAGAAAGCAGAGAGAAGACAGTTTCTCTCGTTAGGTCAATGAATTTGACTTCAGGCATAAAGAGCAAAGAAGTAACTAAGGCTTTTGCCTGACTCCATCAGTACTAGTGAGACATTTATTAATCTGGGTCAGCTGCAGCTATGATGGCAGTAGAAACATGATTAGATAAAGCTTCATAGCACTGGAAAGTACCACTCATCATATTGGCTTGTTTAATAAAGCATCTTGTATAATGTCAGCTTGCCTTGCCTTTCTTCGTTAGCAGGAGGAATTAAAGAGAAGGCAGACATAAGCAGAATGTCTGTCTGTCATCTTGGTTGAACATTACTTTGGGTTTCATGCTTTTTTAAAATGAGCTTGAATCCATCACGTTTCCATTCTTGCTTTTTACGACGGTATGAACAGTAACAACATTCTTCATACAAATTAATAGCTTTGAGTTCTGTATTAGAGTGGAATTGTTAGCACGATCACCATCAGTTCTGTCAGAACAAAACAGCTCAAAATTGGCACAAACTTTTGGCAGAGGTTTTAAGGGGATATTTGCCTTTGGGCTTTAGAGTTAACATACTTCCAGTATTAGAACACCTAGTTCTCCAGCATGAGGATGGAGACTCCACAAATGGGTTAACTTCATCCTCCTGCCCAATCAGACTAAGTCAAAAGATTGCCACGCCTCCTGCTGGGCTGAATCCTACCCAGTTACGACTTAGTCTTCAGCCCATCAGGACGCTCCTTCGTTGGCTCCTCTGTTATAGGCAGGTTGTATTCCCATTTGTGGACACTCTTACTAATAATATTGCTGTGGCTACAGCAAATATTATAGCTTTCCTGGGGTTGTTGGTGCTGTCAGCTATTACAGATAGCCAGACAAGCCAGGAAAGCACGATCGTCTCCTGACGATCAGCGGGCCGGCTGGCTCCGCGGGGGGGGGGGAGTCACCCCAAATCAGGCCAAAATTAATTTTAAGAGCCTGGGAAGATCTACACATCTTCCCAAGGCAGTTTAAAAACACACGGCAAGCGGCGATCGTCCCGACGATCAGCTGAGCAGTGGAGCTTCCCGGAGCTTCGCCTAAAGCTCCGAAGACAAAAAAAAAATTAAAATTTTTTTGCTGGTGCCTGGGGAGAGAAGCGAGCTCATACGGAGCTCCCAAAAGCCCCAAAAAAGACTGCTCCTTTGTTCCCTGCCTCGGCTGAGGTTTTAAGGGAGCCAGGCACGCCGGATTTTGGCGGGATCGTTGCGGCCGCCATTTTGGCCAATTTAACAAATTGGCTGAAGGTTCACAGGACGGCAGGGAGAGTCTCCCCTGCCCCCCCTTCTGTATACCACCCCTTGGTTGACTACAATTTGGGGAGGGCCAAACCAGGTCTTCTCAAGGGACCTTCCTGGGCTACTGGGCCTACACTGCAGGGCCCCACGTGCCCGGCCGCCATTTTGTGAACTCATTGCTGCCTCTTTCTGTCCGGCCGCCATTTTGTACAGCCACCTGCTGCCATTTCTGCCTAAAGCAGTTTCAAAACTACCATCATCAGTGGCATTGCAGCAGCAAAGACCATTGGAGCAGTGACCAGCCTGGCTGGTAGCTCCCCAGTGCGCAAGGGCCAGTGTCTGGTCCAGTCGCCAACTTAATAGGAGCCATAACCGGCCTAGCTGGTTCTGGGACTGAAATAACCCCAGTGCTCCATCAGATTGTCTGAATTCTCAGCCGAGACTGAGAGGCTCAACAACAATGGCTGACAATCCTGATCCTAAGACCGCCCACGGTGGTCCAATGTCCCCAGCAAAGAAGAGGCGCAAGTCCTCAAAGCTGGAAGCAGCTGGCAAGCTCAAGGCCAAGGCCAAGGCCGTCTCAAGGAAGACCCCTTCCAAAGCAGCTGAGAAGGAGGCCAACAGGCGGCATTTGGCATTGGAGAGGCAGTTTTCAAGGGCTCAGCAACAACAGCCAGGCCCAGAAGTTGCTGCTTCCTCCGCGGGGACTCCGTTTGAGCCCCTTTCTGCTCCTTCCGTCAATCCATTCCAGAGCGCATGGTCTCCCGGAGCTGAGGCTGCGCAGAGACAGGAAATACCGAGTCACTCTACTGGCCCTCAATGGCCAGCTCAGCCACATGCGGCACGGTCCGCGCCTGAGGCCACATTCACACCAACTGCAGCAGGGCTTCGATCTGTGGGTCTTCAGGAGTTCTCTTCTGAGCAGTTCCAGGCATTACTAGCTCAGGCTGTCTCCCAGGGTGTGGCCTCTGCCCTTCAGAAAATCAGGCCAGAAACGGCCGTCCCTCTTGGTCCATCCCAATGCCAGTCAGACCCGGCGGATTACGCCCAATCCATCACCTCTGACCATTCCTCCCAGGGTGTAGACAACTACCCGGAGGAATATGAGCCGGGGGAGATTCACCTTTCTGATGAGGAGGAGACAGCACCTGATCCTGTTCCCTTTGTTGGGCTCTTTGACCCATCTTTATTCAAAGCCCTTTTAAATAAGGCAATTGCCTCGGCTAATATTGAAACGGAACAAGAGGATCCCCTTCCCCCCACTGATCAGGTCTCAAATCCGTTGTTCACGGAACCTTCTGTCTCTCAAAAGAAAATTCCTTGTCCTCCCCTGTTTCTGAATACCATCAAAAAGCAGTGGTCAGCTCTGGCTGCACCGCCCTCGCTGACCGCTTCAGATAAGAGATTATTTAATGTAGCCTCTTCTCTGTCTGATTTGCTTGAGGTCCCATTGGTGGACCAGGCCATCACTCCCCTAGTCTCCCCGTCCACCGTATCCGGTGACATGGCGGAGGCCTTAAAACCAGAGGACAGGAGGTCCGAGTTTTCCCTTCGCAGGTCACACCAAGCCTCGGCGTGGTCGGTGAAGGCATCCACGGCTACCTCCTTTTTCGCCAGGACCTCCATAATGTGGCTGCGTGAGCTCCAGGCCACAATACCCCAGGACCAGGTGCGAGTACACCAAACCTTGGGTAAGCTCCTGGCGGCATCGGAATTCATGGCTGATGCCTCACTACACGCAGCCAGATTTTCTGCGCGGACCATGGGCTACAATGTGGCCACTCGCAGACTGCTGTGGTTAAAATAGTGGAGGGCGGACCAAAAGGCAAAGTGGCGCCTAGCCACCGGCCCTTACACCGGCGGCCAACTGTTTGGGGAGTCTCTCGCTCCATACCTAGTAGAGGACCGTGACAAACGTAGGGTTATGTCTCACCTCAACAAACGGGGGGACAGACGCGCTCCTTCGGACTACCGAAGAGCGCCCTTTCGTGCATACACGGGTCCAGGGTGGGGCCCGCCAGCTCGACCTTTCCCCCCCAGACCTGACCGAACATGGGAGCGGCCTGGACCCAGACCCAGACAACAGGCACAAGGCAAGCGGCCCTTTCGTGGGGGCGGAGGCCGTCCCTTTAGGAGGACTAAATGACTCCAGGGACAGGATTCCCATAGGAGGCAGACTCTCCCTGTTTGCAGACCACTGGGAGAACATTACAACAGACTCCTGGGTCCTTCGAACGATCAAGGATGGTCTGTCCCTAACATTTCTCTCCGTACCCCCGGATCGATTCATAGCTTGCCCGAGGCCTCGGCGGCCGGACAAAAAGAGGCTCATGCAACAGGCCATTTGCCATCTTCTGGACATAAGGGCCATAGAGCCGGTTCCCACTGCCCAAAGAGGGCAGGGTTTCTACTCCATCCTCTTTGTGGTCCCCAAGTCCTCAGGAGGATGGAGAGCAATCCTGGACCTCAAGGGTCTCAATTCCCATGTCAAGTACGAGAGGTTCAAGATGCAGACGCTCCAGTCCATTCTGGCCGGCATCAGACGGGGTGACCTCTTGACATCAATAGACCTCACGGAGGCCTATTTGCACATTCCCATTATTCCCAGCCATCGCAGATTCCTCAGGTTTTATTTTGCCGGCCACCATTTCCAATACCGAGCCCTACCATTCGGCCTTTCCTCCGCCCCAAGGGTGTTTACGAAAATCCTGGCGGCTTTGACGGCCCACCTGAGGCTAATACCGGTCCGAATACAGTGTTACCTGGACGACATCCTAATCCAGTCATCGTCCGTCCAGGCTGCTCAATGGGACCTCAACCACACCATGGGGGTACTACAGGCACACGGGTTCTCCATAAATTTCCCGAAGAGCCACACGGTTCCATCCACCCGTCTGTTACACCTGGGGGCGATCATAGACACGACGCAGTGTATGGTGTATCTGTCTCCGGAGCGTCAAGCCAGCATCCGGTCTCTGGTGCTCCAGATACAGAAAGATCGATTGGTGTCACTGGCCACTCTCTCCAAACTCCTAGGGAAGATGGTCTCGTGCATGTCAATCGTTCCATGGTCCAGATTGCACTCCAGACACCTACAATGGTTCCTTCTACCGTCTCAGAGGCTAGGCACGAGCTCCTCCACTCACAAGGTCAGGGTTCCCTTTCAAGTCTTGCACTCCCTACAGTGGTGGTTATCTCCGGCATTGGCAAAGGGGTCCTTATTCAAGGAACCTCCCCGAATCACCCTAACCACAGACGCAAGTCTGTTTGGATGGGGAGCTCACCTCCAGTCTCAGTTGGCTCAGGGCCGGTGGTCCCAACTGGACCTGCAGCACAACATAAACTGGTTGGAGCTCCGGGCCATACATCTTGCCCTCCTACACTTCAAGGGCAGGGTAGAAGGGCAACATGTGCTGGTCCTTACGGACAATGTCGCAGCCAAGGCCCACGTGAATCGCCAGGGGGGTACCCGGTCCAGGGACCTCATGACAGAGGCCCAGCTGCTAGCTTCTTGGGCAGAGTCCAACCTCTCATCCCTCAGGGCAGAACACATCTCGGGGGTTGCGAACCGGCAGGCGGACTCCTTGAGCAGATCGACGTTAGATCACTCAGAGTGGCGCCTGGATCCCTCCATCTTCAAGGAGGTTTCGGGCCGATTCGGGCAGCCAGTGATAGATCTGTTCGCCTCGCCGCTGAACGCTCAGCTCCCGAGATTCTTCTCCCGATTCCCTTCCAACGGGGCGGAGAGGGTGGATGTGCTCCGCAGCCCCTGGCCCGAGGATCAGCTCTACGCCTTCCCTCCCCTTCCACTGATCCCGGCAGTCATCCGCAAACTGCTGCTAGAACGGGCGGAGTTAATATTGATTGCCCCATATTGGCCCAGACGTCCTTGGTTCGCAGATCTTGTGGATCTCTCCGTCTCTTCCCCGTGGAGAATCCCCCCCAACCGCATCACCCTGAGTCAGGGACCCTTACAGCACCCAGACCCTCAGTGGCTCCAGTTAGCCGCCTGGCACTTGAGCGGCAGATGCTAACGAGGGGATCCTATTCTTTGAGGGTCATAAAGATGATTCAAGCCTGTAGGCGGCCCTCCACGAATAGGATATATGACTCCACTTGGAAGAACTTTAGCCTCTGGTGCGCTAAGAACCAATTAGATTTGTCCTCTCTTACCGTCCCAAAGGTATTAGAATACTTCTTGGAGGGGTGGGACAAGGGCCTATCGCCCAACACCATCCGTCGGCAAGTTGCAGCACTATCTACCGTGTTGCAATGCGAAGACTCAGCCTCTCTATCCCAGCACCCTATGGTGCATTCCTTTCTCAAAGGAGCAACTAACACCAGGCCACCGGTGGTACACCGTTATCCCTCTTGGGATCTGCCAAAAGTTCTACAGGCCCTCACATCGGGACCGTTTGAACCCTTAGGAGCATGCAATCTCCGCCTCTTATCTATGAAGGTCGCCTTCCTGGTAGCTGTAACATCAGCCAGGCGCATTTCGGAACTGGCGGCTCTCTCGGTAAGGGAAGACCTGTGCACTTTTCATTCGGACAGGGTGGTCCTTCGGCTAGACCCAACGTTTGTTCCCAAGGTCAATACCTTGTTCCACAGGGCCCAGGAGGTTGTCCTCCCTAACTTTTGCCCCAATCCGTCCCATGAATTGGAACGTAAGTGGCATACTCTAGATGTATGCAGAGCGCTGAAACATTACATCAAGCGCACAGCCGCTGTTCGGAAGTCGGAAGCGCTCTTTATTTCTTTCCAACCCTGTTCCATGGGACAGAAAGTGTCTGCTTCTACGATCGGTAGATGGCTTAAAGCTTGCATAGCGCAGGCTTATCAGGTGCACTCTTTGCCCGCACCTGGCCGCATCACGGCTCATTCCACACGCAGTGCTGCGACATCGGCTGCTTGGGCCACTCAAGCTTCCATCGCTGATATTTGTAAGGCGGCGACCTGGTCCTCGCCTTCTCCCTTTATTAGGCACTACAAGGTTGATAAATTTGCCTCTGCAGAGGCCTCCTTTGGCCGAAGGGTTTTGCAACAGGTGATCACATCCACAGGGACACAGGCCCAGACTGCTTCCCTCCCTTAGGGACAGTGGGCTTTGGTATGTCCCATTTGTGGAGTCTCCATCCTCATGCTGGAGAAGGGGCGTTGTCTTACCTGAACGCCTTTTCTCAGCATGATGATGGAGACTCCACCCCCATCCCCTCAATGGGCCGTCTGGTCCGGTGTAGGGGGCAGGAGGAGCCAACGCGTCCGGATATGTCTTCTGTGCTTTGCCTCGTCGTAACTGGGTAGGATTCAGCCCAGCAGGAGGCGTGGCAATCTTTTGACTTAGTCTGATTGGGCAGGAGGATGAAGTTAACCCATTTGTGGAGTCTCCATCATCATGCTGAGAAAAGGCGTTCAGGTAAGACAACGCCCCATTTCCTCTCAAGCCCTTTGCAAGACTGGAGGCATTTTGCTCTCCTTTTCTTTGTAAATAGCACTCATGCTACTACATAAGACCAACATATCTCTAACTGCATCGGATCATTCTGGATTTTTATGGAAAACTGCCAGCCAACAGATACACTGCTATTTGATGGTTGTTGTTGTTTTTGCCAGCCCTCAGTTTAGTTGTCCTGTACTGGAGAAAGCTTCAAAGAGGAAAGGATGCCTTTCTTCTCTCCTTCTTAAGGCTGAACTACCTACAATGTGGGAGATTTATGATTATCTTTCCTGAATAATAAAAAGAGCAGCTTGTTTGGGGAATTAGATTGCAGAGCACAGCCAGACAGTCACGTTAAAGCACTTTCCTCCAGTCTGTGAGCTGGCAGAAAAGTTCACCAGCATAAATTGTGCTGCCCTCATTACCGATCCCTATTCTGCCTCAGTAGTGAAGCTAGCCAACTGGTGCTGTCCTTACTGTTTTAACGCAGGATAAATTATGGAAAATGATTGGATTCTCCTGGCTTCATTTCCCAAGTGTCACTTTCCAGGTGGATAAGAACCCACCAATCACTCTCCTCAATGGGTTGTGAGGCGGGTCTGGGTGAATAGAAGCAGGTGCAATAGTTGCCTAACTGATCATAGCCATGGAAGTGCTCCACACCTATAATTTCATGGGCAAACTTTGAACTATTTGGGGCTACTTCTTGCTCCTGACTTAACAGTAAACTATTGCTCAATAAGCCTTCTTTCAGTCATCTACAAGGTTTTCACCCAGATAATAGCAAAAGGAATATTGAGAACATTAAATGATGCACAGCCAAGGGAGCAGGCAGGGTTCAGAAGTGGGTAGAAGACAATGGATCACATCCAGGTCACTGAAAGGCACAACAAGGTACACTATGCCCCTTTGCATGGCTTTCATTGACTATGAAAAGGTGTTTAACTCAGAATTCCAGCAAGCAATAATTAAGGCATTGCTCAACCAAGGCGTAGACGCTGTGTCAAGATTGAGTCGCTATAGTGCCTTCTAGCTTCTTCCGCTAATCAACTTGCTAGTGAAAAGGGGGAGGGGTGGAATGTGAAGAGAGGAAACGTGATGCCAAGAAACTGTTCACAAACTGAGAGAGCCTGCCAAAATGCCAAGGTCACTACTACAAGTGCTCAATGGAGAAGTGGACTGTTCCCATAACATAAAGAAGTTTTACCATTGGACAATATGAACACCCAAGGGGTGGGGACAAGGAAATCTATTGTTTAGCTAGGCAAGCATTCACATGGGAAAACCAGACTTGTTTTGCTTTTTCAGTTCTGAGATGGTGTATCCAATAAAGATTTACATTTTGGGTATTTAATTGCCCTAAGTGTTCCCTTTGTTGGGTTCGCTAGTCGGACTGTTGACCTACTGCTTACATAAACTTACTACAATCAATAAATGAAAAAACAATGCCAACAATTTACCTTAATAATCTTAAAGTGGAAATCAACATAGAACGAGATGTATGACAAGGTGATACAATATCACCTATCCTTTTCTCAGCCTGCCTTGAAGAAGTATTTCACAACCTAGACTGGCAAAAGATGGAATAAAAATCAATGGCGCCTATTTAAGTCACTTAAGATTTGCAGATGATGTTGTTCTCTTCTCACAAGACCCAGAAGAGCTACAAAGACACATACAAGAGCTACACAAAGCAGGGGAACCATTTGGTTTAAAAAGAAACCTGAAAAAAAAAAAAGGTTATGTTTAATAAAGTCACCCCAAAAAAAGAAAAAAATATATATCTGGAGAAGAAGTAGATGTTGTAGACCACTACATATACCTTGGCCAATGGATCTCTATGGAAGGTGATACAATAAAGGAAATTGCAAGACATGCTAAATGTGGTTGGCAGGCATGTAAATATATATATTTACAGCCATTGCAACAGCCTTGGGATCACATGATCAGGTACTTGGGGGAGAGCTCCATTTTCCTCCACCTGCTTTTCACCTACCCCATCTCTGTCCTTTTGCTCACCTTGCACTCTGCCACCTGTTCTGGTTTTGCTGCCCTGGTCTCTGCCACCCCAGTTCATCTTCACTGTCTTCTTCCAACTGCACTTGATGAGATTTGCGCCACCTGGCCCTTCACAAGGCTGCTGCTAGCTGTGCCAGGGCTTTTTCTTGAGGTTGTAGGAGATGATCAGGCTGAGCCCAAGGGAGGGGTCAAACACACATCATCAGTCTTTAATCCCTTTGCGCCCACAAGAGATATAAGTACAGCCCTCCTTGAATTGTGTTGACTCTTATCTACTGCAAATTAGTCTGGACCATTAGTGGTTCATATTCTTGTTTAAAGATAGCATGAAATAAATTTGCATTGATTTTGGACCTAACTCTGGCTCCCGATTTCTTGTGCTTGACAGAGGTCATATGTGCCCTTGTCCAAATCATGGTGGCATTCCAAAACCTTGTGAGTTGGGAAAGAGCTAGGAGGGTGGATGAGTTGAAGAGGAGGCAGTCATCTACCTTACTTGAAGGGCTTGGGGCCAGGAGGGACCAAGTTGGGAATGGCTTGGATAGGGTTGGATCTTTGCCTACTGCTAACAATGGCTAACAATAGCAATGGGGAGTGCCAGGACTGCTGTTGATAAGCAATGCAGACACATGACATTGCCTTTTTTCAACTGCATTGCTTAGTGATGGAAATTCTGATCCCAATTACCTTTGCTAATACCTGTATAAGAAGCCTGTGTGAAGTCATTTGACAAGAGCTTCAGAAACCTTCAGTCAAGCATTATATAGGCAAATGTCACAGCGGAAGTGAAGTGTCTGGTCTCTCCTGTAAGCCATGCCAAAATGGCTGTGGGGGCAACTCTTGATAATTAGGTATAAGGGGATATATTTATGTAAAAGATGGCCAATAGGAGTTGGGCAGAACCCAACCCTTGACTATATTATCTGCCTCATTATTAAGTAAACATACTAGAACATGTCCACACCAAAAATTGTACCAGGAGAAAAGAGTTTTACTGCTGCTTCAACAAGGGGAACTGCCATAGTATACCCCTGGGTTTTGCGTGGAAAATGCATGTGATTCCTTGCGGATTGGGTGATAATCTTGGCTTTGTCAGTGTGCACAGATCACTCATTCAATTTATTCATTCAAACTGTCCGCCTCCCGTGTGTGTGTGAGAGCGGCTCACATACAAAAAATGAAGAGTTATAAAACTTACAAACAAAAACTATTAGAAAAGCCAATTAAAACAGTTTAAAACTTAATTTGCAGGAGAATACAATCCATGCAATTATTAAAAATATATATAACCAACCGACAGGCTGCATAGCATCACTGGATGCCCAGGCCTGGTGAGCTTCTTAAAGAGTCTTCTGAAAGGCTAGTAGGGTCAAGGCCAGCTTAACCTCATTCCTTCTTGCATGGACTGGGGAAAAAAAATAATTGGTTTGAAAAGTAAACTCCCAAATGGATTGTGTTAGCAGAACACGAAAACCTATTCACTCATTGGATGCTTAAAGTGCAGCTTTAGACACTTGACAATTAAAAAGGAAATAATTGGGTGAGGCAAATAATTATGGCGGTTTTTGAGGATTTCCCAAGTTAATTTATTTTCTCACCTTTGTCGGAGCAGCTGCCGGGAGAGGAAGGGGTGGCTGCCCCAAGAGTGACAAGAGATGGAAGGAATAATGGGGTCATGCAGAAAGTCAGCATGCAGGCATCCGACCCCTGGTTGCATTAGGAGCCTTTTGTTTACAATAACCGTAAATTTGGAAGTTTTCCTTCTGTGCTACAAATTCATTTCTGTTAAGAGCATGGGACTTTTGAGTGTTACATTTCTGAAATGCCTTTGTGCGCATTCATGGAAGTCCTTAACTTTGATTTGTCAGTCTTGGGTTGCCTGATTATTTACCTTCAGGTCAATTCTTGAGGTTATATAGAGTCTAAGTAAATAATAAAGTTTCTCCATTCACAGTTCCTAATGGCTGGTTTTTGAAGAAAGGATCGTCCCTAAAGATGTTATTATTCTCGTGAAGATTGTTTTGCTCTTTTAAGTTCTCTGTAAGGATGCCATGTACAGAGATAGAAAGGAAGAGAAAGAGTCATTGTTCACCAGAAGCATTAAAAGATAAATGTTACCATTGGTATCATGTTCCGTTACCTCAGCAATGCAAGTACAAGTGAACTGATTTTTCAGAGGCAGTTTCGTTGGAGGGGATGCAATATGCAAGATTTTGGAGAACCATAAAACATCCACTGCATTTTAAATTGTCTGCTTATTCAGAATCTCGCACAGGTTCCCAAATAGCCAGGAATGGTAGTTATGTTTTCCAGAGGCTTTTTGCTCCTGGAGGTAAAAGAGCATAAATCTAGCAAATAAATCAATCAGGTTAGCCCAGGGGTAGGCAACCTTGGCTCTTTTATGACTCGTAGACTTCAACTCCCAGAATTCCTGAGTCAGCCATGCTGAGGGGAAAGGGAGAGGTTTCCAAGCTGAGCCATGCTGGCTCAGGAATTCTGGGAGTTGAAGTCCACGAGTCATAAAAGAGCCAAGGTTGCCTACCCCTGGGTTAGCCGGATAAAGTGGATTTGAACTTGGACCTTGTGCTATGATAGCTCCAGATCTCTCTTTCAAATAGGAGGAGGAGGCGATTATGATCTAGGTATGAGTGTCATACCTAGATGACACTCATACCTAGAGGCTCCTGTTTTGCCTGCGATCCTGGGTTGGGGTTTGGAGGCTGTAAACCAGGGGTCTTCAAACTTGGCCCTCTTATGACTTGTGGACTTCAACTTCCAGAATTCCTCAGCCAGCATGCCTGGCTGAGGAATTCTACAAGTCATAAAAAGGCCAAGTTTGAAGACCCCTGCTGTAAACTATCCAGTCTCTTTTACATCTATAGAACTGCAACTGTTGTTCTTGGTTCAATAGCTTGTGATCCAATGTAAGACCGCGGTGGCCCCGCCCCATTGAGGAATAAAGAGTGAAATGGTACAGAAGTATTAATTCAGATTGAGGGTTGGGCTCCTAGGGAGAAGGAGCATCCTTGGGACTCAATTTCATATAGTATAGATACAATAAGAAGCACCAGCTAGAGTGCTAGGGTGGGTCACCAATCTGAAACTTTAAAGGCTGCATGATTCTGCAGCCCTCAATGGGCTGATTTCTTTCTTTCTTTCTTTCTTTCTTTCTTTCTTTCTTTCTTTCTTTCTTTCTTTCTTTCTTTCTTTCTTTCTTTCTTTCTTTCTTTCTTTCTTTCTTTCTTTCTTTCTTTCTTTCTTTTTCTTTCTTCCTTTTCTTTCTTTCTTTTTCTTTCTTCCTTCCTTCCTTCCTTCCTTCTTCTTTCTCTTTCTCCCCCCTCTCCCTCCCTCCCTCCCTCCCTCCCTCCCTCCCTCCCTCCCTCCCTTCCTTCCTTCCTTCCTTCCTTCCTTCCTTCCTTCCTTCCTTCCTTCCTTCCTATTACTGCCTTTCTTCTGGGCTGTTCTTATTCTATGATACTGTAGAACTGCTGTTCCTCTAAGCATCCTCTTGTTTCTAAGCTGCCTCATTTGCTTGTTTCTGCTGGCGCTGAATTCATTATCAGAAGGATTGATTGCATTTAATTTTTTTAAGACCCTGCACAAAGATTAAAAAGCACAGTCCCTGCCTGCAGGCTTATTCTCTGATAGGCAGAGTACAAAAGAAAAGGGATTAAGGGCGGGGAAAACAACATTAATATGTGAACAGATCTTGTGTGAATGTGATGGCCTCTGGAAACTGCTCAGAACTAGAGAAGTATAGATTCTGAAACCAGAGCACCTTCATCTTGCAATATGCAAAAGATATCTCTTGAAAGCAGAACAAACAAAACTAATACTGCAGGGTTCCCCACTGAGGGGAAATTGAAAACTTTAAAACAAAAGAGATAGGCCTTGTATGACATGAAATATATGATATTTAAAGGATGGGAAGCCATAGTTTTATTCTATGGTAAGTCTGCCATCTAGAAGTTAATATGCAGAGAAGCAATGCAATTCCACTTTATCAACCTGACTGAATCACACAGTCCACAGGAGAGTTCCCTTTTGCTTCATGCTTTATAACAATAATTCAAGGTAGCATGGGAGATAAATTAAAAAGCAAAACAAAACTAACTTTAAAAAAAAGCATCCACACCTCAGTTATTATTGGGGCATTTCTCACATATTTGAAGGGTATTCAATGTTAAAAACCTAGGGTTTTTTTCATTTTGGAACAAATTAAGGTGAAATTACGTTTTTGTAGAAGGGAGGAAGTGTAGGCTCCTTTGTATCACAAAAGTTGTAATGTTACTAATATGGGATGTAACCTTTCATTTTTGGCTAAAATATTTAATAACTGAAAGAAGTAGTCGTTGGTATTTGTTGAGACCAAATGACTGACGTAGTACCACATGAAACAAGCCTAACCTTAGTGCCAGAATTATGATTAGCACATATCAGAACTGCTATGCAGAAGATTTAGAATGAAACTGCAAGGAAAAAGAACATGTTGTCTGGCCTATTTGAAAAGAGAATAGTTTTTCCTTCTTTCATGGTTCAAGTCTTGATGTAAGGCTGGGACCATCTAGGTCAGGGGTCTTCAAACTTGGCCCTTTTATGACTTGCACGCTGGCTAAGGAATTCTGGGAGCTGAAGTCCACAAGTTTGAAGATCCCTGATCTAGGTCACTTTGAATGTAGCTCACAAATCTTGTTCCAGGTATTGTCTAGGCTTGGAAGCTAAGCGAGGTTTGGCCTTACTGGTACTTGGATGGGAGAGTACTGAGAAATTCCAAGGCTGTTGGCTAAGAGAAGGAAAACGACTTGGGGGGAAAGGTGACAAGCCAGTTCTGCACTGTTGCCAAGAAAGTTACATGGATGTATTGAGGAGGCCCCCAGGAGCTGAGCTTGATATGAAGGACATTTTCTCTTTCTTTGCAAATCTGAATTTAGTTTATTCTTCTCCAAATACCAGATAGAGACAATGATTCCCAGTGATTTGCAAAGGACAGATATCAGAATAATGACTCTCTCCCTAATACAAATAGGAAGATAAACATTTGAGATAGCTGGCCACCATGGCCAGCTGTCATAAGGCAGAAGCTACGGCATTGAGAATGTTGACCACTCTAACCGAAGTGAAGGGAATGATAGCCCCCCATCCCCGTGCTTTTTCCATGGCTGCTCCCACACTCTGGAACATTTTGCCTCCTGAAATATGGACTATCTCTTCGCAAGCAACCACCCCACTGCACACAAAAGAAGCTTTGTCCAGACCCTCTTCAGAAGGGCCACAACACACTGCAGCACCACAACACTAAGAAAAGCAGAAATGAAATGGCTGCTTGACGTCTTTCTCCATAATGGCTATCCCAAAAAACTTCATATTCCGACACACAGCACCCAAACCACCACACACCACACAGTCAACCACTACGCAAAAACTAAACCTACCAAACACAAAAGGGGTGTCAGAAATGGCAGCCAGAATTCTCTGACCCTTAGGAATAGCGATAGCCCACAAACCCACAGCCACACTCCGCCAGGAATTATCCAGAACCAAAGACAAGATACAGAAGGATGAAAGAAACAATGTAATCTACAAAATCAATTGTAACCATTGCAACCAATTCTACATGGGACAAACATCACATCAATTAAAAACCAGGATCCATGAACACCGTCTGGCAGTCAAATGCCATGATCCCAAATCCTTAATCTCTACCCACCAGTTGACACCAAACAGCACCAGTTTGATTAGAGCAACACAAAAATCATCGGGCACACTACCACCCACCACGCTTGTGAGTTCATCGAAGCCTGGCACTCCACAAGCGATTCCATCAACAGACACATTGACCTACAGGCAGCCTACGAGCCCCTCAGAATCCAAATCAACCGCACAGCCAACCAGAGATAACAGTGACCCTCATCCAACCCATGCAAGCTCCCCTCCCACCAGCAGTTCACCTCCCAATGACCCTGACCTGATGTAACCTCCCCATCACAAGACCAATCAGAAGCCTCTCACTTGACACACCCACACCTGAAGCCCTTATAAACAGAAGAACACTGACATCCCCTAAACTCTGCTGCAGATACATAACCTGGTAACGAAACATTCAGAAACCAACCCACAAGCTCGGAGAATGAACCTTCACCCTCACACTATCTCTGTTATTGACCCTGAAGAAGACCCTTATTTATTATTCTGCAGGACATTTGGACTTTGATGGCTATAAAGGTGCTTTTAGTTAGTTCTCAGAGGATTGTTTATATGTTATTCTTTGGTTGGTATTATTGTAAACTGCCTTAAATTAAAAAAAACAAGTATGTAATTTTTTATAATGTATGTATATATATCAATGAAAATATAAATAATTAGTCCAGATGGTTACTATGAGAAAAAAATATAAAACATTAAGACTTGTGCCTCTTTGGTTGTTTTTTGTTTTCCTCTTCCCTCCTCACCTCCTCGTTTTCTTTTTGGGTCCCACCTTTTGCATCGCAAGCCTCTAGGCAGGGATTCTGCCTTGTATCCTTTTTCTGGGTAAGCCTGGGAACCATTTCTGTGGAATGATGAAGTTAGCTTTATATAAATATTTAACTGTAAACATCATTGCTGCATGATAAGCTGCATTCTATCACACAGTAGCTCCCGAAACACATCAAATGTGTAGTGAAATAATCTGTATTCTTCCAAACTGTGTGTTTATTTGGAGGCCTGGGGCTTTGTAATAAACAAAGCAAAGAATCTGTCTTGGTTCAAGACATTCTTTTAAGCTGTCATTGCTATCAACGGCTATAATGACAGGCTTCTTGTAGAAATGAACGGAAAGGGAGGATTTAACCTAAACAAAAATGAAACTAAGCAATAGCCTTTAAACATAATGTGTTTCTTGATAAGCTGCTGTGCGTTCAGCATGCCTCAGCCTCTATTTTCAGCAGCAGGCTTCTTAATGTTTCCTCTTTGTTGTTGCCCTTTATACTGGAAGTGATCTAGTGGGCACTGGAGAGAGGTAGCAGACTTCGCTTCAGTTTTATGGCATCTGTCATGGTGAGGCGCTGCTGTGCAATGCCAGGAAGAAATTAGAGGACATAACCCAAAATAAAGGAAATTGAAGCATTATCAATGGGACATAGCATGCTCCAGGTACTGCCTGCTTTTAGTAGATTGGTTGTTCCTTAAAAGCTGGTAATGTAGGATTATCCTGGGATAATGTTTTTCTGGTAGGGAACAATCCCTACCTGAGTTGTTCTTTGCCATTGATGGTAGAAGATGTGGTGTGAAAAGAAATGAGCAGATATCCAGTTCTTACAAGTGCCTGAGACTATGGGGTTGAGTATGTTCCTGGGGTGGCTTATGGGGGGGCATGTCAGCCACCTAAGCCATGTACAAATCAGTTACTGGGCATTCTTAGCACTGATGTCTAAGTTCGCTCATGTTTAATTTGTTATTTTCTTCTTATCATCCATACATGACAGGATACGTTTTCTTAGATTGCAGCTTGAGTCAGTAGCTGAGTCACTCTTTTTTCTTTTTTTTCTTTTTAGTTTCTAGCATTTTGTTTATTTAGTGTTGACTATAAAGTTACAGAATAACAGAGTTGGAAGGGAGCTTGGAGGTCTTCTAGTCCAACCCACTGCTCAAGAAGGAGACCCTATACCAGTGATGGCGAACCTTTTAGAGACCGAGTGCCCCAAAACTGCCCCTGCCCCCGTCCACCCCCCACCCCCCGCTCTGCCCGCCCGCAGGGGCACCCACCGCCTCAATGGCCCATCGCAGATCGCCCAGGCGGTCCAGCAGCACCATGGCAGCCATGCCCTCCGCCCGCATCCCGCATCATCATCTGCGCGCAATGGGGCACGAGGGCGGAGTCTTGTCCCCGCTGCTCCTTGGCTGCGCTACTCCGCGCGGGCTGCTCCCGGGGGTGACTCTTCTCCGGGGGGCTGCTGGTGAAGAGGCCGTGGGGGGAGGCAGGGCTGGAGCGACGGCGTGCGTGCCCACAAAGAGGGTTCTGAGTGCCCCCTCTGGCACATGTGCCATAGGTTCGCCACCGCTGCCCTATACCATTCCAGACAAGTAGCTGTCCAGTCTCTTCTTAAAAACTCCAGTGATGAAGCACCCACAACTTCGGCAGGCAAGTGAAATGCCCACTCGGGGACATGGCCAGGCCACATTGTATCATTGTCCTACTCACTGAACCTTTGGCCATTGATTTCAAATTGGCCACAGGAATATGAGATCACTTCAGTTCTAGGTCAGGGGTTGGGCAATGTTTCAGAGATCATAGACTGCAATTCACCTTCTTAGCCTTCTACAGATCTTTGATTTACAGTCTTTGGGGGAAAATTTGGAGAAGAAATAAAGTGTGGGGGAAAAAATGGTATTGGAGGCTTCTCTCTCTCAGTTTCAAGGTTAATTAAAAAGAAAGAAATTCTATGAAAATGTGACTATTTTGCTACTACATTTTGAAAGCAGGATCTTGGGATTCTGACACTGGAGTGGTGGTGGATAACACATATGATCTATCTATGGGCCCAAAGCTGCCCTTCCTCTTTCTTTTAAGTGAAAGACTTCTGTGCATTGATACTGAATAAGCCTAAAAAAATTCTACCAAAGTACAGTAGTATATTTTGCTGCCAAAATTAAGTGGTAAATTTGATTTGTTCAGATTTTAGGGCGAGCTGGTGTTGGTTTTGTTTGCTTGCTTGTTTTTGCCTTGTTCCTGCTCACTTTTTTGTTATGGCCCTGTCTACATGTTTGAATGCCATTTTTTTTCTCACATCGGTCAGTGATGGTCATTAACCTGTGCTGTAACCTTTTCACTTTTCAAATATTTTGTATTCATAACTGGATCATGCTATCTGAGTGATAAAAGTAGATTTCTCTTGAGTTCTCTGAATTCTCCTTTGCAGCATCATGGTTGGATGGGGTGTGAGAAAGAAAGAAAGAAAGAAAGAAAGAAAGAAAGAAAGAAAGAAAGAAAGAAAGAAAGAAAGAAAGAAAGAAAGAAAGAAAGAAAGAAAGAAAGAAAGAAAGAAAGAAAGAAAGAAAGAAAGAAAGAAAGAAAGAAAGAAAGAAAGAAAGAGAAAGAAAGAAAGAAAAGAAAGAAAAGAAAGGGAAAGTAGAATATTTCAAGAAAAGCATATTCATCAGGAGATCTGTCTGAAGAAAATGTGCTTGAAGAAAACCTTCGTAAGTGCCTCTTTGTTCCTGGCTGCCCTGTGTATGCTGTGTCACAATCCAAAGAAGGACTCATAAGTCCTTTCTATTACAGAGCCCCTACCTGCAGTATAAAGGTAGTCCTTGACTTACAACTGTTAGTTTAATGATCGTTTGAAGTTACAGTGAGAAAAGTGGTTTATGACCAGTTCTCACACTTATGACAGTCACAGCAGTCATGTGATCAATACCCAGGTGCTTGGCAACCAACATTTATTTATTTATTTATTTATATTATTTATTTATATTATATATATATATTATATATATATTATATATATATTATTCTTAATTATGCTAAAAATCCAAATCCCAGGTAAACATATGTCATAAAGCAAATAGATAAAAACGATCACCGGGATAAAAATCTTAAAACAAAGATTGTTTAGTTTACAAAGCTAAGCTTTCGTCGGCCACACTGCCGACATCATCAGAGCAGACGAAAGAGGGGCAGCGGAGGCTGGGAAGAGAAGGGGAACAGCAAAGATATGCCCTGCTAAAAACCAGATGATAGGGACACGACCGCGCTCAGCGACGAAGGAAACAACGAACAATGTGTGCAGACTGCGAGATGACTATTTCCTGCGCCCCCGCACACGCGCTGAAGAAACTACACGCTCCACGGGTAGCTCAGGGACATGGAGACAGACTAATATGAACGAGACCATGGGGATGGGAGGGGGAGGAGAGAAACAAGAACGATTTGACACCCGATCCCCCGGCACGAAACGGGAGGAGCAGGAGCGATCGGACACTCGACCCCCTAACACCAACACACATGCCCTAAGAACAATGGCAACTGGAGGAGAGAGGATACCTGTGGAAACGGCCCCTTTAACAACGGTGCGCCCGACGCCGAGGAGCGGACCGATGACTAGGTCGAGAGCCTGGGCGCAGAAACAGCCAGTCATATAAGAACGGACTCCCAAATTCTACGTTATATGCTCTGATGATGTCGGCAGTGTGGCCGACGAAAGCTTAGCTTTGTAAACTAAACAATCTTTGTTTTAAGATTTTTATCCCGGTGATCGTTTTTATCTATTTGCTTTCTGACATATATATATATATATATATGTATGTAGGTCTTTGGTAATTCGGGTTTTCTCCCGTGTAAAATTGGAAGTGTCTTGGCGACGTTTCGACGAAGTCTCATTCGTCATCTTCAGGCTGGTGTCTCTTCGGCCTCGTGCGTCTAGAAGCAATGTGTGATCGCAGCTGTTTCTTCCTTTTAACTGCCAGTGGAGGTATGAACTGATTGGATGGGAGCTTGGCTGTGTTCTGATTGGGTGGAGGTGTGTTCTGATTGGTTAGGGGCTTGGTTGTGCTCTGATTGGATGGGGGGTTGGCTGTGCTCTGGTTGGGTGGGGGCCCTGTTGTGCTCGGATTAGTCTGAGTTGCAGGAGGATTTGAGATGGAGAGCTGCATTGCTGTTGTTTGGCTTCGCGTTCGTGGTCGTGCCACATCTTCAAGGTGGGTGTCAGTTTGCTTCACGAATGAAATGGAGGGGTTTAAAATGGCCAATGATGCAGCTGTGGTCTGGTTTCTGGTCCGCGGTCGTGCCTCATCATCGGTGCGGGTTTGAGTCTGCTTTTTGCGTGGATGTGTGGTGGTGACATCATGTGTGGTCTTCATGAGTGTGGGTCCAGTGTTGCTCCTTGTGCTAGGGATTCGTCTGTCAATAAGGCTGGGTTTCCAAATGGCTGGTAGGCGGGAGGTATCATCTCGTTTATTCATGCTGTGTGGGCGTTTTTCTATCTCGATGGCTTCTCTGATTATTCTGTTGTTAAAGTGTTCAGTTTTGGCAATAGTTCTGGTATTTTTAAAGTCAATTTTATGTCCTGTGGCTTTGAGGTGTTGGACCAGGGAGGAAGTTGGTTCCTCTTTTCTGACTGAGTTCTTGTGTTCTTCAATGGATTCCAAAGAAATAAGATTACCAACTTAATCCAAAAAGAAACCCCCACTAAAATCCAAGACATAGAACAAGAAAACGGCAAAACCCTCCTCCCTTACATAAAAGGCACCACAGACAAAATCAGCAAGATCCTCCACAAACACAACATCAAGACAGCATTCTGCACAAACCGAAAAATATCCACCATCCTAAGAAACCCCAAGGACAAAATTGAGTTAGAAAATCAAGGAGTATATGAAATCCCATGCACCGCCTGCCCCACCACATACATTGGACAAACCAACAGAAGAATAAGTGCACGCATTGAAGAACACAAGAACTCAGTCAGAAAAGAGGAACCAACTTCCTCCCTGGTCCAACACCTCAAAGCCACAGGACATAAAATTGACTTTAAAAATACCAGAACTATTGCCAAAACTGAACACTTTAACAACAGAATAATCAAGAGAAGCCATTGAGATAGAAAAACGCCCACACAGCATGAATAAACGAGATGATACCTCCCGCCTACCAGCCATTTGGAAACCCAGCCTTATTGACAGACGAATCCCTAGCACAAGGAGCGACACTGGACCCACACTCACGAAGACCACACATGATGTCACCACCACACATCCACGCAAAAAGCAGACTCAAACCCGCACCGATGATGAGGCACGACCGCGGACCAGAAACCAGACCACAGCTGCATCATTGGCCATTTTAAACCCCTCCATTTCATACGTGAAGCAATCTGACACCCACCTTGAAGATGTGGCACGACCACGAACGTGAAGCCAAACAACAGCAATGCAGCTCTCCATCTCAAATCCCCCTGCAACTCAGACTAATCTGAGCACAACAGGGCCCCCACCCAAGCAGAGCACACCCCCCACCAATCAGAGCACAGACAACCCCTCATCCAATCAGAGCACAGCCAAGCCCCTAACCAATCAGAACACACCTCCACCCAATCAGAACACAGCCAAGCTCCCATCCAATCAGTTCATACCTCCACTGGCAGTTAAAAGGAAGAAACAGCTGCGATCACACATTACTTCTAGAAGCACGAGGCCGAAGAGACACCAGCCTGAAGATGACGAATGAGACTTCGTCGAAACGTCGCCAAGACACTTCCAATTTTACACGGGAGAAAACCCGAATTACCAAAGACCTACATACAAACACCCGTGAAAACCTCAGAAAACATATATATATATATATATATATATATATGAGGATTTTCTATTTTTACAAATCATAGGTGCTTAGTAAACAACGTGTTGTCTGGGTTCGTTTTTTAATTAACAATACATATTAAAATTATTCTATGTCTTCTTTTTCTTTGTTCTTCAATATCGCTTTGTCAGTTTCTACACATTCTGGCATTTTCTTAATCCCTTCTTCAAATAATGCTTCTTCACTTTTCAAACACTAAACAAATGCAATTCTTTCTGCTATTAATACATGTAAATTTAAATATCTTATTTAAATGGCTTCCCCCACTACAAAGAGTACCCATAAAAACAGAGGAAAAACTATTTGACGATTTAAATACACGGATTTGGAAACCTATCAGGCAAAGGAAGAAAGCTAGAGTTAGACTAAAGAAAATAGAGGACTTGATCTATTAGTTGGGCCCTATATTATCAAACAGGTGTTTGAATGTAGCTAGAAACAGATAACCTCTAGATACTAAAAGATCATCATATTTAGAAAGATAGGATTTGTACCTAGGATGGTGTACTCTTCTATGAGATGGCAAACATGAAAATAGCAGGATGCCTCTCAACAAGGGAAGCTTTTATTCACCTTAATGTCATTACTATTGAGAAAAATAGTAATTTATAAAGATACTTTGAACACTGAAGGGAAAACAAAATTGAAATAAGAGTTAGGAAAAACAGGGTGACTTTAATTGCAAATAAAATTGAGACATGACTGAATAGAAAAGATATTGTAATCTAGAACAGGGGTCCCCAACCTGTGGGTGGTGGCCCAGTAGTGGGCCATGGGCTTACTGGCCACCGGGCCGTGGAACAGGCTGGCCAGTGTGTGTGCATGTGCAGGTACACCCCCTCATTTGTGCTAGCGCCGCGGCTGTGGGGCACAAAAACAGGATGCCGCACCATGGGGCACAGCACCACTGTGCCTCGGGGTGCAAAAATGGGCCACCGCCACGCCTTGGGGAACATAAACAGGCTGCTGCCGCGCTGTGGGGTACAAAAATGGGGCGCCGCTGCACCACGGGGCGCAAAAACGGGCCACCGCTGCACCACAGGACACAAAAATGGGCCACTGCCATGCTGTGGGGCGCAAAAATGGGGTGCCACCACACCACGGGGCACAAACACGGGTCACTGCCATACCACAGAGCACAAAAACAGGCCAACGCCGCATTGTGGGGCGCAGAAATAGGTCACTGCGCCACATAAGAACAGGGCAGGGCTAGTATCACGCGGGTGCTAGCCCCGCCCTGTTTGCAGCGCACACATGTAAAATGCTTCCCCCTCCCTTTTCCTCTAGTCTGCCAACCAACAAAAGTTGGTGACCTCCTATCTAGAACTATTGTTAGTAGATATAATATTAGAAAAATATGATGAAGAACCATATATTTAATGTTGTACCAACATGTATTTATGATGGTTGCAGCATGTTGGGGATCATGAGGTGGCATCTGCGATCTTCCCAAATGGCTTCTGACAAGCAAAGCCAATGGGGGGAGCCAAATTTGCTTAATGATCATGTGATTCATGTAACAACTCCAGTGATTTACTTAAACCTGGCAAAAAAAGGTTGTAAAATTGGGTGTGACTCACTTAACAACTGCCTTGCTGAGCAATGGAAATTCCAGTCCCAATTGCGGTTGTAAGTCAAGGACTACCTATAAGTTCCAATTTTGGCTATCTCACTGTAGCTTTAAATGTAAAACACTCCATGTGTTTCACTTACAGGTATTATCTATGTTCCTGAGGCTGGAGAGAAGTGGAGTATCATTTTCAAATGTTTGCAACAAATGAAATTTTTATTATGGTCATATAGACCAGCATAAGGAGGGTGTGATACAAGCAGTTATATAGAAATATAGAGAAAGAAAGAAAGAGAAAGAAAGAAAGAAAGGAAGAAAAGAAAGAGAAAGAAAGAAAGAAAGAAAGAAAGAAAGAAAGAAAGAAAGAAAGAAAGAAAGAAAGAAAGAAAGAAAGAAAGAAAGAAAGAAAGTAAGAAAAAGAAATTAAATGTGTCTATTTGGTATATGTGATAGGAGATGAAGAATTTTGCTATCCTTGCCATTTTTCACAGTACAGACACACAGAGACACAGACACATATGCACATACAGACACACCCCTGTTTCTGCCTCCCCACAGCCTTTTTTGAAGTCAGTTCTTCCATATTTTTTCTGCTGTGGGGAGAAAATCCAATTCATCCCGTCAAGAAGTGGAAGACAAAGATTGAGTCAACCATTGTAAATAAGGTTGTGGTGGACCTCTGTTTGCCAGAACCAATTACAGCCCTGGAGCCATGTTATTCTTCCATTCTTAGAACTATTTTGTACTCCTTGTTATTAACAAAAAAGGTGAAACATTTAAATTGATTTGCTTGCTTCTCATTCTCACTTCATCTCCATACTTTAGGAACTTTGAAGGGAGCAAAGAGAAATACCTCTCTCTCTCTTTTTCCAATTTTTATTACTTTGTCTTCGTAATCAATTATTATCAAATAATAGAAAGTCATAAGGAAATTAAGAGATGAAAATTAAAACAGCCCATTATGGTATGGTTAATTAATCTAAAATACGTTGCACCGTTTTCCTGGGCAGCCAGTCTTGGATCAGCAGAGCGCTACCTGATCTTATTCTGCCATTTAATTATGTCTATGAATGGGATTTGTTGGAGGGGGGCTGATTGAAAAAAAAATTCCATGTAGCAGCAGGTTTCCTGCAGGAGGTAGATTTGGCAGGGCCCTCGATCATGCCATTAGTGCTGTCACGAAATAGTTCTGAAATCTTTAACGGTCCTTTTCAGCCTTTTAATTCTTCCAATGTTTAAAACATTTTCTTAAAAACTGAATATTATCTATCTATCTATCTATCTGAACTATATTTTTCAAAGATCCTGGAGCACTGGGGAACTACCAGAGGACTGGAAAAGAGCTGATGTAGTTCCCATCTTCAAAAAAGGAAAAAAAATGGATCCAGGAAATTACAGACCTATCAGCCTGACCTCAATACCTGGGAAGGTTCTGGAAAAGATAATCAAACAACGAATCAGCGAACACCTAGAGGCAAACAAAATCACTACTAAAAGCCAACATGGGTTTGTCAAAAACAGATCATGCCAGACAAACCTTATTGCATTCTTTGACCAAGTGACAAAATTAGTGGATCAGAGGAATGCTGTGGATATAATTTACTTGGACTTCAGTAAGGCATTTGATAAAGTAGATCACAACCTACTACTTGATAAGATAGAAAAATGTGGGTTAGACAGCATCACCACCAGATGGATTCGTAGCTGGCTGACCGGCCGTACTCAGCGTGTGGTCCTCAATGGAACCGCATCTACATGGAGGGAAGTGAGTGGGGTGCCCCAGGGCTCTGTTCTGGGGCCAGTGCTCTTCAACATCTTCATCAACGATTTGGACGAGGGGATAGATGGGGAACTCATCAAATTTGCGGATGACACCAAGCTGGCAGGAATAGCCAACACTCCAGAAGACAGGCTTAAGATACAGGAGGACCTGGACAGACTTGAACATTGGGCGCTATCTAACAAAATGAAATTCAATGGTGAAAAAAGTAAGGTTCTACATTTAGGCAAGAAAACCAAATGTACAGGTATAGTATAGGGGGTACCTTGCTCAATAGTAGTAACTGTGAGAGGGATCTCGGAGTCCTAGTGGACAATCACTTAAATATGAGCCAGCAGTGTGCTGCAGCTGCCAAAAAGCCAACACAGTGCTGGGCTGCATTAACAGAGGGATAGAATCAAGATCACGTGAAGTATTAATACCACTTTACAATGCCTTGGTAAGGCCACACTTGGAATACTGCATCCAGTTTTTGGTCACCACGATGTAAAAAAGATGTTGAGACTCTAGAAAGAGTGCAGAGAAGGGCAACAAAGATGATTAGGGGACTGGAGGCTAAAGCATATCAGGAACGTTTGCTGGAATTGGGTATGTCTAGTTTTAATGAAAGAAGGACTAGGGGTGACATGATAGCAGTATTCCAATATCTCAGGGGCTGCCACAAAGAAGAGGGAGTCAAGCTATTCTCCAAGGCGCCTGAGGGCAGGACAAGAAGTAATGGATGGAAACTAGTCAAGGAGAGAAGCAACCTGGAACTGAGGAGAAACTTCCTGACAGTTAGAACAATTAACCAGTGGAACAACCTGCCTCCAGAAGCGGTGAATGCTCCAACACTGGAAGTTTTTAAGAAGAGACTGGACAGCCATTTGTCCGAAATGGTATAGGGTTTCCTGCCTGAGCAGGGGGTTGGACTCGATGACCTCCAAGGTCCCTTCCAACTTTATTATTATTATTATTATTATTATTATTATTATTATTATTATTATTATTATTATTATTATTATTATTATTATTATTATTATTATTATTATTATTATTATTATTATTATTATTATTATTAATCTATATCTATCTATCTATCTATCTATCTATCTATCTATCTATCTATCTATCTATCTATCTATCTATCTATCTATCTATCTATCTATCTATCTATCTATCTATCTATCTATCTATCTATCAGCATGATGCTTCACTTTTGATCTACATAATGGGGTGAGTGAGGCAGGGTCCTGAATTCAGTAGTTGACAGATCTGTCCTTAAATTATTGTGACCAATCCGCCATTCACAGGGTTTTTTTTGGGGGAGGGGGGATATACAGTACATATAACAAAGATTTTGAGAGATATTTTTAATTTTATTATTTGTTTCAACTTATTGTCACTTAATTTTTCACCTGTAATAGTGGTTTGAGATGATCTGTTCTAATGATGAACTATTTTTATGGGAAAATACCAATGAATTAGTCTCTTATACAATAGTCCGCTGTACTGCTATCTGATATATTTTTTCATTCAAAAAACAATGGCACCATTGATTTTATAAAAATCTTCTTCCTTTGCATAAAGCCACTCAGCAGATCTACTATGAAATTTATAAGTGTTCCCTATATAGAAGCTATCACTCCTACAAATGTGATCACATTCTCCTATGAAACAATAAAGTTATGGGTGTTCTTTGTAACCAAACTCCTTTGAAAGGAGAATAGCTACAGAAAATTCTTTCATAGATTTCCATGAAGTTTGGCAACATTCTAGTTTTTCCTGCACATTTAAAAACAAAGCTACACCTGTTTGTGTGCGTGTCATTCTGGACTATGAAAGGATAAAGTTCCATTTTGTTCTGGGTCAAGACACACTGGTTTCTGAATGACTCACAGTAGAGAGGTCATTTTCACAACAATAAATCAGTTATCTTTTTAGTGTTAACTGAAATATAGATATATAGGTCTATCAGATCTGGACCCACAACCATTAAATGTCATCAATGGTATATTGACAACTCACTCTATCCCTATCTAGCTATGTATGTAATAATCTGGTCATTTTTTTTACATTACAAACTTGCTGCTGTTTCTCTGTGCTCAGAGTTTCTATTTGATTTACCAAATGAGGCTCAGTTAATTTAGCATCAATTAAGTGGGAGGTGTTGATGATGTAGTATTGGACTACTGAACAGGGATGAAACTCTTCAAATTCTACTGATTAGCTTTTTCAGATGGCATGGATTATTCCATTCACCCCTGCTTTTGTGTGTCTGCGTGCGCGTGTGTGACAGATGCAGAGGAATAAAGAATGTTGTTTCCCTTTTCCCAAATGCTAGTTTTCTCCTCAAGCAATTCACAATTTGTCTCAGCACTTGTCTTTGTGCCACAACAGTTTGCATCAGCTCTGAATTACAGATTCTCAAGGCCAGCCTTAGGTTTTTCTTTGCTGGAAATAAAAATGCAAGTCTGTTGTCACCTCATCTCACAAATGCACCTCTTATTGAAAGCCTATATGAACTCTCATATACTGGTTCAGTGACAAATGCCAAAATGGAAATTTCCCAGGATGTGGCATGCACCCAGTGGCTTTTTATGCTGTATTTCAAAAAAGCAGGCAATTGCTTTTTCAAAATGGGGGATGATTACCTCAGCATTTCAAGTCAGAGTAAAGGCTTTTACTTATTTTCCCCCCAAATCACAGGAAAGAGAAAAATAACTTGGATAGCATGCCAGCCGCGCATAAACCAGCAAACTACCTTTAAATGTCCTCACACACACAGGGTAAAGATGAAGATACATGAAGGAAACCAAAGCTTGTTGGATGAGGGGCAATGTTGAACTTGGAAAGCTGTGTGTCAAAGAAAGTTCAACCGCTGATGACAATGGTCAGGCCCAAGATGAAATGGAGAGGGTTGGAGAAGGAAAATCATAGATAATAGGAAGTTGGGAACAAAACAGAGATGAATCGTGGTTGATCACAGGTACTTGGAAAATCGAGCAGGAAGGTACACCCTACCTTTGCATTTCCTTATATGATGCATTCAGTATCTAACAAGAAGCACCAGGTCATTTAATCATCCATGAGTCTTATGAGATACATCATACCTGAGCTCCAAAAATCAATCAGAAAACCCAGACTCTTCATTTTCATTTGTCGATCTCTGTGATTTTTGCATCCCAGTTAGAAAATATCTGCATATTATGTTTATCCAAAATTATCATAATAAAATCAAAATAGTTCTGCATATTTCCAGCAACCAAAGGGAAACATTTTAAGCAAGGGTGTCAAACTCGCCATGTCACACGTCACTCTTTTTGCATTGCCGGCAGTGGGGTGGGCGCGGCTTTGGTATGATGAAACCGGCCCGTGGGCGGCAGTTTGACACCCCTGATTTTAAGGTTCCTGTGGGGGAGGGAATCTGGTTTCAAAAATAAAATATTCTTAGACCTTGACTACAGTTAAAATTTAAATATTCAAATAAACAGAACGAGAAGAAGCAAACAAAAGGACATAACCAAAAATATTGAGTAAATATTGTGTTGAATAAATCATTGTGTTGGGTGCAAGAATCACACCAGAAGTTTAACAATGCTCTGTTTCTCCTGCTCGACCACTGTCATCAGTCTCAAATTCAGAGACTAATTCTCACTTGGAACAATATCAGCAAGAGTAGCTAAGAAGGGATGCAGGTACGCTGTGGAGGATTAGAGATTCTGGGCTTCTTTTTATGGTGGAACTTGTGCACTGAATCAGTACGTGCAAAGCAATTGGCAGCTAATGTTTCCCCCAGAGAAGACAGGTGTCCCTGCAGCATCAGTGCATGCTGGCTGCAAATGTAATCTCTTGTGTATCTGTGCATGGGGGGGGGGAAACGGGAGGGGAAGAGGGAGAAGATTGTGTTGAATGATATGGCTTGTGTTAATTTGGAGGTGAGGTATTCTGGGAGCTTGGGAGAAATATAAGGGGAAATAAGCATGTATAACTACAAATTCCCATCACAGATCTGAGAGAAGGACAATAGTTCAGTGGTAGAGTTCATACTTTGCATGCCAAAAGCCTCAAGTCCAATAGTGTAGTAGGACTTACGTATTTTAGCTGCAAAAAGTTGGACTACCAAATTGCAGCAGGAGTTTCTGTATCTTTTTGCTTCCATCTAACGATTACCTAGGTTTTTGCAATAGAGATACCAAAAAAAAAATCATGTTTGAAACTCTGTTAGTTACTACTGACAATATTTTATTAGATAGATCAGTAGTCTGACTCAGTGTTAGGCAGAACAGTGTTCTGTTCCTGCAGATCTCAAATTTGTTGTATATTTTAATATTAAATGGGGATGTTATGCCAACTGAAATAAAGTTGACTCTTATTGACATTGTGTTACTTTCTTATCCTACTTTACAATCCTATTTTTTTTTAACACAGGTTTATTTCTTTGTCCTTTGTCTCCAAAGACATAGATTAAAAGCAAACTGGATATGGTGTTACAGCCACCTTGTGTACAATTTGCTGATGTTTAAATTAAGCCATCAATTGTTGCTTTACACTCATGATTGAAACATGAATCTAATCTTGATTACCAAAACAGCAGAATTCAATTGCAGAGAAATTAAGGATTTGATTTATAATTGTATGCTACGTGTTCAGGATCTTCCCACTAGATGGCATGTATCTCCGAGAGAGCTGAGATATTTAAATCCAAATGTAAATCATGGATTATTTGGCAGTATTGTCCACATGGCAAAGGGAGGGCAAAGGATGATACATATGTGATCTCACTGTGGTTTGTTACCCATGTCACTGATTGTCTAGCAACATCAGTGTTCTGCAGTAAAATAGGAATAAACTGTGATTTTTTGTGGGCAAATATGTTACTAATTATTAAGCCACTTTGACTTACCCTGAATATCATAAAAGAAGAAGCTGGAGGTTACATTTTCTGTTCTTTTGTTGCATGAAGTACTCCTTGGCTGTACAACTGCAACACGATTTGTCTCTGCCTGTAGGAAACCTGTGACTTAATGATTTGTGTCTGCTGCTAGACACAAACTTCCTCATCACAGAATAAGGGCTACAAAGCAATGCTGGATGGATTGAAACTAAAATACCACTAAAGGTAGGTATGTGGCTATTGCTAAGACAGCAGCCTTTTCCCTCTTCACCTCAGGTGATCTGGACAGAGCACCCCTTTCAAGTCAAACTTCCATGTTTGGAAGCCTCTTTTGTTTGCAAGCTGCACCTTCCAGTTCATGTTTCACAGCACAACCAAGGGCAAAGCTTTAAATATTCTTGGTAGTATTTATGATAAGGACAAGGCAGGGTCCATATTCAGGGACATTAAGACATGTCTGCCATGATTTGGAAATTGGATGGAGCAAAGTTTAGGAATGGCCTTGGGAACATATTAAATATTTCTGAATGTTAATCTTCAGAGCTAATTGAAGACAAGCTACGGACCCCACATTATTGTAACTGTGAAGAAGATCTGTGCAATTTCTATATTGTTTATGCAGACACTGCTAACAGATGAATCCTTTCTTACCCACAAAACAACTTGTTGCATATAAACAGTGAGCTATCGGTGTTATTGTGCAGTGAGCACAAATAAAAACAAGATATTGAGCTGAAATTCATTTGCAGATTTGATATTGTCCAATTGGGCTCAGTGGTGAAACAGAGTTGCTATCTGAGAACAAAATGCAACTTTTTCCTTCTTTAGAAATTGTGTACTCCATTAATCCTCATTTATTCATCACTGGTTAGGGATCAGCTGCACTCGCAATGACAGAATGTTTTACTCTTCTGTCTAAATTTCAGTTTCATTATAATGCTCTGGATACTAACATGGTATACCTCTGGGGCTTAAAGAGCCATTTTGATTTAATATGTCCCATCCTGTCAGTGATTTTTCTTCAGTCTGTATTATAGGAATCCATGAGAGTATGTGGCAATGCCTGCAAGATGGTGGATGCAATATCAAGGTCCAAGCCCTGCCTCTTTTGTATATGTGTAGCATTAACATATGGATCAAACGGACAGGCTTTGATTGCAATATTATATTCACAGTCTTGCAGACCTCTCCGGTGGATACTACTGGTCTCTACTCATGTAAGTTAAACTTCAATTGTGAATGCTGATCTGGTAATAAAATAACTGAGGAAAGTCCCTTCAATAAAGATTTTGTCAGAGACATTAAGACATCAATTGTCCTAAGAGTGGTTGGTAGCAATTGGCAGCATTTTTATTTGCCTTGATTAGATTCTGTGATAATTTTACAAATATTGAGGGACATTCCATGGCTGAATTCCTCAAACCCTTTAAAACAGAACTTTTGCTTTCCTGATCATATCACAACACACATAGGACTCGTTTACACAATACATGTCTATCTGCTTTTAAACCAGTCAAAATGTTTACTGATAGTTCTGGCAGTACATACATTAACTGGGTCCACCATTTTGGAGATACTTTCTCTAAGAAGTACTTAACATCCCATGAGCTCTTGTGCTAGGAGAGTGATGACATTATTAGCTTATTGTAGATTGATGGGGCTAGCCATTGCAATCCATTAAGGCCAATTGACTTTGCATAGATCTATTTCAGCTAAATTGAAATCCTCTTTGGTATTTCCATCCCTTCTCCTTACCTCCCCATGCCATTGACCTAATTAACCATATTGTAGGAATAGAACTACACAGTGAATGGAATCTTTAAGCACTGGGTTGTTTAGCTCTGTTTATTACAGCCTTGATGGTGCTGTTCATATATCTGGGAATTCAGTTCCTTGAAAGCCTGTGATAGGCTGAGAACAGTGTCAATGAAGGACACTAGGAGGGATGGCTTTTCTAGGAGGCAAACTGAGATGGCTGTCTCAGGTGCCCATTTGTGGATGGGTGGGTGGGTAGGTGGGGGCACTATTAGGAGCCAGAATGTAGAAGATTGGATGTGCTCTGGTATTACATATCTTATCTGGTCTAAATGCACAGGGATGATGGGATGAAATGCTAGAGGAAGGAAGGTGCAAGGGACAGAACAGACAGGCAGGAGATGAAATGAGAGGGAAGAAGAGAAGGCAGCTGGAGAGAGAAATCACCTTTACTGTACCTCTCTAAGATCCTGGGCTAATTATCATTAGCTTCTCCAGGAGCTTTTTATTTCCTGCTGCTTCCTTGAACCGAGTTGAAGAAGTTGCTGTACAGAGATAGATGATATTAATAAGACCCATAGTCCATATGGCACAGATACCATCCCTCACTCAAGTTCTTCAATCAATCTGCTTATTTGTACATCTGAGTGTTGAAAGCCACCATAGCTGACACAGAGTGGTGGTCATGAGGAGAAGACAGCCCTCCAAAGCAGCATTCAGAAAAAGGAAACTTTTTACCTAATTAAGAAGGAGCTCTACTGAGATACATACAGTAGGCACTGAGATATATACTTAGGGGAGATTAAGTGAGAAGGAGATACTTGATTTTCCAATTAGTTACTAGCCAGGTGACCTGATAGCTATGGCAGCAACCCTATCTCTATCTCGAGTAGAAGAATCTTGCACATTCCTGAAGAAAAGAGTAAATCAGAAAAGTGTGATAGAAGTGCAATTTACTGCTAAAACTATATGATTCAGGACTGTGGATCCACTTGAGCAGCAGCCTGAATGAGTCCCTTGTCACAAAACATAAAAAGCTTCATGGTCTCCAAAGATAAAAGAAAATGGAAGTTTCCATTCAATACATTACAAGTGTGAAATCCCTAAGAATAGCATAGGGTAGAGGACATAGCTTATGTACTCAGAAATCCAGACTGTTGCATATTTCTTTTGTTGCATACCCCAGAAATCTACAAAGACCTTGAAAAAAAATGATTGAAAATGAGTCCATACAATTACTAGAACCAAACTCAAACTGAGGGTTGTGACATATCTGAAGTAAGCAAGATACTACTCTTTTACGGTGGACATCAAGCATATGATCAAATCACTTTAAAGGTTCATTTTGTAACAACAAGAGCATATAATAAAATGTCTTCTAATGTTGACTGTCAGAGAGCATTTCCTAGAATTTATGAATACCGATGATACTACAGAAACTGATATGACAGATGTGCTTCTTAAGAAGCTAGAAGATACAGAAACTGCAATAGCTGTCAACACTGGCCAGGACTGCAATAACAAATCCAACATGAAATGTAAGGACAGAATAATGGAAATACAGATACACCTTCTCTCTCTCTCTCTCTCTCTCTCTCTCTCTCTCTCTCTCTCTCTCTCTCTCTCTCTCTCTCTCTCTCTCTCTCTGTGTGTGTGTGTGTGTTCCATATGGTTCTTGTTCACTGAACCTGGTGGTCAGTGGCTCTGCAATCACTGCAACTTAGGCTTAATTTTAAAAACATAATTCAAAATATCTATGTGTTTTTTCCTGGATCAATTCAGGGAAAATTTTGAAGCAACATCTGAGAACATCCTCTCTGACACTAAAACGATGGGGTGTTACGAGATTACCTTCAAATGAAGGTGATAAACCCTAACAAATGCCAAATTGGGAGCACAGATGATGCAATAGTTGCTGCCTATGCTTTGACAGGAATTCTCTGTGGAAGAACAATAGCAGAAAGAATCATTAAAAATATACACAACTTCGGCTTTCTGTGTGGCTTAGTATTGTGGCATGATAAAGTCTTTAAAATAGATGTTGTAAGCAAGAGATTTCAGACTTGATATATTTCTTAAACAACTGAACCATATATACAGTCGAAGGGATTTGAAATTGTTCCGCAGTACACAGAGAAATTGGCAGAGGAACTTCATACTGATGTTTTTGTCCACTGGTTTAAGAATACAATAACAATAGCATTTAGACTTATATACCGCTTCACAGCCCTCTCTAAGCAGTTTACAGAGTCAGCATATTGCCCCCAACAATCTGGATCCTCATTTTACTGACCTTGGAAGGATGGAAGGCTGAGTCAACCTTGAGCCGGTGAGAATCGAACTGCCAAACTGCAGTCAGTGTCAGTTAGCAGAAGTAGCCTGCAGTACTGCATTCTAACCACTGCGCCACCATGGCTCAAACATCACCAAAGAATACAGTTTATGATTATGAGGCACAGAGTAATCCCATAAGGGACTCCAAAGCATTCACAGTGGAATTCTTTAACAGGCACTACACTATGTAGTGCAATTTGTTGAATAATATTTGTTGAAACTCAATGAACACAATAATATTATACTGTATATTTAGGTTGTTATATGATAACTCCAATCTCTCTTTTTAGCAGAAGAAGACTTTTGCCAACAATGCAGGGCATTAGAAAAAGCGTTGAGGCTTATGTGTGAGATTGATGTCAGGGATTTGGGCAATCAAATGAAACTCGCTCTAATACATTTTAACAGGATCAACTCCAAAAGTTATAGGAGGATAAAGAGGATGTGGACTGTCTTACCAAATGCTTCGGTTCCTCTTCATCTACCTCTAACCCTAGGTCTCAATAAGGAATGCAGCTTTTTCAAGAGGAAGTTAAAAAGCATATCTGTGCTCCGCCATGACAAAAACTGGTCAGCCATGCAACTATCTCATTAGTGCATGAGGTGATCCAAATGGTGGATCTACAGAAAGCAGTTCAAATTTTTGCAGCTAAGGCAGCCCAGAAAGCATTGCTTTGATTACTCAGAATTACAAACAGGACAGTGTTCACTAGGCAGACCAAAAAAGTTACATTTTGTGACATTCGAAAGTTACTTTGAAGGCATTTTAACAGAAAGAAGAATATCATGGGCAGCGTCAAACAGAAAGAAGAACAAATGACTTCCCATTTATTATAGGTGAGGGACAAAAATAACCCCATTCTTGCATCTACCCAAAAGTGGGTAGAAAACACTTCAGGTTGTTACTTGCTTTTAGTACTTTAGAGGAAGGAAAAGGGTTATCTTTGCTAGCTAAAAATAGGCATGTCTCCAAAGTAAAAAAAAAAATCATACATCACTACAAATATATATTTATTTATGCAAGAAACCAGTTTGGTCTAGTGGTTAAGGCTTCAGGCTAGAAACCAGCAGACTGTGAGTTCTGGTCCTGCCTTAGGCATGAAAGCCAGCTGGGTGACTTTGGGCCAGTCACTCTCTCTCACTCAAAATTGTCAGGCTCCGATAACAAGTTGGTCAGCCAATTGCTGACAACAACCAACAAATCATCATTTAATTCATTTGAAAAAGTGGACCCTACACCTGCAGAAAAAAATTATAGGAAGAAAAAAAAGGGAGAAGCCTTCTTATCTTTGCTCGCTGAAAAGAGGCATGTTTCCAGTGGTGGGATTCAGCCGGTTCTCACCACTTCGGCAGAACCGGTAGCTAATTTTTTGTTGCCCAGGCTCAGAACGGACTTCCGCAAGTGACATCCACACAGAGAACCGGTTGTTCACATATTTGAATCCCACCACTGCATGTTTCCAAAGTTAAAAAAAGGGTCTTCACTGCTACAAATGTACATTTATTTTATGCATCCAATTTATATAGATTTGCTTTTGAATAGCAGTCCACAAATGGTGAAATTTACAAAATATATTGCAAAAGTGACCTGGCTTTACAAAGGACTAATCATTGTAGCTTCCAGCTTCAGATAATTCTGAATCAACTGCTTCAAGAGAAAAATTAGTCCCAACATGTGATCACCAATATAAAACATACCAAATAGGACTTGCAAGAAGCTTATGCTACTGTATTTTGTGAGATTGAGGTCTTCTACTTAAAGTTGGGGAGTGATGAGATCTAGAAGCTCAGGCAAGATTCCAGTTGGTGGTAGAATGGATGGCATAGCAGTAGTATTCTCAACATGTTTCTAGATTGCATTTATAAAGACAACAACACTCATATCCATCTACCTGTGGAGCAGATATCCAGAATTATCAGCCTCTTTCCACCCTGATTTTGGTGTTGGCTGATGAAACCCCAGTATATCTAGGAAGTATCTCTCTTTCAAGGTTGTCTCTCTATGTTCACCAAATGTATATGCCAGGGCTGCTCATTCCACCTGTAGAAGATAATAGGTAGAAGAAGAGTCTTATTACACATTAATCTGCTGTCAAGTAATAGGAGCCTAATGCTTCCAGAAGTTTGGAATCTAGGACCTATAACTAGCACATTTGATGTAGGAGCAGGAAGTGGAATCAAATTTCTGTCAATGATCAAGTCAAGGCCTTGTGGTAATACAGCCCTCTTTTCACATTCCTCTGAGGCCTCCCAGGCCTGTTCCCAACTATTCAGCTCCTGGGCTACTCACTCTAATTTAGGGAACTGCCTAAACGTTGGCTGTCTGCCTAGTTCCAGGGCACTTCTGCAGGCCAACACTTATCTTTTCCCAGATCCCATGTAATACCCCACTGAAAAACACTCTAACTGACCTGGGATTCCTCAACCTCAATGGAGCTCCACTCATTGTGACTCCATTGATTGAAAATGCTTCCCCTCCCTTTTTCTCTCTCTACCCCTTTTGTACTGTGGTGTTTTCATTCTTCCCCTCACCCCCAAAAAATTCCTAGCAACCTCCTAATCAGAAGTGTGATTTTGGTCAAATAATATAGCAAGCCGCAAGTAATCTTTAACATAATGGAAGTCTGTCACAATAATGATGGCTGTTGCAGTGAAAGTAGTGTATGTATGTATGTATGTATGTATACATGTATGTATATATTTATTTACTTCCCACATTTATTATTCTTACAGATAACTCAAGGTGGTGAACATGCCTACAGAAATTTCAATAGCCCCCTAGAACAAATGTAGAAGCCTGGGGATTTTAAGAGGAATTTTCACCCTCCTTTATCGCAAGTGCATTAAGGTGGAGTCTCTTGGAATGATGTGAAATACTTCTTCACAGATTGCTTGCCACCTGGGTTGCTGTTTATGAGTTGAGCTGTCAACAGACTTGCCTAATACCTCTTGATTATTCCTATTTGCTTTTCCTTAGTTTCCTTTCCGACCACCATGCAATTTCTCACTGTCACTTACATCTTAACTTCTCTCTTTCCTCTTTTTAAGCATTTAGCAAACACCTGCAATGAGTTATTGGCCAAACATCTGGTTCCCCCCCCCCTATAAACTGATAGCATTCCTATGCTCATGGAAGCGAGAGCAGGTCCTAACTTCCTTATCAAACTCAAGGTTTCTAGAATGGTCTTTCCCTATCCTCTTTTGAATTTACTTTTAACAAAACTGGAATCCCCAAGGCAGCTCTCATTAATCCATTTTACCCACATTATGTGAATGCATTGCAAATGGTTTGCCCTTATTAGCTAACATTGCCATTTTCCTAGTTGGATGAAAGGCATCACTAACTGCACAGAAAACTACAATAGTAAAAGCCATAAGTGATGTGATGTCTATGTGTGTTTGTGAAACCTTAAATCTTTCCGTGCTTTCTTTTCCCAAAGAATTCAGAAAGCCTTTTTGAAAGTCAAAGAAGATGCAGAAACAGTAAGACTTTTTCCTGTGGTGTCAGCCTCTGTGGTAAAATTATTTCTTTTTGGAAAATAGGAACATTTCTCTGTTTTGCTCCATCCCCAGAGCAGCCATAGCCAACACTACTGAGATAAAAGCTGTCAAAACTGCTGATCTAGGCTGCTGCATAAGGCCTTGAACTGCAACTCATAAGAGCAAAGGGCCTGATACGTTGGAGGATTAAGTCTGCTTATCTATTTTCCTGGGTTTCTTTTAGAATTTTAGTCACAATTTTCTACATCCGCATCAGCAAAAAGAAATGCCTGTTCCAGGGAGTTTGAAGGGGGAACAATGGGCCATGGATGTTTTAAACATACATTGAGAGGCTCTGACAGTGCCTCAGCATGTATAGAAAGCAATCAGTTTCTCAGCTTATCAAATACCAACTAAATTAGTAGAACAAATATATAGCTGTATGTGCCTGGACTCTCCTGCACACATGTATTGCACATTGCTTCTCCGATATTGGCAGTGCCCTTGTGCATCCTGTAGCCTCTGTATTTTCTCCTTGCAAACAGTTCCCTTTCAACAGCTGTCAGCTCCCTTTGAAGTCAATGGGCTGAGGTCCTATTGATTTCTTTTGGTGCAGCATCAGCTCTTCAGACGAAAGTGCTTTAAAACTCTCCTCACACATGGATGTTTCAAGGCCATTCCTGCACACTGTGTGTGTTTGTTTGTGTGTGTGTGTGTGTGTGTGTGTGTGTGTGTGTAAGTAACAAATAGGCTGCTACATGTGCTTTTTCTGGTGACTGATACAGCCTTTTTTCTTAATTGGATGTGGGGCCTGAAAAAGTTTGATGAACAGCAGATGATCTATTCGGTTCTATAATTTTAAATGTTTGAGGAGACAAGACGTGAATCAGACTCCTTTTTGAATAGGTATCATGACACTGAACTTTTTGTATTCAATACAAAGCTTTTGACTGGAGTATTTGGGGGAATTAGATGTAGGCTTTGAAGATGTGAGCTATTTTTCAACTTGCGTTACAGAAAGGTCCTCCCCTTATTTGTTAAAAGCGGAACTCTGCTCATTTCTATATTAAAGTAAATCCTATTGAAATCCTATAGGATGCCAGTTTCAATAGGTTCTCTGCCTCATGTTCCTTCCACCCAACTGAAACAATACCATTACTAAAATAAAGGGAACATTACAAAATGGAGAGGGAAATGTGAAAGCAGCAATATTAATCTGTTACCACTAACAAATGTTTTAGAAACCTCACCACTCATACAATATATATATATATTTACCTCTAGGTCACCAATCTTAGACCTATGCTATGAAGGAAAAGCAAAAAAATTGGTGTTCTCAGGAGTCCTTTCTGATTTGCCTCTTTTACAAATAAGGGCATTTATGCCCAAAGTTAGTAGGGCCTTTCAATTTTACAATGAAATATAAGAGATGTATTGGTTTGTGGTTTTTTTTTTTAAATCTACACTATTAGCTACTGAAGCACGAGATACATTCTGGAATTCTGCCCACCAAAAATACTCCGCTTTGAAATGTTATTCTTCCAGCAGAGAGGGAAGAATCTCTTCAGATTAATAGTCTTTCTGAATGCTGAAAAGAAAAATCATTTAAGACATCACATTAAAATGTCATTCCAAGTTGGAAGATACCATTAAAACTTTTTATAGACCTTTTTTCATTGCTTTTCTCCCTTTTACTGAGCATTTTGTTCCAGGGGATTCCGATTTTATCATATATTTAAATTTGGGAAACTGAATGTATGCTTTAGCCTAAAGGAATAAAGGTACTTTTATAAACGTTTCTTTTTATTTGGTTAAAACAATATAACTTGCTGTATTTATTTATCACTTTTCTTACTTCCAAGATTGATTGATTGAGTGAATTTATATGGATGCCTATTTTTAAGAATGATAATGATATTTTTTATTATTATTATTATTATTATTATTATTATTATTATTATTATTATTATTATTATTATTATTATTATTATTATTATTATTATTATTATTATTGTTATTATTGTTGTTGTTGTTGTTGTTGTTGTTGTTGTTGTTGTTGTTAATGATAATAATAAATAGTGTTGGAAGGGACCTTGGAGGTCATCTAGTCCAGCCTCCTGCTCAGGCAGAAAACCCTATACCATTTCAGACAAATGGCTGTACAGTCTCTTCTTAAAAACTTTCAGTGTTGGAGCATTCACCGCTTCTGGAGGCAGGTTGTTCCACTGGTTAATTGTTCTAACTGTCAGGAAATTTCTCCTTAATTCTAGGTTGCTTCTCTCTTTGATTAGTTTCCATCCATTGCTTCTTGTCCTGCCTTCAGGACTATAGGTGACTAACAAAGCAGAAAATAGAAACATACGTATAAAAAAACTACATAAAAACAATAACAGATGCCATATAAAATACTCAACTCCTCAATCAGTGCAGGCAAAACCTGACTCCGTTAATATCCCGGCTTGAGGAAAGCACTTCCTAAAGAGGTTTGGGGCCTTATGAACCTGTTCCAAAAGGTAGGGGTCATAGATGACAAAGCTCACCTTCTAAGTCCAGAAGCCACACTGTTTCACACAAAGGACCTAGACTAGAGCTACGATGTGGGAACACAAAATGCCTTCTGCTTTCACTGGCCAACAGAAACAACCGCATTAGCTTGCATCTTGTTTGATTTTAGATTTGAAATATTCTAAAGGGATATATATTCAACTAATGCTTTCTGAGTTTTATTCTAAAAAGTATTCGGAAGTATTTAAAGCAAAAATTGAGTAGATTGCTCATAAAGTGGCCTGTTGAGACTGATCAGAAACCAAATTATTTGGATTCACTGGTTTCAATATATTCCTTTTCTATTTTTTTCTCCATTCCCATCAACTATGAGGCATCTCCTGAGTTGTCTATACTGAGATTAAGATATATTTGCTCCTTTCCTTAATTGTTCATGGTTTACTGTGCTCCATTTTTCATTTATCCTGAATTCTTATTCAATTATAAGAATTTCTAAAATTAATATGACACTCTACCACAGGTTTCACCTCCTTATCATTACCTAAAGACTAAACGCATTGATAGAGTGTTGCACAAAAACAGTTTTCATGACATAGAGTGTGTGACTGTATCCGGATTCTAAAGTTTATTGATATGCACATGGATTTCTGCACATTGATAAACTGCTGTACATTGGTAGGACAGCACACAGAAGCAGGCAGTTGAAGAATCAATAGCTCCAGCAATTTGTACGTATCTGCTTGAAGACAAAAATAGAGATGGGCAAATCTATCAATGTTGATTCTGCTTAGTTATTCGTTTTTCCATTCCAATTCTGTATTTGTTTCATACTGCCCATTCCATAGCATTTTTGCATTAGTCAGCAAGCTGTTGTATGCATATTAAAATACATTTTCATAACATTATATTTTGCATGTATTTTCCCCTTATCTACGATTTTTTAAAATATATTTTCTAATATACACATTTTTGTATGTGATTTTCTCCAACGTATGCACTCTTTCCTATAATATATCTGGTTTTGTATGCATTTTATGATCTGCAAACAGTATTACAAGTTTCTAGCTTATTTTTAAGTTTGGGAAATGCAAATTTTTGAAAGATTATATAAAAATATGAGCTGAACAACTTTCTTCTTTATGCCTCCTTCAAAATAGGTTTTGCTTATTGATTGGTTAAAAATAAAATAAAAACAGCACATTCCTAACATATCACTTCCGTGAACTATTACAATCTAAGGAGCATTTCCAATAAGGGGAGAATTTTAGGAGAAGTCCAAATCTCCTTCATACCTTTTTATCCTTTCCAAATGAAGAGACCATTGAAATACAATTAAATTTTACAACGTAAAAAGGAGGAAGGAGTCAGTCTGACCACATGAAAGCTAATCTGAATGGGATCATATTTGAGATGTGAAAAAGCTGGTCAAAGAAAGTCTGAGTTGAAATAGCTCAGATCCAACAAGGGGCTCCAGAAAAAGCAATGCCAGAAAAATTTCTCCCAATGCTTCCTATGGAAGAGCTCAGGGCTCAGAAAGTTGCAGACTCCTCCAGTCTAAGTCCCCTGTTCTTCCTTCCTGATCCTTTGCTGTAGAGCAGAGCTATTTTCAAAAGGTAGAAAGAACTTTCAGAAGTTAGGCTTTGCAGATGATCCCTGTCTTGTCTTCTCATCAAATGATGAAGTGATGGTGTTCATGCTTATTTCCATGTGGGGACCTTTCCCCCTGTCACCTGAATACTGACTCTATGAGAAAGATAAAATATTCAGAATGGGGATGTGATGGAGACTACTGAAGAAAGAAGGGAGAGAAGAATCAGACGCAGTATCCAAGATTGATTTAATATTCATTCAAATGTATGATATGCACACTTATAGATAAGTGATTGGGGCAGAGATGTGCCTATTGAAAATGGATAATAGTCCATTGATTCCCAAACTCCAGTATCATTAGGCTCATAATGACAATAGGTGAAGTGAGAAGTACCACATCTATGACAACTGAACGATATTTTGGAAACCATATTATATCGTCTCCCTCCACTATTCAAGTGAGAAAAATGATGCTGACAAGACCAGCCAAGTTATGCTGGATAGTCATTAGAAACAATGAACTGTAATCCATTCTTCCATTAACTCTTGAGTTCTGATTGCCCCAATTACTGTGATTTGGATAGAGAATCCCCACAGTTGGAGATTTTTAGTTGTACCAGCTTCACTGTGCAAGAGCCCTGCTCCACAAGTAACCTGCCAGCCTTCACTTCTTCCAGATTGATGGAGGATAAAGACTCTTCTCTATTTAAAGGAAGCTTCGATTTGAAGTGATGAAAATATAAACCTGATTAAATGTTTCAAATCAGCGGTCCCCAACCTTTCTGGCTCTGCGGACTGGTGGCAGTGGTGGTGGCAGAGAGGGGATGGTTTCATGCACATGTGCACGCCGCTTGCATAAATGGAGCTTCGTGCGCTTGCCCGCTGCCTGCGTGGCCCAGTTCCCAATGGACTGTGGACCCAGTCTGGGCCATGGACCAGGGGTTCGGGACCCCTGTTTTAAATGACAGCTTCCTTCACCATTTTTAAGTGAATCATCTTAAAGACATGGTTGCTGAAGATTTTTTTTTAATATTTCAGAGCACCAACTATATTTGAACACATGTGCACAAACATATACATATACATCATCATTTTAGCCATTGTCTATCCACTGCAGGATCAAGGCCTCTTCCACAATCTTTGTTTTAAGATTTTTATCCCGGTGATCGTTTTTATTTATTTGCTTTATGATATATATATATATATATATATATATATATATATATCATAAAGCAAATAAATAAAAACGATCACCGGGATAAAAATCTTAAAACAAAGATTGTTTAGTTTACAAAGCTGAGCTTTCGTCGGCCACACTGCTGACATCATCAGAGCATATAACGTAGAATTTGGGAGTCCGTTCTTATATGACTGGCTGTTTCTGCGCCCGGGCTCTCGACCTAGTCATCGGTCCGCTCCTCGGCGTCGGGCGCACCGTTGTTAAAGGGGCCGTTTCCACAGGTATCCTCTCTCCTCCAGTTGCCGTTGTTCTTAGGGCATGTGTGTTGGTGTTAGGGGGTCGAGTGTCCGATCGCTCCTGCTCCTCCCGTTTTGTGCCGGGGGATCGGGTGTCAAATCGTTCTTGTTTCTCTCCTCCCCCTCCCATAATCATTTTTATTTATTTGCTTTATGACGTGTTTACCTGGGATTCGGATCACGCACACAATTGGTACATGTATAAATATAAGACTGAATATTGCCAGTGCTTAATTATGACTAGAATTTCAGAACTGTTAGATTACATTTTCACATGGCATTGGCCATGTTGTCTGATAGTTTACTTCCTTCTCCTTTCTGCTACTCCTTTTCTATGCTAGTAGCAGAGCTAAGTCCAGGGCAATGAATACATATTGCAGGAATGCTAAATGTAGGCAAAGGTCACCTACCACATTGCATTCCCAAAAGTCTTTTCATCTTGTTTCTTGTAGCCGTGAACAATAATTGCTTCAGAGAGCAGCCTTGTTGCCCAGTGTTCCAGTTTCACACATTGCCATTGTATTTGCCAAGCCAACCATCAATGCCAGAATCTGAATCAAGGTTTGCTGGCAGTCATCTTGCATGCTCAGCCTCCACCGTTGGCAGAGGGTCTAATTTTTCCTGATTGCACATACTTGTCCTCTTCCTTTTGTGAATTATCTGGGCTTTCAACTGTGACATAATGGACCCAACCGCCTCAGGCCTCCACTCAGGGCTGTCTGTCAAAATAAGGGCTAATATATTTAGTTAGCATATTAGCTTGCCATTTTTGTTAGAAGGAGAAAGCAGCTGGCTGGTGACAGGTGGCAAGAGTTAGGAGGTAGAGCCAAGCTCCAAATATCATCCTGTCACATTGGGTAAGGGTTGGGTGCAGGGAGCATGGATACCATTTTATAAGGTGGTCAGATCTGGATTAGAAATCAAGCACCAGATGGCAGCAAACTGTTACATTGCTGCCTTGTAATGATGGAGAAGGGTTTTGAAACACAGACATGGTTGCCCAGCAGAAACAGAATGCCTAGATAGAGGAAAGTATCTGCCACTACAAAGCTGTTTGGTTCCGGTGCAATCTAGTTATAGAGAATTAGATGAAAGGCAACCATTTTTTGGCCATGGGGCCTACCTTGGGTTTAAAAAGGTAAAAAAAAAAACAGCCTCCAGAAAGCCCTAGGCTATCTCTTACGTAATCGTGGTCTTCTCTCTTTCTAATCAAAGTTTCCCTTTGTGTAGTGTGTGTGGATGTAAATGTATACTTCCCAAATGTCTATCTATGTCAACTGTGAAAACAATGGAAATCCCACTTGTCTCAATTTGTGGATTCGTTCTGTAGGGATGCCACAGAATATTCAATTTGCCATCAGCATTTGAAGTGGGCATTGTTTCTTCTGTAGTTTCTGGAAATAAAATCCAAGTTTAAAGACAAAATGGTTAGGTTTCCATCAAGTATGGTAAAATATGGAGCCATTAATTAAAGGCAACTTACAGACGGAGTACATGAAGTGAATATATTCATCAGCAATCAAGCTTTCCTGTTTTGGCCAAACTCACTTTAAGCGAGTGGGTGTTGCTAGGAAACTAGGTTGGGAGAGGGAAGAGATTGTTATATCCGGTTCTTAAACTCTTAAAGGTACATTTATGAAGTGTAATCTTCACTTTTTGCTTGAGATTAATTTGCAAATGCATGCATTTAAATTATTTAGGGTCAATAAACTTTTAAAGGCTTCTGTGAAGCATCATTCAAGCATTGTTTATCGGGGAATACTCCAAAACCCTCCCAATTAACTTGTATCAAAAGTTAAAATATCTGTGCAACTAAAGTAGCAGCTCTGAATAAATTAATAAATTGAGCTGTACTGCTTCAATTCTCTCTCTCTCTCTCAGCCTCCCTCCTTCCCTCCTCAACTGGAGGGAGTTATGTATACTTACAACTATTGCACTACAAATTTCAGGATCAAAAAAATGGATTAGGATTTCTAATGTGTGTGTGTCTCTGTGTTGTGTAGTTTCTGCCCATTCAGGGCGATCTCTGAGCTCTTTTCAGGGCTGCTTAAGGCATTTTTGTCCCTTCAGATAAAGGTAAATTCTGCTGCCTTTTGAGTCCAAAACGTTTGCGCAGGTCTTAGACTTACTTCCCCTCCTCATCTCTCATTTCTCAAGCCAGTGCAGAACTATTCATCTTTAGATCATAGGAATTGTTCTGGTTCAAATTAGACTTATGTAGGGCAACCAAGTGCTTAATGCAAATAGTTGCAGATGATTCAAAGCAGGTTGAACCCTCCTCCAGAGAATTGCTGAGCCAAACAAACAAACGAACAAACAAATAATAGATAGATAGATTAATATATAAATAAAATAAAATAAAAATAAAAACAAAAACACGGGGCAGGCAGCCTGTAATGCAAGAGCAACGTGCAATCCTTGACCTCATTTGGCAATCATTTTGCATGGTGTCACATTAGAGAAATAGGTTCCATTCCAGGCAACCTGTTACATAGGAAAGATAGGGTGTCAGTAGATAAAAGATTGTATGAGTAAGAAAGAATAGGCGGCCTCAACTGCTCGTTACTTCCTTCTATATCATCCTGCTTGCAACACATTTCATCTGATGGAATGCAGGCTTTGATAGAAGAAAAGGTTGTCCTTTTTGATCTTGGCCAAGCCAAAATGAGATTGTGAAAAAGAGAAAAGTGTACATGCAGGGAATCCTCCTCTTTTAGACCCTGGTTAAATGACTCATAGAAGAGCTACATGCATGTGAAGCCATATTCTGAGACACCTCGTGTATATTCCTTAATGGACCACTTTTTCCCCCACACCCCTGTGCTCTCTTTTCTTCCGTATTTCAGAGAAAACGGAAATCATCACAAAGTAACTATGTCTATATTAAATTATATAGGCAGCAATGTAATTCTTTTTCTTCAACTCATCAGTTTTTCTCCTAGTAAACTGATTATTGTCTTTTGAAATGGAAATGCACAAATGCACAAATGAATTAATTAAAAAAGGAAAGAGAGGGCCAAGAGAAAAAGAAATAACAATAAAAAGTCATTGATTCTCATAGCTGTCTAGACTATCCACTTCATTAGATGCATGGAATATTATATTCTGATGTGTGGGCATTGGGGAAGCAGTGAGGTTAGGAGAAATTAAATACAGAAGGTATGGATAATGCTGTTTTGATGGTGGCCTTTTGTAAAAGAGTCCTTATGCACAGCAAGGACATTCTTGCATCGATGGGTTGATTGTATTTTATGGCAAATAGTACTGAACTTCTTAATGAATTATAGGGCATCTATCTTGCATTGCAGCTGGCAGTTGTCCTTCATTTGCTCAAGAACAGCCTCCAAGTTTTGGCAGTGTCTTCTACTCCTACTGTGGCTTCAACAGGTGCCTGCTGATACCAAATCCTACTGAAAGAAAAATGTTAACAATAGATGGCTTGAATGGTTCTGTAAAATCAAATGGGTAGTATTATAATGCCTGAAGGTTGTGTTGTGTATCCTGGTTGCTATAGTTAGCCATGATAAAAATATAATGTTGCAGTCCATGAGAATACTGCAGCTATTTGAGCAAACTATTTAAGACAATCATACGAGAAGCAATGTGTCATTCGCTTTTATCAGTAACATTGATATAATACAATCTTTCTTAGGCAAGGCGTGTTTTCAGAAATAAATCCTATTGATTGCAGTGGCTTTAATTTCCAGGCATTAATTCCTAAGTATACACAGTAGCTTTTTTCCAACCTGCTGCCCTCCAGATGTGCCCTCAGGTAACATGGACAAATAGTGTTCTAGGTATTAAGTTCAACACATCATCAGAATAAGGGTTGCAACCTTAATATTAACTTTTGGGCGATATAGCTATATGTGTATAAATATTTTGCTCATTCTACATTATCAAGTCAGGTTAGATGAATCCCATCTTATGTATGTGCGTATGTGTGTATATATATATTTAAAGTGTATATATGTGTGCATGTGTATGTGTATGTATGTGTGTATACACAGACACACACACACACACACACACACAGAGCCACTTTTGAACAAGAAAATAACATTTAATAAAAATTAATGATTCAAAAAGAAACAAGACAAGATTGCTAACTCATTGTCCCTTTTTTGTTTATTTTGTTTATTTTTATATTTTTTAATTTAATTTTGTTTTAGTTCTTGAAATACTGAACTGAGATATAAGGCAAGATGAGAGGATCATGGATGTAAAGATTAAAAACCAGTCATATAAATTAAGAGTTTTTGCAGATGATTTGATTTCAGTCTTGGTAAATCCCTTAAAGAGAATTGAATTCCTAATGAGTAAATTAAAAGAATTTGGTGCCTTAGCAGGGCTTAAGATTAATAAACAGAAGACAAAGATATGAACAAAAATATGCAGATACAAAATAAAATAGAATTGATGAACAAAATAGATTCGTTTTGAAGGGGATTGTAAACTGAAACCAAGAGAAGATCTGATAACAGAAGGATATTCATGACAATGGTACAATTATCAGAAATGTTTGAAGGGGATAAAATACTTTATGGTTATAAACAAAGTAAGACAGAGTTTGAAATAGAATTATATACTAATGATGATCATATAATTGCTAAAATGTATAAACTTTTGTTGAAATATGAGACAGAAGAATACGTGAAAGAATATATAACATAGGCTTAAAATATTTTGCTACAATATACAAATAGATCAATGGGAAAGCATGTGGTTGAAAGGATTGAAATTTATTTTATGTTCTAGCCTTAAAGAATTTTTTTAATAAAAAGATATATCGGTATTTGTCATCGGAGAAACTGTCTAGAATATGCAAAAGTACTTTGGATCTTTGTTGTAAATGCAACAACATAAAGGGACATTTTACCATGTTTGATAGCTAAAAAATGTTGGATACAAGCACATACATCAATCTAGAAGATTTTAAACGTTAAAATTTAACTGAAACTAGAGACTCTGGTTTCAGAGACTTTTCTTTTGAGATTAATGTACAGGCAACTAGAAAAAAGTCATGGAACTTTGTTTTTATATATGGTAACCACAGAGAGCCTCTTAAATGTTCAAAAATAGAAAGGTTCAACATTACCCACAACAGAGGAATGGCTGGTGAAGATGATAGAACTTGAAGAAATGGCTAAATTAACTTCTTTGATTAGAGAAAATATTTATGTTGACTGCAATCCCCTTATAGAGTTTTTGCATGAAATAGAAACAATACACATGGTTTATGATTTTGATGGTTAAAAAAACTAGATAATAAAAAAGTAAGTTATTTTTTTTGTAATCATAGGGTAAGAGTTAATATTGTAAATATATTTTCTCCAGAATAAATTGGAAACTTTTTTCTATTTCTTTCTCTTTTCTCTTTCTGCAGTTTTTTCTTTTCTTTTTTTCTTCCCTTTCTTGTTTTGTTCATGATAGGTTTCTATTAGTTTTTACATTCTTTATAAAAGTTTTAATAATATATAGCACCTATGGATTGGTTCAATTCAAACCAGCCGGATGGACATTTGGGCTGGGGTTTGAAAAGATTCTTTTAATGTACCATTTCATGCGGGAAATCCTCAGATCCTGCCTTACTATCCTGCTATCAATACCTTCCAATAAAAGTTCCTGTTGAGACAATACAAGTTTCCAGATTTCTGCTTTCTTGGGAGGTTTAACTGACACTGGTCCTTACAAGGCCTCTTCTGAATATTTCCAACCAATATGGTCCTGAGCTTTCTTGTGCCAACTGGACCCGCAATACTTGCCAATGTTGTCAATCCATCTTATTTTAGGTCTCTTCTGTGGATGCTTTTTATTAAGTGGGATCCATTCTATGACTGCCTTGGTCCACCTGCCATCAGTTCTTCTTGCTATGTGATCAGCCCATTTCCATTTCAATTCTTTCATTCTCTTGATGATATCATATACTTTCATTTGTTCTCTAATCCATGTGCAGGTCTTTCTATCTTGTCTTGTAATGCTGAGCATGTACAGTATCTTTTCATGGCTCTTTGCACCACTCATAGCTTTTGTATTGATTGTGAGGTTAGTGTCTATGTTTCACTGGCATATGTTAGAGCAGGTAGCACACACTGATCAAAAACTTTTCTCTTCAGGCATAGGGTGAGATTGTTCTTGAAAATTATGCTTAGCTTGCTGAATACACATATATATGTATATATAATTGTATATATACAAACATAATTTATGCCGGCATACTTTTCATATGTGTGTGTGTAGCAACAGCAATAGCAATAGCACTTAGACTTATATACCGCTTCACAGTGCTTTACAGCCCTCTCTAAGTAGTTTACAGAGTCTGTCTATTTCCCCCAACAATCTGGTTACTCATTTTACCGACTTCGGAAGTTGGAAGGCTGAGTCAACCTTGAGCCAGTGAGACGAACTGCCAAACTGCTGGCAGCCAGGAGTCAGCAGAAGTAGCCTGCAGTACTGCATTCTAATCACTGTGCCACCAGGGCTATGTGTGTGTGTGTGTGTGTGTGTGTGTACAAGACTGGCAACTGGTCGTAACCTTATTGATTTAATGCAGATAAGTTATGGAAAATGACTGGATTCCCTGACTTCATTTCCCTTCCCCCCCCACCCCCAGCATTGCCTGCACCTGAAGGAAAATGATCACCATTTACTCCCCTAAATGTGGGATTGGGCAGGTTGGACAAGTATGGTTGGAACTGTGTATTTAGCTAACTATCAGATTACATGACCAATTGGTTGCAGATTCAGAGATGTTCCATGCCTATGGCTCATCAGTCTATTTTTGAGCAGGTTCCAGTACTCTTCTGAAAGAGCACTAAACCTGTATCCAAAAATGATAGGACACGGGCGTGGAGGAGGGACAAGGGGTGAGGTGGGAGATTGTACTCAATAACAAGCATACTCTGTCCTTGGTCAATGATCCAAGGGAATGACAGTCTGGCAGTGAGTGATCAAGGAACCCGTTTCTTCTTTTGTGGTGGGTGATCCTGAAAAACATGCAGTTGTGTTTGGCCTATGCACCACCACAGTACTCAGTACGCATAATACCTACTGCTAACGAAACCAGAAAAGAATAGGCAAATTTGAATTAGAATACAATACGTCAAATCATTCTTCCTTCTTCACCCCATGCCAAATTCCTGTTATTCTTGTTTTAGGTTTTAACAAGACTAGAGACTTTAATTTATTGTGTGAATTTTAAATCCACAAGATTCCAGATCTGGCAATAAGTCTATACTTATAAATGCATTTGTATGAGTTTGAGCAGGGAAGAAATAAGGATCTGTTATAGTCATAAGGAAGAAAACTCCTATGACGCACAGATGGCATTTCCTAAGTATTTGCTTCTCTATCTTTTGCTACTAACATAAACATAAGCTCAGTATCTTCACTGTTACATTTGACAAACTGAAGCCACCTCTTTCCTTGTACTATAATATCAGTAACAAAGGAAAACCTGTCATCAAATCTTTTTCAGCTATCTGTATATTTTGAGGCTGTCAAAACTGACAGTATTAATGTAACATAAGAAGAATTTAAAACAGGAAACTATGTTTTAAAATTCTTATTAAACAGCACAGCAAAATAAAGAAGGGTAGCGGATTAAAAAAAAAATAGTGATATAGTGTCTAGTGGCATTTAAAAATAGCACACTGGAGCCAAATTACTTTGGGTTCCATTATAAAATCACTATATTGTCTTGATAATGTCAGACAAGTTCCGTTATGATCATTATGGGTCATAAATAGGCACTAAAATAGGCAAACTGGCTACATTCCAACGCTAGAAGTAAGGGCCTCTCAATAGGATCAGCTTACCCTGCTGTGCCCCTCCCATGCAAATTTGGATAGGTGAGAGACAATGATAAACCCACATATTTCTTTCAAGCCCTGGGGTGCTTTTCTTCTACTAGAGTTGAGGAAACATCTCTGCATACCATGTGGCCTTTCTCAAGTGCAGTGCCATAGATGGAAAATGTCTTGGATTGGCTTTGCTATTGAAGTCATTGAAACATAGCTTTTATCTACATATAAGAAGGGAGCCTTTGTTATATAAAGATTCCTTTCATTCCAGGAATCCCATTTACCAACTAGGAACCCCCTTGATATCATCACATAAACTGCCTGATTTCAATGGCTTTTGCTGAATCAGGGCACTCCTAATAAACGCAGCCTCTCGCTACCTTTTAAGGCACATTCTAAATATGTGGTCCACAGCCAAGAATAAATCAAAATTCAGATCATTTTGGGATAAGAATTTGCTTAAATCTCCATATTTCATCATAAATGCAGTGACAAGAACTTGAGTTTTCCAAGAGAGAAAACAGTAAGAGAAAGCAAACCTGACAGATTCATTATAGTACCATTATGCCAGGGACAGTCTTCTTACAGAAATACACCAGGTTGTGGTGGACTCCCGTTGCAGCAATTGAGATGTGTTGAACTTTCATGGTATGCATGGATGCTCCCAGCTTGTTCAATGGAGTTCAGCCCAGGTATGTATACAGAACATACTTCTTTATCAATCAAGTTTTCCAAGGAACTGACTGTATTTGTGATCTCTTTTTTAAAATAAAATACATCTCACCGGCATTGCCTAAATATTTGTCAGCCTGGTTTTCCTCAATGTGGTGTCCCCCAGATGTGATAAAACTGGATTTTCACTGGCAAAACCATGTTGTCAAGAAACATTTGGAATTGTAGCTCAAGCACATTTAGAGGACACCAAATTGGCAGAAAGGTATACTAGCAAAGGATTACATTATTCTGAAATAGAATATTTTAAAATATTTATTTCAATTCTTCTCAATCATGAAAATGACAACCTAGAACCTGGATGGGCAAGCGGGAGCCCTTGAACTTTGTATGCAGCCTCAGATCTTATTTTATGTCTCCTATTTCATGCAAAGCTATCTGATTGGACTGCAGAAATCCAAATTAGCACTAGATAGCAGCAAAAAGGCCAGAGTTTTCAGTGTATATTTGCTACCATCTAGTGACCATCCAAAGTTTTGAAGGCCAGATCTGGTATCCCTAAGTTCATACCCAAATCGTTCTGCTGAAATCTGGTGGTAAATACTTATCATTGCATCAACATCAAGTCACAAACCAAATCCCAGTTGCAAAGGCTAAGCAGCCTTTGTGTTCTGAGGGAAAATAAGAGTAAAAAATGGCAGAAGGGAGGTGAAGGAAACCAAGCAAAGCAAATAATTATCCTGGTTCAAGAGATCCAGTTCAAGCGTTAGGAATGCTTTCAGGGCAACTGAGGTTGCAGCATCCTGATTTACAGAGGACAGAATCTGCAAAGCCATATCTTTAGTCAGATTCCTTCCCTCCCCTTTGCCATTTTTCCACCTTGTAATCTTTTGACCTTCTACTGGTGCCAGCAGCATTCCTGAGGTCTGGATGTCCTTGACATCATTTCAGCATCTGAATTCTCTATAGCTGAATGAGAACAGAAAGATTTAAGGCATATTCAGACATGAGACAAGCTTCTTGAATTCTGAGCTGATAGCTTCTACCTGCTCATCTAGATGAAAATGTCTCCAGCTGGACCTGACTAGGGGGTCACAATAATTTGAAAGGGGCAGGCACCCCCCTTTAATGAAGAGAAAGACTAGGGGTGACATGATAGCAGGGTTCCAATATCTCAGAGGTTGCCACAAAGAAGAGGGAGTGAAGCTATTCTCCAAAGCACCTGAAGGCAGGACAAGAAGCAACGGATGGAAACTAATCAAGGAGAGAAGCAACCTAGAACTAAGGAGAAATTTCCTGACAGTTAGAACAATTAAATAAGAAGAGACTGAACAACCTACCTCCAGAAGTTGTGAATGATCCAACACTGGAAGTTTTTAAGAAGAGACTGGACGAACATTTGTCTGAAATGGTACGGTTTCCTGCCTGAGCAGGGGGTTGGACTAGAAGACCTCCAAGGTCCCTTCCAACTCTATTATTATTATTATTATTATTATTATTATTATTATTATTATTATTATTATTATTATTATTATTATTATTATTATTATTATTATTATTATTATTATTATTATTATTATTATTATTATATTTTATCATCATCCTACCTGAAGAAAGACTCTGGCCCTGATCTAGACCCAGTATAAGATGTTGAAAGAAGAGCTCAGGTTGAATCAATTGTAGAATCTTGCTTATATTTACTTACATTGATGTAGCATTTTATGTGAATATAATGTGCAATATAAATGTTCTTCACTGTACCTTTCGTGTAAGAACAGAATTTTTATTATTGTGCTAATCTGCATTTGCTAATTGACTCCAGAGTTCCTGCCTGGAAAAGAGGCTGTAAATTCAAGCCATTTCCTTATCTTACTCCCTTCTACAGTGAAGTACAGATATTGCTTGTTAGAATAATAATTAGAGCTTTGCATAGGTCTATAGCAAACTGCTATGTTTCCTTTCAAAGAATGTGTCTGTAATGTTTTTACCTCATGGAAGATGTCATGCCTCTGTTGTGATTATCTTGTTTCCTTATCAATTTGTAAAGCAATTCTTTCTGTCTGTTGGGAGTTTCTGCCAGTGTATACACATGCTCCATTGTCACATTCTGTAGAAAAGTTATATAATCTGGTGTGGTTGTTTTTTCTTGCCTGAGTTCAGAAGATCAGTAACTCACCATAACCTGTTAACGTTAGATCAATAATGAACATTGGACCCCCTCTAGCTGTTTGGCTCTTCTGGGTGCGTTCTTTTCTGCCACAATGGCACAGAATCTTAAATGGGAGGACATAGGCAGGAGGTATAAGCTTCTGTGTTTCTGCTGCCTATGCAATTACTTTTAATAGTGGTGTTATGATTCATCCTGATTTGCATCTACATTGTCTAACAACTGTGATGGTTGGGGTGCATCCAAAGGTGAAATAACTGTATTTTCAAATGATAAATTATTATGTGTGATGAACTGTTTCATATAACAAAAGCCTTTGGCTCCGATGAAAGCATCTTTACAAATTACTACTTGCATGTGGATAAAGATTGGTATGAATATTCCCTTGTTGCTATGGCATGATTTCCCCCTCTAGTCACTAACCAAATCATTTTATCTTTTTCTATACAATCATGTTAAGTGAGGTTTCCTCATTAGATTGTATAGTGCCGTAACAACTGGTAAGGAAAGTTATTTAGAGGTAGGTAGGTACCCCATAAATACTTGCACCAGAAATTACTAGCAAAGATCCATCGTATTTTGTCTCTTAGTCACTCAGGCAGTAGTTGTTGGGGAAGAAAAAAAGGAGAAGGGGGAAATAGGGTGAAGAGGAGAAGGAAGAAAAATAATATCCGAGAATGGCAATATTCTAAACCAAGATACCAGTCTACAACCTTCATTCATTCTTTCCTTTTCAGTGCTTCCCATCAATCTGCTACTCATCCTATCCTGCCCCATTTGTATCCCAGCACTCCTTCCCCAATATTCTCAGACTCAGATTCTCCAAGACAATTGGTTGCCTAACCGATGGTGAGCAGGATTCCTAGACATCATATGGGTAGGCTGTCCTTCTTGGGCGGGTGGATGACCCAGAGAGGTAACATAGGAACATAAGGCAGCTGTGGGCACTAGTAGGGACTAACTTCTCCCCACATGCCCATGTTGTTGTGTTGTAGGGTCTTTGTCCTTTCTGGCCATTCTTTCCTCATCTGCCGTGGATTCCAAGTTGGACTGATCATCTTGTCTGTCCCCATGGGCTGCTGCTTCTTAGGGTCCCAGGCTAGATCCTACTGGGATCTCTTTTTTTAATATTCCTACATCAGGGCTCTTTGTTTCCTGTTTATATGTCCCCATGTGTTGCTCAGTCCCTTTTGCATTTCATCCAGGATGCTTTATAGCCCAGAATTTCATAGAAATGAGTGGATCCTCTCTCATTCTGCTCATGTTTAGATAGATGAATGGTTTGATATTCTGTGTCTTTCTCCTGCCATCTTTTAAAACTTTATAAATTTGGATATCAATTGTTCACTGTCCTTAGAAGTGGCCAGAGAGGGATTGTGAATGAATTATAAAACTCTTATTAAAGATGGAAGAGTCTATCTAGACAACCTCCCTCCTCGCCAGTCAGAATAGAAGCCTAAGGATGTTTCTGTGGCCACTCATTGAATTTGTCCAATGAAGGAGAGTCCATCACTTCTCCAGTTGGTCTATTGTCAAACTGCTTTTGCCTTGGGAAGTTTTTATAACATTTAATCAGAATATGCTTTCCTATAGCTTAAATCCCTTATTCTAGGTCCTGAACTCTGCAATATGAATGTATCTGTATGACATATTTTCAGGTATTTGAAGACTGCTATTGAAAACGTCTTTGTTTTTAGTCAAGACTAAACATACACAATTTCTTCATTCTCTTTTTATAATTTCTAGTCCCCTGAACACTATATCTTGCTTCTTTAACTCTGTTACAATTTTTCTGAATGCTTTGTAAAGTGCTGCACGCAGCACTAGTCACATTTCTTGACCTAAGGACTGATCAAAGCAGAATAAATAGGAATTATGTGATTCAGAAATTATACATCTGTTTCTACAGGCTAAACCTACATTTTCTTTTCTTGCAGTTGCATTACATTACTGGTTCATATTTAGTTTATAAACAACTACTAATCCTATTTTTTTACATAATTATCATTACCAAACTGGCTATTATTCCCTCATCCTATACGTGTGCATTTAATTTTCATGTTAAAAATGAAGAATTTTACATCTGAAGCAATTCCTCTGGTATCATATACAAACGATAACATCATTTTATAAAAGTTCTCTTTTAATTTGTGAAAGAGGATGGAAGTTTCAAACCTTTTCAAATTCTGTCCCATTGATCTATTTAAATATTGTAACCAAAGTTTTTGACCCATTTTACTATACGTTATTTAGGTTAGTCTTCTTCTGTTTCAAATCTCAGCAAAAGTTTATACATTTTAGCAATCACATGTTCATAATTCATTTTCAAATTCCATTTTATGATATGCTATTCCTGGTACTTTTTAAAATCTATATTGCTGTAAATCTTTCCTTTACTTGTGCATATGGAAACCATCATTCTACTAAATCTCTCATGTCTGTGATTTTAACTGGGTGAAATGGTGCATCATAAGGCAAAACGTTTTCAACCAAGGTACTTTATATGGGCTAGGTTACAGAATGCCTACAAAATTCAAGACCCATGACTCCTGTGGAGTTGAAATTTGGCATATATAAAAACATTTTAATGAAGCATTTTATGATATAATAAAAGTGTCAAAAACAGTTCCTATAATCAACTCCTGATGTTTGATTGTGCTATACAATCAAACATAGGCTACTTTCAAAGCATTTGTGAACCTCTCCTGAATTTTTTTTTTAACTTTTCAGTACATTAGAATCTCTGCCATTGTTGAAGGCATTGAGGAATCTGGTTAAAAAAAAATATGTCCCAAAAGATGAGGTCATGAGTTGTTGAAAACTAAATCCCTCTGCAGTCAATTGTTCTGTTGATTTCATCTTAAGCTCTTCGTTTTGTTTTACAAGCAAATGTTCATAAACCATTTTTCCCCCCTCACTGTTACTTTTCTGTAAAATACTTCTTGCGCTGAGGCTAACAAAAAATACTTTCAGGCATAACTTGAGTTTGTATCTATTCTATTTTCATAATATGGCATTCCTGAGATGACAATTTTTAAAATCTATGTTTATTTCATCATACCATAAATAACCATGCCACCCAAACTTTAGACTATGATCACCTAATTCTGAAAGTCTCTTGTTTCTTAACAAAAGCCATTCCTTCATCTAAACCAAACAGCAGGGTGAAAAATACAATTTAAAATCTGGTAATCCCAATCCTCTTTCTTTTGCATATTGGAGAATGCTATATTTAATCCTTCGTTTCTTCCTCTGCCATATATGTCTTTTGCCACTGTTTAAATGGTGAATCTGTTTTTAAAATAGGTAGCTTGAAATAAGAACAGCATACTAGTTAACACATACTTTTTTTCCACACAAATTTTCCCCAACATTAACAATTGTAACTTTTCCCATCTTCATAAATTGGGAATTCATGTTCGTTAGAGTATTTTACATTTTTCTCAATCTGAAATGTTTTTTTTACAGACAGTTCTTTTTGGTCTTCCATCTTCATATTATTTGTCACTTATTAATTTTAACTCCAGCCAATGCACCAATTTCTCTTTGTTTCTCCATTAATACATCTATCTCTTCTAGACAGTTGTCCAAAATTTGTTGAGTTTAATGTTCAAAATTAATTGAAAATTAAACTCAAAAAGTGTTCTTAGTTTATACACGTCTTTCTTAATTTTCACCCAGAAACTTTTTCATCTTATTTTATGTCTCTATTCAAAATTTCAAAACCCAGAATGAATCACAGTGATGAAAGTGGCCATCCATGCCCCAGCACTGGAGAGATTTTCAGAACTGTACTCAAAACTGCTTTGATCATTCTTTTTCCCCAAAAGGTTTATTTTTGAACGATTAGATTAGCAATCTGGGTAAAATGGCTGGGTTTAAGTGTTCCATGACACTACTGGCTACATGAAGTCAAAACCCTGGGTTGTTTTGGCTTATCAGCTGCTAAAGTATATTGCTTCAATTTGGTCCAAATTGAAATTCATTGGGAGAAAGAACTGAAAAGAATTCACCCCCCTGTTGAGCTAATTAAATGTATCATGGGAATAGATTTTATCCAGTCACCCAGCAGATACCTGGCACAGAAGACTTTGATTTTGCTGTTAGAAGTGGGAGAAGGAGGAAACAGAGGTTCTGCTTTTGGGGTTTTACACTTATTTCTATTCTTGGATATTTACTGCATTCATTTCCGAGTGAGTGAAAAGAGGTTTGCATCTTGGATTGAAATGGAATGTATTTCCATAGAGTCCAATAGCCAAGGTTCTTTGCTGTGCTTCAAGACCTATCTTGATATTTGTTTTTCACATCTTTGATCACAGGGAACAGGCCTTATATACCTTTATGAGCTTCCTGAATGCCATCTGATTACTCATTGTAGGAAATTTGGTCTAAATGGATCATTAGCCATATCCTGCAGGACTGCTCTTTTTTTTTTTTTTTAAAAGGATTAAAGCATTCCTGGATTTCTTTAGGAGGAATGGCGAACTGAAGGCAGTTTTGCAAAAGCGAAGCTGATGACCATGACAAAGACCAAAGAACCAGTGAGTAGATCAGTTCCTTGGAATCTTTCTGGATAAGGAGAGAATGGGAGATTGCAATATGTGCTTTAGATGTCTGCTCCTTATGATATCTGATTCTGTGGATAGATTATGTTCAAAAGATGTCAATGAGGGAATGACCGAGGTGTAGCAAATTTTGTCTGACAAGATAGAAAGTACTGAGAATGGAATTACAAATGACATGCCAGGAGAATGACTGGGAAAAGGATGCTTTATTGGATATACAAAAGAAACTGGCTGAAGTTTTAAAAATCAAAGAGGAAATACAAATGCTGAATCAAGAGAGTGACCTAGAAAATATTTTCTTACTGGATTTTGTTAAAGGCTTGTTAAACCCTTGAAGAATCTTTCAGATGGGATAAAGAAATGAGAAGAAATAAAATCCTGTGACAATAGTTGAATGAACTAAAGATTAAGATTGTTAGAAGTGAAAGGAAGGTATATAAAGTTGGTTAATGTGATCAAGGTTAAAATAAGATATTTATTAGCAAAAGTCTGGCAACCTTTCAATCTTCTTGTTGATACTAGGGTTGAAATGTTGATGATTGATAGATTTACTTATATATAAGAGATGGGATATAGAATGAAGATATATCTACTTGTAATATACTGAGTGAAGAGTTACTAAATTTGTCCATACTTGTGTGCAAGGATGGAAGTCACACCTTTATATATTTCTTTTCTTTCTTTATCATATTTTTCTTTTCTCTTTTTCTTTTTTCTTGCATTTTTCTTTTTTTTTACTATTCTTTTTTCTTTGTTTGTTAATTTATATTATTTTTCACTATTATAATCAAAATTCTTTATAAAAACTTATGTACTAAAAAAGAAATAAAGCTTCCTTAATATAGCCTTAGAATTTTGAATAACCTATTCTTGTCTCTAATTTATTAGAAGGAAGTTTAAAGATTAATATTTTAGTGAGCTGCACTGTTCCAGACAATGATTCATTACACTTGCCTTAATTAAATCTTTTGTTGTATAACTGTGAAATATTTCATGCTTTTCACTGAACTTTAAGTCCTTCCTTCCTTCCTTCCTTCCTTTTTTCCTCCCTCCCTCCCTCCCTCCCTCCCTCCCTCCCTTCCTTTCTTCCTTCCAAAATAAACATTACTTAAGGCAATAGCAAAATCCTATGTCATAGTAACTTGATGTTCATAAAGGATGAACGAAGAACAGTCATCTAGATATTGGATGAATAGCATTGATAAGTGCAATAGTTATCACTGTTATTTGATGGTACTGAATGTCAAAGGACCCCAAGCACTACAAATAGCATTTAATAAACTAAATGACGAAATTACAAACAAAGTGATCGTTCTTTTTTCCATTTATACCATGACTTTTGGCTTCAAGTTGGAGATTAACCCAATCCAGCTGTGGTTCTGGAGATACATGATAGACAGATTTCAGGCATCATAGGAAGATCTCCCCCTCCCCCCACTTCCTATATTGCAACTGTTAATTTGGGGAGAACAGGAATATATGCCTTTGTGGTTAGGGTACTTTCAGCTTTGCAAGAACCTGAAATACTGTAGGATTGTGTGTGTGTGTGTGTGTGTGTGTGTGACATGATTATTGGATGTTGGCTTTGATTTCTTAGCCACATTGGTAAATTACATTCAGTTTGTCTTCTCTTTCTCACAATGCCTTAGAACACCAGAGACACTGTGGGAAATTGAAACAATGGCTAGGTGTGTCAGTGCATTTATCTAGAGTTCCAGCCTAGCGATAATGTAAAGATGAGTGGCAGGACTCTCATTAAAGGTGGTGTCTTTGAGTCTCTGAGTCACTGAGTCACTTGGTAGCTGTCAGATGATTACCTCAGTTGCATCCTCTTTCTCCTTAAACTATAGCCTTGGCTGGAGAGAAATTAGAGCTTGTAGTAAAATTGATTGGACTCAAGGTAGCTAAGTAGGTAGGTCCATCTCATTCTAGTTAAAATATATTGTGCCAAATATTTGACTGTGACACCTCCTTATTCTTTGAAAAAAAGCAAACTTTTAGCATTTTTGGACTGAAAAGTTATGTAAGAAGAAACTGTGGAAACTAGTAATCAAAATAGTGTTTGGGAAGAAAAAAAAACTTCCAAGCAATGGATTTCAGTACTAATCTTGCTAGTCTCTTGTTTTCCTCCCTGTAACTAGGAAATCATGAATCATACATATCACAAGATTGTACAGTTAATTTAAAAACATGTTTGCTTTGTATAATTTCTCACAGAATTCACATTTTGATGTGGAATTTGGATTATGCTTCCCTCGCCTCACAAATTTATATATTTTGAAAACATGTGGGTGTGTGTGTTAAACTATTTGCTATTATAAACTCTTCTATCTTACTTTGTATGTGCCTATTTCTAATTTGAGTCAACAACAGCAGGTAAACCATAAGTCAAAAATTTTGGAAAAGATCCACCCTCCTACTAAGATTGGAAATTTACCTAAGGTAAGTTGTTAAAAACAAGAAGCTTCCTCATAGTTTTGTGCAACATATTGAATTAGACACATGCTTGAAAGTAGCTGGTTAGTTTGTGTTTCAATGTTTCATGTAAATAAGAATACTGAGCAGGTCAATATAATTGAGCTTGATCCAACAGGCTCCTGTGATTTTGTGATGCTCCCAGTGAGTCAGGGTCCCTATATTGAATGTAATCCAATTTGCCTAGGAGAACTTCTGAGTGAATTATAACTCCTAAATATATTATGTATTATAGTTTAATATTTAGAGGGATTCTCTAAATCAAAGAAAAAAATCAGTAAGCTTAAATGGTCCTTGTTTGGGTCATGCCTATTGACATCTGCTCATTCTGGAGGCGCTCAATAAGCTTATGAGATATTCACAGCCCTTTTGTCAGAGTTCATATAACTTGCTACCCTTTCATTTGATAATGTACCCATCCAGCCTAGAAATAGCCAAAATAACTCAACTCAACTTCATTTTAGCCTATCAGCATCTTTCATTTGCATTGTGAAAACCAACTGCTGGTTACAAAAGAAAGAAAATAGACAAAAGCACAATAAGAAGAATTTATTTAAGCAACAACAATGACCCGTTCAACTTGCTTACTTTGTGGCCAGCATAACCGTTTGAGCCCACATCATTTTTATAAATCAATGAATGCCATGATCTTATAATTTGAAAAATATAAAACTTGCAGGATCGGGAGCTCCTCGTTCAGGACACATCAAACATTCCCAGCTGACCACCTCCACTTGGTTCCTCCATGTGTTTCAATAAGACTCTGTCCTGGCCACCTACTTCCCATTAGGTTTATTTGCATTTCAAACATGAGGGACTGATACAGCCCAATTATACATCTTTTATGATGGATCAGATATGAACAGAGCCATTCAAGAAAGATTGTAAGGACCAGAGCTTCAACCCTGAACAATGTTTTGCTTCTTTCATATCTGCCTGGAAAATAAATGAAATTGAGATGCCTAAACTGACAGAATTAATCATGGGAGAATCTGGTGTTTTTTGCACTTGATGGATTTGTTTTATTTGGTTTTCGGGACTACTCCTTCTGCCACTGTTTCTCTTCTTACGTTTGCATAAGCTCTTAATGACTTCACCTACTACCAGTAAAGGTCACAGATAAGCTATACTTGGAGAAAAATTATAGCAAGCAAAGGTCAGGTCTAAGGCCTTATCCAGGATTTGATCATTTGAATAGAGGCTTCCTCATTCAAACTCTACAGAACATTGTTTATAAACCCAGTTAATGCCACCTACTAAATATTATAAAATTAAACAAGGCCTCCCTCCCTCCCTCCCTCCCTTCCTTTTCTTCCTTCCTTCCTTCCTTCCTTCCTTCCTTCCTTTCCTTCCTTCCTGTGATTCTACAAGACTGCATTTTTTTAGTTTCTTTATAGCTCAATAATACCAAACTCACCTAACAAACAAAACAATGAGGTGCATATACTGTAGTTATACATGTGTCTGTTTTAGCATATCACAGACATCTTTTAGTAGTAGTGGTTCTTTCTTAAGAGTTTTCAGGTGATTATAACAACTCTAGATTGCAATGTCTTAAGAAACCCACACATTCTGGACAACAACATAATTTCTCTGAGCAGGGACCAGGTTGAAGCCCATGGTTCAAAAGCCATTGGTGGAAAGAAAGAAGGGAGAATTTAGCAAGAAGTATTTTCTTCTTCCCTCTAATTTTTTGCGGAAGACTTCACTCCTTCGCGATAGGCAACCTCCTCCCTGGATGTCACATGGGATTGTGTTGTGATTTGCATGAATCACCTTCGAGACCATCTTTATTTTCAGGGTAGGTCACATGTAGCATGCCAAGCAATGACCCAAATCGAGACAGAAATGGAAAAGTGTAATGTGAAGATGAAAATGGTATCCCACCTCAGTCTTCAGTTCTCTAGAAGAAGACACATTTACCATGGCTTCTGGTGCTTATAGCCATTCCCTCAGATGGGAAGAGTCTGCATGAGGATGGCCTTGTTCCTGGCACAGTCCACAAGGATTTTGGCGAGCATCAGGTGGTGACACTGCTGCTATTGTAGCATACAGAAAAGGGCAGAAGGCATTGTGATTTTGGCAGTCTGCTTCAGCATGTGTAAGACAGATAAAGTGAGGCAAAATATTTGCCTGACCTAATGATAAAGAGTCAGGAACAAACTATATTAAGAAAAAGGGCCCTTTGCATTTCTAATTTCATCGGGGGCAGGGCTGTTGGAAATGAGTCTCTCTTTTCCCATATCCCCCCCCCCCGCCTTTCTGGCTTCAGAATGAGCACTTGTGTTTTAAACTTTCCCCAATTTACTGAGTTCAGGTTAGAGGGACATGGAATGAATATAATAAAATATCTTTTAAAAATATTTTAATATCTAATAAAATATTCCTTCACAAATTATTAAGACTGGCAATGGCTCAGTAAAAGGCTTACATGTAGTTTATACAAACTATAGCTATAAGCAAACTGATGAAAGAAAAAATAATGAATTTCATTTCCTTATTGTTTTTTTCTGAATTAAGTTTATATTAGATAAGAATTGCATGATTTTGTTAAAATGTGTAATGGTTTAGGATAGACTGATTTATGTATCTCACAAATCTGACTTTTGTTAGCTTTCTTATGTAGTGAACCTATTTTTTTCTTGATTATCATCATCTTATGACCTAATGTACATCAAAAAAGGCCTTTTTGTTATAGTTACAAGAACCAGTTTAGTCTAGTGGTTACAGGCCCTAGATTAGGAGTGGGAAAACCGGAATTCTAGCCCTGCCTTAGGCAGGAACCCACTCATGTTCTCTCAGTCCTAGGAAGAAAGGAGGGACGAGCCATGTCTGACAATGCTGCCTGCCAGAAAACAAAACTTGCTCATCTAATTAATTCTCACCTGTGCGTGTTTGGCTATATTGCTGCTGTTGTTGCTGCTATTGTGATGGTTGTTATCTCCTTGTCTAGCCAATTTTTAATAACTGCCCTGCAGCTATCCTCTCCTTTCCCTTTGGCTCACTATGCTCCTCCAGCCAGCCAATGCCGCAATCTCCAACTCACTGTGTTAGGTGTTTTCACAGTGAGGGAAGGATGAAAAAGAAAAGAAAGAAAATGGTTTCTTTTGAGGGGAAAGCAAAATGGCCATCTTGATTGGCAGGAAAGGTTAAAGGGGTTGGATGGCTAGCATGCCAAGGTTTAGAGAAATCCCAGAAGGGAGGAAAGATGAAACGGGAGTTCCTTGCCCTGTAACTCCCCCCAAAATATACTGCGCGCACGTGCACACACACACACACACACACACACACACACAACTATATGGAGAGCATCAGTAACAGACTGAACTATTATGCAGAATCTTACTTCTGTCACTATGCTGCTATAATGCACACATTCTCTTTCCCATGGACAAGATATTTCTATAGAAATGTCTTGCCTTCCAAATAGGTGCCATTTCCTTATATTTTATCCAATATACATTCATCTATGGTCCATCTACACATATTGCAATCAAGAGCTAATTGTGTCACTTTACATATTCTGATATCAGCCGGGAACTGAAATACCACTATTGATTTTTTTTAGTTGCAATATTCCATTAGTGATGAAAACCTGAAACGAGAATAGATAAAACTTGAAAAATTAAGTTTTTTTTGTCATAGACACTTTTGTTAAACCTGAACATTAAAGAACACACACACACACACAAAAACAAAACTTAACTGCTTTTTGTCACTTTAGGGAAAAATGTGCACTTCCTCCCTTCCCCAAATGGAGCAAATCATATTATTACAGATCTGAATTGACCGTGTCCAATAACCAGTGGTGGGATTCAAATATGTGAACAACCGGTTCTCTGTGTGGATGCCACTTCCAGAAGTCCATTCTGGGCCTGGGCAACAAAAAAATAGCTACTGGTTCTGCCGAAGTGGTGCGAACCGGCTGAATCCCACCACTGCCAATAACAATTTAGTTTCACTTTCTTTTAGTTTTTTTGGAGTTGCCATGACCAAATGTTGGAAACTGCCATCCCTACTGAAATCAGCTCTTAATGTTCTTATCCAGTCCCAAAATGAAACTAGTTTGAATCCTCTGTTGTTTAGGTCAAAATCTCATCTTGTGTCTCTTGCAATGATGGGGACTATTTTAATTTCTGTCACGTAGACACTATTCAAAGGTGCCTCTTGACATCAAATTCTCAGCCTAGTGAAAGCTAGGGGCCACTGTTGCACTGCATGCCAAGCATAGTCCAAGAAACCGTGAATTGAATAGACCATCCATATCTTCTCTGGACTGCAATGGGTACATCTTATCTGAATGCCAGAAAAGTGATGCACTATTTTGATGATGTGCCAAATCACCAGTTCTGATTGTTTTCAATCCAGCGACAGCCTGCGTGCAGTTCAGTTTTTACCTGTACGTTTCTGCTAAGTTTAACCCAGAGAGCAGGACTGCATAAAAAGAGACTTGGAGAAATCTCCCTATCTCTGTTCTGTTTTTTTTTTTTTTAAGTTCAAATAGATCTCAGTAAAAAAGTTTGTCTTCAAAAGACCTAAAAAGCTGCTTTGAAAACAAAATGATTAAAGGTTGTTTCTCCTCTTATCCTACATCAGCAAGGCCACTAAACACCTTGCTTTGCCTCTGACAGTAAATGCATCTTTCGTTGGCCACAGCTGTAAGAATGAACATTAGAGTTACAGAAGCTCAGCATAGATCATATATGTTCTACTATTTTAGTTCTCTCTCTGTGTGTAGAACAATGTAGATTCTAATGAGAAGAACCCAGAAAGCAGCAGCAATTGTTCAATGATGCCAAGAGAACCTTAAGGAAGCATTCATGAAGTCCTTAATCTTCTCATAATTTAGCCCTGCCCTGTTCTTCCCACCATTCACTTCCAAATAATAATACTAATATTAACAACAGCAACAACAATAGAGTTGGAAGGGACCTTGGAGGTCTTCTAGCCCAACCCCCTGCTCAGGCAGGAAACCCTATACCATTTCAGACAAATGGTTGTCCAGTCTCTTCTTAAAAACTTCCAGTGTTGGAGCATTTACAACTTCTGGAGGCAGGTTGTTCATCTTCCTATGGCATACTGTCAAATTTTGTAGTGTTTCCTTCTCTCCCATCAGCATGCCCACCCCCTCAGCCTAGAGGGGAGCCTGAGTTTTTTTTCTTTTTAAAGTCCGGGGTAGGCAGGCTATCTGGAACAACCCTCAGCAACCATTGTTCAATTCAAAGTAAATTGAAATATAAATAAGTACACAAATGAGAAATTGGCATGCATGGCTCTTTTATATATATATAAAAATACAGTCTTCATGTTGGCTTTATTTGCAAGCAAAATGGTGGATGGCCTCTGCTTGGAAGTGTGGGCACCTGCCCAGAAAGAAAAGGTAACATTCATTAGCAAAAAGTGTCCTGGGGTACTTGATGGAGCAGTAGGGAGAAATTTCAGCCATTTGACTTTGGAGAAAGAGGTGTTTGATAGCAGGGATTTTTGTGAACAGGCAAGTCCTGCCACTTGCTTATCCATTCTACGAGTGTTCTTTGCCTCCAAAGACCAGTTCCATGCTCCACAATGGGAACCCCCTGGGTGGCTTTGGGCCAGTTATTATTTCTCAGCAACCTTTTCCCCATAACTGTTATTGTGTGTATGTGTGTGTGTGTGTGTTGGGGGGGGGGGAATGGAGAGCACCATGTATTTGCTGCCAGTGGATATGCATCTAATGAATAAATAACAAGTGGTGATTCAACAGCAGCAGCCCAGAGAAGAATTGGCCAGCAAGAACTTTGAATCAAAACATTAAAAACCAGGCTTTTATTTTAATTTCCTTGAATGAATGCTTGTGCCTACAACTTAAGCAGAGTAATTTTGACACGGACTGATTAGACTACTGCAGAGGGCACCTGCACCAAAGTGCTCAAGTTGAATGGGGCATTCCTGTGACTGACTAAATTGCTGCCCCCCCTCCCAGTTCTGATTAAGAAACAAAGGAATAGCAATAGCAATAAGACTTACAGTATATACAGCTTCACAGTGCTTTACAGCTCTCTCTAAGCGATTTACAGAGTCAGCCTATTGCTCCCAACAATCTGGCTCTTCATTTTACCAACCTTGGAAGGATGGAAGGCTGAGTCAATCTTGAACCAGTGAGAATCGAACTGCTGAACTGCAGGCAGGTGGCAGTCAGAAGTAGCCTGCAGTATTGCATTCTAACCACAGCACCACCACGGATCATGGTGTGGAAAGTCACAGTTTGAACAACTCACATGACCAAGAAGGAAGGGATTGTGGGTAGTTAGAATGGAAGAGACACCAATATTCTGAGCCATTCCCCATCTATTTCTCTCAAAAGGATGCATGGAGGGCACATTTATAGCATATTTTCTCTACAACTTCTGCCCAAATCCAAGCTATTTTCAAACTTGATTTTTCTTTTGTTGGCTTTTCCCACATTCTGTTTCATTTTTGGAATGTTACCCTGAGCTCCTGCATATAAATTGCTTCCAATATTCCATTGGGTTGGAAAGGATTAAAAAAACAAAGAAGCCTTAAGGTAAAGGTTTTCAAGTAAGGGGTCATGAGGGAAATCCAGGGGGTGTGAGAAGATGTTAAAAAGATGATTGCTGTACCAAAAAAACAAACAAACCCCATAATAATTTTCAAATGAAAATCTGATCAACTGGGAAGGCTGAGGGGGTGCGCATGCTGATTGGAGGGAAGGAAGCACCACAACGTTTGACAAGTGTGCTGTAGGAAGATGGGGATGAATGGTTGGAAGAACAGGGCAGAGCTGGATGATCATAAGATTAGTGGCAGATTGTTTGAGATTTGGGGGATGGAGGCCAGGTGGGTGTCTTTCCACAAACATAAAATGGGGAACAGATTTAATGGACATTTGGCTGGGGAGGAGTGAGACTTCCTTAAAAAATCAGAAAAGGAGCTCTATGCCAAAAACCTTTGAAATCGTTAATGAAGAGGCACCTACCAGCAAGCTCATCAAGGGCTGAGCATATGCGTGTGTATGATTAATGAACTAGATGTGGAACTGAGAAATAGAAGCACCTTGAAAAGGTAACACAGTGGTTAGAATATAGCAAATTTAAGAAAGCCAAAAAAAGTAGGGTTTTTTTTTCTCATCACTGAGTATTTATTATATATAACAAATACATGAAAAAGAAAAAACTATATTGTGTGATATAAATAGTTTATTTACATTACAGAAAAAACATCAAGACAATGTATACTATTTCAAATATATCCATACATAATCAAATATAGCTGTAGTACATGTTTCGTTCTGTTTTCATTGGTGTCGATTACCACAAATGCAAGGCAACATGTGTAGAACTTTTGTCTATAATACTGTATTTTGTAAGTCCAAGCTCTCTGCAGTTTACTTTTGCCATTGTGGAAACATGCGCTCTTTTTTAAATTAACCTGGTCGATGCTCTCGTTGTGTTGTCTGAACTGTAGTGCCCTGTGTTTTGCTTTTGCCTGTGAATTCTGTTGCTCCTGGGACATTTCCTGAAAGCAGCCGGGGGGGGGGAGAGGGAGAGAGAAAGGAGGGGAAAAAAAGAGGGGGGAAAAGCATGAAATTTGCTTTGCTAAATGACAGCTGAGAATTGCAGCTATTTAAGGGCAACCGGAGATTCTACCTGTCACTCCAGCTCATCTTCTCTTGACTGCACAGCAACAGAGCTAGTAAAGAAAGGCAACCCCGTGCTTTACCCTGGGGACCCAGCTTTAATTTTGGAGCTTGGAAATGCCAGACCATTTCTCCTAGGACCTGGCTTGCATGTAGAAAGGTCTGGTTTCTCAGCCCCAGTTTATATCTCTTCCTTAAGCAATAGGGGCTTTGCAACCATTGAAAAAGGGAGGTACAAAAAAAACATGGTGAACACACTGCCTTTATTTTCAGCCAGCTTGGAGACTATGAAAGAAGAATAAAGATCATCCTCACATTAGCTTTAAGTTGTCAATGCCAATAATAAACCAGCAGGTTGTTCCCCCACCCTCAATTGATAAAAACTGTAACAATGTCCAAGCAGTGCAATGTAAACTATACACATTTTTTTAATCATCAGATGCTCTGCTGGAGGAGTACAAAAAAATAAAAACTTTAGAGGTTAAGAATTATAGATGTCAAAAGAAATCTTGTATTCCATGTCTAGAGCGTAATATTGTACGGCATTCATTATTTTCAGCTTCTGAGTAAAGCTAGCTATTATCAATGCATCACAGGCCCTAGTCTTTTGAAATGCCATCAGGACCAACCATCAGTTCCCACCATCAAAGAAACATAATTACAGTCTTCTTCTGTGAAGGATTGAAATGGCACAAGTCGTGGCACCATTTTCCATTATCATGGATTGGGGAGAATAGCTGCATTCAAAATTACTGTTCTCCCTAAAATCTATTTTTGTTTCAAACACTGCCAATTTCTTCCTTTGCTACTTCATTTCATATATTCCGAAGAATTTTCTCTTCGTATGTGCCTTGAGTCGTTGGAATGGGATGTTGTATCAATAAAATAAGTTGTTGTTATAAAATAAATAAATGAAAATGTGCTAATTATTTTTTTTTAAAAAAACTAGGATTGGTCAAATCACTAAATATAAGTAAAAGTATGATGGAGGCTGAGGCATACTGAATTTAAAATGTTATTCAATTATTAATTATGAATTCAATTAATATAGTTATGAATGTTCAATTAACTCATATAATAAGGAATTCAAGTAATAGTGGGTATAAATCAAGATGGCACTGGATTCTTAGGTACAGTAATACAATTGTTCCTTAATATTAAGAAATTAGCACTTATTATCTCAAAACTATAACTTACTTCAGAAATCTCAAAAAGGACAGAAACAAATGCTGGCCCCTGATCTTTCCCTCCTTCTCCTATTTCTTGCCCACCTTCAGTCCAATTCCTCTATAAAACATCTACTTATAAACTTTAACAACATTTTAAATATGAACTATTTGAGATTATGCAGTGATTGGGACTCAAAGGGGAAAACCCAAAGGTGCTTTTCAAAAGCAATTGGACTTTCTTAAGTTTTTTTTTTCCTTGAAAATGTTTCACTTCTCAAAGCAAAACATTTTCAAGGGAAAAAAAACTAAGGAAGTCAAGTTGCCTTTTGAAAAGCACCTTTGGGACAACCATGATCTGGATGTTTGAAAATCTTCATCGACATTAAAGGGGAAAAGATAATTCAGAGTGCAAAAGTGCTCAGAGAATACCTGTGGGCCTGTTCTTCAAGAAGTGGTGCCCTGTCTAAGGTTCAGATGGCTGTGCTATGCAATCCCAAATAAAGATGACATGTGGTTGAAGAAGACCCCAACAAAGTGGTTTATGCTCACATACAGTGCATTCAGAAAGTATTCAGACCCCCTTCACTTTTGTCAACTTTTGTTATGCTTCAGCCTGATTCTACAGTTGTTGACATTCATTTTTTTTCTCATTAATCTACACTCAATGCCCCACAATGACAAAGTGAAAACAGAATTTTAGAAATGTCTGTAAATATATATATATTAATATATTTCAGAAAAAACTGAAATATCACACTGGCATAAATATTCAGACCCTTCATTCAGTACTTTGCTTAAGCACCTTTGACAGATGCTTTTTGGGTATGACAGGACACACCTGGATTTGGGGGATTTTCTGCCATTCTTCCTTGCAACTCCTCTCAAGCTCGGTCAGGTTGGATGGCGACCGTCAGAGGACAGCCATTTTCAGATCCCTCCAGAGATGTTCAATAGGGTTCAAGTCAGGGTTCTGGCTGGACCACTCTAGGACATTCAGAGTTGTCCCTAAGCTACTCCTGTGTTATCTTGGCTGTGTGCTTAGGATTGTTGTCATGTTGGAAAGTGAACCTGTGGCCCTACTGTGGAATAGGTTTTCATTGAGAATATCGCTGTACTTTGCTCCATTCAGCTTTCCCTCAACCCTGACCAGTCTCCCAGTCTCTGCTGCTGAAAAACACCCCCACAGCATGATGCTGCCACCACCATGCTTTACTATTGGGATGGTATTGGGCAGGTGATGAGCGGTGCCTGATTTCCTCCAGACACAACGTTTAGAATTGAGGCCAAACAATCTTGTTTCTCACAGTCCTTCAGGTGCTTTTTTGCAAAATCCAAGCAGGCTTTTGTGTGTTTTGCACTGAGGAGAGGCTTCCATCTAGCCATTCTGCCATAAAGCCCATATCGGTGGAGGGCTGCAGTGATGGTTGTCCTTCTGAATGGAATCTGGATCCAGGATCTCTGGATCAGTCATCGGGTTCTTGGTCATCTCTCTTACTAAGGCTCTTCTCTCCTGATTGCTCAGTTTGACCAGGCGACCAGCTCTTGGAAGAGTCCTGGTTGTGCCAAACTTCTTCCATTTGAGAATTATGGAAACCACGGTGCTCTTAGGAACCTTCGGTGCAGCAGAAATTTTACTGTAGCCTATGGTTCTCACAGGTTCTCAAACAAACAATCGTCTTAGAGAATGATTTGGAATTTGGACTTAATGAATGTCATTAAAAATAGGTATATCATGTATGTCCTTTTAAATTGCTTTTAAGAAATCATCAGGAATTGATCCTGAAAAGAATACATATGCAGCACTACACTACACTACATAAATTGTAACCTTTGTAGGTTATATTAAGGGTTAGCATATATTATCACTTTTGGTGATAATGTATACTTTGTAGTTGAAAGATTTAAAGTTACTGAGAAAAATCACCTATTCACAATGAACCCTGTTAGGCGTTGATTTATTGTCTATATTTCCTAAGGCATATAAATTTATGCATCACAAGAAATGGATTCAATTCCTAATGTTAGTAGCTACATGCATTATCATAAACCACTGAAAAACTAAAACACATCTTTAAGCAGATCAATGATAGCTGGGTTGATACTCTAGTCTAGTACAAGAACAAAAAGCTTTGAAAAACTCTACATTTGTTTCAAGTTTGCTCTTTTCCTCTAGCAATATCTTTAACAATGCTTTTCCTACCAGATTATTTTTTCCCCAAACAATTGCTACTCTGATAGAAATATTGAATATGGATATTTTTCTTTAATGTCACACATGTTTTGCAATATGTAGCAGAAGGTTTGTGCTATCCAGATAGAATTGTCTCATTTTATACAAGCAGTCTTTAAATTGTGATGATGTGCTTTTGTGAAGTTTGGAGAAGTGGATTTGGAGGGGTGTTTTGCTTGTGCAATGCGGCTATATGGTGACCTTTGCAAAGTTGAATTATTTCAACAGCCCTTTATATTCATAGGCTTCTGTCTCTCTTTCTCGCTCTTCTTGCTTCAATGTTCATTGCTTTTTTCTGTCTGAATGCTGCATTTTTAGTTTTGGTTTTGAATTTTCTTTGGCGACAGAAAAATGAACTTTATGCTCTTTAAGTATCTGAACCCCCACAATAACTTCAGTTTTCAGTTTATGAATATTTATATTAAGAGTCTAAATAGGTTTGGGGAAGTTACTGATGCTTATAGTTGAACCTATGCAGCTCATATTACATCTTGACCAATGGGACTTAAGTTCTAAATAAACAGAGCTAGGTTTGTAACCATTGGCATATTTATCTGGAAGTATCGCTGATACTTGATTTAGCCTACTTTGGAGTAAGGCAAAAGTTGTCGTTATGGCAAAAATCTTTGTTTTCATTATTTTGTGCTTTGGCTGCCATAGAACCCCCCCCCCCTTGGACAATTATTAGATCTATGTGGGTTTCAGAGGGAGCTTGGGCTTTGTCTTGTAAGTCTGGTAGACAGTTTAATTGAGGCCTTAGGTGTCTGCCTGGGAAGGCTGGAATGTTCCTGTCTGAGTATTCCCCATTCTTTGATCCTATTGGATTCCCTGGTTTGCTGAGGAGCTTCAGGAGATGAAACAACAAAAGAGATGCATAAAGCACAACTGGAGAAAGACAAGGACCACATCTGAGAATGTATAAAAGGGATTACATTGTGGTGATAAGAGGGACATAGCAGTTGTTTCCCACTCATTACATCTGACATTGGGCCTGTCTGCCTCATGCACTGCCTCTTTCCCATCATTTCTGCCTACCCCGTAAGATCCACCAGAGAAGTGGGTACTTCATGTCCCATCCTATTAAGTAATATCATCTGATATCATCTAGGAAGTGTAGATTCCTTTTCTGTTGACGATCTCTGAAAGCCAGTTTCTCCCCCCCCCCACCTTTCCAAGCTCTGGACCAGATCAGGGTGGATCATCTGGTGTACAGTGAGTATGTCTTCTCCCCTATCATGGTTATTGTTATCTTTACTTGTTTGTTTTTAGGCTTTGTATCTGGTTTTTAATCTATACACCACCCAGACTAGTGTTGCATCAGGTGGCTTTATAAATCTAGATTATAGCATTACTGACTAATTCAATAAGAGGTACAAAGATAGCAGGTGAAAAGAGACCATGGATCCACACAATCCCAAGTCCTCTCGTTTCCTCAAGAGATCTTGCATACGGTTTATCAATCTTGGGGTTGTTGTAGCTAATGACTTAACTTGTGTGCACATTTATATCCAGACACCAGGAGAGGGAAAGAAGGGGAAAAAAAGGTGAAAAAAGAATGTATCTTCCATCAGAGATGTTGATAGAATAACTGTTTCATCAGGATGTTGAAATGTGCTCTGCAGCACTGCTCCTTATTTGTGTGTGTGTGTGTGTTGTCATGATCACTTACAAAAGAGACAAAGCTTGTATCACAACTCTCATTGTATCATTTGCCCTCCTCCCCAAATCCTTGTCCCCGAACCCTTGTCTTCTCTGCTATTAACAAAGCCTTGGGTCAAGCAGTAAACATAGCTCTGAATTTCTTCTCGGCTCCTCCCAGGTTTTTAAATTTTAATTAATTAATGAATTAATTCCATTCTTCTGGGTCTCCTTCCCTGTCTATTATACAGGTTCAAGAAAAAGAAATCTCCAGACATCCTGTTTTATTTAACAGTTGGTTTAGAAGGTGTGGAATGGGATAGCCATATAAAAACAAAGTACTGAGTCAAAAAAGTAGAAAGCCAGTGAAAATATATCAGTTTAGAATAGAATAGAGCTGGAAGGGACCTTGGAAGTCTTCTAGTCCAGCCTCCTGCTCAAGTAGGAGAACCTATACCATCTCAGACAAGTAACTGTTTTAGCCTCTTTTTAAAAACCTCCATTGATGGAGCGCCCACGCTTTCTGGGGGCAAGCTATTCCACTGGTTAATTGTCCTCACTGTCAGGAAGTTTCTCCTTAATTCCAGGTTGCTTCTCTCTTTGATCAGTTTCCAACCATTGTTTCTCGTCCTTCCCTCTGGTGCTCTAGTGAACAACGTGACCCCTTCTTTGTGGCAGCCCCTCAAATACTGGAATACTGCTATCATGTCTCCCCTATTTCTTCTTGTCTTTAGACTAGCCAAACCCAAGTCCTGCAGCTGTTCTTCATATGTTTTAGTCTCCAGGTCTTTGATCATCTTAGTTACTCTTCTCTGAATTTTTTCCAAACTCTCAACATCTTTTTTGTGATATGGTGACCAAAATTGTCTGCAGTATTCCAGGTGTAGTCTTACTAGGGTTTTATAAAGCGGTACTAATACTTCGTGTGATCTTGATTCTATGCCTCTGTTTATACAACCCAGGATTGTATTAGCTTTTTTGGCTACTGCTGCACACTGCTGGCTCATGGTTAAGTGATCGTCCATTAGGACTCCAAGGTCCCTCTTATAGTTACTGTTTTTAAGCCAGGTCTCGCCCAATCTTTAATGTCACAATCTCCTTTCCTGCATAGGCAGCTGCATTTGTGCTGGAGGTCACCTGGTTTTGTCAAGTTAATTGCTTTAAAAAAAAAAAAGTGAAAATCGTATTTTAGGGATTACTATACAGTTTCCATGCATTTCCTAGCTCAAAAGGATGGGGATGCACACTGCAACTTTTCAGGGACATAGTCAATTGAACTCCAATGGACATGTTTGGGAGCTACAAGTGGTCCCCACTTAGAACATTATAAGATAATGCAACATTATATCTTAATATTCATTTATTTATTTTGCTTTGTGTTCTGATTCTTACTCCCCGCCTTTTTTTTTTTTTTAAGGAGAAAAGCAAAATACATGCCAGTGCCAAGATGATATAATACACGTTATGTAAGATTTCCAGGGAAAGAAATTCTGTAGGAATTTCCTGAACGGCAATTGGCTCTGATAAGAAATGGCTCCTTCTAACACAATCGTTCAAAATGGCCAAGTCAGACAAACATTATTTGTGAGCATAATGTTTCTGGTAGTTGTTGCTCAAAGAGATCTATCCCTTGAAAAAGAAATATCTTGTTCCTATAGCCTGTTGGCATGATCATCTTAAATAAGCATATAGAGTCGTGAATACCAATAGTTTGCATTTGCATATTTTTGTGATTTGGGGACTGGTGTTTGGTTTTAATGTACAAATGACTATCAATAATATGTTTGGGTAGATGTGATTTTGAAAAGCATTATGCAAGTTTTTAAGGGATGTGAGAATTTGTAAGCTGGAAGGAAGATTACTTGAAGAACATGAGGCAGCACCATTTTTCAGTTTAGCAGTTCCTTTCCCATCTCCCTCCTTTTATGTATGCTGTATTTTTGGCTGTTATTTTTGTGTTTCCTGAAGCCCACTATAATATAATACATTGCCCTTTTTTGGTAGGGGAGGGTCTACTCCTGAGGGAAGAACTGATGAACTTAACTTGGTCGGCAACCTCTCCAAGATTCAGCAGACATTTTTCTATTATGCCTTTAGGTTGGAAAAGGATTTATGAATTGTTTTGTATCTATTCTTGATCTGAATGTGAAATGTAGATGCTTAAGATATAGTGGAGCTTCTTTTTACTTTCTATAGGAAACTGCTATGTATTTTGTTTCCTGTTTCTCATTTGTTGGACAGGTTTTTATTTTAAAGGCGTATGATTTATAGGAGTAGTTGCAGGAAACTTGAATCACTTTCTGATGTTTGGAAAAAAGCCTGAAGAAATTGTGAAGCTGGAAGAAACAAACTTTCCCCCTCAACTGGTTGTATACATTTTTGAGGTGGGGGGGGGGTTGTCTACAAAACAGTTTTTGAATTCTGGAGACTGCCTGGACAAATCCCTGCAGTTTTCTTGGCAAGTTTTTTTTGGGGGGAAGTGGTTTGCCATTGCCTGCTTCCCAGGGCTGAGAGGAACTGGTGCAAGGTCACCCAGCTGGCTTCATGCCTAAGGTGGGACTAGAACTCACCAGCTCCTGGCTTCTAATATTTTAACCAACTGGCCTTTTTTATGAAATTTGGTACTGAAAATTACATATTGATCAATTTAACATTTTTCTGTATAATCTAGCAACAGTGCTCCAAAGATTTTAAATTCAGAAGAATGCATTTGGAGGAACTGTTTCAATGAAAACAAATTCCATTCTATTATTTGAAAAGCATTTTTATGTAATTATAATCTTTTTCTCTCCATACAGAATGTTCTTGAATTGTCTAAAGCAGCCCCATCTACACACACACACACACACACACACAGAGAATGTGCCCGTTTCCTTTTTTTGTAGCCTCTATAACTAACTAACTAACTAACTATTTATTTATGCTGCTAATCTCACAACAATGAGCACACAGGACAGCACACAAATAATTAAGAACACCAAAATAGAAAATAAATTTATAATAATAATAGTAAATAAAGATAACATATCCTGGAGCCTAAAACATTCCATTTTCAATTTATGTCCAAATCCAAATCAGAACAAACTAATCCACAGCAGGGCTATGTCAGCCTCTCAACCCAAGTGTGAGGGAACATCCAAGTCTTCAAAATCTTGTGAAGGCCAGAAAGATCAAGGACAGCCTTATTTCTGCTCTCCATGTGGCAAGTTCCAAAACAGAGAAGATATGACTCCTAGGTCCTACAAGATGACATTTTTTGATGGATGGGGCCTGGAGCATCCCAGCTCTGTCAATTGTAGCAAGGCACAAACAAATGGAGCCCTCTGGATCATCTCATTAAAATTCATGATCAGACCACAGCTGGTGAAGGATATTCTGCTACAGAATTTCAGTCTTTACTAGCCAGATCCAATTACCCATGTCAGAATCAACTTCCAGTGGTAAATATCTAATTTGGGTTTATATTTCTGGTATAAAATTTTGCTGAAAAAGGCTTTTAAAAATGGAAATGGGTGACAACAATATTTCTTATTATTCACCTAAAAGCACATTTCTAAAGCTGAAAACCTGGAGAGAGATATTTGTTTAATTGGGCCCTCTCACATTTTCTGTGAACTATAGTTGCAAAAAGAAAGGCTGCCTAGAAGTAGCCAGGATGCCTATGGTGAGTGAACATTGTATTGAAAAAATGGTACATTTGTAGGCTAGGAGACTTTCAGTGAAGCTTGCTACAGCCATTAACATTTTCAAAGAAATCAAGGATTCCCTAGAGCATGACTTAGGAAAAAAAAAACCACTGATCTAAATGAAAATCAAGTCATTTTTCAAAGGTTACTATATTTTTAAAATAGGGCTCTGAGAAGGTTGGTTTATAATTCAAAGACTAAGGTATATATGGACATTGAATTTTTGCAGTTTTATATGATTGCCTCTTGTGACTTGTGCTAAGCTGAACATCTGAGGAAAAAACCTTCTTGATGTTCATAGTCTGTTCTAAGTAATTCAGGAGTAATACATGAGCCAATCCAAAACATTGAAAACAGGAAAAGATTATCCCATCTGTAGTTAGTATTGCTTCTCAGTGTCTCCAGGCAGCTTCCGTTTAGTTACTGATTAGACTGCTGTTTCTCAACCTTGGCAAATTTAAGATGGGTGGACTTCAATTCCCAGAAATCCTCAGCCAGCATATGTCTGGGAATTCTGGGCGTTGAAGTCCACCCGTCTTAAATTTGCCAAGGTTGAGAAACACTGGATTAGACCAAAGGAGGGAATACATGATACCTGCATGCTGGCCTTCTATGTCTTTACACTGAGATGTCATAGTCTGGAAGAATGTCACAAAAAGATGATACTGGACTAACCTTGTAATGCAGAGAACGACAACACAGATGATTGCAATCTGAATCGTTCCAATCACTGCTGCTATTAAGACATACTGAAATCGAACAGGGCCTGGAACCACATACAAAACGCTGTAGTCTTTCTTTTCACAGTGTTGTCCAGTGTAGCCCGCATCACATCTACAATGAAAAATACAGATTCCTTCATTCCTTTGTCTGCAGAGATAAATTCAGCTTCAAACAAAGTTTAATAACTGGATCAAGAGACAATTGTTGGGCATGCTTGGTATAATAACTTTCTGAGGCCTTTCTAATAACTAGTAAGCCACCCAGAGTCACCTTGTAGGGAAGATGGATGGCATAAAAAATAATAAATAAATAACAGAAGAAATTGATTTTTGTAATTAGAGGCAACTGCCTATCTCAATACATGCTGACTTAAACATTAAAAGAAATGTCTTCTTGAAGTCATTAGTTGGTTCTAGGTCACCCTTCCCCATGTTGGCCTTCCTATGTGCCTGGGTTTCAATTCTTAATTTAAAGGCCACAGTGGTTGAGGATTTTACAGGTCTACCACATGAGAAGAGCCTATATTTGAAGGAAGCTGGTTAGTGAATTGTTATTACTTGTTATTAAATTCATACTTTTACTTAAATCAAATAATCCAGGACAAACTTGATGCTGCATTGGCATCTTAAAGAAAAGGAGAATATTAAGCCAACCACACCGTTAATCTGTTCTGGATGTTCTAGCCAGGGGTAAAATAAGGCCTGTCGTTCAACACATCATTATCACTTCTAGCTATTCCTAATATGTGAGCTCCGAGAGCATGGGCATGGTGGAAAATCTGCTTCCATTGGACGATATCGCTGAATTGCATTCGAGGAGTTAGGCTGCTTTGAGGTCTTTTGAAGGACTTTCTGGAATGCATGGTCATACCCATAAAGTATCTCCACTGGAACCATGCATATATATATCCCAGAGACTTTGGGAGGACCAGGACAGCTATCTTAAGCTTTTGAATAGCTTGTTCCTTAGCTCTGAGGAGTAGCCTCAATGGGGCTCTGTGATTTACAAAGAACCAACAGTTAGGCCATTCCCTCTAGCATTAGCATAGACTAAATGTGACCATAAGCAGAGTCATGGGCTTTAAATGCAGATCTGAAGTTCCAGGAAAAGATCCGTGTGAGAGCACTACTGATTTCTTCCTTGCCTGCAATGTACTGTAAACCATAATCTCTCCACATCCTTTTTCTCTCAGCTAAGTTCAGATGCTGGTTCAAAGTGAAAGAAATCCACCCGAGGAGTTATTCTAAAAGAATGAGGGTTCTTCCGCCCTCACCGACGTGCATCCTTTGCTTTTAAATTTGGACTCCTGCTCAGCGTTCAACATGCTGCATGCATTGAGTTGGTTGTGTGTGATTAACGGAAGGTGTTTATATGCCATTGATTAGCTGATTATCATTGCTCCCTTTGTTGAGTTTGCTATGTTTGCTCTGGATGTTTTATTCATAATCAACTGTGGAAAATTTTAAACGTTAGGTCTAGTTATGTTAATTCTTGGGAATTATATTTGAATTACAGCATTATATAAATGGAAGGAAAATGAATGAATAAATAAATACCTGAGGCAAATCTGTATTTACACAATGTAGAACTAATACCATCCTAGTACATCCATTTTGATTCTTGATCTAGCCTTTTTATCATTTTTTTTTAAAAAAGAGGATGATGTTGCCTTCATTGCTTCATATGCTGGATGAGAGTGAAAGAGGCAACCTGGAATTCTGAGACTGAATTAAAGTGAATAAGAGGAGCAGAGAATGTTTTTGGGGGAGTGTGGGACATTTGCTGAAAAGATGGCCAAGCAGGACCCCCCTCCAACCTCTTTGTTGGAATTGTCTGAAGGACTGTCCATATGATGCTTGTTTTCATCCAAGCAGTCAATGTCCTTGGACATTCCTTTTCCCAAAGGGCATCAATTTATTTTTTTCTATACTTTGGAATTCCTCTGAGAGGTTCCAAAGTCCTAAGTCTGACAGCTTAGGGGGCTGGAAATCCAACAATCTACCTTCCTGCTTGCCCTCAAACTTTGCTGTTAGGTGAGAGAAGACAAGACTGACTTAAACTCCTTTACATGTAATGCAATGCTCCTTTCTGAAACTAACCTTATTTCAACCCTCATCAGTGCAAATCTTCTGTCTTCAGCCATTTTCCCACATGGAGAAATTGATGTTGACATAGTTCTTGACTTTTGCTCGCTGTGGGATTTCGTGGGACAAGAACTGTTGGCCATGTGCTAAAAATCAACAACAAATACCCACCGGGCCAGCCTATGCTCTGTTATGCCTTTTTAGTTAGGAATGGATTGACAGACATTGCAGGAATGCTTTTATAAACAGATTAATGCTGCTGCATAATTCAGTGCAGCTTGGCTGCATACATTAGGTATCTCTGTACATAATTTAGATCTAGAGTAGATGAGGGTTCAACAATTGTTTTCTTTACTGCACTGGGGGAAAAAAATTATTTTTATCAGGTCTGCCTGTTCAGGTGATCAGTTTGAAGAAAAAGTTACCTGCAAGATGGCTCCAGCATATTAGCAGAATGCTCACATTTTCCATGCATGCAGAAACCATTATAATGTTCTGGACATGGAATGTAGATTCCCCTGGCACTTTCTTCCAGTTTGTTTGCATTTTCTGTGAACAAGAAGATCTGTTTGTAAATGTATTGCTAAGAGAGGAGGAGGAGGAGGAGGGTGGGGAGAAGAAATAATAACAGCAATATTTCACGCTTGCACTTCAAGCAAAGTATTCTTTAAGTGAGGAAGCAGCACCAAAAATAATTTCATACTTCAATATATGTTTCTTGATGTAAATATATATGCTTTGTAAATGAAAAAAATATGCATGATAAGAAGCTTATCTGCAATTCTTTGCAATACTGAAACTCTAATATTACTTCATATGGCACAGAAATGGCTGATTCCCCTGCCTCCTCACTGTTTGCTTGTAGACACCTTCTGTGTCCAAAACCCATAGTGATTTACCCATGTTGCAAAGTAGCAGTAGCAAAAATTATAACAATTAAAATAACCCCAATCTAGGTGTGTGAGTCTTTGCCACCAAACAATTAACAAGTCATTCCTCTAAATGCTGAGACGTATAGTACAGTATTTTTCCGTGTATAAGACGCTATTTTTTCCTGCAAACACCCTGTTCAAAAATCAGGTGCGTCTTATATAAGTGCAGCGTCTTATACACGAAAAAATAATGGTAACCTCCGCAGCCCAGGGCATGCCTGTGTGGGTTCTTTATATGCCGCTGCCATGCCGCCTGGTGCAGGTGTCAAGCCCCTGTGGGCTTGCCACTAACGGGAGGGGGGAGGGGGCAAGATCATCGGCCGGCTGAACTTCTGGATTTGCCGGCTCAGCTGTTTGGCGCGGAGACACTCGCATGCCAGAGCGTCTTATACAAGGGTGCGTCTTATAGACGGAAAAATACAGTATTTATTAAAGATCAGCTTAACCACCATGCAGAACTACTGTATGGCCCACAGAGGCTTCTGAGAAAAGTGCTGTTTTTTATTAGCTCTTTGCTAGCACTAAAAGAAGCCTCTCTCTTTACCCTAAATTAGATAATGCAACCAGGAAAAGTCAGTACAGTAATGACACAGGAACATGACCAAGTGGATTTAACACACAAAATAATTTGTTCTTTTAGTTTTGCCTGCCCATTGTACGAATGAGGGAAAATTCATTTTATTTACTTCTTAAGCTAACAATAAGCTAACTTCCATTGTCCAAACTATTATATGAACTCACACAATTGTCTTTTAATTTTTGACAGTTCTCACAGTGTGTTGCAGGGCAGTTCTGAAATGTAGAAGGTGAGTACAAATATACAAACATTGCACAAAATTCTGGATAGAAATTACATTAAAAAGGCATATGTTAGGAGACAATACAGGCAAAAATATGATTTTAGAAAAACCAACGTATGCTATGTGAAGCTTCATATTCAATCCATGCACACGGGAATGTACATGAATTGTATATGAATTTCACGTGGAATCATTTCAAAAATGGAAAAGAACAAATGGATGCTTCAAAAATATGAGTATGATAGAAACAGAAATAGACACTTGATTAATGCATACACAAGACCGGGTCTGTTTAAATTTTGAAGGAACATTTGGAACAATTATCCTAATGCCAGAAAAGCAAACAATTTCTAATTGCTTCTTAAATGCAATCAGAAAGTATTCCTCTTGGGTAAAAGTGATGACAGGTTCATTTTACAATGTAGAGTTGACCAAAAGATAGCCACCCAAACAAACACGCATACAGGTAGAGTCCTTGACTTATGACCACAATTGAGCCCAACATTTCTGTTGTTAAGCGAGACATTTGTTAAGTACGTTTTGCCCCATTTTACAACCTTTCTTGCCACAGTTGTTAAGTGAATCATTGCAGTTGATAAGTTAGTAACATGGTTGTTAAGTGAATCTGGCTTCCCCGTTGATTTTGCTAGTCAAAAGGTCACAAAAGGGGTTCCCATGACCTTGGGACATAGCAACGGTCATAAGTATGAGCGAGTTGCCAAGCATATGAATTTTGATCCCATAATCATGGGGATGCTACAAAGGTCGTGTGAAAAACATTCATAAGGCACTTTTTCAGTGCCGTTGTAACTTTGAACGGCCACTAAATGAACTGTTGTAAGTCAGGGACTACCTGTATAGAGAGGTGGGAGTAGGGCTAAATATTTCAATTTGCATTAAGAGTATTATGGCAGTATAATAAACTATATTTAGCTAACTGGAGACAAATGTTGTGAATCCAGGAGAAAGGCTTAGTTTGGTCAGTAATTTACTTTGGAATAAGCCTGGTATCCAAGTGTAACCTGTATAGACCAAGCACAAAAAGTTATGTTTCCCTTGCTATTTTGTTTTTTTTTGCAGATTATATACAACACCTCTGAAACATCCCATTTTGTTCATAATTTTTACTTAAAGTGAAGATGATAGCCAGATTCCTCGTGCCTGATCATCCTTCCAGATTCATAGTGAGAACAAGCAAAGTTGCAGGAGTTCTTCTAGAAATGTAGACCTCTTTTTGACCAAGAATGGACAACCTACAGCTGCAACTTGCACCTAGTTCCGTAGGCCCATTTTTGTATTCAGATCATCTGTCTGAAATTCAAAAGGAGGTACATTTTTTCACATTTTTAAAAATATGAGCCAACACACATCATAACTAGGTTTAATTCGTTTGATTTGCTTTTAATCTCAATTCAAACCTTCTCCCCAAAAATCTATTTTAAAACTCTTCTCTACTCCCATACACCTCTAACCCTTCAAGTGGCTTTTTAAAAGGTTTTTTTTGGGTGAAGTCTAGTTACTGGCTGATCTTTTAACTCTGTGCAGTATGTAATTTTTCAGTGGTTTTCATTTTAGTAATGATTTTAATACTTTTATAATTATTTTCACATATTTGCGTTTCATTAATTGTTGTATACTGCCCAGAGTTGTTCTTTGTGTGATGGGCAATGATGTAAAACTAATTTTAAAAAAACACATGATAGTAGTCTTTCTTTTTTCTTTCTTTTTCTTTCTTTCACTCTCTCTCTTTCTTTTTCTCCTTCCTTCCTCCCTCCCTCCCTCCCTTTCCTCCCTCCCTCATTTAGGCTTGGAGTAGGGTGGTCAGAGATTGGCTGCTATTTAGTCTGTCCAGACATTAAGGTTTTTTTTAAATTGTTTTTCTATTTTCAGGATAAGCTGGCCAGAATAATTCTGGAGATGGACCGCTTCTAAATCTAGTAAATACATTCGTATTAGCCTCATCTCACTGTTACTGCATAAATACCCAAGGCACACTGGATAATTTTACACTTCCCTGCTCCTTTCAGGTATCAACAATGCTACAACATAAAACGTTGCCAGGTCCTATTTTAATACGTATACATCTTCCAGCTTTTCAATTTTTTTTTTGACTCTCATGTATCTTCTATGCCAGGGGTGTCAAACTGCTGGCCTGTGGGCCGGTTGCATCATACGGAGGCCGTGCCCACCCCAGCTCTGGCAATGCAAAAAAAGTCACGATATGTCGCAACACGGCGAGTTTGACTCCTGTGTTCTATGCTTTTAAATTGTCTATATACCCACCCTCATTATACTGTTCTATGGCCATAATAAAGATTTATTAAATACCTATTCATTTCTGAAACTCTTTTCTTCAGAACTAACATCTACCAAAAACCCAGAGTCCGTAATGGAAGCAAAACATTGCTGTAAATATTAAAGTAAACATTTCATGATGTGCAACTAATTTAGCATGGAAAAAGTGCTTATTTGGTGCGCCCCAAGATGAATTCCCTTATCATAATTTTAGCATAAGTTTCTCATATCTACCCTGAACTTGTAATGTGTTCAACAGGGCTTCTTGGATGCTACACAGAATCATATTCTCTATTTCTCTATCAACTTTATTTAACCTGGTAACCTTCAGATATATGGCCATTGCCAACTCTTGGACTTCCCAGAAACCTGTCAGGTCTTGTTGAAATCAAGGGATTTTGTTTCTTTACATATGTATCAAATTGCAATTTTAGACATTCAGCATTTTTATTTCAGCCCAGAACCTTGACAAATTGCTCCTTCACATAATCTCATAATTCCAAAAGTCAAATTCTGTAGGCAATATATTCTAATTATTAGACCAAGGCCTTGGTTTCCCGTATGATAATCATATTAGGAAAGACCATGACTATTTCTTTATGGCACAGTTTTGTAATTATTCATAGAGCAATGCTTCAGATTATGATTATTTCAATATTAATCACTTTGCAATTATATTATGTTTTGACAGCTCATCTTCAAATACCAAACTCTCGCTGTACTTATTAGATAGGAAGGAATTATTTTTGCCTTATTGAGGTAAGATTTTTCTCTTTTTTCATGCTTTGCTCGGTATAGCCAAATTTATTTGGAGCACAGAAATCTCAAAGCCTAGTGACAAAATGTCTCTTGCTGTAAAAAACAGGTTTATCTAAGTTGTGTCATTTTTGACACATAAGCAATTACCTTATGTTTGGATTTGAAGGAAAAAGTGTTACTTCCTTTTATCACTCTCCATTTATTAATCTTATGCAATGAACAGGTGCAAGGGAACGCTATAGCACGAGTGCCTATGTAGCGATGCTTTTCAAAGAGATAATAAAATGACAGTTCAACAGTGGGAATGTGACTTCACAAATAGAACTCTTTACTGAAGACTAAAAATATCTAGCAATAACATAGCTGTATGCAGAGGTTTAAATACTTATAATCATAATATTTGTTTCAACAAATTCTATGTGAGCAGAAGTAGGTATCACTTCTACATGTTATAAATTTAATACCTTTCTACAAATTTGAATGCAGTTACTATATATGTGTGCTTGTTTACAGATTCAAAATAAGACTATAGTGCATATGTCAAATGTAGAAGCCTCGATATTCTTCCAGTTGATTCAATGCCATTTTATTTTATTGCAATGTTGTTAGCACATCCTCCAAAAGTTGATTCATTCATTAGGCCTATAATTAGTCAGATAAAGCAGGGGTCCCCAACCCCCGGTCTGCGGAACGGTACCGGGCCGCGGCCAGTTAGGAACTGGGCCGCGCAGCTGAAGGTGCGCTGAAGGCACGTCTTCCACCGCCAGGCATGAGGCGAGACGGCAGGGGCGGGAGAGTGGCTGGGCAGAAACTCTCTTGCTCAGTGCAAAGGTCCTCCGGCAGCTGCACTTGCAACTGGCTACTCCTCCTCCTCCTCTTCCTCCTCACTTTCCTCCTCTCCCCCCCCTGGTACCCCAGCTGAGCTTGCACGCCCTTCGTGCAACTCTCCAAGTTTGCAGGAAAAAGCGCGCGCCAGCCCAGCTTGCAACCGGGAGCTTTCCCAAAGCCTCATTAGAGGGGGACCCTCCCAAGGTATGTGCATGTGAGAGTGTCTTTTTGTCAGAGTGCAAATAGGGGCAGGGAGAAGCTACCTTTCACCTTAAGGCCTGCGTCTCCAAGGGATTCTCTCTCATCTGCATCTTTTCCAAGACTGCTCTGCTAGCGCAGTGCTGAGTTGGTTTGGTCTCTCTCTCTCTCTCTCTTTTGAATGATGTTCTCAGCACTTCCTCAACATGCTGGGTTTTGCTGGAAGGCTGAGTTTTTAGGATTGTCTCTTCCTTCCCACTTTCTTAGAAGCAGAAAATCACTGATCTAATCTAATACAATGTAATAATAATAGAAATAAGTGCATTATTTATTTGTTCGTTTGTTTATTTAGAAAATTTTCAATAAATGTAATGCACGTGAATCATCCTGAATCCCCCCTACCCCCCCCATCCCATCCCATCCCACCTCCGGTCCATGGAAAAATTGTCTTCCATGAAACTGGTCCCTGGTGCCAAAAAGGTTGGGGACCTCTGAGATAAAGACAATTCCATAGGTGAAGAAAAACTCTGACCCTTGCAAGTTATGACTGTGGTTCTGTCTATTTTCAATAACAGCTTTCGAAGCAACAGTCTCGGCATCTGGAAACGAAGATAATTTACAAGGCATGGGAGCTTTATAAAAAATATCTTAATCCTTTCAACTAGCAATTTTCAACTGCGAAAAAGACTATTAAGGAATGGAAATTACATGGAACCACTGAATCGGGGCAAAATCTCTATTAGAACTGCCCCCAAACTGGACAGATCACTACAAATGTTCTGGAAAGTTTAGTTGACATGCCCCTAGAAGTTGTCCACAATACAGTGATGTTAATAGAATAGCATAGGATAGCTGTCAGAAAGAAACCTGCTCTCCAACCTAGCTACAAACATTATACTCTAAAGCAGAGGTCCCCAATCGATTCTGTGGAGGGACCAGTTCCGTGGAGAGAGATTTTTCCACGGACCGGAGGGGGTGTGGTTTTGTGTGTTGCCTGCATCCCACAGATGGGGCTTTGCTTGTTTGTGTGGACCGGTTGCTGGCATGCCGCGGCCCGGTACTGGTCCACGGACCAAGGGTTGGGGACCCCTGCTCTAAAGCACTGTTCCTTATAGTGTAGTCCTAGGATCCCTCATGATCCTCTCAGAGATTTGTGAAATCAAAATTATTTACCAGCCTATGTTGACAAATAATGTAGTACTAAAATTCTATCAATTGTGAGAAGTGGTACTGGCAACAAATGCATGCATTTTAATTTTAATATGGTAAATATTGATAAATATGCCCCATACAAACAAAAACTCTTTTGGGGACCTCTATAATTTTTTTAAAATGGAAAGGGATCCTAAGAGAAAAAAGTTTAAGAAACATTGGTCTAAAATGTGTAAAAGAAAACACTGATAAATCTGAAATATTTTTGAACAAAGTACTTCGTACTGATGATAAATGCCTTGGACATGTCCATACTAGATACATTTGGCGGGAAAAGGTGAAGATTTGAAGAAAGACTCCATAATAATTACTAAATATAGGAGAGGTTCTGTTATGCTTTGGAGTTTGTTCTGATAGCGAATGGCATAGGAAATATCACAGTGAGAAGAAAGAATGGATTCAACTTATCAACATTGCCTAGAAGTTAATGTTCACCAGACTGTGAAGAAATTGAAGCTTAACCAGAGTTACCTAAATGTTTCCATATCCCTGGAAAATAATAAGTACAGCTTTTGTTTTATGACAGCACTGCAGGATTTGCGCAATAATAAGCTGAAGATTTGACAAAACTTTCTGTAGAGGTTGGGAAATCACATTCTTTCAGTAGTATATTCCTTGATTAACCATAGGTGTCAATTTTTCATTCTACTTGCCACTACAGATAAATTCAGAAAGAAGATCTCTTTATGTATTACACAAAGTAAAACTGAGGTTTGTATGGTCAGCCTGATATACTGTGCTGTGTGGAAAAAGAAAAGATGGTGCCTCCATTCTCCATTTTGTCTCCAAAAGCTTATTGGACAAGACCAGACATTCACATACCCAAGATGACACTTTCACTCTGCCTAATAATGCTCTGCAGTTTTGCCACCAAATAAGCTATATAAGTATATGCTGAATAAACTCTTTCCATAGTAAAGAAGAATTTAAAATTTAAATCTAACATGTAAGTATGAACATAGTCTGCCAATATATTGAGGATTAAATCAATCTGCCTCTCATGGAACAATCTAGCCCACCCCCAAAACCTTTTGCCTCTCCAGTCTTAAAGAAAGAGTCTTCATAGGAGTTTATCACAAAAAGACATCCATTTAATTTTCCTTATGTTGGGTAGAGAAATTACCCCAATTCTGGGAAAGATATCATGGGCTCATTCAAATTCTATTGGGTCCAAATTTAATATGAATAGATTCTCTCCTCCCTGCACTTTAAAATTAACTAAAGGCATCAGTTGCATATACTTTTGTGCAGTCTGGGCACTCAGAAATGAGAAGAGCACTAGCTGAATAAGTTGCCTTCTATAAGCTTACTCACATGCAAGTTTCACTAGATTTGGTGTGGTTTATTCCCAGGAAAAGATGGCTGAGTTTGTAGCCTCCTTGTAGAGAATTAGCCAATAATCTAGATTAATAACACAGTAACAGGTGTGTTATCGTTTTAAGTATGTAATTGTTTCAGGAAGCAGCTTGTTTTCTATAGTAAGTCTGGATTTGTTATTTGAACAGTGCAATCCTCTTATTTGTCTATTCAGATGCAAATGCAACTGCAGTCAATGAGGATTCGTCCCATGGAAGCAGGTATTTGCTTGCAGTCTCTTTGGAGAAACTTAAACAATAAATTCACCATGCAAATAATAGCACATCCTTCTAACCAAGTCCTCTCCACTGATGTTTTTTCTTCTTCTTCTTCTATCTGCATAGAACGTCTACTCCTCTTTAATGAGTTGCCTGAACTTAGACATTTGAATTATAAATAATATAGGTAGCTCTTGCTTAATGATTATTCATCCTGGGACTGTTTGAACTTATGATAGCAATAGCACTTGGACTTACTATATATATACTGCTTCACAGTGCTTTGCAGCCCTCTCTAAGCAGTTTGCAGAGTCAGCATTTTGCCCCCCAACAATCTGGGTCTTCATTTTATCAATCTCGGAAGGATGGAAGGCTGAGTCAACCTTGAGTCAATGAGAATCGAACTGCTGGCAGCTGGCAGAATTAGCCTGCAAAACTGCATTCTAACCACTGTGCCACCATGGCTCTTTCCTGATGGTACTGAATGAGTGGTAGTTATGACTAGTCCTCGTATTTATAGCCACTCAGCATCCCCACGGTCACACGACCACGATTTGCACCCTTTCCTGGCAGCTTTCACAACCAAAGTCAATGGGGAAGCTGGCAGGAAGTTTTCAAATTGCAGTCATGTGAAATCCTCACTTTAGGCCCTGTGCAGTCTTCACTTAAGGATGGCAACCGAGACTGCCAGAACTTCCATCACTAAGTGGCATAGTCATGTGGTTTTTCAACTCACAACTGTGTCACTTATTTGTGCTTCCTGTGAAATGCAAATTGATCTTACCCATTTTATAAAGTAATCTCCAAAAATCGTATCTTCCCAAACTTTGAACAAGGAAGCCTAGTTCAAACTGTCAAAGGCCTTCTCTGCAGCTAAGAAGATCAATGCAGCTTTTTTCTTCATTATGCTGCTCCAAATATTAATGGACAATATGGCCATGCAAAAAATATTTCATTATTATTCCAATTTGTTAAAGGAAGTGACATCTCTCTAGAGAAACTAGATGAATATTTAAAGAAACAAAACTTACTAAGGATTACAGAGGAACAGAGAGGGATTAATGAATGGACCTATAAGAATGAAGTAAGTTTCTGATGCTATAAAAAAAGATTAAAGTAGGAATGTTGCCTGCACCAGATGGATTATCAGGTTCTTATTATAAATGTTTTGAGGATGAACTTTTACAATCTTTATAAAACACAATGAACTCTATCCAACAGGGAGGAAAGATGCTAAAGAGTTGGAAAGCAGCCAACATTCTTATCCAAAGAGGGACAGGTTTTGATTTAACAATAAATTACAGTCTGAATAATGACTACAAGTTGTTCACAACAATTCTAGTTAGTAGACTGAAAACAATTTTGCAAGAATTTATTTATGAGGATCAATGAGGGTTTTTACCTAAAAAACTGTTAAGACTATTTTGTGTTTTATGTCACCTGCAAACAGTTTTTTTCAGTGAATATTAGCAATAGTGATACAAAACTACTTGATCTATGGTATAAGAAAAGTACAGTATCATGACTGTAATATGTAAATAATATTTAAGAAGCTGAAATAAGGCAAAGCGTATTTGATTATTATTAATTATTATTAATTATTATTATTGCTATTATTATTATTTGATTGATTATTAAGGCTTGCTGGCTTTCATAAAATTAAATCAACTCAATCCTTTTTTATTAAAAGGGCAAGTATTTGAAAGTACTTGGAGTTGTGGGTACTCCGATACTAGGGGTTTTAAAGAAGAGATTGGATAACCATGTCTGAAATAGTATAGGGCAGGGGTGTCAAACTCACAATGTCATGTGACGTGTCATGATGTATCACGACTTTTTTTCCATTGCTGGCAATGGGGTGGGCGCGGTTTCGCCATGATGCATCTGGCCCGCGGGCCGGCAGTTTGATACCCCTGGTATAGGGTTTTCTGTTTAAGCAGGGGGTTGGACTAGAAGACCTCTAAGGTCTCTTCCAATTCTGTTATTCTGTTCTGTTACTTTGAATATAAAAATAATCTTGGTGTGTGGAATCAGTATTTTTTTTATAGTAGCCAATTTTTATATTAAAAGAAACTTATCAAGAGTTCAGAATACAAATAGAATTACTTCCATTAGTGTTGATATTTTGGAGGCTCTACCAATCCATGGCTCTTTTCAGCAAACAATGTATGTCATTAACTGTCAGCCCAACAAGATAAACTAGACTAAGAAACAAATGCCATTACATCTCATTTATTTGATTGCTGTGGGTCTTCCTTCTTTCTGTCAAAGCATGTCTTGCTTCAGGTTTCAATTACACACTTAAATATGGTTGCTATGGAGATTAGCAATTTACTCATGGCTGAAGAAATAACAGTAAGGAATGTAAAATAAAATAGATTTTCTGAAAAAAAATGGGAGCTTGCCTTAATGTTTTTACTTTCAACAGGGGAATGCAGAAGAACAGTCAAAATCCAGTCCAAAGTTCAGAGAGCCAAGTCAGGTTTGTCAGTCAGTCCAAAGGTCAGGCTTCAGGAATCACAGACCAGGACAGGAGATCAGACTCTTCTTTCCAGTAAAGGAATAAGGGTCAGAGCTGCCTTTGAAATCAGAACTGCAGATACTTGGCATTAATCAAAAGATTTACTCCCTTGCTTGGTCAAGTAACCTCTGCTCTGCTCTGATTTCTACTTGACTGGTGCAGGAGGTTGGGAGATCTTATGTCATCCTCATCTGACTGTTCCAGCTGTTCAGATGTATTTGAACAACCTCATGTGATTCTTGTCTTGATGTCTCCTAAGACTGACATTTCACAGGTTCAGCTGGAGCAGCTTCTTCATATTCATAGGCTGAGGCCTGGACCATGACAAAGCCATTCTCTATGCCTTCTACCTTAACCTAGTACATTTCATCTGGAAACAGTCCGATGAATTTGAGGTGCCTCTGATGGCAACAAACTGCCATCAAATGAGAAAATATTCCCCCTTATTAGTGAAAAAGATTCCTGATGAAATTTATTTAGCATATAGGAGTCTGGCAACAGACCAGGGAGGCTTAGTTTGCTGCTGCCCGCAAGATTCAATTCTGAGACTTAACAAGATTAGGCCATTGTCTCCCATATGTTTGGTATGAACCAGAATTTCTTAAAAATGTTATGTCTTCCAAGTAGAGGACTGTTATAAGTTGTAGGTACTTCTATGGCAGGCAGGGAGCTGATAACTTTCAGGGGTATTGTAGCCAGAATTATGGATCCTGCAAGGAGTAGCAATTTTTTAAAATTATGTCTAAGGTCTCTTTTTACCTCTGCAGGAAAAAAGTAAACTCCTACCATACTGTGCTATACGAATATATGTCACCTTTGATAACTTAAGAGTTATATCTAAACTATCAAAAGATTCCTACCTCTGAGGCATATTAAGAAAATGTCTCATATCCCCTTTCTCTCCATATGAATAATGATTGTACATATTCATGTTGCCTACTTCTACTTTACAGTTTTTAAAAATCTTTTACATTTTCTTGTCCCACTCCAGGTCCATTTTTCAGTGGTGAAAGCGGACACTCAATAATCACGCCTTTATTTTTTTTTTACTTTTTTACTACTTTCAAATTTGTAAACGGGCATTTTATAAGACTCAGAAGAGTCTTCCACATGCTTGTCAGGAGAGTCCGTTCTAACTTTTAAATATGTTCTTGTTAGGAAAGGCTTCTCCTTATCAGCAAGGAGAGCAAATTATTTCTTCCTTTTATTCAGAATTAAAAATGCAGGAAATAGGACTATGTAATGCACTTAACAGCCTAAAATCAGAGCCCCATCAGATAGCACTGATGATCATAAACATATTTTGTTCTGTTTCAAGCCACATAATCTGATGAAATTAATGTTGGTTTTAAAAATGTTACTCTCATGAGCTACAAGCTAAGAGAAGAGAAGAATATGACTTCTGTTTTCCTATTTTTTAGTCACAGAACTTACACTGAGACTTCCTCTGAGACAAGCTTTCGTTCAGGCTTCCAGTAATTCCCATTGCCCCCATTCTTTTCCCTCCTACCATCAATCTACATTCAGTAATCACTACATCACTGCATTATTTTAACAATTTCTTTCGTAACTTAAAAAAAATAATACTATGTCTCTATCCTAACCCTAACCCAGCCTTAGAGCACAAAGCTGCCATTCAAAGGAGGAAGTTTCTGTCAGCTTTGCATCCACATCGTGAACAACCTTGTGAGGCAGGTCAAAGGGAAAGATTTTAAGTGGTCCAAGTAAATTCTGGAATTTCCCTTTTCCTTGTCTACATCTAACCACTACAAAACTATGAAGATGATTTGCTGTTTCTCTCAAGATGCAGGAATTTTGTTTTTCTCAGAATTTCTGCAGGCTGATACTATAACACAGATCGACAATACAGCACTTCAGAACATTCCTATCTTCCCTGGCAACCAGAAAAACCCAGAGGCCATCCCCAATCTCAACCGTTTGCTCCCTATCCAACGTAGGAAGGGACTAACTTCAGCTTTGTAATGTTCATAGAGATAAAACAGGAAGACAATCCTTATATTGTCAGATAAGGATGTAAAATCCGTAGTTCAAATCTCCAGTGAAGCTCACTAGGTAACTTATCACTTTTCTTATCCTGCCTAGTAAGGGTCAAATATATGGAGGAAACTTTCCTCATGCTCCACTGAGGGTACAAATGTAACGCATAAAAAGTAAACATTGTGGGCCGCATTTGCAAGAGTTAGCTAGACACTGTTAATGTGAGAACTGATCCATGCATCATGTTTGCAATTTCTGATTGCTTTAGCGCGAACATAATGAAGGATAATTTTCAAAGATCACATTCTATCAGCACCGCAACATGTGTAAAGACATAAATGAAACACTCTATAGGCAATAAGGTCCGTGTCCCCTATCTACATAATCAAACAGCAGCCACAGTTAACTCAATTAGATGATGTTCATTTGAGGAAATCAGGAACTGTAATTCTGCTCAACAATATCCCACAGGTTTTACCTCTCACGCTGCATTATCTAATATCTGTATCAAAACAGACTGGCTGCTGCAGAATTTGGAAAATTGTTTATATGGAGATGCAGCTATATGACATTTTCAAATGCCATAGATTTGCATATGATGTTTCCCCCCCCTTCCTCCTCCGCTCCTTTTTAAGTAAACATATCCCATTTTGCTATAGCTTCCAAGAAAATGTCTGTGAAAGAATCTTTCATACAGTTCAGTCCAACTCCTGAAAATAATAGTTATAAAAATAGTGGTAATACTAGTACTGATGATGGTGATAATTAATATTAATTCAATGAAGCTATAGTTACCAATGATAGCTTCAAGCCTGTCATTCTGATTGATGATCATAGCTTTAATGCCAAGCAGTTCAGAGAGAGCATGACCTGAAGATGTCACAAAAAAATGGATAAAGGTAATCTGTAAAATAAATCAATATTTACAAAACAGGTCTGAAGCACATTATAAAATCTTTCAGGATGACCTAGAAGGCTATGAGTGAAAGCCACTTAAATAAGACGCAGACTTTTTCTTTCTTTCTGGGCTGTAGGAGTGAACATACTCTTAATTAAAGTCTTGGTATTTATCCTCAACAAGATAAATTTGATTAGAAAGTCACTTTTCAATTTGTGTTTCCTTTCTTACAGAATACATATTATATTCTGAAAAATACTGCTGTTTCCACATGTTCTTGCACAATGTGGAAGCAATTTGTTAGAAGTATCTGAAATATATAGTAAGTGGAAAAGAAAAATATAGCTTGGTTGGGACAAAATATTTATGACTTTCTAGATACTGTGTAAGTTGTTGGTCCATATGATTCCTTTCATTTTTTTCCTACCTGCACTGAGATTGTCATGCTGCTTCTGGTACTTTGGAAATGACAATACTGAAGGTCTAGTACAGTTTGATGTTGGTTTATTAAGCAGGAACTTAATACTATATCATAATCCCCACCCTGGACATAACACTGGGATTATGGTATACTGTACCAAAATCATACATGGGGAAGGAGGAGGAAAGAGGTGGATATTTCAGCAACATCTACTTAACCTTCTCATAGGATATACATGAGCACTTGAGAAGCAGTGGTCTTCACTGTTGGAAGGACAAACTCTAGCTGTAAAAGTCAAAAGAATATCAGAGTGTTTATACCCTACCATTTAGTTTAGAGCTCAAAGTAATGTAAATGAGGCTATCATCTAATCTAATGTCCACAACAGCAACAGCAACTTTATGAGATAGCTTGGGCTGAGACAGAATGGCTGCCCCAAAGTCAGCTAATGACTTCCACCGATGCACAGGGATTTGGAACTTCCTAGTCCAAGTCTAACATCTTAACAATTACATTACACTAGTAAGAAAAACCCCTCCATTGTTTCCAATCCTTAAAAGATGTTGAAGGTCCAATAAATAAAGAGGGAACGTCCCATCTTTGAAATGAGTGAACGAAGCATAATCTCATCAGCCTGTCAAAATCCTCCCTCAGTATAAGTGTCCCTAACAGTTTTGTGCATCAAAGCACACAGATAGAACTGCAGGCCAAGTTATGGATCTAAAACTGATGTGAGTAAACAAGAAGCAATGAACCGTATTGAAATAACCAAAGGCACTTTTATTTAAACAGCTGTTTCTGTATTTTCAGATTAAGACAAAACAGAGAAACCAGAGAAATGAAATGAGCAGCTCATAAAGATGTTATGATACACCTCTCAATCTCACTCATTCTCAAACGCCTTTCATTTTGTTTCCAAATGGGAGCTTGGTTTACAAAGAAAGAATGGGGGAGACAAAAAGAATAGGATGGCCAATAAGAATGCTGCTAGACAATATCATTTGTGACAAATTGGCTGAGCAGACAGAAAGTTGATGAACTCTTTAGATATGACCCTAAAAATAGCAAGGGGATGCTTGCTTGCTGACACTTCTTTAATGGCAGATGGATATGCATGACCTAACTTTAAGACAAGTGTCAAGATTATTGATGTGTGGAGTATAGAAGATCATTTGGCTGGCACTACTGCAGGAGATGGTTTGCATGATTAATGATGTTTCTTGGCTTCCTTTTTCCCAGGGCGAAGAGAAGGAATGAACTTTTGTCACCCTGAAGGTACAAAGTATTTTTGGATGGGGGAGGGGGAGGAATGGCCCTCCCTTAAAAAAAAATGCTCTTTTTTACACTGGGGAAAAAAGAACAGGAGTTCAAAAGATACCTGTGACTCAAAGGATCAAAAGGATTCTGTTTGTGTATGATATGCTTCTAGTACTGTCACAAAACTTGCACTGAGAATTTGAAAGCCACGTTGGTGAACTTCAAAAAAGGTTATTTGACAGTTCAAAGACCCTGAGGTAGCCTGCCTAATGCCCTCCAAATGTGTTGGGGCTACTTTTCTCTGCTCAGCTTGGCCAACTGGCTAGGAATTCTTGGATTTAAAGTCCTAGCACTTCTGGGACTACAAAACTAGGGTGGAGGAGGAAGCAGTTTTATAGAATGTACATTAAGCTTTTGTTTTTCAGAGGATACAGTTAATCTCTATCATGGGAGCAACGCACCCATGATGATGATGTAAAATGGGTCCCAGTCACATTGTATACATGAGCAGAGCTAGGATTTTATATTTCTTTCCCCAGTTTCTTCTGGTGAGATTGGGAGTTGTTTCTTTTTCATTTCCTAAATAGTATGGATCTGCTGTATTTCAGGGATCGTATAGTACTACAATTTCTATGTATTTCTCATTTGAGCATGGTGGAAAATCACACAGTTGGTGTCAGAAACCACACTGCTAAATTCTGATGAGGAATCTTATGGCTATACAAATACAGCATGGAAGTTGTGTATAGTCCTAGGGATGCACATTCCTGAATCAACACCTGAAGTGAATGTAGGGTTTGTCCTTAAGGTGGTACATCTGGAGAATTTATGAACAAGCCAATGTAGACTTCATTAAAGATTTATCACTCAGTTTTAGCCAAAGGGAAGCTTGAATCTAACTAGTACTCTCTCTTCAAGTGAAAACACCGGAAACACCAATAGACATATATACTTATAAAAGGCATAACCAGTGCTTTTTTTGTAAAAAAAAAAAAAGGTGCCGGAACTCACACATCTCATACAACCCACTTTGCCTACCCTACAAGGTTCCATCCAAAAAAGGTGCTGGAACTCCGTTCTGAGCGTTCTATGAGAAAAAAAGCCCTGGGCATAACTGAGTTATTATTGCAGCAGGTAAGATGTAAGGGTTACAGAATTAAGAGTACTAATTTTAACCTGAAGAAATATTGAGAAATGTTTTGCACATCATAAAATGGGAATCATCACCACCACCACCACCACCATCATCTGCATTTTGAGAGTGAGGTTCATTCACTGTGGCTTGCCAAAGTGGACAGGTTGGAGTACCCAGATATCTGTGTGGTACTTTATTGTCTCCATAAATTATGACTTGCTTGCCTGAGTTACCATACTACTTCTGTTTGCCAAATTATGATTTCACATCATATTGGGCCATGGTAGGCTACATCAATCCTCTACATCTGGGACCCATAAGCAAAGAGGCAACATTATAGTAGATGAACAAAATCCTGAAAGAAACTGAAAAGGAATTCAATAAGACTAATGAAATACAGTAAATGTTTACATCCCAATAGACATTCAATCAGAACAGCTGTGATGGATTGGCAACATCTAAAATGAATGTCTTCCTATGTGAATTGGTTGACTGAAGATGCTTCAGATCACTCAGGCAGACTGACAAAATGTCAGTGTGGTGAAGTAATCATTGGCGGAGACCATCATGTGACTGACCCCTAAAAATGGATTAAGCCAAAGTTCAGACAGGGACTGAGGAAGGAAAGAATAGCTAACAGTGTGGTTTAGAGCAGGGGTGTCAAACTGGCAGCCCGTGGGCCGGATGCGTCACGTGCAGGCCACGCCCGCCCCGGCTCCGCAAAGGGAAAAAAGTTGAGATACGTCATGATATGTCACATGACGCGATCATGGATTAGAGGGATATGTTGATTGGAGAGTGATTTCTGTGGATGAAGTTGTATGAGTGTATCTTGGTTCAGTGGCTAAACATCTGTATAGAGTGAGAAGAGGATGACAAAAGGAATTGGCCCTGTAAAACAAGGAGAAAAAGTTCTTTGCTCAAATGCTGGCAGTAAAGCTGAGACAGTATTGCCTGGTCTTTATAGACTCTCAGTTTTTTTAAAAAAAAAATTCTATGGCATATTTCATTGGTTTATGATTGCATTTTTCTTTACCATCTTTTGAGTTTACATTAGTTTTTAAAAAACTAGGTTCTGTTCTTTTCTTCTCAGCTGTCTTCAGAGCCAGTGTAGTGTAGTGGTTGTGCTGGTTTAGAACTGGGAAGACCCATGTTCAAGTCCAACTTTAGTTATGGAAATTCATTGGATGGCTTTGTTCCAGCACTCTCCTTCAGCCCACCTTACCTCACAGATGGCTGTTGTGGGGATAAAACTGAAAGATGATACCATATAAGCCATTTCAAGGGAGACTTAAAGCTAACAGATACAAATAAACATGAAAAACAACAACAATGAAATGATACAAAATGGCTGAACAGCTGATATTTAGGGCATATGCCTTCAATATCTTCAATGGATTACTAGAAAGCTTTTAACTGCAGAGATTTGTTGGTGGAAACCATGTCACTTAAATTATGGCATACATTCTACACTTGTATACATCCACAGCATAACTTCATAATTTATCTAGCTCAGAACTATGTTTTAAGTAAGCAGTTGTTAATTGTTCTATCCTTAGATGGATAAGGAAGCATCCATCTCCACCAAATGGATGCTTTATATATAACTGTAATGAAAGAACTGGGTTTTCTACAACATGGCCCCAAACCTTTTGAACGCCAGGGACCGGTTCTGTGGAGAGAGGTATTTTTCATGGACCGGGAGGGGTGTGGCTTTGCATGCTGCTTGTGTGAATGGGGCTTCGCTCATTTGCGTGGCTCAGTTTCTGGCGGGCCACAGACCGGTGGTGGTCTGTGGACTGAGGACCCCTGTTCTACAAGCTAGGCACTAGACACTCTGATAATCCAGTTTATGGGATTTTGAAAAGGTAACTGCATTTATTAGTTATTTTGGAAGGAATGTAATGGAATGGGAAGGATGAAATCGCCATTACCCCAAACAACTCCAAAGCGCCTGAAGGCAGGACAAGAAGCAATGGATGGAAACTAACCAAAGAGAGAAGCAACCTAGAACTAAGGAGAAACTTCCTGACAGTTAGAACAATTAATCAGTGGAACAACCTGCCTCCAGAAGCTGTGGGTGCTCCAACACTGGAAGTTTTTAAGAAGAGACTTAAGAGACAGCCATTTGTCTGAAATGGTATAGGGTTTCCTGCCTGAGCAGGGGGTTGGACTAGATGACCTCCAAGACCCCTTCCAACTTTATTATTATTATTATAACTCTCAGTGCAAATTCTAACTTCTAAAAAAAACCAGGCTTTGCATTTGGAGCCATAGGCACATCTGTTCATAACTCATATTTTCTTACATTTAAGATCCATTTTATTACAGGTAATCCTTGACTTACATCCATTTATTTAGAGACCTTTTGACGTTAACAACAGCATTGAAAAAAGTGACCTCAGTCTTCATACTTATAACATCCCCACAGTCACATGATCAAAATTTGGGCACTTGGCAACCAACATGTATTTATGATAATTGCACATGCTGGGGTTATGTGATTGCCATTTGTGACCTAACCCAGCCAGCTTCTGACAAGCAAAGTTAATGGGGGAAATCAGATTGCCTTAACAAATACATGATTCTCTTAACAACTGCAATGGTTTGCTTGGTAAATCTGGCAACAAAGGTCGCAAAATCTGATGTGACTCACTTAACAACTGTAACTCTGGTCCAAATTGTAGTTATAAGTCGAGAACTATCTGTATGCTTACCCTCAAACACTTTATGGTGTGCTCATTTACTATCACCATATATATATGTACTCCCCCAGATACTTCTTTGAAAGTATGGGTTTGGGGAGGAAATAGTAACAGCTCCACTTTGGTATTTATTTCATTTTCTTTGTAAGCACAGAGAACAACTAGATTTTGTAGCAGATACGCTTTCTGCTCACTGCTGATTGATACTGGCAATGTCACCCAGGAAAATGTGAGCTACTACTTCTAACGAGATGGCACAATCAATCAAACAAATGCAGGTTTCAAAAGCTAACAAAGGAAAGTTACAGGAATTCTCCTTAATGCTCTCATTAAGACCTATGAAGCAAACCTAACTGTAGACATCCTAATAGGATAGAACACTATATGACATGAAGGCCATGGGGACTTCAGAAATTTACCACTTTTTAAGCAGCACATAGATCAGTTTTCTACTCGAAGTGAAGACTTTGGGGGAAATACAACATTTTGACTGACATGCATGCAGAAGTGCTAGAGGGATAATTTTGCTCCTGAGCAAAAGCAATTCATTCAACAGCCTGGGTTCTGCATGATTGAAAGCAGTGCAATTCCAGAATTGTACCCAAAACTATAAGCTATAGACAAAACCCCATATGAGCACCTGGTAAAACACATTATCTCAAATGTCAAAGAAAATTGGGACAAAACTGTAGAGTTGAGAACGAATGACAGGTTGTACAGCAAAGACTATGAAATGAAGTCCTTCGGAAAAACATGAAGGTGAGTGAAGAAGCTTTCCTTGGAGCATTAAAACAGCTGCATCCTTTGTAAGGCTTGCACCGCTGCTTCAAAATCTGTTTGCACATACATATGGGCTGCAGCTGCTCTGCATATACAGGATAAAAATCAAGGCGTTAATCTACAGTCTACATTTGTGCCTTTGTCAACTTCAACTCCTCCCCCCACAAGTTACTTTTCAATTAAATTTGGCCATGACCGTAGATCTCTAATCCAAATCTCAAACTGATTTAATTGAAGTATTAGTGCCTTTGGTTTATGAATATTGTCTTCAAAATTGTTTTAGATTCTGCTCTGTAGACCTTTCTCAGCACCCTGTTCTATTACAAAAGGAGGTAAACTGACAATATTCTGAGTATTCCATTTTTACTGTCCTATTTATTCGGTGTGCTTTTTCAAGAGGTTAAATTCTTAGCAATGTGAGCACTGCTTGGAAACAGTAGTAATTAGGAGGGAAACAATATCTTTTATGTGTATGCCTGGAGCTGAGAAGATAATCTTCTAGAGTTCTGGTTTCTTACTTCAGTTATGCCATATTTAAAATTGTTAAAACAATCCACAGGAGCAAGAAATGAATAGAGTAATGGATGATCATATTTTAAATACCACCCCCCTCCTGAAATCACTGTTTTATCTGAAGTGAGGAAGACCGGCAGAGAAGGAAAAGCAGAGGGGGTGGGTTGGGGGACATTTTCATAACCTGTCATCTTCTTGGAATTGGAAAATCATTGACGTGTCACTTTTGTAATAACAATTCAAAATGTTCAAGAATTAAACATTTTTTTTAAAAAAATCACACTTAAGGCCAAAGATATAATGGAACAAGCTAATCAGATCGTGTGAGGCAAATCTACGGATTTTTATACAGTATATTTACTAATGCAAGGAGCATTGAATATGTTAGTGAGTACCTTAGGCGGCATTGTCATTAATCTATAGACTCTTTAAGTTTACTTTTTAAAATCGGTGTTGATGACTTCCTACATAGATTTATTATAAGCTTGTAGCCAAAGAATTGGTTGGTTGTTCAAATATGGGAAACTCAGGCCTCACTGTTGCCATCCACCACTTCTTGGCCTTTATTGTACCTGTAGGGTTGTCATTTCATCATGCTGCAGTGATTTCTGATTGTCATGTGGTTGTTCAAGGCATAAAATCTCTATCCAAAAATCGTACCCAGAATTGTGTTTGCCAGCAGACATTATTACTTTTATTGCTAGGCACTGTGTTTCCCATCTACAGAAAATAGTTTTAGAATAATGCACAAAACAATGTGAAAAACAACATCCATACAAGGGCAGGGATGTCAGGGAAAATCACACTGGAAATCATGAAAATAACCCTAGGCAGAATCAGAATATTGGACCAATACAAATATGTAGTTATTATTTCCAATTGTTTGACATAGAAACAAAAATCAGGGTTCAAAATTTGGAGATTCAAAACAAACAAGGCTGTATCTTCTTTATCCACATTTGTGTTCCAGGTAATCCTTGACTTATGATCATAATTGGGGCCTGATTTTTTGTTGTAAGTTAGGGTGCTTGTAAGTTGAGTCTTATAATAATAATAACAACAACAACAACAATAATAATAAAGTTGGAAGGGATCTTGGAGGTCATCTAGTCCAACCCCCTATCATTTCAGACAAATGGCTGTTCAGTCTCTTCTTAAAAACTTCCAGTGTTGGAGCATTCACAACTTCTGGAGGCAGGTTGTTCCACTGGTTAATTGTTCTAACTGTCAGGAAATTTCTCCTTAGTTCTAGGTTGCTTCTCTCCTTGGTTAGTTTCCATCCGTTGCTTCTTGTCCTGCCTTCAGGTGCTTTGGAGAATAACTTTGGCTCCCTCTTCTTTGTGGCAACCCCTGAGATATTGGAACACTGCTATCATATCACCCCTCATCTTTCTCTTCATTAAACTAGACATATCCAGTTCCAGCAACTGTTCTTTTTATGTTTTTGCCTCCAATCCCCTAATCATCTTTGTTGCTCTTCTCTGTACTCTTTCTAGAGTCTCAACATCTTTTTTACATCGTGATGACCAAAACTGGATGCAGTATTCCAAGTGTGGCCCTACCAAGGCTTTGTAAAGTGGTATTAACACTTCACGTTATCTTGATTCTATCCCTCTGTTAATACAGCCTAGCACTGTGTTGGCTTTTTTTGGTAGCTGCAACACACTGCTTGATCATATTTAAGTGATTGTCCACTAGGACTCCAAGATCCCTCTCATAGTTGCTACTATTGAGCAAGGTACCACCTATATTATACCTGTACATTTGGTTTTTCTTGCCTAAATGTAGAACCTTACTTTGTAGAAACTTACATGATGAGATCCAATTTTACAACCATTTTACAATGGACATAAAACAAATCTCTGCAGTCATTAAGTGAATCACTTGGTCATTAAACAAGTAGCAATAGCATTTAGACTTATATACCGCTCCATAGTTTTTACAGCACTCTCTGAGCAGTTTACCAATGTCGGCATATTGCCCCAACAATCTGGGTCCTCATTTTACCAACCTCGGACGGATGGAAGGCTGAGTCAACCTTGAGCCGGTCAGGATCGAACTCCTGGCTATGGGCAAAGTTAGCCTGCAAATACTGCACTCTAACCACTGTGCCACCATGGCTCATCTAGCAAATCTAACTTTACCAATATATGTGAAATGGTTGTTAAGAGTAAAGGTCATAAAGAACTTTTTCCATGGCCGTTGTAACTGTGAATTGTTATTAAACTAATAGTCATTAAGTTGAGGACTACCTCTATTTGCTCACAGCAAAGCAGAGAGACCAGTTGTGAAACTTTAGCCTTCAGAGTAGTAAAAGTAGTTAGGACATTATAATGAACAGTGTTTCCAGATAACTTCCAGGAGTATTGTGACATAAGCTTTTATAATCCCCAGCTAGTGTAATAATTCTTGATTAGGAATTCTGAAAACTGTAGTTCCAACACTGTTGTCAGGCATCAGCCTGGGGAAACCTGTGATTTGAGACTCCTATTAATAGTAAATTGAGTGAGGTGATATTTTTGCCTTGTGACCAAGGCTATGAAAAGAGAGGAAACAAGGACAGAAAATGGAAAGTGGGAACAATTACTATAATAACTTATCTTACAGAAGGGGTTTATTTTAGGAAGATGAGTCTTTGAGAGACCTTTCCACAGCCCTCAATTAAAATGCAACAAAGATGATAATTTTATAAAGCAAAATAATGCTGTGGTTTCCTCAAACAGCTTCATCTCCAGCCTTTGGCTGCAGATTTGGCTTAATTTCCTTGATTCTTATTTAATCTAGCCTCATCTTAACTCAAAAGACCCACACTTCTATTATTAAATGGAACTGTAAATGGAAATACTCTTGGGAAGTGGTGTTTTTGATGAATAATACACATAGCTTTAAATTTCTGATAATGTAAAAGAGAAAGATTAAAAGACTTACGGGATTTCTTTTTCTCTCTCTTTTTTTTAATCAAGTCAGAAATATGTCTTCCTTTTATGTAATACTGACAAGAGCTGATAAAACGTGTCACAATAGGTCTACATTCTAATTCAGTCAGCTGATAACTTTTGGAAATAAGCTGTCACTGATCATGGAACATTTAGGCTACAGCCTGTTCTATTCAGAGAACCTGTTAACATTGTTTTCAACCTGCCCTTTTGCAGAGGTGCTTTGGATGGACCTTTTCTGCTCTAAATAGTTGGACATGTACCTCAAGCCAGTCAACAAAGGATTTGAGTGATCAGAGATGTAACGTTAGTTTTCATTATCCAAGGTCAACATATCATCTATTTGTGATACACAATGTTTCTAAGGTTGTTAGGCTTGCTTAGGTCGATGGAGGCATTTTTGTTTCAGGGACTAAAGTATTATGACCAATTCTATGTCTTTTATGCAGAAATCATGACCATAGTGTAATTATAGCACGTTATGCCATAGTAAAGCTGAGTCCAGCTGGGACTGTAGGCCTGCTGCCCAGATATTCACTGTTACTAAGCAACATCAGGTTCTTGCTCAGCTCTGTTAAGATTTTTAGTTTTCGAACGGACTGCCCTTCATTCAAGTAGCACCTTTAAATGGATGATTCTCCTCTGGCAATTGTTTAGGCTCCTTTCTCTCTATAAAAGAGAATACACAACCCTTACCCGACAGGTTACAGGTCTGGTAGATTTTAGAGGATTAAGGGTCAATTTGTGTAGGGAGCCATGGGTCAAAAAACATTGCCCTCTAGTGAAACACAAGTACTTTCTAACCCAGGGGTGTCAAACTCGCAACGTCACGTGACGTGTCGCGATGTATCGCAACTTTTTTTCCATTGCTGGCAATGGGGTGGGCGCGGTTTCGCTATGATGCATCCGGCCTGCGAGCCGGCAGTTCGACACCCCTGTTCTAACCCAAGTAACTATTAATGACACACGTAATTCATGCACAAGCTGGATAGTCATGCACAATCATGGAGCCTGCCCATTATAGTTGTAAATCCTGACAACTGGAAAATGGGTCACACACACACACACACACATGACTAACTCAATTTTACAGCCATTTTTGCATCAGTCATTAAAGCTGTAAAGCAAATGTTGCAGTCATTAAGTGAATCAATTATTTGCTATGAATTGGTTTTGATGAAAACCAGAAGTAATTGCCAGTTTTCAGCAAAAAGGCCATAAACTGTGGTCACATGACCGAGGGATGCTGGGAAGGACCATAAATGTGGGCCAGTTGCTGAGTGCCTGAAATGATGACATGTGACGGTGGTGATGTTGGCCATCAGTACTTTGGAACTGGGTCATAAGTATCCTTATGGAGGTCCATTACAATTTCGACCGGTCACTAGCTGACTGGTCTTAAGTCAAAGACTACCTGTATATTTCATGCAAAATAAAAAATGTGAAAAATTTACAGAGAGCCATGATGTCTTTAGAATAAGCACTACAGTCACTGCTTACATCTTAAGCCAACATTGTGATTAAAATAAAAAAGACCAGGAAAATATAGGGCAAGCCATGGCAACTCTCCATTTAAGCCCTGACTTCAAAAATATGGTGTAATTTACCAATAATAATCAGAAGGAAATAGGCACATCGGAGATCTGATCTAGATGTATTCTTAAAATGGGAACTGTAATTGCACAGCTCTGGGTCATGAGAATCTGACCCAAATCATAACTTCTATATAAAGATAATGGCCAGCATAAAAAGCCACTGTGATATTTATTAGACCTAAGCCCAGAGACATGACAGCAAGATCCAATCGAGTTTGAGCCTTTATCAGCTTAAATCTAATGGAGAGAATCTTGCCAAACTCAAGCTACAACCTTCTAACTTATTACATCAGGGGTGGGCAATTGATTTTCCCAAGTGACCACATGAGAAACTGGGACTGTTGTGGAGGACCAAACTAATAGGCTGAACTCAATTGTGTGCACGGTGTACTCTTTATTTATATTTAATTTCTAATTTCCAATTGACCTCATGTGGGCCAGACAGGGACAGCGAAAGGGCCGGATGTGCGCTGGGGGGCGTAAAATGCCCAAGTCTGTACTAGCTATATCCTCAGAAATTCTTCATTGTGGCTACCCTGAACCTCTTCCCCCCTCCTCCATTTAGCTCGGTCCTGTGCAGTTTCTAAATCCTGGTCTCTCTCTGGGAAAGTTCTGTATTGCCAAAAGTCTCCCCCACTGCTTCTGCAGGGGCATATTACATCATATATTTGCTTTTATGATTTCAGGTAAATTAGACCAAAGTTTATTTATTTATTAACTAGTAAAATTTGTATTACCACCTATCTCACAGACAGTGACTTTGGGTTGTGTACAACAATGAAGTGACAACTATTATTTTCTTTCCCCATGCTATTTCAGGGCCCATGGATTTTTAGAGGGGGAAAAAAAATGAGGGACAACACTGTGTGTAGTGTTGAAGAAGACGGTGAAACTGAAGTATCTTTTCCATCACAACTCATCTGTTCCTTTCCCAGCCCATCAATATTCTGTGTTTTCCCACATGGTGCAAAGTTCTCAAAGGTATTGTAATGCATCATTACATGCATTTCAGCACTGCTGAATCCATGCAGGTGTCGTGTCATGTCATGTGAACAGGGAGGATGATAGACAGCCATGTTCAGTAATGTGGACTCTCTAGTGAGGTCTGCACTGAAACACCCAGTATTCCTCATTGCTGGCTGGCTGGCTGGAGCTTCTGCAAGCAATATTTCAGCATCATTTGGAAGACTCCAAGACTCCTTATATACAGCAAGCTGAACAAATATTAAATGGGGAAATATGACTCTCTTTCTCTATTCCCTAGAACTATCTCCAGTTCTTATATAAATGAAATCAATGCCCCGTTATTTGGCAACTAAAAATACACGATGCCATTCTGTGTAGCAACTTATTAAAAAAAAAAATCAGTATTAGGACCAGTTGTGCTTCTTAAATTAAGGGTGAGGATTAGAGAGGGATTTCTACAAATGGAAGGAAGATGGGGGAACATGTGGTAGCTGTGCTATGTCCAAAATAAATTATAAGAATTCTCTGTATAAAATCAGAAAGCAGGTGAAAGGCAAAATAAAATCAAATGATTAAAAAAAAATGAAATGGAAAGTGAAAAAAAAAATCTACTTCTAATTAGAATTCATTTCTTTTTACAGTATTTCTCTTTAGTTACAGCAATCCCATGATACAAAGATTATTTATTTATTTTGAAAAGCTTGCTTTAAAATGTAGGAAAAACACCAGTGCACATAATTAAACCCTGTGGGATTAAGTGGCCTGTGCAAGATGGAAATTCTCTCTCTTTCTTTTTTCCTCCCAAATTTATTTTATAATGAAGATGGCATCTTATTTAAGCTAATTTATCCTATTGAGTCTGGCAGAGACACTATTCTGAGCATTGGTAAAGGACTAAGAAAGGGATTACTGAGCATTAAAAAGCCTCTAATTTACTCTGGGACAGGGATATCTGAATTTCAAATAAGCAGAAAGAAATATAAATGATGCATGATATATTTATGAACTGGGGCATAAAAGTGCCGAATTGGTTCATGCCAGCTCAGGGTTTTTTCTCTACAAAATCTTTATTCGCACTGCAAATACAATTTCTGTGTTTCTTCATAGCCGTCTGCTGCTAACATAACATAATGTCACAGATGACTGGCTATGTGATATTATAGGAAAACAAGTAAAGCACACTAGTAGTAGAGGAGTGTGTGTGTGTGTATGCGTGTGTATATCTACTGTGTGTTTTGTGTGTGTATATGTGTGTGTGTGTGTATGTATGTGTGTATGTATGTATGTATGTATATGTAAAACTTTGAACCACAGTTTATCACAAGCTGTTTTAATGAACCTTCCCTAATGTAAATCCCAAAAGGGAAAAACATGTATTGCTAAATTTCTCCTGGCCTCCACCCAGTGGTGGAATTCAGCCGGTTCGCACTAGTTCGGCAGAACCAGTAGCTAATTTTTTGTTGCCCAGGCCCAGAATGGACTTCCGGAAGCAGCATCCACAACAGAGAACCGGTTGTTCACATATTTGAATCCCACCACTGCCTCCACCTCATTGCCCCAAACCATGAACAGGTTTGACATTTTAATTTATTTCTAAGACTTGCATTTTTCTGGGAGACTGGCGACAATGTAATAGCTCAAGCCAGCAATTTATTTATTATGCTGCTCATACCAATAACAGGGCTACAAGCTAGAACCTGCATTTCCCCTTGTTTATTTTTCATTGAGATCAATGTATTTGCAGAAATAAGTATTTCCAGCACTGTCATGGTGAACAAATCAAGCACTTTCATTTCATTGCTCATTCGCTACATAATCATGTCTCTACATAAGTGGAATGAGCTAGATGGATGTAAAGCAGGGTCTAAATTAATGAATGGAAGAATTATAAATGAACTTAAAAAAAACCCTCACAAAATGTTGGTCATTGGCACAGAACATAAGCTTTTCCTACGTGTTTACAGTATAGAATTGATGGCAATTTTATAAACAGGGTAGGCTCTTCCTTGCAATTTTCTAAATAGGAACTATCTAACATAATGTGATAAAAATTTTGAATTTTTCAACTAAAGCTTGAGTGGAAATCCTTTCCTTTGAAGCCCTTTTAAAACAAAACTGTTACAATACTTGTAGATCTAGCCCAGTGTGGTGTCAGTCATATATTTTGTATTTTTCAGAGGACATCATTCCCATCTGCTTTAGTCTGCTTTGAAACTCTGAGCCCAGCAGACTCAGTTAAAGAAGGAAAAAGGAGGAGGACGAGTTGGTGGGGCAACAGCTAATGAACTAGCACCCCAACCCTCTGCTTTGAACATCCTTTATACAATTTTTGTATGTAAACTTAACCCAATGTTTCCAAGAGGCTACTGAATGGAAAATGCTATTTGTTCACATTGTTATCAATAAGGTAAGAGGCATTATTTACTTATTATTAATAAAATTTAAATCGCTGCCTATCTCACGGAGAGTGACTCTAGGCAGCATACAATAACAGTAAAATAAGCAAAACAATAATTACCTAAAACCATTATATAATGATTATTAGAAGAGATTAAAAATTATAAAAGCAGAACTAAAACAGGAAAAGGGAATAATAGAGGGGTGTTAATCATAATGAAGCCAACTCACACGTTCACTTGTACTCTGGGCTCCCTTGACCTATATCTTGAGGCACCTTAGAAAGCTCAGCAATGGTGAGGCTGACTTCATTTCTGGGGGGTGGAGGAAGATCCCATAATGAAGGAGCCACAGTAGATAAGGTCCACCCACTTAGGGCCCACCAAATGTAGCTCCCTAGACGAAGGAACCCATACTTTACCCATTCTGTTGGATCTGGTGGGAGGGGCAGAGGAAATCAGGAAATGGTCCCTCAAATAACCAGGTCCCATGCCATGTAGTGCTTTAAAGGTCAACACCAGCCCCTTGAATTGAACCCAGAAACAAGCTGGTAACTAATGCAGGTTGCAGAGCACGGGGGTAATGTGCACTCTACCAGAAACACACATAATTGCATTTTGCATCAGCTGAAGTATTCCAGATACTTTTCAGGGGCAGCCCCTAGAGAACACATTGCAATAGTTCAACTGGGAGGTGAGCGGGGCTTGAATGACCACAAGTAGGGCCCCATTAAAACCCACTGGGCCAAAGACTGCAGACAGAATCTGTAAAATAATCTCTACATATTGTCAAGACAGCACTTCAGGTAAGCAGAACAGCATGCAGAATTTATATATATATATATATATATATATATATATCCAAAATCCAGGGATGAACTTATAATGAACTTGAATTTTATTGCTACCTGACATAGTTTGGAAGAAGTGTTCTAGATGCTTTCAAAATAAATGCCTCCAACTTTCAGGAGACCGCTTCATAAAGGAGAGTTGAGAAAAAATTGACCCTCCAGATGTTGCTTATCTACAGCTCCAAGCAGCTCCAGCCAACAGAACTAATTGTGAGAAGCAGTGGAGCTGAAGTCCGTATCATCCAGAGAGTCACAGATTCCACAGCTTTGTAATTAGAAGCACAGCGGAGGTTAGAATTGGAGATTAGAACTCCTAAATAATGGCAAGTTCTTGAGTGGGCGATTTTTCAGATTTATTGGTGAGTTGTGCATGCAATTGTACTAATGTGCTTCAAGGACTTCTCCCCCCCCTTTTTTTTTTTTTGCTTGTTTGCCAGAATCATGGCTAATGGGTGCTTTGGAAAAGGCTGGAGATGTTAATACTTTTTGGAAAGTGTTATGCAATGACAGAACATCTCAAATATATTAATGCTTCAGAGATTTCTGGATTAGAACCAGGTGACAGCTGTTGGGTAGTTGGCTATTTTATTGAATCATTATTGTACTTTGAAGGTAAAAGCTTAGACGTGAGGAACAAGGAAGACCTTGTATTACATAATAGTACAATTGAAATCTTATTGCCTTTCAACTGATTTTGGCTCTTCCCAAACATCTACCCAAACTTCAATTTCAGGAGGATTATTGCTTCTCCCTAGCGATCAATGAAGCTGCAGCCAGATTTCTCTAAGATATGACAATTACTATTTCTTCATAAGAATCTTAGAATATGGAAAAATAAACAAAGAAGGAATACTCAATATTTATACCAGACTTGTATATCCACTACTTATTTGGGTATTTCAAATCTTTATTAAGTCTTGACAAAAGTATGCATAAAAATACATAAAACAGCTGATCCTCTAGGCCACGGGTCGGCAACCTGCGGCTCCGGAGCCGCATGCGGCTCTTTCAGCCGTCTCCTGCGGCTCCCAGCCATGTGCAGTGCCAAAAAAAAAAAAAAGTGGGACTAAAAAAGTTGAACCAATCAATTCAAACTTTTTTTTTGGCACTGCTCCCGCCGGGGAAGCGGCACCTTTTGGGGCAGGGGCTCCGAGCAATTGCACGCTTCGGGGAAGGAGCACGGAGGCCTGCAAGCAGACAGGCAGACGCTGGGCAGCACGAACTGAGCAGCGGCAGGAGGGAGGCGGGGCCTTGGCTTGTTGCTTATCAAGACCGTGCTCAGTTTGTTCTGCCCAACGTCTCTTGTTCTGCAGCTGCTCAGGCCCCTTTTTTGCAGCTGGAAGCACGTTGCATTAGCTGGCACCGCAGGGGGTGATCTGATGGCAACGCCGACAGTCCGGGCCGTGCGCCACTGGCGTCTTCTCTTTGCAAACGAACGCGAAAGGTTTCGGGGTTTTGCTCGCCCGTCCGCCTGGGTGGAGACCAGAGTTGGCGCTCTAACGTCCTACTATTGTTGCCTGCAATCCTATCCACCTGTTTTGCCCAACCTATTGCAAGCCAACCGCTGCCTGGTTGCTGGATTAATAGCTTGGGGGGCGCGCCAAGCCCACTCAACTGCATGATCCCAATGACCGAGCTGACTTCGCAGGAGCCTCCATCGGATTGGACCTTTCCTGTCCGATTGAGCTCAGTTTAGGAAGGGCCCTTCTTAGCGCGGGGTTCACATGTTAGTTAGCGGGGCTGACTCTAGTTCTCCGGCAAGGGTGCTACGCTCTGGTCTTCCTCCAAAGCGCTGTCCTCGGAGGGGTAGTCCAAGGCACCACTTTCGCTTTTAGCCGGCTCCTTTGGCGTGGCCCCAACTCTGCTCTGGAGAAACGAGGGTGGGGCGGAGCGGGGCGGCGCTGCCTATCTCAGTCACGCGGATGAAGGGCCGTGTAAACACCACCAGATGGCTCCACCGCCGCCGCGCGCCGAAGATGAGCAGGCTGTTGCTCCCACGGTCGCCGTCCTACCGCTATGGAAGATAGCCTGGTCCACGCCTTCGGGGGCCTCAGCCTCCGGCAGCCCCGCCGTGCCCGAGGCAGGCCCCCTGCTTGCTGCTTTAGCAAAAGAGGGAGAGCGCGGGGCGGGGGCAGAGCAGTCTTTTCCCAGAGGAGGAAAAGCCAGGACGGCAGAGCCGTCCATACCAGAGCTGGACGGGGGCAGGGCCGGTGCATGTGTCGCCTTAGGCTCTTCAATCAAGCCCCCTGTTGCGCATGCGTGTGCACACACACGCGCATGTGTGAGCGCATTTTGCGGCTCCCAGGGAAACGGGTCCAAGTGGCTCTTTCAGTGTTTCAGATTGCCGATCTCTGCTCTAGGCCCATTTCAATACACAAATAGAATTCTCTGATATATAATTCTGATGATTTCTCCTGGACCCCTTTGACCATAGCATAGGAATATATGTGTTTTTACTTCCTTTATAGGAGATGCTTATAAAAGGCAAAATATCTTGCAAGGAGAATCTATTGTAATTACCACGTTATTCTTATGTAAAATTTGCACAAAGTTAACAGTAATCTCTGTAATTACTGTATAAACTAAATGTTGAATAATCTGAAGCCTGGTGGTTGCATACAACCTACCAAAACTTTTCTTATGGTTCACTGAGTGCCCTTCTACAAACATTACTGGTTGGAATTGAACATGGGGAAGCCAGATTCATTTAACAACCGTGCTACTAATTTAACACCTGCAGGGATTCACTTAACAAATGTGGCAAGAAAAGTCATAAAATGGGACAAAACTCACTTAACAAATTTCTCACTTAGCAACTTAAGTTCTGAGTTCAATTGTGGTCGTATGTCAAGGACTACCTGTACTATAATATTCTCATTTACTGGTAATTAGTTTATTTGGGATCTAACACCATGCTATAATTTGCTGATTCACAAAGAGAAACATCATGCTCTAGAAGACTACACAAATTTGGTTTTGTTTTTAAGTTAGCCAAAGTTTAAGGCTTTTCATATACAGTACTGGGGTTTGCTGAAACATATGATTTTTTTTTTAAAAAAAACCAAGCAAACATGAAGGAATCAGTGGTGTATGAGTTTGTACAGTTTAAAAACCAAGGCCACGAGTCTGGATGGTTTAAAGCAGGGGTGTCAAACCCGCGACGTCACGTGACGTCGCACAACGTATAGGGCCGATTTTGCCATTGCCGGCAATGGGGTGGGCGCGGCTTCCGGATGACGCGTCCGGCCCGCGGGCCGGCAGTTTGACACCCCTGGTTTAAAGTAATAACATTTAAACTAATCATGTTGTTACTTATATTTCTCATTTAGGTAGTGTGAGTGGTTGAGTCTCTTTCGATTTATACAGTGCTGAGCTCAGTTACCCATTGACCTTGAGAAGATCAACGGATTGAAAATAGAGGATGGATTTCTGCAATATCCTAATCTTTATGAACCTAACACATTTGACAACTCAGCAATAACAAGTTTTTAAAAAATCATTCCCACTCAGTCATCACACATTAATTTTCCTGAAAGTTTTTATAAATTCCATGATAGCTGTATTTTTAAAGCTTGGTCAGCTTATCTGACCAACTTCCCTATTGCTAAAGCTTGGGAAATCTAATTTTCTAACTACAACGTATGAGTATTTGCGTGTGACTACATATGTATAGTTCTCTTTCAGAATTGTTGAACAAAATAAGTTCTTGTAGAAAAACTTTCAGTTCTGCCTTACCTAACTTTATATAGGGCACTGCCGGTGGAGGTGTCTTCTGCTGATGCCAGCAAAAGCAGAGCGAAGGGATCTGCTGACAAGTTATCCTCTTGACTTATATTTCCCCTTGCTATTTCAAGTCTACCAGAACACTAATTCATTCTCTCTTCCCTTTGAAAAAACTAGGCTGCTTTAAAAGGTTGGCTTTCCTTTCCCAACCTCACTCCCTCTGCCACCCATCACTTCAGGGCTGCCTGTGCTTGTTCTCAGAGGGTGAAGATCACTTCGTAGCCACATTGGTTCCTTTTCCAGATGTGTGCTTGATTTGGATCTTTTTCCTTTTTCCCATGGCTATAAACAAAGAACAGGAGGTGGAGTGGAAGAGAGGTGGTGAAAATGTGCTTGGGTTGAAGCCATAACACGTTTCTCTTTCACCTGGAGAAGCTGATGCAGCTGAAGCTATATAAAGATGAAAAGCCATTCCTGCCCGCCCCATATATCACTCAGTTCCAAGTGAATGAACAAAGAACTAGAGGTCTGCAAAGCATTTGGGACTAACATTTTCTGATTCAGAAATCCTGAATCCTGACCAAAAACCTTCAGTGTCTGAAATGGGCTGTTCTGATCTCAAATCGAATAAAGTCTGATAAAATCAAAAGCGCCCATTTGCCAAGCAGTTATGGCCACATCCACGTCAAAACCTTATTGTTTTGCAAAGCCAATCTAGAATCTCTTTTGAGTACCACAAGGTCATGCATAACAGTTAACAGAATTGCATTTGCTGTGTGGTGGTCAAACAAAATGGCTCACTGGTAAGGATATGCCATTTTTCAGAGCCTCACTTTGGCAATGCCCCTTATAAAAGCCATGGAATTCCTCTTTCAAGGGATCAAGACTATTGATATTATAATGCAGTCTTCCTAATCTATGGTCTAAAATGTCTTTAGACTATAAAGTCCCAGAATTCTCAGCAAGCCCCTTTAGTCCTAACATATTTGGAAGCCAACAGATTAGGAGAAGGCTACAATAATTGCTCTCCGTGAACTTGGTTCCTTAACATATAGAGAGTATCAGGTGTTCATAAGGCAAAGATATTTCAAACTTAGAAAACAGTTTTTAAAAAGTTTCACTAGGTATGTACCGGCGTATCTTATTCTTAATTCACATTATGCATTGCAGGGAAGCAAGGAACATTTTGCTGTCAAGTAAGGATAGTAAAATCTTAATAAATAAAAGATGCTTCACCATTTCTTATTTAATGTAACAAGGCCACAAGCCAAGCACTCAAAAAAACTCTTCCTTCATTAAGATCTTTTTTACTCATCTCAAAGAAAATTGCAAGTGGAAAGAAAAATACCTTTCTTGCCTTATTTTTAAAATGATTACACTCCTGGCACTCCTATTCTCAAACCTTAAGTCAAGCTGTTAAAATTTACACAAACCTTTAAAGACTCCTTAAAACTTAATCTTCCTAGTAAAGCAGATTTGAAAAATAAAAATAAACTGAAGGTACCACCTCATCAAACGACGTTTGATAAAACCTTAAATAACATTTACACACATATTATATTCCAAACTGCTATATTAAGCAAGAGCTGAGGTTATTATTTTGTTGGTGTTTCCAAATAAATTAAAGCCATTTATCATTAAAAAAAAAAAAAAAAAAACTCTTCTAAAATACCTAATTAACTTTGCATCCAAGTATAAGTATGCTGCAATGTTTATCCCGGTTAGAACCAAAGAATAGCTCGAAATGAGCTGTAAGAAATCATTGGTTCCAGCTTTGTGACATGTTGAATTTTTTAAAATTGAAATTTAAACACAGTGGATGCCACCATGATTAATGTGAATGCCTATGAAGGCTGGCAGTAGCAAAAATGGGGTGTGGGGAGATTTCACTCATTAAAGATGAAAAGGAGTGTCAACCTTAAAAGCAGTAACATCAACTGATTCATTTATTTTAACCTTTTGTTAAATTGCTGTATTTATCTGGCAGGGGAGCTATCCTGATCATGAAGTATTTGAACTGCATTATATTGATTTAAATATCGTAAGCTTAAGAAAAACGTATCTGGGAGAATCCTGAAGGAAGGGAACAATTATTCTGAAGGCTAACATATTTTAGCCCAAGAAACATATTGCATGTGCTTTCATTACATTCTCTTTCATCTAAAAGGTAATCCATTGATAACACATAACAACCATAATGGTTCATAAAAATCAAAGCCCATGAAAGATCCAGGTTTAAAAGCAATTGAGTCTCTCTCAACCAAGCTCTCTCAGCATCAGCCCTCCACAGATTTAATGTTAGAAGAAGACTATAATGAGAGCTAGGTATTCTTGTATATGAAAGCAAAATAAAATAAAATACATGTCAATTCTTGGAGCAAAGAGCAAAAGTGTAACACATCTGGTGCTGGGTAGAATACGAACTCCCAGATTGGTTTGCAAGATTTAAATTCCAACTGGAGCAAAAAAAAAAAGCCAGTTTTACATTTCTTCTCAATCCATTTTACCCATTCATTTTAATAACACTTGGTGATGAGTAGATGAAATTTGAAAATACGGAAATATTATGCAGTCAAGTAAAGTCTTCAGGCTTTCTGAGGAGTATCTGCTTTCTCAATCTCACCAATTAATTTTAGAGGGAGGGAATGGAAAAATGAGGAGAAGGGTTTTTATCTGTAGTTATAGTAATTGCTCCAATTCATTGACTTAAGCTTGAATTCCTATTGAGGATAATCCTATTTTTCCCTCATGGGAAATGAAAGAATATTTCATTTATGACTTCATTTTTTCAAATATACTTTCCCCTTGCTTTTCAAAAACCATGTCTACCTTTGGTGGGACTACTTACCCGCATAATCTGTTCTTGCATAATGTCCATCTTCTGACTTTGTAGTGGCAGTTGTGTTATCTGAAAGACATTGCATTTGTTTACTTTGGTTGCAAACTGACATCAAATCCCTTGCTAGGGTAAATGGTTCTCTTGAATTTTAAAATCACAGCTGTGATTCAGTTTAGCTTTATACCAGTGATGAAATGTAAGAAGGCTTTGGTTGCTTTCCTTCTAAAGCCAATGCAATCATTTTGCCAAAGCTTATAGAAAAGTACACAAGAATTGACAGGACTGTACATAAAAAAAATCCCTTTTGGATTAAGCCAAGATTCTCCCTAGTTCATCCTTTTTTTTCTCATTATAGCCACCCAGATAAGATGCTCACATACAAGTGACAGAGATAGAATTTTCTTGCAGCAGGAAATATTACAAGTCAAAAATCATATTGAGCTTTCAAGACCAATAATCCTTGATAGACGAGCCCTTCATTAATTTATCTAATCCCTTTTAAAGTTATCAACTTAGTGGCCATTGTCACATTTTGTACCACCTCAGATGAACTGTAAAGGATTTAAATTTGAAATGCCTCAGGGGTTAGATTTCTCTTGGTTGGAACAGGAACATTTTAACCTTATGACTTATTTAGTTCTCAATCTATATATCTGAACAGTTTTATGAAAGCTGTGGGGATTGTACTTAATATCTGAGGGACTACATGACTACGGAGTCAACTACACGACTACGGATAGTTTCCCCGATTGCTGTGAGGAATGTGGCTTTTACTTGCATTTGAATGGAAGTCTTGATGGTCATAACTGACTGAATGTTTATTAGAAGAAAAAACAAAAGATAAGAGGCTTGCATTTCTGATGCAATGTAATGACAATTTGCATTCTATGTATGTTACATTACATTTACAAAATTATGGGTATTTTTAAATTATAATGGCTATACAAGAATAGCTCAAAAAAATCATATAAAACATTTAATAATACACACCTCTATCAAAAACTGTGAAAGTAAAGCATTATTATGAACCATTTATATCGTCAGGCTATACTTGTGGATTTTCCCCAGTCATTCAGCTAATTTTAAAAGTATAAATAAATGAATAAACAATGTGTAAATTATGAACACCTTTCTTTTCTTTTCATTTTTTTTAACTATAGTTGAACAAATCAGAAGTTCTTGGCAATAAATGAACCTTCCAACTAAACAAAATCTGACAGAAATCCCAAATGAATTGTTTTATTCAACTAAGAGAGCTTATGAGAATTTGTTATATTTGAGAGAGTCAGCTGTTTCCCTCTAGAATTAAAAATCCAGAGTAGATTATGCAAGGAGGAAAAATGAGAAACAGCAGTCATGTATGAAATGATTAAAACTAGTCTGTACTCTGTCAGCCTTATTTTTTGAACAGACATGCATGGGCTATATTGAAACCCTGGAAAGTAAATCTTTTTTCTGTTAGAGCTTTACTGTGCACATCATTCTATTATATACTGGGAAAATGAAGTTCAGTAGTCAGAACAAATTATTTACTTATAGGGTCTCTGTTCCATTGGAGAGCAGGCAATCAAGTTGATGAACCATCTGTGCTTGACCAAGGCATAGAAATGCCTGGTCTTGCCTGATGTTGGAAGCCCAGCACAGTTGCACAGTTGGTATTTAGAGAGAAGATCTTAAGTCTGTAGGTTATCAAAAACACTTCTCTGAAGGCAGCAATGGCAAACAAATTCATTCTGTTAACAGGAAAACTACAGCATTGTGTTCATGAAGTCACAAAGAATCCAGCTGGATTCCAAGGAGATGTAACTATACATACTGCAATGAAAAAACCCCAAACCTTCCAGCTTCTGATCTTGGTAGGTAAAACAGTGGAGTTTGCCAGTGAGGATTCTATTCCTACTGGAGTGAAGACATATCAAAAGCCCTTTCAGATCTCTCAGAATATTCTGGAGAGGTCAGGGACTGAAGAGGCAGGGCTCCTACATAGCAGATATTGCTCGTAGTGTCCCTTACATATTTTTTTAATTTTCTTGGGTGAGTATTGTATGCCTGAACAGAGCTATAATAATGAAGGCACGCTGTGTGTCTTTGAGGGTATTTTTTTGGCCAGTTGAATGTTTCCTTGCAAAGTAAACACTCTATTCACAGATCTATGGCTGGATCACAGCCGTACCCAGAACATATGTGCAGTTAATGTCTGGTTGCCAGAATCCACTTTGGACTTGAACACATTCTATGCAAGAATAGAAAACTTTATGTTCTCCATATGTTGTAGTACAATTCCAAATTAAGGCAGAGAACCTGAATCTTGGTCTCACCCTGCTCTGCTTGGAACTGGGGTCTGTTATGATCAGCTGCTGCCAACTGTTAATGGAAGCTTTGTATACGTGCAGATATTACTTGACAGAACCTTGGATTAGGGCCTTGATTCAGATGTTCCTTTCAGGTTTTTCTTTTAACAATGACAAACAACCTAAATGGAGCTTTGCTGTGACAACACAAGGGGGAATGAGGGAAAGCGGAGCTACGTAGATATTTTCAGAGGTACAAATTTGTCAGAAAAATGAAAGTTTTTTTTAGAATCTTAGAGAAACACAATTATGTCCCCTACATTCTCACTTGGAATCAAAGTAGTTCATCTCCCACAATTTGTAGCCACCTTCCATAATTTGGTGCTCTCCAGATTCTTATTCTCTCCAGTCACCAAGGCCAATGATAAGGGTTATAGCTCAAAACATCTGGAAGGCAGATTGAAACCCCGAGATGATACACGGCACTTTCAAGGGAGGCAGTGGGAACGGGAGGAGAACTGCAACCACCACAACCGCTAATAGAGTACATTTCCAATCTCACTAGGGCAGGGTTCCCCAACCCCCAGGCCGTGGACCTATACTGGTCCCTGGCCAGTTAGGAACCAGGCCGCGAAAGTGGTGGGCGAGCGAGCGAAGCTTCACCTGCGCATGCACGGGATGTAGCTTGCGCATGAAACCATCCTTCCCTGGCTCGTGGAAGATAATTTTTCTTCCAAAACCGGTCGCTGTTACCAGAACGGTTGGGGACCACTGCCCTAGAGCTTATCACCTCTCAGTATTGTCAAAGGGATCTTTCTTTCTGCAAAGGCTTGTAAATCCACATGTGTGTGTTTCTGTGTTCATGGAATATTTTAAACTCAGCTCAATATATGCTGTTGACCCAGCATGTAGACTTCAATTTATTTTTAAAAGTCTGGTACATCTTCTTCCTTTACTTCTTACACTGTTTGGGTATATCATAAGTATTGTCAAAAATCTAGGTTAACATACAAAGACTGCAGCAATCCAGTTGTTTATCTTCTGTTTCAACTGAATGTAAGGATGCTGAATAACTGTACCCTTGGCTGTGAGCCATAATAAAAAGAACATTATTGTCACACCTGTTCATAGCCTGAAAATCTATGGAAAACGTAAGAAATGTCTAATACTGCAATAATTCATGCCAGCTCCCTCTGTCCCAGTTCTCTTTCTCTTAAAACACAACAGAGTAAAAATGGAGCGCTACCTTCCAACTGAATTTTTCTAGGAGCATTACCTTGACATCGGCCCAAAGACATGACTTCAATTTTCTCCTGTTTCTGACATGATGCCTCTTTGATCTGACATGCATTATCGTAAGATCTTCCATCGGAAGCACAGAGAGGATTGAAGTTGGTTTGTGAACAGTCAATGTTGCACACACACCTGAAAAAGATAAAAAATAACTCATGTAAAAAAATAAATAAAAAGCATCAATTTACAATAAAAGAAAGGGCTTTCAACTTAAAAATAAACGACACCAATAATAAATTAAGAAGAAGTGCTGTGATTTTGCTAGGGCTTTGCAATTATGATGTGAATCAAATGAAAGAGAGGGCTGGCAGAGGACTAGTGACTAGAAAAGAAAGCTAAAATGAAAGTATTTTAACACAGGTAGTCCTCGATTTACCACAGTTCATGTAGTGACCGTTTGAAGTTACAATGGCCCTGGGAAAAGTGATTTATGACCGTTTTTCACGCTTACGGCTGGAGCAGCATCCCCCTGGGTCACGTGATCAAAATTTGGACGTTTGGCAACTGACAATTTATTTATGACCTTTGCTGTGTCCCAGGGGGTCACGTGATTCCCTTTTACGGCCTTCTGACAAGCAAAGCCAATGGGGAAGCCAGATTCACTTAACAACCGTGTTGCTAACTTAACAACTGCAGTGATTCACTAAACAACTGTGGCAAGAAAGGTCGTAAAATGGGGCCAAAATTGACTTTAACAAATGTCTCACTTAGCAACAGAAATATTGGGCTTAATTGTGATTGTAAGTCGAGAACTATCTGTACTGTCATGAAAAGGCCTTTCCTGACTCCATACCATCCAGATATTCATCTGAGGCAGGACAGAGAAGGAGGTTCTAACTCATGGGTGTTAAACTCGCCACGCCACGTCACGTGTTGTGACGTAACGCGACTCTTTTTGCATTGCCAGCAATGGGGTGGGCGCGGCTTTGGTATGATGAAACCGGCCCGTGGTTTGAGTTGTTCTAACTCAGTATTGGCTGTGATCAGGGCCTTTTTTTTTTTTTTTTATAGTAGCACTTTGCTCAGGAAAACCTTTCAGCGGAGAGCCTCCTTTGAGTGAATAGCACTTGCTATTAATTTCATATGACTGATCTACCCAATTGCATTGTGCTAAGTATATTGCTTTACTGTTTGGAAATGTCGGGGGTTTTTTTTGGTTTTTTTTTTTTGCAAATGTCTAAAAATACAAGTCTCGGATATTATTTGACTGGAAATTTTGAGAATTTCAGAAAGTTTCTACATACCCCTCTGCCATATAATGAAATAATTATCTCACAATGTGTTTTGTTGGAGAGGACACAGCAAAATATTCAGAGTCTGCAAGCATTGCTGAGGCCTGATTTACGCCACGGTAAGGGTTGACTTGATGGTGTCCTTTGAGCAGCCTGCCAAAATTACATTTCATAGTGCCTGCCTTGCTCACATATAAGTCAGATGAAGGGAATTGTGTACAAGGGAGGAGATCTTCCAAATTCCCCTCTACTCTTCTGCATTACAATTCCTCCAGCCATTTTTTCTCCCTTTGTGGCTTAGGTATTGAAAGAAATAGGCGCCAAGGGTTTGGAATACTGTGGCAGTGGAGAAATGTGTACGCTCCCTATTCTGAGATTCAAATAATACTGGGTCAATAACAAATGCAATGGTTGCCTTTTTTTTGGGGGGGGGGAAAGAATGAGAAGATTTCATGATTATCATTAAACCTCCAAACTATCAGGGCTTAAACAGAATGGCTAAATCTATTCTATTCTATTCTATTCTATTCTATTCTATTCTATTCTATTCTATTCTATTCTATTCTATTCTATTCTATTCTATTCTATTCTATTCTATTCTATTCTATTCTATTCTACTCTATTATTCTATTCTATTCTATTCTACTCTATTATTCTATTCTATTCTATTCTATTCTATTCTATTCTTCTATTCTATTCTACTCTATTATTCTATTCTACTCTACTCTACTCTACTCTATTATTCTATTCTATTCTATTCTATTCTATTCTATTCTATTCTATTCTATTCTATTCTATTCTATTCTATTCTATTCTATTCTATTCTATTCTACTCTACTCTATTATTCTACGCTACTCTACTCTACTCTACTCTACTCTACTCTACTCTACTCTATTCTATTCTTCCCATTCCATTTCTACATTATATAATATACCATAATATACGGGAAGATACATTTAGTTTAGAGTTTTTGTCTCACATTTATTGTATCACAACACTTAATAATTTTTTATTCAGGACACATTTAGGAATGATTATCCGGTCATTGTGTGGATTATGCACATATCATAGTATACACACACACGTTTCTGTGTGTATACATTAATACACACGCAGACATATATAAAATACACTAAATGTATCATAATTATATGCTAATTCATACAATAAAAGACCTATTTGGATACTTAATTTGGTCATAGTGCCAGATTTTGTAAACGCTAATCTTTTTATTTCAATTCTTTTTTGGCAATCGGAATCACCTACTGAATGTTCTTTGTGACTTAAATTTTATGCATGGTTAATAACCTCAGCTAAAATATGCACCAATTACAACATGATATTCCTGTGTTCTAGTTTATAAGTGAAGTTTCTGCCATCACTATTCCTTTGAAGAAGCATAAAGAAATATGTCCATAGGGGGAAAAAAAACAAAACTCCTGCAACCTAAAACTGCTATAAAGAAGCAAAGATGTAACAAAATTGAAGAATGGTCATCTGTTTTTTTATTATGATGATGTACTTTTTTATTATGATGTATTTTGAGAAAATTCAGACTAATTACTCTGTTTGTTTGTATCTGTGCATGTATATGTATTATTTAAATCTCTGCAAGGTTGCAAAAATTTAAAAAGGCAAGAAATGCTAAATCAGCAGCAGTATTAACTTCACTGCATTGCTTTTCCTATGTAATTTATGGAACTCATTTCCAGGTGTAAATAGTAACAAATTAAAGAACAGAAAGAGGCAGGGATAATAACATCTATTTGCACATTTAGGAGCAAAATAATGAAACGGAGGCCTGTGAAAGGGCAGCTAAAGAATGAGATTTCAGAAGGAAAAGTGACCCTTGTGTACCGAGTTCCCATTTCCATTTCAGATAACCATAGGTTTAGAGAGCCACAGAAAAATGGGCAAGATCTACTATGCATAGCATTTCAAAGCCATCTCCCAACATCTGACAAGTGCCCAACTGAATTAATTTTAAGGTGCCCGTTATTAAAGCCAACAGGTTTAGGTTAGTGAAACTGATGAGGACCTATTTATGATTTTCAGCAGGGCAGCTCCATGTTCCTATACTGTAAACAGTACAGGTAGACTGTTTTACATGAATCCTGGAAGCTGGCATATATAGTGATCTTAGAGGCATGTTGTATACAACTATATATTTGTGCTTGAGACACTGCTGTCACAGAAGTATACAACATTTCTATAGAAAGGGGTTATTAAGGCTGGTTTTCAATATGACTTTGTTTGGCATTTTCAAGTCAAAGTTGGCTCAGGGCAATTGCCTAGGCAAATCCCTGCTGTTTTGTTGGCAGTATTTTTCAGAAGTGGCTTGCCATTACCTCCTTCCTAGGGCTGAGAGACAGAGAGTGGCTCAAAGTCACCCAGGTGGCTTTGTGCTTAAGGCAGGATTAGGACTCACAGGATCCAAATTCTAGCCTGATGCTTTAACCACAACACCAAACTGGCTTTCCTCTCAATATACTGTGTAGCGGGAAATATCACATAAGTCCTAATGATAGACAACTGTACTCTAGAACAGGGGTCCCCAACCCTCGGTCCGTGGACCAGTACCGGTCCGCGGCATGCCAGCAACCGGTCCGCACAAACAAGCAAAGCCCCATCCATGGGATGCAGGCAGCACACAAAACCACGCCCCCTCTGGTCCGCGGAAAAAGCTCTCTCCACGTAACCTGTCCCTGCTGCCCAAAAGGTTGGGGACTTCTACTCTAGAATGTAGCTCAGCACACGCTATTGACAACTGAACATCCACGTCAAAGGGTATTATACAGATCAAAATAAGTCTCACAAAGTTTTGTGAAGTATTTTGGTATGTAATCTGCATAGTGCCTTTGACTTATATGATGCTTTGATGAAGCCTTTAGACTTTTAAACTTGAGCAGAATTAATCCTAAAATTAAATCTAAGTCTCATACCTCACTCAAAGTGGGCTCTAGTGTGCAATGCAAATTGATGTCATTGTTGTCTGGTGATGCACTAAGACCAGTTGTAGTATCTGTATGTAACCTGATAGCTATCCTGGATGGTATTTGAGAGCTGAGCGGTGCTGTTCTAAATTCCAAATTCTTTGACAGAATCCTAGTCTTTGGAGTAGAACTGAATCAGAATGCAAAGCTGATCACTTTGCATGTTGCAAAAAGAAGAACGACAGAATTTTTTTTCTTCCTGGTCTGACTCCAATGGCAACGTATCTAATTAAACAAACCCTGAAAATTTAGCTTCCTTCAAGGTGAAGAATTATTTTTACAGTTGCTTAAGTAAAGAAGCAAGTGACTGCTGGCTTGAGAATTGGCAGCACTTACATCTTTTCTCATCCCAGAGATGCTTCAATGCCTCCCAATTTTTAATTAATAGGATCAGAGTACAGAGAAGAGCAACAAAGATGATTAGGGGACTGGAGGCTAAAGCATATAAGGAACGGCTGCTGGAATTGGGTATGTCTAGTTTAATGAAGAGAAGGACGAGGGGGGACATGATAGTAGTGTTCCAATATCTCAGGGGCTGCCACAAAGAAGAGGGAGTCAAGCTATTCTACAAAGCACCTGAAGGCAGGACAAGAAGCAACGGATGGAAACTAACCAAAGAGAGAAGCAATCTAGAACTAAGGAGAAATTTCCTCACAGTTAGAACAATTAATCAGTGGAACAACCTGCCTCAGGAAGCTGTGAATACTCCCAAACTGGAAGTTTTTAAGAAGAGACTGGACAGCCATTTGTCTGAAATGGTATAGGGTTTCCTGCCTGAGCAGGGGGTTGGACTAGATGACCTCCAAGGTCCCTTCCAACTTTTTTATTATTATTATTATTATTATTATTATTATTATTATTATTATTATTATTATTATTATTATTATTATTATTATTATTATTTGACCACTTTATCACTCTACCTCTGGCAGCCTTTATACTGCAGTTTTACCAATGTATTGTCTTTATTCCTGGACGACTATAAATCAGCAAGAGAATAACAGTGTGATGCAATTGTTAAAAAACTGAACTTAGGAGACAAATCCAGGTTCAAGTCTGTCCTGGATATATTTGGGTCAGTTATTTGTAGCCTAGTTTACCTTGCCAAGGGTGGGAGGTGGCTCAGGGTTACAATGCTGGGCTTGTCGGCTGAAAAGCCGGCAGCCCAAGTTCGAGACCCAAGCTCCATGCAATGGGGTGAGCTCCCATCCTTGCCCCAGTTCCTGCCAACCTAGTAGTTCAAAACCATGCAAATGTGAGTAGATAAATAGGCGCCACTTCAGTGGGAAGGTAACAGTGCTCCGTGACGTCCTACTAGCCACATGACCACAGAAATGTCTTCAGACAGCACTGGCACCTTGAAATGGAGATGACCCCCCCCCCCCAGCCAGTAATGACTAGTGGAATAAAATCCTCAGGGACTCCTTTATCTTTTACCTTTTACCTTTCAGATGGTGAGGAAAAATGGGAGGAGGTACATATACCATCTTGACTTACACTGCTTTCCTGATGGTCAAATAAACCTCACAAGAAGCTCAAAGAGGTTTCTCAGTCATTCAGTTTGTCAGGCACAAGAAACTAGGAGCTGGATAGAGTTCAGAAAGCACTACGAGTTTAATCCACGTAACCTATACATAAGACTCTGGTCTACTAATGGTCAAGGCAAATTGGTGCTAGATAAGAGTCAATGGAATTCAAGGGGGGGGGGCTGGACTTAGGTCTCTTTTGGGAGCGTAGGGACTCTAGACTTATTATGCAATTGACCCCATCCTCGGTCTCAGCTTGGTCATCTCCTAATACAAGCTGAGATATTGCAATTGTATGAAGTAGATACTTTTTCCATTACATTGGAGGAAAGACAACCTTCAGATGTTTCTAGTTACAACTGCAACTTATAGGCTGGAAGCTAGTGGGAATTAAAGTCAGAAATATTTTTAAAAGACTTTTAATGAACTTATTCTAAGATGGTGATTGTGAGGATACCATGTGTACTGCATTCTTATTTATAGATAGGCAAAATCCACTCAACAGCTAACACATTCAGCAGAAGGTCTCCAAGTAGACAGACCCTGATCACTGGCATGGAGATTGTCATGGTGAGAATCCCTTTTTAGTTCTTGTGACTAGTCTTGGAGAACCTTTTTCTTAGGAAAAAAACAAAACAAAATCATTTCCCCAGCCACTGTCATTCCATCTGAGCATAGTTATGGATTTTCTTATCTACTGATGAACATTTCCAGCTTGATAACTTATCATTTTCTTCCCAAAGGGCAAAATTTTGTCAAAGGAAGAGAAAGATGGTCCATTGCAGCAAGAATGAGAAGTTTCTATAGGATCTGGAGTGTCGTGGTACGATCAACCAGTTTCATCATAAGCTGCTAGTATAATGGTAAGCAAGTACACATGATGTAGACCATAACAACTAATCGTAAGCCTTTTCTATTAGCTCTGCTGGCCAGAAGCCATGGGATGTGCAACCTCAAATCAGCTGACAATCAAATAGACTTCCTCTGTACTAGTAGTTGCCTAAAGTAAGCATAGCATATGATTTCACAGACTATGATAATGTCTCCTCAGAAGTCAAGGGCATTTTTCAGGAATAATACAATGGATATAGACTTTGAAGCAGTGGTCTCCTTTAATGCAGGGGTCCCCAACTTTTCTGGGTTGGTGGCCAGGGGTGGGGTGTGTGGAGGTGCCTTTATGCGTGAGAGCCATGATTGCGCGCGCGACTCAAATGGGGCCACGAGCGCCCGCGTGATGCTTGGGCGACGCTAGCGCCCGTGCAATGCCGCGATGCTAGCACAAGTGGGGATGTTGCGCTTGCAGCGATGATAGCGCTGGCATGACGCTGCGATGCCAGCATGAGTGGGGAGGTGCACTCATGGCAACACTAGCCCCTGCCTGACACTTATGGCATTGCTAGCGCCTACGCGATGCCACGACGCTAACATGAGTGGGGGGTGCGCTTGTGGCAATGCTAGCGCCCGCCTGACGCTCTGGCCAGCCACTCACGGAGCCCAGTGGCCAACAGCAGGCTGCGGACCATAGGTTGGTGACCCCTGCTTTAATGGTTTCAATCTTAAGGGAGAAAAGAGGGGGCTGCCTCAAAATCTGTTGATACTTTGCCTCCCAAACACCTTGTACATACCAAGTGAGTTTTTATCTGGGTAAAACAGGGAGAACAAGAGGGAGATGTGTCCGTTATAAAAGACTGCTGTCTCCTGTCTTTGGTAGGGAGAATAGCAGTGCCATGCTTTTATATGTTTTTTGAAATAAATCTCACCCTATTCAATAGGATTTTTCCCAGGGAAATGAATAAAAGATTGCAGCCTAAGTGCTAGAAATGAAAAAAGAGCAAATGATCTGATGTGTGTGTGTGTGTGTGTGTGTATGTATGTATATGTATATATACATTTGAACATGGGGGAGAGGTAAGACATCTCAAGGCTCCACTGCAGAAATTAGACATAGTAAGCCTGTATGTATGTATGTATGTATGTATGTATGTATGTATTTGTTTGTATATATATATGTGTGTGTGTGTATGTATGTGTGTGTGTGTGTGTATGTGTGTGTCTAATTTCTGCAGTGGAGCCCTGAGATGTCTTACCTCTTCCCCATGTTAAAATGTTTGCTTTGCTAACAGCAACAGGAGAAAAGCTTTATTCTCAGAGGGTGCAGCTGTGTATATATGTGGCATTTCAATCACATGCTTTTATTCAAGCAATTAAATGATAGACCATGCAAGGAATTAGCTGTGTGCTGCTTAGAGCATTTTATTATTACCTAGTGCATAATGAAAATAACTTGAAAGGCTCCAAAGCATAATAATATAACGAAACTTTGAATAATTAGTTGATATACAGTATTTAATCATCATTGTGATTTTAAAAAGACACAATAGAAGGCAATGCTGTTTACCGGACACAAATGTTAAGATCAAATGCACTAAATATCTCCTGCTGTCCTGACTGGCATATTAAATATGCCATACCAGAGGGTCAACCTGTGGTCAGGATCCAAAGGGGAATTTGGAATTGGTCAGCTGCCCTGCTATAGCCTTTTACTGGCAATGTGTGAAAATACACACTGGTGTTAAAGAATGCACAGTATTTACGCAGAAGATCCTCTGAGTTCAATGAAGTTGACATCCATGGAGAAGTGCTAATGGGATTGGCTCTTTGCATCTATTCTAGCAATGCAAGTATACCTTTTTGTAAATAGGTCCTGATGATAACATATCAATGGAAACCTATCCAAAGAAGATGTGAGTATCTGCATAACAAATAGTGCCAGGTTTCAACTTGAACAACCAAACCCACCTAATTCAGCCCTACAGGCAGGTCACTTCCACTTAATGGCCTTCGGCCCAGTTTCATGCCTGCAAGAGTGCTCTGGGCAGTAGCCATCTCCACTTCACATAAGTGCATCCTCACCCTTCCTCCCTTCCAAAATTCTGCTCAGTTATGATCTCTCATTGCACAGGGCTAAGGAAGTTGTCTTGAGAACATGAGCAGAAAACCAGAGAGAAGGAACTCAATTTGATTTCCTGGAGCCCCTTCTAACTGTTACCGTAGTAGCCAGCAGGATGGCATAACTGGCTAGGTAACAAGAATTTTGGAGAGGGACATCTTGCTTCATAATGGAAGCCATCATTCCTGTTAGCTGGTGAAGGTTTGCTGCTAATATTTTGCTGCCATGTTCAGTTTAATTGAGACCAGTGGTGGGTTAAAAACCTGGGCCAAGGTATTATGACTTGCCATTTTGTAGTCTTGGAGAGGTTGACCTCAAGCTGTCTTTGATGATATTTTTTCTTCAGTTCATAAGGCAGGGAATGATAAATTTTGGCCTTTTGCAGATTGGAGGAAAGAAAAGGAAAGGAATAGGAACAAGATTTGGGGAAGGGGCGTTGTCTTACCTGAACGCCTTTTGTCAGCATGATGATGGAGAATCCACAAATGGGTTAACTTCATCCTCCTGCCCAACGAGACTAAGTCAAACGATTGCCACGCCTCCTGCTGGGCTAGATACTGACCCAGTTACGACGAAGGCGAAGCAACAGACGATAGTCGGACGTGTTGGCTCCTCCTGCCCCCGACACAGGACCTGACGGCCACTAAGGGGGTGGGAGTGGATTCTCCATCATCATGCTGAGAAAAGGTGTTCAGGTAAGACAACGCCCCTTCTCCAGCATGAGGATGGAGAATCCACAAATGGGACATACCAAAGCCACCTGTCCCTATGGGAGGGAACTAGTCTGGGCCTGTGTCCCACTAGATGACACCACTTGTTGCAGCACCCGCCGACCAAAGGAGGCGTCTGCGGAAGCAAATTTGTCCACTTTGTAGTGTCATATGAAAGGCGAAGGCGAAGACCAGGTCGCCGCTCTGCAAATCTCATCGATGGAAGCTTGCTTTGCCCAAGCCGCCGATGTTGCGGCGCTGCGGGTGGAATGAGCCGTGATGCGGCCGGGCAGGGGCAGTGAATGTGTCTGATAAGCCCGTGCGATGCAAGCTTTGATCCATCTGCCTATGGCGGAAGAGGAAACTTTCTGCCCCATGGAAGAGGGTTGGAATGATATAAATAGTGCCTCCGACTTGCGAAAAGCGGACATTCGCTTGATGTAAAATCTTAGTGCTCTACGCACGTCCAGAGCGTGCCACTTGCGTTCCAAGCTGTGGAACGGGTTGGGGCAAAAGTTAGGAAGTATTACCTCCTGGGTCCTGTGGAACAAGGTGTTAACTTTGGGAACAAACGATGGGTCTAAGCGAAGGATCACCCTGTCCTCGTGAAATGTACATAGGTCCTCTCTGACTGAGAGAGTCGCTAGCTCTGATATGCGCCTGGCCGATGTGATGGCTACCAGAAAGGCGACTTTCAGGGACAAAATCCGGAGCATACATGTCCTGAGAGGCTCAAACGGGGGTGAGGTGAGAGCCCGCAAGACCGTGGTAGATCCCAAGAGGGATATCGACAGACCGCAGGGGGTCTGGTGTTGGTCGCTCCTTTGATGAAAGAACGCACCATGGGGTGCTGAGCCAAAGGGACCGAATTGTTGCATTGCAGCACCGTTGATAGGGCTGCCACCTGCCTACGGATGGTGTTGGGCGATAGGCCTTTGTCGAGCCCCTCCATCAGGTATTCCAAGATCTTCGGAATGGTGAGGGAGGAGAGATCCAATTGGTGTCTGGTACACCAGAGACTAAAATTCTTCCAGGTGGAATTGTATATCCTATTCGTAGAGGGACGCCTGGAGGCCTGAATCATCGAGATGACCCTCGTTGAATAGGATTCTTTAGTCAGAAGTTGCCGCTCAAGTGCCAGGCGGCTAACTGGAGCCACTGAGGCTCTGGATGCTGCAGGACTCCCTGACTGAGGGCAATGCGGTGTGGAGGTATTCTCCACGGGGGAGAGATGGAGAGGCCTACAAGGTCTACAAACCAAGGTTGTCTCGGCCAGTGTGGGGCAACCAGTATAACTTCTGCCTGTTCCAGCAGAATCTTGCGAATGACCGCTTGGACCAGGGGAAGAGGAGGAAAGGCGTATAGCCGTTCCCTGGGCCAAGGACTGCGGAGCGCGTCCACCCTCTCTGCCCCCGGGGCGGGAAACCGGGAGAAGAATCTTGGGAGCTGACAATTCAGTGGCGAGGCGAACAGGTCTATTAGTGGTAGTCCGAATCTGTCCGAGATCTCCCTGAACAAGGAGGGACCCAGGCGCCACTCGGAGTGAGGAGAGGTTGGACTCTGCCCAAGAACCCAGCGACTGAGCTTCGGTCATGAGGGATCTGGACCGGGTACCTCCCTGGCGGTTCACATGAGCTTTGGCGGCTACATTGTCCGTCAGGACCAGGGCATGTTGGCCTACTACACTGCTCTTGAAATGGCGGAGGGCAAGATGTATGGCCCTGAGCTCCAACCAGTTTATGTTGTGCTTCAGGTCCGGTGGAGACCACTGGCCCTGAACCAACTGCGACTGGAAGTGCGCTCCCCAACCGAAGAGGCTGGCATCTGTAGTTAGAGTGACTCGGAGGGGTTCCTTCAATAACGACCCCTTTGCTACCGCTACCAGTGAAGGGTGTTCAGAGTCTGACGTGGGACCCTGACTCTCTGGTTGGAGGAGCTCGTGCCCAGCCTCTGGAATGGGAGTAGGAACCATTGCAGGTGCCTGGAGTGTAGCCTGGACCATGGGACTATGGCCATGGAAGAGACCATCTTTCCTAGCAACTGGGAAAGTGTGGCCAGGGAAACCACCCGGTCCCTCCGTATCTGGAGCACCAGGGAACATATACTGTCTTGGCGCTCCTGTGACAAGTAGACCATGCACTGCCTTGTGTCTATGATCGCCCCCAGGTGTAATAGGCGAGTGGATGGTACTGTATGGCTCTTTAGGAAATTTATTGAGAACCCGTGGTCCTGGATTAATATGTCGTCCAGGTAACACTGGATCCGTACCGGGACTAACCTCAGGTGGGCCGCCAAGATTTTGGTGAACACTCTTGGGGCGGAGGAGAGGCCGAATGGAAGGGCCCTGTATTGATAATGGTGCCCTGCATAGTAAAACCTGAGGAACCTGCGATGGTCGAGGAGAATGGGGATATGTAAGTAGGCCTCTGTGAGGTCTATGGACGTTAGAAAGTCGTCCCGTCTGACGCTGGCCAGAATAGACTGGAGCGTCTGCATTTTGAACCTTTTGTACCTTAAATGGTAATTCAGCCCCTTGAGGTTGAGAATGGCTCTCCATCCTCCTGAGGTCTTTGGCACCACGAAGAGGATGGAGTAGAATCCCGACCCCCTTTGACCGGTAGGCACTGGTTCTATGGACTTGATTTCTAAAAGATGACGTATGGCCTTGTGCATGAGTCTCCTTTTGTCCAGACTTCGTGGGGTTGGACAAGAGATAAATCGACCCGAGGACCTGGATAGGAATTCTAGGGAAAGACCCGCTCTGATGGTGTCGAGCACCCAAGAGTCTGTTGTGGTGGTCTCCCATTTGTTGAGGAAAAGGGAGAGTCTGCCTCCTATGGGGGCTGTGTCTCTGGAGTCATTTATTCCTTCTGAATGGGCGGCCGCCGTTCCCTCGAAAGGGCCGCTTGGACTGGAACTGCTGTCTGAGTCAGGGGCCGGGATGCGCCCATTCTGATCCTGTGCCTGCACAAAATGGCATTCTGCGGTAGTCTGGAACAGAGCGTCTATCCACACGCCTGTTAAGGTGAGAGATGACTCTGTGCTTTTCCCTGTTCTCCACCAGATATGGATTGAGGGACTCACCAAACAAATGACCACCAGTGTAAGGGGCGGTAGCCAGGCGCCACTTCAATTTTTGGTCCGCTCTCCACTGTTTCAGCCACAACAGTCTGCGGACGGCCACGTTGTAGCCTATAGCCCGGGATGAGAACCTGGCTGCATGAAGTGATGAATCCGCCATGTACTCGGACGTGGCCAGTAACTTACCCAGGGTCTGGTGGGCGCATACCTGATCCTGGGGAATCATGGCCTGGAGCTCGCGGAGCCACATTATAGAAGTCCTGGCGAAGAAGGAGGTGGAGGTCGATGCCTTCACCGACCACGCCGAGGCTTGGTGAGACCTGCGAAGGGAGAACTCGGACTTCCTGTCCTCTGTTTTTAGGGTCTCAGCCATGTCACCAGCTATGGTGGATGGAGAAACCAGAGGTGTTATGGCTTTGTCCACCGCTGGGACCACAAGCAGTTCAGACAAGGAGGTGGCCACATTAAACAGTCTCTTGTCTGTAGAGCTCAGTGTGGGAGGTGTACCCAGCGCTGACCATTGTTTTCTGATAGTGTTGGTGAAGAGGGGGGGGGACAAGGGATATGCTTCTGGGATACAGAAGGCTCAGAAAATAGAGGATTGTATGCCTGACTAGTGGATGGAGTTGGTTGGACCTCTTGATCCGAGTCAATGTTTGCCGAGGTGGTTGCCTTATTCAAGAGGGGTTTGAATAAGGATGGATCAAACAACCCAACGAATGGGGTAGGGTCAGGTGTTGATTCCTCATCCTCAGAAAGATGTATCTCCCCCGGTTCGTATTCCTCAGGATATGGTTCCATATCCTGAGAGGATCGGTCAGAGGCGATGGAACAAGGATAATCTACGGGCTCTGACAGGTAATGAGATGGGCCTGTGGGTTTGGCGGCTTCGACCCTGGGTCTGTGGAATGATGAGGCCATGCCCTGGGCGAAGGCCTGGGCTATCAGGGCCTGGAAGTGTTCTGGCCAAGTCTCATGAGGGGCTACTGGGCGGAGCCCCACTGCAGTATGCGTAAACGTGGCCTCTGGCCTGGGCCGTGCGTTGGGTGATGGATCCGCCCATTGAGGGCATGCTGCCTGGTTCAGCAGCTCTTGCCCTTGTCTGGTGTCTCCTTCAGGAGACCATGTCCTTTGATAAGGGGCGCCAGGGGAAACGATCTGGGGATCGAACGGGGTCCCCTCGGCCGAGACAGGAACAGCTGGGAGTGTAACATTGGTCTGCTGTTGTTGTTGGACCCTGGAGAACTGCCTTTCCAAGGCCAGATGTCTCCTGTTAGCCTCCTTCTCAGCAGCCTTGGAGGGGGCCTTGCTAGAGATAGCTTTGGCCTTGGCCTTCAGCTTCCCTGCTGCCTCCAGTTTTGAGGACATGCACTTCTTTTTGGCTGGAGAGGGCAGACCACCGTGGGTGGTCATAGGGGTCGAGTTGTCTGCCATCACGGTGAAAGTCTCTCAGCAGTAGTCTGAGGAATGCAGACAGTATGAGACAGAGCGTTGGGGTGATGGGTGCCCCAGGAACCGGCAAGGCCGGTTATGGCTCTGATTAATGGTGGCCGCAGGACCAAAAATTGCCACTTGCACACCTTAGAGCTATCGGCGAGGCCGGTCACTGCTCCTGACAATGGCCGCTGTTCTCGCCCCAGAGAACTATGGCCGGCTGTTCAGCCTTTCAATGCTGAGATGGTGTTTGCTGGAGCAATGAGGTGACACAAAATGGCGGCTGAGGAAAAACTGCCCTGTGAGGTGGACCTGTACAGCAGAAAAGCGTCCTTTGGGTCCACTGGGGCTGTAAGCAGTGTGCCTAAAGGCCGGTCTTGCAAGCGCAGCGGTAAACTATAAGGGGAATCCTCAAAGAGGAAATTCCCCATGAAGCTGCTTTCGGTGTTCCGGAGGCCAAAATGGCGGCCGCGATGAGCCCGCCAATTTCTCTGTCAGCCGATAAGGCCCAGGCCGCCTCTAGCGTCTCCGGAGAGAAAGCGAGATAACGGAAAGCTTTTGGTGAGCTAATTTAAGCTCGCAGCAGATGCTGCCAATAAGGCAGAAAAAAAAGGACAAAGGGATCGGCCTCCGAATCTGCGGCCGCGCTGCTGTCAATTTGTGGCCCCCTGCGGAGCGCGGCTCAGCTGAGCTGCGGATAGCGATCGCAGCTTGTCGGCCGAGTTCCGATCAGATCTTGCTTTAAAAATCGGAACAGCTCTAAACTCAGAGGGGAAAGAATCCAGGAATGGGAATACGACCTGCCTGAATAATGAGGAGCCAACGTTGAGTGTCCTGATGGGCTAATAGACGAAGTCATAACTGGGTCAGTATCTAGCCCAGCAGGAGGCGTGGCAATCGTTTGACTTAGTCTCATTGGGCAGGAGGATGAAGTTAACCCATTTGTGGATTCTCCATCCTCATGCTGGAGAATGGAGGATTTTCAGAGGGAAAATATTTTGGATCTGAGAAGCTTTACTACAAAGTTCCCATATTTAGCTCAGGGCCTTCTTCCTGCCAATGTTAATTAATATATATTCTAGATCTTTATGAGGTTAATTCTGGATGGCAGGCAGTTCAATTATTTCCATTTGTCAGGACCACACCTGTTCCTGTTTTGGTTTTGGCTTTACTTTTTCATTAAAAAGTTAATATTGCACATTAAGGACAAGAGCTTCTTGAATTGGGCCACTGTTAACAGGTCTTTTCTTAATTGTTTTTCTTCTAAATAAACTATAACCATTTTTTATGTTTCTTAGATATCCAAACTTGAAAATATACCTGCAGTTCCAAGAGCAAAATGTATTTAACTATACTTCTATGCAGTATTACCACCTCCTGTCACAGAAATTTGCCATTTGATATTTGTAATTATTGTTTTACCTTCGAATAAGTGGGCAGAGAAATAAGAGACACCATTTTGTCCATCCATCCATCCATCCTATATTTTCCCTTAGCCACAATATACCATAAGAAAAGGAAGAGCAAAGAATCCAGATGTACATTAGTAATCAGTGCAAAATTGGATTGATGCAAACAAATAAGATTGTGCTACTCTTTCTGAATTATGCAATTTTAAGATTCCACCTTAAAATATATAATAAAAAATCTATAAAAAAACCTTTATTAGACAGTAGGAAAGACAAGAGGAATTTCTTTGATAAAGTAGGTCATATAGCTATGTGAGTCAGGCAGGTGTAGATGGGCAAAACGTCCCAATTAGAAAGTCAAGCACCATCATCCTGATCCAATTTAGGGCTTTGATATGGATACTCACACCTCTAATTTGGGGGTTAATGTGCATATTGGCATATGGTATGTACTTATAGAAAGAACTAAAAATGTCTATCACTGCTTTTTAATAAGGCCTCAGATGGCAAGATGGAATGAAACACCTTTTGGAACCTTCATATAAAGTAGCTCCTCTATTCCTCTCAATTCCATTCCGTTCCATTCCATTTTATTATAGCTGCTTGTTCCTCTCTAACTGTTGTCTTCTTCAAACCAGTTATCAAATCGAGAATAGAATGTTACAGGATTTTGCAGAACTACATCTACCTCTTCTGGAAAATGGGTAGATCTGGCTCATCTTTTTTTAGATTGTTTCAAGAGTGGAGTAAACTGTTCTTTAGTTTATTTCCCCAAATTCATCACTGAAGTGCCTTGTTTAGAAAATATAAAGCACATACAAAATTCTTCATATTTCAGGAAATGGTATATATTTATGCTCCCAACTTGCATCCATGTGCACATCTGTGGAACAAGCCAGATGTAGATTGGAATTAGAATGACCCATCCATGACTATCAGAGGTCATACAGACTAGGAACGGCAGTAGTTTCAAAGTCTTTCACTGAAGAATAGCAGTTTTCACAGACCATAAAACAGACTTTTAAACAACTACAGAGTTAGGATAAACAAAGCCGCCAAGCAAGCTGGCAGTAGTAGATCCCAGACTGTCACCTTTTTCCTTCATTGCTTATTAAAATTCCTTGCCATCCTTTTTTTTTTTCCATTCTGTGCTCACCTCTAACCCTTCTCCTACTTTCAGTTTAATTATTATACAACCTTCACTGAGCTCACACCTGTCTCTGGAGACCTCAACACTGTATTAGCTGCATGCTACAGCACCGTGAGACAAAATAAAAGTCAGTTTTTCTTCTCTTAAAAATCACTGCAATCTAGAGAGAGCCGAAAAGTGAATTAACCATGAGCAGGACTAAGCAGATGCAACACAGCACGCTTTGAGAAACTAGAAAACGTCCAAAGTTTGTGCTACTGCTCATCAAGACATGCTCTCTCTATCACACACAGAGTTCTTAACCCTTGAGTTCCATCCAGATACCTTCAACTCAATATTTAAAATGTGACTGTCTCCTCCCCTGATACATGAGTGTTGAGTTAAAATTAAATGTAGGATAGAAATTCTGTGTGTGATGCTTTGGAATGCTTTTATTCCAGACGCCCTTTAAAGTTTCTCCAAAGTTTTTGATTTTCCCTATTTTCTTCCTGGACCATTTATAACCCCTTGTCTTTCCTGCTTATTTCATCTGCTCTAGCAAGGGCAGCGGATACTTCAGTAAGTCATAGCTGAGAACTAAATGTGCTTTTTGAATTCTCCAAGCAAACTGCAAGCAACGATACCAAGGGGAGGGGGAGATATTGTTTTGCCGAATATTCCCCAGAGGGAGGAGAATTTCTCCAACAATTCCTTTGATATAGGCAGCTGATCAGTAACAACAGCTGGAATTGGCCTATGACAATGTGCTGCCTGAGACAATTAATCCCATTGTCTATATAAAATAGACAGGCAGCAAACATTTGAACAGATGGCCAGTAGAAACATATTTCAACACTGGGAAAAGGCAGTCTTCTCTTTTGCAACAAGCAAAGCCAAGCAGCTTGCATAATTTTCAACAACTTGTCATCATGCCTCATCTATGGTCTATGTCAGGGCTTTTCAACCAGTGGTACGGGTACCACCTGTGGTACATTGGCACCTGGCAGGTGGTACGCGACCATCCTAGAAAAGTGGTAGTGGGGGAGGGGAATGAGCTGAACTGGTGGCAGCACCGCACAAGCCTGAGCGAGAGATGGCTGGAGCTGCAGGGCTGTCAGGGCTCAGCGGAAGCGCCTGGATCAGTGCCGCTTTCCAGCTGATCGGCGCTTCTTCGGGACTGTCAGGGCTCAGTGGAAGTGCCAGGCTCCAGCTGGAGCTCGGCGCTGATCCTGACGCTTCTGCTGAGCCCAGAAGAAGCGCCGATCAGCTGGAATGTTGCAGCATCTCTAGGGTCTTATGATTTACATTCAGATGCTTGGCAACTGATTCATATTTATGACTGTCACAGTGTCCCAGGGTCATGTGAAGCGACCAAAATCTGCTGCAACCACCCAGCAGACGGGGGAATAAAAACCAAACACCCCCCACCCCACCCCCGCTGCCAATCCTCAACAGAAATGCTCACAACAATGAAAACCTCGGACAGGAGGAAGAGCGCCGTCGGGTGGGCAGACAGGTGTCTTGCTCGGCTGTGACTTGGGGGGCACTTTTTTCAGTGCCATTGTAACTCCGAACAGTCACTAAGCGAACTGTTGTAAGTCGAGGACTACCAGTACTTTTTTCCTTTTTTTTTGGTCATCAAGTTTTTGACACCTTGCTAGGCGACTGGTGGTACTCGGATGTTGCCATATCCTAAAAGTGGTACAATGGGTGAAAAGGTTGAAAAGCCCTGGTCTATGTCAAAGTGATGGTGCACCTTCCTTTATTCCTTTATTCCCTTCCCCTGAGATAGAAATACCAATAACTGTGCTGGCAGCCTGGCTGCTTGTTAGCTACCCCAAATGGCCCTGGTTCTACCATTGTTTTATAGGAATGACCAGTAGCTGCTCAACATTCGTCCAAATACTTAGGCACCAGTGTGTACTTTGATCTAATATTTTTCAAGCACAAATGCCGGGAAAAGCATATATTCAAAGTGCCGTACTTTGGGGGAAAAAAAGGATATTCAAAAATGCGTTTATATGCCTTTGTTATTGTACATTTTTAAGAGTAATCTTATTAATTTAAAAATAATATAAAGATCTTGAATACTCAGGTAGGCAGCATGAATTAGAAATTCTTTTAACATCAAGCTTGATATACATTGGTTCTGATGATGAAAATTCGTTCATAGCCAGAGTCAATTAATGAATGCTACATGTAGGAATGATATTCCTTGTCTGCAGCAGGACAAACCTTGGTCAATCTATGGGGCCAGCAGCAAATCTGTCCTTGTTTACAGTAATCTTCAGAAGACATACCGCAAACACATCCTACCATTGCTCAGAGCTGGAGGGAATCCCTCCAGAAAGTAAATACAATTCAGAAATGTTGCTGTTATTAAGAACTTTGGGGCCAATGTACAAGACCAAATTTACAACCCACTCATTTAGTATTAATCCGTTCAGAAACAAGTTTTCTTTCCACTGAAGTCTTTTGCTATCACCTGTAATACTATTAATTTCTGTTTGACAGATCATCAAAGAGAAAAATCTATGTAGTCATAATCAACAACAACGTGATGGCATTTAATCAATCAATCAATCACAGTATAAATACTGTTTTATAACTCAAGCTTAAACCATTCAATGTTTAGTTAAAAGGGATCTTGCGAACAACATAGTTCACATATACTCTTGTATCTGGCTGACTGTAAGTGAACTATTCATTTAAGCTTGCACTAAGACACACATCCTTCTACTGTACTAGTAATGTATATTAATTAATTTACGTATGTAACATCAACAATATTAATGGGTCCAGTGGTGGAATTCAAATACCTGAACAACCGGTTCTCTTATTTGATGCTGGCCTGGGCCTCCGAGGCCTAGACTGGACTTCTGGAAGCCAGCCGGTTCTCCGAATGCAGCAAAATTTAGCTACCGGTTCTACTGAACCGGTGCGAACTGGCTGAATACCACCATTGAATGGGTCTCAATAGGAACAACCTTTCTTTGGCTATAGGCAATGGAGCAAAGTAGGTAGGTAGGTCTGGATGGGGTCTTGATAGGGCAATATTGCAAGGTGGTGAATTATGTTGGTGGAGGAAGGATTTTTCCTAGAATTCCAAGAATACACTAAGGCAGAACCTTGTCCACCCCAAGGATAAACCCCCCATAGGTTTATGGTATATGCAGTACAATGCAGTGAGACATATGCAGATCTGTACATTGGGGAAACAAAACAATGCATGGCACAACATAGGAGAACAAACCCATCAGGACAAGATTCAGCAGTCCATCTGCATTTAAAAGACAAAGGCCACTCTTTCGAAGACAGCAAAGTCCACATTTTAGACAGAGAGAACCGCTGGTTTGAAAGAGGGGTCAAAGAGGCCATCTATGTCAAAACTGAACAGTCCTCTCTCAACAGAGCAGGAGGGATACGACATCATCTCTCTCCAGTCTACAACACAGTCGTTTCAACAATTCCAAGAAGGCTCCACACCCATTTGCACCACTCAGGTGACCTTGAAGACACAGATAAAACCTCCAGGTGGCCTCAATGACTCTCTAAAAGAATGCAAATGACCAACTGTCTGCAAGGAATATAAATCCTTCCTCCAATTGGACCTGAAGAAGCTTCCTGGATGAGAAGCAAAATGTCTTAAAAAAAAAACCCAATAAAGTCCAGTCGTCTCTTGAAAAAGCACCTTTGGGACAAAGTAAGTGAAACTACTCACTATCATTTTACACCTCACATCTCATGAGAAGCCAGACTTCTTCAAAGTAGGTAACAGCTCATAGCATGCATCCATTTCTTAAAATCAAAAGATTAAATTTCTTTCCAGTTACATAAAATTATCTTCTTTGCTGTATTCCAGGCTTGATGGAAACAAAGTTATTCATGAAAAAGCTTGTTTTATGTTTAATGTAGAAAGGACACCAAATAACTGACACTGTAGATCAGGCATGTCAAACTCGCGACATATCATGACTTTTCCCCCATTGCTGGCAATGGGGTGGGTGCAGTTTTGGCGTGACGCAACCGGCCCATGGGCCGGCAGTTTGACATGCCTGCTGTAGATGGTATCCATTGGGAAACTAGAGAAATCGGAATAACCAACTTGAGGGAAACAGGTTAATAGATAACTCAGACAGCAAGAAGAGTTCAGTAGGGTTCATAAACAAACACTGTCACTATGAAGGACATTAGTAGAAAAATGCTACAGCCCAGTTATTATCCTGTCTGAGTGAATGTGTGCTAAGGATCATACTGATGTGATTCTATTGATTCCATTTGGTCCCTCAAGAGTGACAATTTGTTGACTTTTGTAAGATACTTCTTTGCCGTTTTCATCCTTTAGAACAATTCTTTATTTTGTGGCTGAAGAACAGGTATATATTTACAACAGCCAGGACAGCTGAATAGTTTTGTTTCACATAACAAAAAGGAAATTTGGGTTGCATTTGCCATTCAACCTGAGGCCCCTGAAATAACTGAGCTCTCAGCTCAAGTTATTTTTCAGACTCATAAAAGACTGGTGGCAGGCGACTGTCCTAAGCTCTTCAAGGCAACCTTTTTCAACTGGGGCTCTGTGAGATCTTTTGATAGGAAAAAAATACACTCCACGCCGTTTTTGGAACTTTGAATGCTACAAAGTAATAGTGTTCAAAGTGCTGAGAATCTTAGCCTGCCATGACTCAGCTACTTACTGTAAATGCTGTAAAACTGTATGTTAGAAGTTAATTGCATTGTTTTGGCTATTTTTATGCAGGACTTCTCTGAGACCTGAACATTATTTCAAGTGTTCCTTCAGTGTAAAATGGCTGGAAAGGCTGCTGTAAGGAATGGCAAGCTAGACATGAAAAGAGTAATATAGATCAATCTATATACACATCCATGTTCTTAAACATGAATTTGGGGGAAATTTGGTCAAATAGTTAAATGAAAACCAAACCCATGGTGCAGCAGGTTGTCTTCTGATTTCTTTGCACAGAATATACAGTATTTTGAAACAACGCTGTGGTTTCCATCTGTGCATAGTACTAAATCAAACATAGCAAAAAGCAAAAACAGACAAAGGGATATGCATGTGAATTGGCTTTTCGTAGTAATCTGAATCTGTAGGGGAAATCCTGCTTCTTTCCCGGGTGATCTATATAATGAATATGCAGAATTCAGATTTACAATGTCACAATCTTTGTTTTCTTGAACATGCTTCCATTAAACTCAGTGTGAACGCCATTTATTGCAAAACTGCTACTAGGAAAATAGAAAAGGTATAAATAAGAAACGGCTGGTGATCTCCTTTCCTCTGAAGGTACTGAAAGGCTCAAAAGCTCACTCAGTCCACGGTATCATAAACTGAAGCCATAAATGTCACTCCTTTCTCAACTGCACATTAAGCCAATTGGCATTTTATTGCAACTAAATAGGCCGTCCTCAAGCCATTAGTCATTTTACTATTAGGGAATGACTCCTGCTCAATACGTAAACTGATGGGGTAGGTGGGAAGAGAAGGAGTTAACATTTGAGTTAACATATGTAACCCCCCACCACACACACAATAGCAGAAAAAATGATCACAGTTACCAAAAAGGAGTCTAATGCAAAGTCCATAGACTTGACCTTTATTGTTATAATGCCTTCAGAAGTGCTTTACCACATTATCCATTATGTGTACTCCTTGAAGCATGCAAGGACAATTTCTTTTAAACATGGTGTTATGTATTGGGATATGGGATTTGCAAGTTCAGGCTATGCCCTTCTCTTTTACATGTGAAACAAAACAGCCACAAAAAAATCAAGAACTTGCAAAGATTTTTCAATATTTAGACCTGATGGAATACACAAAGCAGATCTTGAAAAATAAATTACTGTAACATTTCATAGAACAGTTTAAAATGAAAAAAAAAATCAAGAATACTGCTCTCTCATTAATAGCAATATTTTTTTAAAAAGGAAGAAAATATAAGGGATATTCAATAGACATTCTTTTCTTTCTGGGCAAAGAGGGGGTCTTTGCCAGAAATGTTTATACACTGAGAATGATTCAGGTATACTAGACCAGGGCTTTTCAACCTGTGGTACGCGTACCACTTATGGTACATTAATGAGTGGCAGGTGGTACGCAGCCCTGCCTAGCCAAGTGTAGTGGGGAAGGGAAAGAGCCAGCACAGGCAAAGACTTACAGTGAGAGAGTCCTCTGGAGCTGCAAAGGCCCCAGGCTCACTTCTGGCTCACCCTCCCCCATGAGAAAGGAGGAGGGGGGCGGAGACTATAAAAGGAGGTAGTTTGGGAGGGAGAGGGAGAGAGAAAAAAAGCAGCAGCCTTGGGAGGAGGCAGAATCAGCTCTAGCTGCACCGGAGGAGGAGGAGGGTGGGGGGAGAGGAGATCAAGCAGGCCGGGTGGCCATGAGCCAATCTATAACTGCTGTGGCAGCCACCTGTGCTGGCAGCAGCAAACACGCAAGAAATGCAGTGGGGGAGGGGTTGCCCTCCACGAGGAATGAAAAGCAGCAATGGCTGGAGGTGAGGCATGGAGGGAGGAAGGGAGATGGAGAGTGGAAGGATTCTTATGTGCTTTTGTGACTGAAGTTCTGGGATTTGTGCAATGTGGGCTTTGTGTTCTTAAGGAGTGTTTGGCAATTTCTATTTGGCTGATGGCTCGTTTTAGCTTCCATTGCTCTGCTGTTGTTAGCTGTAAGTTTTGCTGCAAGGGATTTTGAAGTATTTTTCTCCTGAATGGATTTTACTTATGAATGGAGCCATTTGGGGAGGCTGCCTTAGCCGGCAGCCAGTACTTACATTTTTTTTTCTTCCTTAAGTGCCGGCTGGGCTCCTTACTTTCCTTTCTAGCCAGTAGCTAATTCTTAAAGGGGAAGTGCCTTTTTAAGCTAGTTCACTCAGCAGCTTGTCTTTTCTGTCTCTGGAGGCCTTTCCTTGTTTGATCATATATGGAAGAGGGAAAATATGGGGTTTTTTTTTCAAATTCTTCCTTCAGAAGGAGATGGGAATGAGAAAAAGGGAGGCAGGGAAGGGAGGGAGGGAAGGAAGGAAGTCCCGCCTTAGCACTTGGCCACCAGCAGCTCTGCCATTGACTTTGCTTGTCAAAAGGTTGCAAAAGGGTATCACATGACCCTGGGACACTGTGACCATCATAAATATGAATCAGTTGCCAAGCATCCAAATATAAATCACATGACCCTGTTGCTGTAATGGTCATAAGTGTGAAAAATGGTCATAAGTCATTTCAGTGCAATTGCAACTTTGAACAGGTTTTTTTTTTGTCACCAAGTTTTTGACACCTTGCTAGGTGGTACTCGAATATTGCCATATCCTAAAAGTGGTACAAACGGTGAAAAGGTTGAAAAGCCCTGTACTAGACCATGCCTACATATTTGCCAGAAATGTTTACACACTGAGTATGATTCAGGTATACTAACTAGACCATGCTTACATATTTGTCAGAATTTATCTACTATTTTGGATTTGCAGGAATCAGCAAATCCAAATCCATACAACACCTAGCAACAATATCAAGTCTGTTGAAGTATTGTCAATATCATTTTTTAAAAATTGTTAGATACATGTATATTTCATCCCCAAAGAGAAGTCTCATAGACATCATTTCAATTCCCCAAAGAAAATCCCTCTGTTTCCATTTGATTGCTGGGAACAGTTACAATTCTTCCACTCTCTCTCACCAATGTAGCATTTCCTTCTTGTGGGTTGAAGGACAATTGGGGAACAGACAGTGGTGCCCTATCATTGTTACCTACATTATTGTTCCAGGCTGGAGATAATAATGATAAATGGGAATGAAATCTCCTATCGTAATGTATCATGCTTATCTGTTTCTGGTTTTGTTATGAAGTCAACAAAGCTATTTTAGTATCTATGTAAAACAAAGATTAGTTTCCATCCTGCAAAAAGGTGTGCCTTTAAGGTGGCTTAGATTAGCTGAGACTATTGTAATGAAGGTTTTTAAATACTATTTAATCTTCCTTTGGGAGGAGGCATCTTCAAATTGAGTTTGTTTTCTTTTTCTGTGTAAATGTGGCATTTCTACAACAATAATAAAAAAAAAACATGGAAAAGCTGGCAAAAGTAGCAAATTGTTCAGACAACCCTCAACCCTATGACTTCCTAAAATGAAAAAGTTTAAATAATCCACTTGGGTAGACAATTTTTTTATCCCTTCATTGCTGTATCAGGGTTTGATTCAGGGAGGAAGACTCTGCACATGTAGGTGCATATAGGCATGCACCTAAATATGCTTCTTCTCCTTCTCTCATTCACACAACACTGTTTCCCCACAAGCCACCAGCTCAATGCTAATGAGAACAGGAAATCAATGAAGGGGTTCCATTCTTGTAGTCGATGCAACTCTAAAGAATCTTTGTTTTCTGGTCAGGATTGAATTATAAGTAACAATTTGTGCTCTTATGGTGTACACAATTACAATTCCATGCCCTCTTCTGTTGGGAAATCTTCCTTATTTGAGTCTTTGGCTGAAAGTCACCTTTGAGCAAAAAAGATCTTCTTTCTCCACCTTCCTCATTCTCTATTTTATCACTAGCTAGCAAGTCCTTTGTTAATACACAAATAACTCTAAGTGATTTGCCATTAACCTTCTTTCCTATCCAGTGCATCCACATCAATAGATGCAATTTCAGATATGGGTTCAGTTACATTAGGTTTTTCTTATAATACCTGTTTCTTTTCATCTTGGAAAGATCATTTAATTTCTTCTGTTTTGTTATGCAATTGCCTCGCATTAGTACACAGACGTCTAAATTATTTATTTTTGACTTTGCCCAATTTAGCAGGTAATTTATAATCATTAGGTACAGACAATGTATCAGGAAGTTCACATGTGTTCACGTGTGAGGTATTCAGAAAAATTCAAAAGCTTGTTCTAAAATGAAAATTAAATGTTTTTTTAAAAAGACTACATTTTAGGAGCCTTTATTCCTTTTTTAAAAAAAAAATGCCAAAAAACAATAATATCACTATTAATGTACTTCCATTAAAAAGAAAAAAAAATAAGCATACAAAATTAGCAGATAATTTATTATCATCTGTATGCTTTTTTTTTTAAATCAAAATCTTCACAGTAGACTATAGAAAGATACAAACAAGAATTTCAGTAGTGATCATTGTCACAGAATCCGATACCAATTTGAAGTGAGGCTTCAGTTTTGTGTAAAGTGAGAAGTTGTACATTTCATCTCAGAGACTGGATCAATAAGGGTAACTATAAATACCACACAATTATTGCGCATGCACGAATGTGCATGCACAAACACACATAAAACCAGAATGTGGTGAATAACTCCCCCCCCCTCCTCTCTCTATGTGTACCAGGACTGGGCTTCTAATCCACATGAGTTCAGAGTGAATGGCTCTATGTTCTGAATGAAAATCCCTCAAAAGCTCTGGCCCTTATTTATTGCTCCAAAGAATGTTGAGCTAATCAATTAGCTTGCATTTACCTTATCTCCGGTTAAATAACAGAATACAAAGAAACACATCTTGAAGAGATTCTCTCTCCCCCCCCCCCCAAATACAACAGGGAATATTGAGGAGAAAGAAAAGGGACCGTTTCCTGAATTGTGTTCAGGATGGAATATCAAACTGATTGTAATAATTCAGGGACTATTTCTGGAATTATGGACCCTTGAAGGAGATCAAGTAGCTCTTGTGAAATCCTAATGCATACTGATTTGAATCCTTGCACACTTATAGAGCTGGAGACAAACTATATCCTCCATGCGGAATAATAATGCCAGACGTCCCAGAGTGACTCTGAGGGTTGTACATCTGAACATATGAACCAAAGAGCAGAGCGGGAATGAGATGTGTTTGCAGCATTAGGTACTGCGTTTTGCCTTTCTGGAATTTTACTGCCCAATCAATTGATCTGGATCAAATTAAACTATTACATCACATATTTCTAATATTAATTCTTCCAACCTCATGCATTTTTAGATGGCAAAATTGTTTAGAACAGGGATGTCAAATTGCTGGCCCGCCGGACGGTAGCATCATATGGAGGCCGCGCCCACCTAGCTCCAGCAATGCAAAAAAAGTTGTGATATGTCACGACACATCACGTGACACAGTGAGTTTGACACCCGTGGCTTAGAAAGTTAAGGTACATGCCCAAATATAGCCTGAATTGTCTCTGGGACTGTATGACAGAACTTCCATCGTGGGTTTTTTTCTGCCATTGTAGATATGGTCTTCTTCCCAAAAATTAAGTTTGGGATTTCATCTCAAAAGTCCATGAAGACCCACATGGGATTGCTCTGGTTGCTGGTGATGCTTAAACTCATAAACACTTGCATCCTTTCTACTGTCATACTTCAATTTGGAATTCAAGTGAATTGGCTTGCATGCTGATTCCCGTCAAAAGAAGTCAGTATCTCTTAGAATCTGGAATCCACATAAAGCACAAACCAACCAACTAACCAACTATTTAGATTTTGTTGTATTCCATATATTCAAGAAGATTGGGAAGAGAGTAAGGTTGACAAGTGTTCCAGCTATCCATTTTTTTTCTGTACTAAGATAATATATTAGCCCTTAGATATATGCCAGTTGCAGAGCACCATGGAGTTTGCTGCCTAGCTAAAATTTTCTGACCACAGTGCAAGTAGGTAATATAATGACTACAACCACTGTTCAACATCCAATAGCCTGTACTTGTATAGTATAGGAGATCCTTCAAACTATCTTGTAATGCTATTATCCCAAATTATGGCACTGCATCATCATGTTTAGATGCTCTAGCTCAGGGGTTCCCAACCCCTGGTCCATGGACCAGTAACAGGTTGCGGCATGCCAGCAACCGGTCCGCATAAACAAGGAAAGCCCCATCCACAGGATGCAGGCAGCACACAAAACCATGCCCCCTCCAGTCCACGGAAAAACCTCTCTCCACGTAACCAGTCCCTGGTACCCAAAAGGTTGGGGATCTCTGCTCTATCTAAGAAGGGCAGCTATATGGATCACGCGGCCGCCATGGACGGCTGGGAGACTTGCTCTCTCTCCCCCATTCAGCTTTGCATCTCTGGGGGGCCCTGAAAAGGGCCGAAAGTTGCCCCGAAGAGGCGACCAGCAAGGAGGGGCTTTCGCTGGATCATGGGAGAGCAGCAACTCTCCTGTTAGAGCTGGCGATCCCTCCAAACCGGCGGACGAAAGGACCGGCCATAAAAACATGGCTCATCCCTAGGCTGCTAACAGCCGAAGTCACATTACCATCTGGCAACTTCAAAGCAGCGTGGACAGGACTGGGTGAGCTCTACCTCTCTTACATCCTAATTACTTAATTACCTGCATAAGCTGCTAAAGTACTTTCCCCCCTGTGGTGAGGGAAGGGGGATTTTAGCCCTCCCTCCAGAAACAGCTGCAAACAACCACTCGGGAGTTTAAAACGTTGGAAAAATACTGGGATCCTAATTGGAATTCTATTTCCTAAAATTGGTGGATTATAAGATTTGTAATTTTCTACTCTCTGATTTTTACTCTAATTACTATTGAAGATTTGGGGATTTTCCCCCTTGAAATAGAGGGCGGGGGAACTGAAAAGATCCAACTAACTTTGAGACATAACCTGTTATTCTTTAAGAGAGACTTGTTGACAGCTTTGAAAATAGATAAGATATAAAGTAACCTTGAAACATCATCTGCAAGAAACCCAGCGCAGCTCCTGACTTGGTGGACTTTCTGACTGTAAGCTTTTTTTAGTTTAATATACTACAATGGAAGAACAGGAATGGATTTCTTCTACAGAGGAAGCACAGGAACAAATTCTTTGTATGTTAAAAGCGATTATCCAAACTCTACGTATAATTCTGGATATGCAAACTCAAACTATGACTTCAACCAAAAAATCATCTATACAGAATTCTATAGAGAAAGTGAAACAACCAAATGCTATGACAGAAGACTTAGATACTCAACAAATACAGACAATGGAAAACACAAAAAAGAAACTGATAGTAGAGAACAAGGAAAGGACTTTTCTTATAAACCAGAAGGAATTTGAAGATAAAAAAGAAAGACAGATGAAAGAGAAGATAAAATACTTCAGGACAACTGCATCGAACTGGAAAAACAAAGAGACGACCTGCTAAATCAGCTAGTCCTCTTAAGAAAACATCAACTGGATGCTCTTATCGACATCAAACAATAGCCACAATAATACAAGGAGATCTTTTTGATGATTTAAAAGCAAAGATACGAAAAATGATCTGGCAGAGAAAAAAAGCCAGAATAAGATTGAAAAAGATTGGGGTTTTGATCTACACATAAGATCTAAAATAGAATATATCTAAATGGATAGAATATGTATTCTGAACACAAGATATTGTAATGATTTGAGATAAAGAAAATTTTGGTCATATAAAATCTAGAAATATAAATATTGAAATAAAAATATTATACTGTTTTATTAGTTTGTTAAGATAGATGGTAGAATTTATATATAAGGGGTGTACTTTAAATATTAGATTGTATGAGGAATTGTGATAAAGGAATTGTGTTTAATTAAAAATTTGGAAAAAAATAAATATTAAACGTTAAATTAAAATATTAAGGGAAAATTAACCATCAGGTCACTGATTGGCTAAAAGTTTGAATGTTTACAAATAACTAAGATTTGAATTTAAGATATTGTTATGAGTTGAGACAAAGGTTAAGTAAAACTTAGAAGTATAAATACTAATAATTAAATTTGTATATGGGTTTGTGGTACAAATGCTGGTGGTTTATTTTTTTATTTTTATTTTTTTTATTTTTCTGGAAAGGAAGAAAGGAAGGAAGTAGAAGGAAGAAAAGAAAAAAATTATTAGCCCCAAATATGAGATAGGAGACTTAGAAATTGGGATCATTTAAAATCTGGAAATGATAAAGATTAAACATTAAACTTAAATATCAATGGGAAATTAAAGTTAAGAAAAACTTACTAGGTTATTGTCTAAAAGATGGAATGTCAAATTAATTAAGATATGTATAGACTGAAGACTATTGATGAATACTAGAAAGGTATTTTTTTGTTTGATTGATAGAATAAGAAATGTATTGGTTCGAATATGACAGTAGATATTATGGGGGAAAGAGAGGGAATTAGTTGTTGCAATATTTTGAGATTTGTACTGATGATACTCAAATGTAATGGAATTACTGTGCTCAGCCGCCACGCTACTTTTTAAATATGTAAATGTAATATTGGAAAATTAATAAACTTGGAATGGAAAAAAAAAGAAGAGCAGCTATATGACCTTTTACTGATCTAACTGCCATAGGAAAAAGGGAAGCTGGAAAAAAATATATCAGTTTTTTTTTGGTATCTTCCCATTGCTCAATTTTGGATATTTTTAACCATAATAAAGATATTGATTACTTGAGCAACATTGATTTTAGGGGTAGTTGTTGCTGACAGCTATATGATTTGTACACATTTCTGTGCTCAGAAAATGGAGATTATTTGCATGAGAATTCAGTTTGAGTGTATTGATGTGAGGTTTTGTTTGCTGAATCGGCATACCACAAAATTTGCATATAATGTATACCTGCAATTAGAAAAGAAATATAAAGCTGAAATAAATCCTGTTGGTAACTTTCTTTGACAAGCAATTCCCCTAGACAGCTTGGTCGTGGATGGGTTTTGTTCCTTTTAGATGGAGTGACTTGAATTCGCAAAACCTTCCTAGATGAGTGAGTTATTCCTACAGGGTGAGTGAACTAACCTTAGAGACTCAGCAGCTCCATACATAAGTATGGACATGAAGTCACTTCCATGAAAATAAAATGAGCATCATTAGCAGTTATGCCCCTAGGAATTTATTCAATACTTTCTCTCGCCCACTTATTTTATGCCCATACTGTATTTCCCATTACCATTCATTAATCTTTTTTTCTTTACTGGTTATTATAAAACAGGAGTGAGCAATCTGCAGCCTTAGAACTGCATGTGGTCATCAGATTAATTTGAAATTTGCTGTGCAAAAATCAGTTCAGAGCTAAGTGTTCCTTTCCTCATCTTGCTACATGGGGGGATAGAAGGCATCGGGGGGGGGGAGTGAATTGGGCAATGCCAGTCACATTTGTTCTGGCTCTTCACATTGCTCCATTCTCCATTTGACTATATAAGCTTTCAATTTCAATATCTCAGAAGAAACAAGTGCTTCAGGTTCACTGCTATCTTGCTATCAAACATCAATGGCTTCTATTACTGTTGGGAGACAAAACACTTACAAGAGCCCTGGTGGCGCAGTGGTTAGAGTGCAGTACTGCAGGCTACTTCTGCTGACTGCCGGCTGCCAGCAGTTTGATTCTCACTGTCTCAAGGTTGACTCAGCCTTCCATCCTTCCAGGATCGGTAAAATGAGGACCCAGATTGTTGGGGGCACTATGCTGACTCTGTTAACTGCTTAGAGAGGGCTGTAAAGCACTATGAAGCGGTATATAAGTCTAAGTGCTATTGTTATTGCTACATACCTACTCAAATGAAACAGACATCATGAAGCTACCTATGGTAGTTTTCACATCCCCTCCACTATTTAATCATGTTTTGTCACCTCCTGACTTCTATATCACACTCAATATGAAATTGCCCTGGAAAACCATACAGAATGATACAGAATGCAGCAGCCTGCATACAGAGTACCATTTGTACTGTGGGATTTGGCTTGGTTACAGCTTTTCTTGAGATGCAGTGTAATGCTATAAAGTCCAACATGGCTTGGAACCTGGATATCTATAACATCACCTGCTCTAAATATAATATGTTCATCTAATGATGAACATCCTAGAATGTGAAGTGAAATGGGCCTTAGGAAAGCTGAGCAACAACAAAGCTAGTGGAGGTGATAGTATTTCAGCTGAGCTATTCAAAATCTTAAAAGACGATGCAGTAAAAGTGCTACACTCAATTTGCCAGCAAATTTGGAAAACTCAACAGTGGCCACAGGATTGGAAAAGGTCAGTTTACATTCCAATTCCAAAGAAAGGCAATGCCAAAGAATGTTCAAACTATCGCACCATTGCACTCATTTCACATGCAAGTAAAGTTATGCTTAAAATCCTACAAGCTAGACTCCAGCAGTATGTGGATCGAGAACTTCCAGAAGTACAGGCAGGATTTCGAAGAGGCAGAGGAACTAGAGATCAAATTGCCAACATACGCTGGATCATGGAGAAAGCTAGGGAGTTCCAGAAAAAACATCTACTTCTGCTTCATTGACTATGCTAAAGCCTTTGATTGTGTGGATCACAACAATTGTGGCAAGTTCTTAAAGAGATGGGAGTACCAGACCATCTTATTTGTCTCTTGAGAAACCTATATGCGGGTCAAGAAGCAACAGTGAGAACTGGACACGGAACCACCGATGGTTCAAAATTGGGAAAGGAGTCCGGCAAGGCTGTATTCTGTCGCCCTGCCTATTTAACTTATATGCAGAGCACATCATGAGAAAGGCAGGGCTAGATGAATCAAAAGTTGGAATTAAGATTGCTGGGAGAAATATCAACAACCTAAGATATGCAGATGATACCACTCTAATGGCAGAAAGTGAAGAGGAACTAAAGAGCCTCTTGATGCGGGTGAAGAAGGAGAGTGCAAAAGTTGGCTTGAAACTCAACATTAAGAAAACCAAAATCATGGCATCTGCCCTCTCAATTCCTGGCAAATAGATGGGGAAGAAATGGAGGTAGTGACAGATTTTATCTTCCTGGGCTCTAAGATCACCACAGATGGGGACTGCAGCCAAGAAATTAAAAGACGCTTGCTCCTGGGGAGGAAAGCTATGGCAAATTTAGACAGCATACTAAAAAGCAGAGACATCACCCTGCCAACAAAAGTACGTATAGTCAAGGCCATGGTTTTCCCAGTTGCAATGTATGGCTGTGAAGTTGGACCATAAGAAAGGCTGAACGCAAAAGAATTGAGGCCTTTGAACTATGGTGCTGGAGAAGACTCCTGCGAGTCCCTTGGACTGCAAGGCGATCAAACCGGTCAGTCCTAGAGGAGATCAACCCTGACTGCTCCTTAGAAGGCCAGATACTGAAGTTGAAACTCAAGTACTTTGGCCACCTAATGAGAAGGAAGGACTCACTGGAGAAGAGCCTAATGCTGGGAAAGATTGAGGGCAGTAGAAGAAGGGGACGACAGAGAATGAGGTGGCTGGATGGAGTCACTGAAGCAGTAGGCGTGAGCTTAAATGGACTCCAGAAGATGGTAGAGGACAGGAAGGCCTGGAGGAACATTGTCCATGGGGTCGCGATGGGTCGGACACGACTTCGCAACTAACAACAACAATGATGAGGTGTGATGGGAGAGATGCTGAATCAGATGCTAAATATAGCACTTAGATCACTCCTTAATGTTTTACAAAGGTCCACTTGATAACTTCTTGGAGAAGCATGTTCCATCAACACTCTAGATCAGACTTCTATGAATTGGGTACCTCCAATATATGGTAATACGGTCCCAGAATTCCCAGTGCTGGTTAATTACAGGGGGGAAAAAATTACATAATTATTTTCCACCCGTATGCTTTTTCTGTAACTTCCTCCAGATTGCATACAGAAAGCAGGGCGTTGTAATAAATAGTATGTACTGGTCTTTTGACTCATATATTCATTTTTTGGCTTTTTAATACATTTGCTTTCATTGGCACTCTTTGCAAAATCATCTCGTTTTCTGATGCTTCACTCAAACCATTTTAAAAAAAATATAAATTCATGTGTTATCAATAATTAGACATACTAAGTTTTGAAGTGGGTTGTGAGTTTTTGATAATCCTGTAAAATACATGTGTGTCCATCTAAGCCAACATATTCATCCATTATCTTACCACTTCCTTTAAAGGAAAACAATGTACAGTATTTATGTTATTTAATTATTACTATAATTCTAGCCAAAGAGCCTTTTATTATAAAATAGAATTAATCAGAAAGATTATTGACTTGCAGGGCAATCCTTTAGGCTTTCGGATGTGACTTTCTGAAGGAGCCATGTACTGACATGCACTGAAATGAACGGCTTGCCTTCAGAAGTTGTGGGTGCTCCATCACTGGAGGCTTTTAAGAAGAGACTGAACAGCCACTTGTCTGGAATGGTGTAGGGTCTCTTGCTTGAGCAGAGGGCTGGACTAGATCTCTTCCAACTCTTCATTCTGTTATTCTGCCATTAAGCAATTTTATAAGATGAAAGGACACTCTCTTTGATATAGTTCTATTTATACCCATTGTAGGAGCTCTGAGATGATTTTAAAAATACGTATTTTTAGGTTCGGAAGAGTGGGGAGGGCTACCTCTGGAACATTTCTCTTTGCTCAGAACATTAGTGCTTCTTTTTCCCTTTGATTTTTTTCAGTGGGTGTTACAATGAATCACGCCCTGTCACTCCAAGTCAATTGTTTTCTTAGCTCAGAAATCAGTCCCAAAGCCAGTAACAGTGAATTTCTGATTTACCAGTAGATTGCAGTCTAGTGCTTAATAAATGGGCACAGCCACTGGCCTGCTTTCAAATATTCATGAAGCCTATACAGGTTGAAAATGCATTAAATGTGGGAATAATGCCAATATATGATCCTCTTACAGACAAGAAGCTTTCACAGATTAAAACAAGTGAGACGTTAAAGACTTTAAATGGAGGACCCTTCATTTTCAAGAAAGTGAAGGATGTTCACTAATGGATGCCAAGCTATACACATTTCCCAAAACAAAATGTGCTAAGAAGAAGGGGCAGAAATGGAAGGACATGGGCTTCCATACAGCCAGGGTCTAATGCACAACATCTTGGAGGATGATGCGGGGATGACTGATGAGTTATGTTATTTCAGGCTTGCCCATTAGTGAATGGATCATTCAGGGCCAAGTTGATGAACCCATACTGCCATCATAATATTTTTCTCTTCACTCGTACATGTACTTAATTATAATGGTATGTGGGGATGGTCTTGAGAGATGGGAGGAAGGGATGTGCCTAGGGAACAATTGTTTTACAGGGCAACTGCAGGACATAGCCTGCATAGTGTGCAGCTGCACAACAGGCACAGAAAGAAACACAGAAACCCTAACTTATCAGGCTGTAAAAAGAGACAGAGGGGTATTTGTACTTTTAGACTTGCATTCAGTAGAATTAGCTCATCTGGTTATATTTCCTCTCTGGTGTAGGCGGGAAGGCGGAGATCAATCTCCTATCTGGCCCAAAGACCTTTCTTCTGAACATACGCTTTTGTGATTTGTATCAAATTAAAATTATGAAGACTATTTACAACAGTGGAAGAGAAAATAACTGTGTGGGTAACATAGCCTCTCTTGGCCTCCTAAACCATCTCCAACCTTTGGTGAAGCACAGGATGCTATCCCAACACTTGTAATGAAGTTACAATTCAAGTACTTATGGCCTCATAAGGTCCTTTGGGATGACTGCCAAGGCACAGAGGGAGCGGCCTTCTACTATATATATTTTTTCTTGGCAAGTGTTTTCTTTACTAATTGGTATTGGAATTGCAGGCAGGAGCCTACCATATCCAACCTGCCAATGCTGGAAATTGAGCCTGGGGTCTTCTATATTCATTGCATAGGACTCACCTAAAGTTGCTTACAGCTTGATGAATGAAAGTTTGCTTTGCAACCATTCCATTAGTATTTCTCTTAAGATCTAAGGCTAGAAAATAAACAATCTATATAGAGTTATTCTTAGGGAGCTGATTGATTGGTTGATTGACTGATTCTTAAGAAGTTTTTAACAGTCCAAACTAAGTATTCCTAATACAGTTGTGTTGAAATAGGACTAGGTAGACTTGATTTTAACTCCATCTTTAGCCCAAGAAGTTCACTGAGTAATTTGGGGCCAATCCTTCTTCCTCAAGCTGATCTACCTTACAGGATTTTTGTTGTGGAGAAAGAATAGAGGAGGAAGCTATGAAGTTCCTCCTCCTGGAGGAATTGTTGGATTTAAATCTAGCAAATAATAAAAAAGCTACACATATACACATACCCATCATACTATTTTTTGAGAGAATTGATATTGTGCAAAAATGAAATAAGAAACTGTAAGCTAAGGAAAGGCATGAGATAATGAATTGTTTCTTCTGCTTCATCTACAGTATACTACACTTCCTACATTGCCTTTTGTTTTGTTTTTAAATAATGACATCTCTTTTTGTCCTGATCTTATCAATTTCATTCAACCATGACTTCCTCTGTCTTTTCCTTTCTTTTGACCCATTCACTCTTTCTTCATGTATTCGTTTGGCTATTCAGCCCTCATTCATTCTCTCTATACAACCAAACTCCCTCACAATATATTTCTTTCATAGTAGTCACTCATTTTGTATTCAACCCACACACCACACACTTCTTCCCACTGCATTCAACTTACTTTTATGTTTCTCCTGGGATACCCAGCACTCACTTCCATATAACAAAGTGCGCAAAAGCACACTCTGATACACAGCCATTTTTGCTTTTTTTAAACAAACATTCATTTCTTACAACTTCCCATGTTCCGTACATTTCTATCAGTCTCACCTCTGAAAATTTCCCCACCGATTTTCCCATGCTTTGTAAACATTCTACCAAAGTAGAGAAATTCATCCACTTGGTCTAGGGTTGGGTTTTTTTTTTGTCATTTATGTAATTTGAAATTGTTCACTCTATTTTCGATGTTAAACACAAGTACCTTAGTCTTTGGTAAATTCATTTTCAGATCTGTACTTCTCATTGCATTATAAAATATAATTTGACAGAACTCATTCTGGGTTTCAACCAACAACATGACATAATCTGCACATAAAACTATATTCAAGCAGCAGTCCTTTAATGTCATCACATGATTCCTTCTATATTTAATCATAAATATAGTAAATTACCAAGAGGACATTACACATTCTTATCTCACTCCTTGTTCATTCCTGAGCCATTCAGTAAACATTCTATTTATTTTCACATCTGCTCCATTTCCATCATATATCATTCTTATCATATTCAGCAACAAAACTCCAATTCCAGGTTTGGGCAAAAATCATGTAATTCAGCCCAATTCCATTTATCATATTTTTTTCTATAAAGCAAGAAATATACAGTACACTTTCTCATATTCAAACATTTCTCAATGATATACAGAAGAGCAAGGATTTGGTCTTCTTATCCTCTGCATTGGCATTTTCCAAATTTTGCTTATTTTTTACTCAGTGTTCTGCATAATAACTTAATCATGTAAATAATGTAAATTGACCTAAGGAAGCAAAAAACTAATCTTACTATAGTGTTGGTGTTCACAATTGTTTTTTTTCCTTTTTGTCCTTGGTTAGAGAAACAGTTTTTTGTGGAAGGGAACAAATTTTCCAACTGTTGGCTACAGAATCTTCATACACATATTAAACAAGTCACATAGACATTCTGTAAACAAATCTCATTCATAGTTTAACTGTTCTTTGGTTAGACCAGTGTTTCCCAACCTTGGCAGCTTTAAGATGAGTGGACTTCAACTCCCAGAATTCCCTAGCTAGCAAAGCTACCACCCATCTTAAAACTGCCATGATTGAGAAACATTGGGTTAGATCAGGGGTGTCAAACTGCCAGACCACAGGGCGGTTTCATCATACTGAAGCCGCGCCCACCCCACTGCCAGCAATGCAAAAAGAGTTGCGATACGTCGCGTCACGTGGCGAGTTTGACACCCGTGGGTTAGATTATCCATACCTGCAGCCTCCCCATTTTGCAACATTCTCAAAGTGTCTATGACTTCCTTTTCATAAATGTTTTTCGTGGACTGTAACATTTATAACATTCATTTCGATTCTATTCTTCAACATAACTCTATCGTTCTCATCACAATCTTTAAAACATTTTTTTCAGCATTCCCTCACTACAGTTTCATACCAAACAATTTTATTTTATTTTTAACTCTATTCACTTTGCTGCAGGCTTCTTCACACATTTCCAAAACATTTTTAAAAACTCCATCAAATTCATTCTGTACTGTGTTTGCCTCTTCTAATCTTTTCCTCTCATCTAAGATCTCTTTTATTTCAATATTAAAAAGAAACAACTTTCATACCTTCCATTAACATACTTCCACATACTTGTGTGGCACTCTAACTATTTTTTTTTCATTCTGTTCGAAGCAGTTTTTACAACTTTTTGTCTTATGTTCATTCTCTCAATTAATTCTGTTCAGCCATTAATCTATCTTGTAATACGGCTATGTAAAGTTTACAAGGGAGATGAGAGGTTCTAAATGTGTAACAGATATATATATACACACACACACACACCAATCACCATTCTTTTTCATTTGTGGGTTTCCAAACGCTCCAGTTGCTTTTCCTATACTCCCTTGTCATCTATTCAAGTCAGCAGAATAAATTTTCATTCAAAACTCATTTTGGGTTGAAAGTAGGATCGATAGTTCACTTGTACACACACAATTATCTATATGACAGCAATTAATACTTTCTGGCACACATTTTAACCTTTTGATTCATCATTCATAATTAAACCTACATATTCTTATCCTTGCATGTATTTATCAATTCTACTCCATAAGATCAGGAAACCTTCCTTTGGAACTATTGCATCCTAATCTTCCTCTTAATTTTACAAATGACATATCTACTTTTCTTCCTTTAATTAATTCATACTGTATGCTATTTATTAGTGGTGTCTACAGTAGAAGAGTCAAAGAAATCAAGAATAGTGGTCAAGGCATTATAATTGATGCTCTATCCCTTTGTATATATGTACAACATCAATACATGTACAGAAGGGACAAGGCTTCAACTGCACTGCTACAACAACCATCTTGAATCCATTAATTCTGTTTATATTCCAAGTCACAATTTTCCTCATATCATACGCATTAGATGATGATGGCCCCATAGATGTTAACCTCTGCTGCCCATAATGGCTTTGGTCAATCATATTTTTTCACAGAATTCTTTTGCGCAAGAGAGAAAAAATCAAAGATTGGGTAACCAAGCCTTAGTTATAACCATGCAGTACAGCCTGCTAACAGTTAAAAAAAAAAAAAAAGGTAGTTAATTTTGGTCACATTTTAATCAGTATACCACAAGCACAATCAATGTCCAATTTTGCCCCAATCATGCTTATGTTATCTTATGCAAGGTAGGATTTATGCAAGGTAGAGATTATTCTGCAAACTAAGATATTATTATCTACATCTCACTAACTCACCATCAGTATATTACCTATAGTTCCTAGTTGGTGAGATGCAGGCAAAGGGATGCTAGCTTGCAGGATAGTCTCTAGATTAGAGACCCTACCTTGAATGCACAGGATGCAACCCATACACTGCATGAAAGATTGAGTGAATGAATGGAAGAAAATATTTCGATTTAATATGGTAGAGCTCCTTAGACATATATTTATATTCATGTGAATCTCAAAAATATTTAGTTGTGAGGTCTTTTGGCAATATTGTTATGCCATATGTGGCTCAAGATCTATCCATATAATAGTTATCAAGCTTCAACCATGGACCCTTTTTTTTAGTGTTATGGCATGGGAATATATGGAATGACAATAATTCAGATTTTCAGATAAATCCATTAAAGCTGCTAGCTTGCAAAAGATTTATATGCTACCTCTGGCCATAGATAACAATGTCTTTGCAATCTGAGCACCTCTGAGCCTTCTACTTCAAGAGTAATATTGTCACTGTTAGTAAAAGATGTTTCACTGTTCATGCCATAATGCATACGAGCTGGATGGAAGCCCCCAAAACACTTAATAGACTTAAAAAAAAAAGACAAGAAACCACTTAACCCCCTCCAAACCCTGGAAAAAATGCAAAATCTAGCCCCATCTACAGTGCAGTCCTGGCCCGTCTGCATTGCTTCCTCCACCACTGAGTTCTCCCTTTGCTCCCTTAATACTTAGTATTAAATATCTCCCAATTTAAGAGATTACATGAAGGGAAGGATGTCTTGTGGAACTCCAAGCTGTGAAATATATTTAAAGCACAGCTGACATATAGATTTGATTAGAGGTATTTTCCTTGTTTCCAAAGGTGGTGCTAGGCTGGGCTGAGAATCAGTGACTAGCCACAATCAGCTGGTTAGATTCCATCAGAAATTTTTTAAGTCGAACATGTTCTTTAGTGGGGAAACTAGGACATTTTACTGCTGTCTAATATATTGAATATCAGTTTTGTTATATTTAATTTAATTTAATAGATTTAATTCTCATCTGTCCCCTATGTTTCTGAGTATCTGATGTTTTCATCGTTTTATTTAACTTAAGTAAATATTTCCTTTAATTAAATATTTTTCATTTTGGAATATCCTGGAGATATACTGAATCAAAAATGGTACATTTCTTTGACAGAGTTTTAATTAGTCTTGGCAGAAGAGTAATTAATAACAGTGAACCTTTCTGAGTTTGGCTAGCAGAGACTATGAATGTAAGGTAGAAAAATACTGAGTTGAAAAGCCTGAACATAAGGCTTGTATTACCTATGACTCATTTGAGGCTGGATAATTCTACTGCTTCTGCTGTCTGTCCATGACTGAGAAAAAAAAAAGGACTGTCATCAAGCATCAGGCAGGTCACAAAACACTTTTTTAATTTGTGCGCCTCCCCAATGGAAAGAAACTCAAAGAATGAGTGCAATATGATTTGATAAAGAGATTTGATAGACTTGAGAATCAGGCATTGTTGAAAAGCAATCTGAGGGCTCCCTAACATAGAAGTGTTGTACAAAACGGTGGTAAAGCATGTGCTTGACATGCAGAAGATCACAGGTGGAATTCCTTGTACACCCAAGTAAGGATGAATCTCAATGGTTTCCTTGGACAGTCCATATAGAAATGATTAGCTGGCAGTGGCATCCACAAGGGATGATAGTGACAACAGCATGCATGTTGTCACTTAAAACTCATGGAGAAAATAAATCTATGTGGTTGTTGGCAAATAATCAATCAATGATACAATTAATATTCCAATTCTAACTATATGTTTGTGTGTGTATAAATTGTATTTCTCATTATGGAAGAGGCTAGTATCAAATCCTAGTGCTTTTTCCCCTCATTAATATTATTTTTGAGATAAATTTCTACAGCAGCATTTCTCCCATTTTTAAATGTTCTCTGCCTGCCTGCCTGCCTCTCTCTTTCTATCTATCCATCCATCCATCCATCCATCCATCCATCCATCCATCCATCTTAATTTGTCTGAAATTGTATTTTTGTTTGAAATGGTATAGGAGGGGTCCCCAACCCCTGGTCCGTGGACCAGGATGCCAGCAACATGCCAGCAATCGATCAGCACAAACAAGCAAAGCCCCATCCGCGAGATGCAGGCAGCACACAAAACCACGCACCCTCCTGTCTGTGGAAAAACCTCTCTCTCCACAGAACCGGTCCCTGGTGTCTAAAAGGTTGGGGACCTCTGTGGTATAGGGTTTCCTGCCTGAGCAGGGGTTGGACTAGAAGACCTCCAAGGTCCCTTCCAACTCTGCTATTCTATTCTGTTTTGCTCTGTTCTGTTCTGCTCTATTCTCTCCTCTCTTTAAATTTAGAATCTGCCCAACTTCAAGCAATGTTGTGAGTGGCTAGTCATCTTAGAAAGTATACACACACAAAAAAGAATGCATACTTATAAGTCCAATATCTCATTGGTCTTAATACAGCAGAAAAAGCACATTTTGTTCCCCTAAATTGTCTTTTGGGGGTGATCTGCTAGGAAAGTCACATTCAAAGAAATCATATTTTTCCAAATCAAATAAATACGTAAGTATGTTTCTGTACCAAACATCCTCTGCATCTTCATCGCACTCTGCCCCAAACTGACAAATGTCACAGGTGGATGTTTCCTTTTGAATGGTTTCTCCCGAACCTTCACTGCCTGTGAGAGAAAGACAGAAGTCAAGAAAAAATGTTCATGCCTTTCAAAGGGCATAAAATCATCATTAATATCCACCTTTGGGGACACAGAAAGTTTTGCAAACACAAATGACAACAGCCATTTCCATGTCCAACTGCAACCTCTGACTGTGGAATGGAGTAGGCTGGGCAGAGAGCCAGATTTGTAAGACAAAATACATTTGGAATTAATGTTGGTTTTCCTGCAGAACCTATAAACAAGTGTAGGAAAAGACTGATAGGTGCTACGTGTTTGGCCATGCAAGGTGTGAATCACAGTTTGACCTTTAGATTCAGATCTCTGCCTAATCTACTTATATCTCTAGATACTGGTTTTTAATGTAGTGTTTGGGTTACATTAATTCAGGCACCTCTGTATGCAGCTGGGAGTTCTGGCATTCAAAAGTTACCAATGTAGAGGAGATAACCTTGAAGAACAGAACATCAGGTTAGCCTTGAAAAGAACATGGAGAGGAGGAATGAGAAGGAACTCAGAATACTCTGCCTTGATTCTCTTGAGTATAAAAGAGAGAAAGAGAAGCTTTCAAGATTGGTTATTATACCCTGCAACAAAAGAGTTCCAGTAAACTTCTGGAGTCTGTTTCCTGGCCTGGCACATCTCACAGGGCTGACCCAAGCCATAGAGAAATGCTACATGTAGAAGCAGAGGAGATTGAACATTTGGTGGATGATGATGGAATCCCCGTTCAGCACATTCCATCAAGATACGGGTAGCTTTGTGTTTTATACTTAATGGAAGCTAATCTGGATCTCTCATTGATGCAAAAGGATGGGGATGCTGGTGAGCCACTTGGAGACATTTGGACTAGACCAGTACAGAGATACCAACGATACATAAAAATAAAATAAAGCACACAACATGGGTGCTGCATGTGGGTTTTCCCTGGCTCATAGACATAATCCTACTTATATCTCTAGAGATGCTGGTTTTTAATGTATCAATCCTGAGTCTTAAGATGATGCTCACCCTTTTTCTCTTTGGTGGCTATTTTTCTCTCTCAGCAATTTTAGATAAAAGAAAGGAGAAGAAATGGCTCTTAAGTCAGATGCTGTATTTGTTTCTAAAATTAGGGGGAAACCCATGGGATGTTTGCAAGATGTTCATGTATTATTTATGATAAATTTATATTGTATTGTTTAATTTTTGAGGTATATTTCATTTTAGTTTGCTCACAAATGCTGCCCAGAACTGGCCAGATGGAGATGGTTTATAAATGATGTGATGTAAAACAAACAAACAAACAAACAAACAAAGAGGTCCTTTGAGTTTTAGCTAAACTGTGACATTATTTATCAGCAGAGTAACAGTTCCAATAGAGTTGAACCAGATCCCTAAAGAAGGGCCCATCGACAGTGCTAATATCTGGAGACACCTCCTATAGTGTATTTGATGCTCTCACTTCTGATTTTAACATTTAATTTTTTTCAAGTTCTTAATGTTTAAAATATTTTTAAAATATACTTGATTTTAAATATTTTTTTAAAAATATTTTCATTACCTGCCCACACCTTTGCTTCCAAAAATGTATCTGGAACTCAGTATCTTTTCTGATTAACCTGTACATTTGATCTGGCTCACCTTTAATCACCAGTCTGCCTTCTCTGAAATTGGCATGTTGTGTACTGTGAGAACAAGGATGTGATTTGGCGTTTTGGTCTCAAATCTCATTCTGCGTACTACTCTGTCTCCTGGCAATGATTTTGTTTTTGAACCTAAATCATCTGTCCTTCTACACTGAATTTTGGGTTCAAAGGAGGTTTTTGTAGTTTGGAGCCCAATAGCCCCCTCTGGCTTTTTGGAAAAGCCACTTTTCTTTTGGCCTCACCAGTTCAACTGAGAAACAGCCACAGCCACCACGGGAGCCATTTTGTCAAAGCAGCCACAACTTTGTCTCCAAAGTCCAAATGTTCCATCAGCCTCCCAAAGCTGGGTGATTCTTGGAACACAACCAAATACTGTTGAGCTTCAATTGCTAATAGTTGCTATGAGCTCAGTAGGGACTGCAGCCAGACTGCAAAATAATTTTGGAACCTTTCTTTCTTTGCAGTGCTTCTCTCTCTTTTATCAAAAGAAATATCTGTATCCACATATGAATTTCAGCTATACAAAAAGAAAAGACACAGTTCTCTTTATGATGATATTATTAGATCAGAAGCATTTTGTGATTTATTTAGTTTCATCTTTAAAATTATGAAAACAGAAATGGATTATAATCCCCTGCACCTGGTTCATATTCAGAATTACCAAATTTGACCACGATGTACAAACAATGTAACAGTAAAACAATTCCAATCAACATCCTTAAAAGAGGGCACAAAAAAGACAATTACTTGGTGATTTTGCGGCATTAAAAGCCATTCCCCCTTTGATCTGGAAGAGGAATCCCTTGTTTTTAGGGAAAACTCAGATCCATATTCAGAGGCCAGATCTAATTCTGAGGCTTCTAGTCGAAAACATTATGGCACAAGCATGCTGGCATCTTTTGCTACACAACAGGATTAAGATGCTGCTCTGTCAATGTGATGCCGGTTATGGCTTGACCTGGGCTGTGAACCGGTTTGCCTACACTTGATTTACAGTACACTGCCTTTCTCTGTATTCATCAGAATTTGAATGAAAACAGTTAAAATGTTGTTTTAAAATGTTAGTTTGGACTTTGTTTCCTAAGCGAAATCCATTATTTCTGAAATCATATAGACAACTGTGGCGATTTATATCATCTATGTCAATTATATCATTTGAGCAATTATGCAAATGACAATTTTACTCCGTTAATGTCCATTTACATAATTTGTGTCATTATGCAATCTGCAAATGGCAAAAATTGACACACAAATGACCTAAAAACTTCAATTATATATTTATGCAAATGACATAAATTATTTGGAATTTAACAGGTATCCAGATTTAACAAAATACCACTTTCCCCAAACAATAGGTTACATAATAGTTTTATTGCATTATTTAAAGGATCATTTTATAGTGCTCTTCGTTTTGTTCAAAGTTCTGCAGTAGTGTCTAATCCATTATATGAATATTATGATCATCAGAACCATCACATGAAATATGTCCAAACAAAAGAGGACAATTGAGGTGACATTATAAGCCAGGTCCTTTTCTGTACTAGCATCCCGATTATGAAATACTTATCCAGAGAATGAGAGACCTGCCCATTAAATGGGCAAAAACTTTCTTTTGTTCTGTTATTTTGAGTTTGCTTTGATTCTTTTGCCTGTAAAGTCCTCACTGCAACATTGCTCCACAGTTGATTATTTGGGGCATATATGTTACACAGACACAAATGTAAATACATACAAGTTGAGGGTTCTTGTTATTCAGGGAAGCAATAAGAATGCTTCTACAAATAACAAAAATACAATTTGGTGACAAAACATTGGCAAAACTATGAATTCTTGAAAAATATGTATAGGTACTGTGTACAAGTTAATATGTCTGAGCAAAGAGAAATGTTTTAGTCTTGGCAAGAATATTTGCAGAGGCAGATTCTAAAGGAAGGGCAGTCTACTGTCAGAGGATTTCTGCAACCCCTCAGCCTCCAAGAAAGCCCTTAAAAAGAGGGCTCTGACAGATATCTTAATACAGAGATAAGGCTGTTCAGTACAGCAATAACTGTTCTTCCCTATCAAATTATGAGATAAAATTCTATGTCACAGTCTTGAGCTTTCTGCATCAAAATTGTGAGGCATTCTCCCCCAGACCCAAGATTAAATGCCTTGGTCATCAAAACCTTATCAACCTTTGCCTTTGTATACTTGTCAGAAAGTGTATAAAGAAAGAAACTCCTGTATTTTATTTTTGTTCAAAAAAGAAAAAAAATCCTTACAGAATTATCTTGCAGTGTAATTCAATCTAACTTTCTTCCGCTCCCCTTAATATATCTACTTATAATGTTAGCAAGTAGGTTTTCATTGCTGATTTTAAGCACATTCTCAAGAATGGCAGAATTCAGATTTGCATTCAAAGCACTCGGGATGGATCCCTGATGTATAGTTTGAATACTAAATAGACACTGTGGAAACAAGCATATTAGTATACAAGTGAAGCATTTCTCCTCATTTTTTTTTTTATCAGAAATGACCAGACAGTAAGTTACCACTAGTGATTGATGATACAAGCCTGACTGAAGAGAACCCATCTATCCAGCTGACTCTGTGACATTAAATAAAAATAGAACTCTTTATACTGTTATTTATTTATTTATTTATTGCCGTCATTGGTCTGTACAATACTGCCCGGTGATAAAATCTGTTTAAAGTGAATTCTTCCTGTCTCCCCCACTTTCTTTTTCTCCTACTGCGTAGATGAATGCCTTGATAAAAGCTGACAACCCAGAAAGAGTTATTTTCTCCTGATTTCCTGCTGCTATTTAAACTTCAGGAGGATAAGATGTTCATTTTCTAAGGTGACTAAGGGTTGCTAGTTTTCCTCCCCTCCCACTGTTTTCCCCACCGCTTTCTAAATTGCCCTTGCTTCTATAGCCTGTCAGAAGAAAGCCTGAAAAGGGGATTAGTCCTCATAAGAAAAAAACAGACATGCCAGCGTCCCTAATACATTCAGAAAATCCTACCTACATTTCTACAAATAAAGGGGGAGGGGACAGAGAGAAAAGGACCAGTCAGGCCATGTGATCATCTGTGGTCAAAAATCAGTGGGGTTGAGCTACTAATTGATATATACTAAAGTCAATGAACTTTGACTCCCTTTCAGGGTAGCTCCACCACATATAAACAACTGATGGTTCCCTCCTGACTGATAAAAGCTCCTCTCTGACTGCATTGGGTCAGCAATCAGTCATGACCTCCTTAACACTATGTGCCCAATGCTTTGGTCCCAGAGGTTTCTGCTTATTGATGGCACAGCATTATGACTTCCACCAGGTAAATGTTTGTCTTGGCCCCATTCACCTGTAAAGAAGGAGGCAAAGGAAGCAGGAGCATAATCACTATCCAGATGACCTCTCTGAAGACAGTTCTTACCAGTCTAGCACATTCTTACAATGATATCAAATTAAAATAACTCCTAAACTCATCTTCTCTTTACAGGTGAATACGTGAAGGGATTTCATACTGAAGTTCCACCTTGACCCCTGCGTTATTAGCAAAAGTTGTGAAAGAGGGTATGTGCAGATTGTTTTCCAGACTGTTTGGAAGGAACTAACTCATATACTAAAGTCCTATTTCCATTGCTTGTTTCATGTTGGGCAGGATTAACACATATAACTAAACTGTCTAACCCTGTGCTTATTGATTATATAGAAGCAAAGTGAAAACACAACAGATTAATGATTAACATGCAAGTGTTTTAATGCTATTGTAGATTCATTGAAAAAGGCTGAATTTATAAATCCATCCCAGGAAACTTCAAATTTCAATGAATCTCACACAGATTTATTTATGACTATCCTAAGAAAGATATTAGAGAAAATGTAAAATAATAGATAATCAAGCTTTGTATATTATATTATATTATATTATATTATATTATATTATATTATATTATATTATATTATATTATATTATATTATATTATATTATATTATATTATAATTTTAGTGTCACTTTGAATGTACACTAATTGGCATACATTAAAATGAAATTTCATTGCATACAGCTCTCAAAGGGTCACCACCTCCAATATACATTACATAAATATGACAAAAATAAATAAATACAGAATTATGCATATATCCACATATATTATATGACACAGAGAAACAACAGTCTGGTTCGGGTTATGTATACATGTGCTTGGCAAGAAAAATGAATCTTGTGAGTTTACCAGACGGATGGCATAGGGAACAAAGCTATTACTGAATCGGGTAGTCCTGCTAGAAATACTTCAAAATCTCCTCCCAGAGGGGAGCAACAGAAACAGACCGTAAAGTGGGTGTGTGGGGTCTCTAACAATGCTTTGAGCTCTAAGCACATAGCGCTTATAAGCAGCATCCTGAATACCAGGGAGCGAGCTTCCCATGATCTTCTTGGCTGTCCTTATCAATCTCTATATGGACTTTCTATCTGAGGCACTGCTGCCACCAAACCAGACAGTGATGCAGTTTGTTAAAATGCTCTCAATTGTGCCTCTGTAAAAAGTGGCCAGGATAGAAGGAGAGAGATGTGCTCTCCTCATCTGATGCAGGAAATGCAGACGCTAGTTTGCACGCTTCACTAAGGATGAGGTGTGGAGAGATCAATTCAGATTGTTAGTTATCTGCACTCCCAGATACTTAATACTGTGGACCATCTTTACAGCTGCATCCTTGATACTGAGTGAAGTATGACTATGCCTGCTCTTTCTAAAATCTACAATGATCTCCTTTGTTTAATCAACATTTAGAACCAGGTTACTTTTATTGCACCAGTCCACCAGAGCCTTCACCTCTTCCCTATAAGCATTTTCATTGTCATTCCAGATAAGACCCATCACTGCCTTGTCCACCGCATACTTCACAATATGATTTGTAGCAGATTTGGCACAGCAGTCGTGGGTCATCAAGGTGAACAGTAGTGGACTCAGGACACAGCCCTGTGGAGAACCTGTACTCAAGGAGATGGAATTGGAAACTTTCTTTCCAACTCGCATAACCTGAGGCCTATCAATAAGGAAATCAAGTATCCAATTACATAAAGGAGTTTTAAAACCTAATAGGCCCAGTTTGTTCACCAGATGCTGAGGGATGATTGTGTTGAATGCTGAACTAAAATCCACAAACAGCATTCACACATGATTATTCTTCCCCTCCAGGTGTGCCAAGCTAAGATGAAGCACACAGGAAAGTGCATCTTCTACAGAGCGGTTCTTCCGATAGGCAAATTGTAATGAGTCAAATATAGGGGGAAGGCATGAAACCATGTAGTCCTTTACCAATCTCTCAAAACACTTCATCATAATGGAAGAGAGTGCAACTGGACAGTAATCATTAAAGCATGTGATTTTAATTTTTTGGGGCACTGGTACAATGATTGTTCTTTCATATCTATATTTCTATTAAATCGGATCAATGTTTCTTCTCACAAACCTTTGTCTCTGCTAACTATGGTTATTTTTAGAACTCTCAAGGAAAAGCTCTTTTTAAATCTCTTAAATACTGAGATTAAGGGTTGAATTTATTTGTTTCCATATGCAAGACAAGGACACTATCAATGGGGCAAGTGAGAAGTCCACATTACGGAGTATGAAGTACCTCTTAATGAGTTCCTAGACATGTTGCTCTTTTGATATTTAGCATTACACCATTTCATTTGTTTTGACTTGGGATGTTGCAAGGTCTATTGTTCTGGTCTAGATTTTATTTACATCATTCTGTGGATATATTTATCCTTCATTGGAAAGCCATTCGGGAGAAATCTCTTTTGAAGGACAGGTGGAGATAAAATCATTCAGAAAGAGATGGAAAATCCTCCAAACAAGAAAGTAAATCTGTCCATTGCTCAGGACCAACATGATAGACTATGGATATTCAATTCAATTTCATGTTCAGTCTAACAATTCTACCAAGGGAGCTTGGAACCTTTCTTTGCATTGTTTCTCTCTCTTTTATCAAAAGAAATATCTGTATCCATATATGAATTTCAGCTATACAAAAAGAGAAGACACAGTTCTCTTTATGATGATATTATTAGATCAGAAGCATTTTGTGATTTATTCACTTTCATCTTTAAAATTATGAAAACAGAAATGGATTATATAATCCCCTGCACCCGGTTCATTTTGATAGTTACCAAACTTGACCTATATAATGCAGTTTCTGCATGTATTGGTCAAATAAAGTAGACGACAACAACAACAACAACAACGAGTTAAAAAAAAAAAGGAAACAGATGGATGTTTTTTTAAAAAATCTCCAAGTAAAAGGGTGTTTTGAACATCACACGTAGAGATCACACTGTATATTTTCATGTCATTTTAGTTGATCTAAAGCAGTGTTTCTCAACCTTGGCAACTTGAAGAGGTATGGACTTCAACTCCCAGAATTCCCCAGCCAGCTGTGCTGGCTGGGGAATTCTGGGAGTTGAAGTCCATACCTCTTCAAGTTGCCAAGGTTGAGAAACACTGATCTAAAGGACAGAAGAGAAAGTGAGAAGCCACTCTGGAATACATGAAGCCAACGGTGTTTGCAAAAAGTGTGAGGCTAAATTTTGCAAACGATATATATTTTATTCTCTAATAAAAATCTCCCCTCTGCCCACAGACCAGCCAGAGAGGCTCAGATGCTGAAAGTAACTTTCCTCTATAATCGATAAGTCTTTTTCCCCCTGCAAAGTGAGAAAAATGAATGGGCGTGAAATAACGGGGCTAGCACAGAGGTAGCTATCCTCTCAGATCTCTGGGAACGGCTCAAAATAGCTATTACAGGAAAGATGAAAAGAAAATTCACAACTCCCCATCTGCCATAAATGCCAAGTATGTAACACCGCTTGGCTCCTTGGGTTGCACACAGCCTCCTTGTTCTGGTGAAGGAGAAGTGACCTGTCTCCCACATGCGCTTACACAAAAGGAAATTAGCCGTAATTTCCATTGCCAACTTGACCCTGACCAAAAGCCATTTGACGTGGGCTGAAACATTATCTTTGATCTCAATGAGCACTCAATCAGGGTCTCAGCAGGGCCATGAAGCATTTCTGAGATGCAAGAGCTCCAATTTTATGCACCAAGCATCTTTTTTCATATGGATAAATTGAGAAGGGCTGATTCGCCTGCTGGGGGAGAGGCCTCCTTGCCATTTCCTTCTGATTGCAGTGTTCTGGGCTGGGGGGGGGGAGGACCCTCCTTTGCCACTGACCTCAGATCAAATGCTAAGCGAACAGCAAGTAGATAGGTGTGCTATAGAGAGTAGGTGGCTCTTCAGACAGTCCGGTCTCAGGGCTGCAGAACAATTTCAAAGCTCTTCAGCAGGGACAACACGTTCTTCTACTTGCAGTCCTGTTCCTCTCTTTCAATGCACTTTATTTGTTGCTCTTTCTAACTTCTCTCCATACCCTGACAGTTCAGCTCAGGTAATCATAGATGAGGAAAAAAAACCCAGGATAGGAAAGTGGTTAACTTCTATTGTGAGATATGTAGTGTATAAATTCATTCATTCATTCATTCATTCATTCATTCATTCATTCATTCATTCATTCATTCATTCATTCATTCATTCATTCATTCATTCATTCATTCATTCATTCATTCATTCAATCAATCAATCAATCAATCAATCTCCTTTCCCAGACAATGACATTTGTTTTGAGCTGATTATAATGGGGGAATGGAGGGGGAGGAACTGATCACATCATGGAAGAAAAGGCCAATGGAATTTTAAAGCCACAATTTTAACAGTCCTGAAACACCTACAGATAGATGCCTTGCTTTATCCCTGTGAAGAATTCTTTTTGGACATAAATAGCAGAGTGTATATGCATGTGTCCGCACATGGATGTGGAATGATTACGGTAATTTCATGATTTTTGTCAGAAAAATAAATTTAAAATTCCTTTTCTGCCCATTGCAGAATTCTCACAGCTGACTTTATATTTATGGGGATAAGGGTATGTAAAGGAGAGCTGTACACATCCTTTATTGCTTGTTAGATTTATGTTTTGCTTTTTTTTCAGGAACTCAAAGAGGCATAAAATCATCCTCCATCCCCCAACTCCCCCTAAACAACTCTGTGAGGTAGGGGTCCTTGGTGCTCTCTGAGCTTGGTTGTTTTCTTGCAAATGTTTCATTACCCAAACTATGTAACATCATCAGTGCTAGTCTGTGAGGTAGTTTTGGCTGGGGGCAACTAAATTCACCCAGTGAATTTCCTTTGAAAGGAAGGACATTCTTTTTTTTTCAAGTTTGCATGGCTTCTTTTGAAGCTGTCCTGAGTTACATAGGAAACATTAGATGTGCAAGTCTTCCAGTGAAGGTAATTTATAATAGACCAAAGGGAACACTTCTTCGCATAGGGCATACTTTACTTGTGGACTTCATTAAAAGACATGGCCATGGCAGCAACCGGCAATAGATATATTTACAGAAGCCATCTCTACTCGGGACTAGTTTTAAAGATTCTGTATAAATTATGACTTGGGGGCAAATCAATTTGATTTACTGTCTATATTAATAGAGCAGCATTTTAACTTGTTGGTATTTTAGTAATGAATATATTTTAAAAACATCACTCAAAACCCCCACATTTGCTGTTATTTACAGCTTTGTCTAGCATCCTAAGGTGTGCAATTCTTCTATTGCATCCATAGCAAGGGAGATCAGGAAAGGGTTGGTGAAGGCTGATGGGTATGGCATTTGCAAGACTGTTCCCATTTTCTTGCAGCCACCTAAGGCATCCATCTCATTTATAAGAGCTTCTCTGCCTCCAAACTCATTTCTAGTGATTTTAAAAGCCCTCAGTGGTGCAATCCAGAATACTTGAGGGAGCAGTTGCAAATACCAGTCTTTCTAATCTGTACTATAGCTCTACTGGGCTTTCTGCTAAAAACAACCGGCTATGGGGGTCTTTCTTTCTTTCTCTTTCTTTCTTTCTTTCTCTTTCTTTCTTTCTTTCTTTCTTTCTTTCTTTCTTTCTTTCTTTCTTTCTTTCTTTCTTTCTTTCTTTCTTTCTTTCTTTCTTTCTTTCTTTCTTTCTTCCTTCTTTCTTTCTTTCTTTCCTTTCTTTCTTTCTTTCTTTCTTTCTTTCTTTCTTTCTTTCTTTCTTTCTTTCTTTCGGTCTCTTTCTTTATCTTTCTCCTTCCTTCCTCCCTCCTCCCTCCCTCTCTCTTTCTCTCCCTCTCTCTCTTTTGGTTTCTCTGTTTCTTCTATCTGTCTATCTTTCGTGGCCCCACACTTAACAACATTCTTCATTCATTTGAGATTTGCCAAATCTAAACCAGTTTAGATAGGTTGTTAAAAGAATTTTCTTTTCTTTAGGGATGTATGCTTCATCTCAAAATATCTGGGAACTGGTTAGGCTGCTTATATTCTTCTTGCTGCTAAAACAATGCTGCTATCACAATTTATATTAAAATTGGATGACAGGAAAAATGAGGGTTTTTCTGTTTTATAATAACAAGAATAACTTTTTAATCATACTTGTTATTTGCTGCAAAGGAGGCTGGAAACTTCTTTCTGAATTTGCTTTTTTTCTTTTCTCTCTCTTTCTGTCTAATTGTTCTCTTTATTCTATAGTAGTTTCTGTTAGTTTTTATGATCTGTTTAAAATGTTATAAAATTTATATATTAAAAGAATTTAGAATGGAACATAATGTAACAGAACAGAACAGAATACTTTATTTGGCCAAGTGTGATTAAACACACAAGGAATTGTTCTCCATTGCAGGAGCTCTCAATGTACATGCAAAACAACAGAATCATCATCATCATAATCCCAATAAAAGCGGGGAGTAAAAAAGTTTATCCATAAATACTAATACTACAGCCATACTACATGGATAAATGTACATAGACATTAGACAGCACTGTCAGAATTTGGTGTTCAGCAGATTGATGGCACAAAGGAAAAACTGTCCCTGTATCTATTTGTTTTGGCACGTAAGAAGTAATTTATATTACTTCTTCCAATATTTTCATTCCTACATATGTTGTTTCACACAGGTGACCCAAGGTGCTGTATAAAGATTGAATCCCCCCTCCCCCAAAATCATAAAATCAATTTTCAAAAAACCATCACATGCCTGGGGTCAAAGAACCAGATCACTTCAGTTATTGAAATAATAATAAAACACTCATACAAGGGAGCTTGCTGAAGCTCCCGGCCCAAATAGCCATGGGAATAGCCAAGCCTTATGAAAGGGCAACAAGGTTGGGACTATTCAGATATTATTCTCTGCTTTGAGAAAATACATGAATTGAAAAATCAGTGATATCTGTTCTCCTATTGAAGAAGCGTATCTTTTAGCAATATATTCCTCCTAGAAATGGATAATTATGTAAAAAGTTGTATAATATGTATAATATACAGTATACACGTCTGCACATACAGATATCTTTCCCAAGTTGGTTGGTATCCTCTGAATATATAAGATTACAACTCCCACCAACCCATCCAGTAGATATAGGTCTTACTAGCTAGGCATGATGGGAATTTAAGAGCTTTGGGAAAACTGACGCCAGCACCAGTCCTTTTTTCACTCTTCATGTAGAAAAGTGGTTTTTTTTCCCAGGTGTATAAAGTTCACTACACCTAAGATTTCAGGACCAGGAAGTTGTAGCTATGTTTATAGCTTCTTTTTTTCCTGCCTTTCTTTCAAATTGCAGTGTCATCCTACTATGGGCTATTTCATATCACAGTTTCCTACCCTGGGATGAATTTTATATACATCCACATTCTTCCTGCAAAAACTGTTATGGTATGTTAGTGGTTCTGACTGATGTCAACTTTTCACATTACTAGCAATAGCGCTTAAACTAACATCTATAAGTGGTTTACAGAGTCAGCATATTGCCCCCCAACAATCTGGATCCTCATTTTATTGACCTCAAAAGGATGGAAGTCTGAGTCAGTCTTGAGCCAGAGAGAACTGAACTGCTGGCAGTCAGCAGAATTAGCCTGCAATACTGCATTCTAACCACTGCACCACCATGGCTCTTATGTACAGTCTGAACAATATATCAGTATTTGATACCATTTAGTAGTTGCCAGTCTTTAACAAAAAAAGAGCTCATTTTAAATTTGCCAAGAGCTAAATATCATAAAATGCACAAGAGAAAATGGTCAAGTAGCATGTTGGGAACTCTTACATCTTCACTGTTGCTTTAATTTTATTTTAAAAGGAAATAGCTTCATTACAAAGGAACTTCCAAAGACCATATGGAGCAGTTGTAAACTTTAATATGGGTTTCATTATGCCACAAATTAGGAGAGACTGTTCGTTTTTGAAAGTGACACTTACATCAGGCTTTCTTAAAATTTCCCATGTCAGTCATTTGAACAAAAAAGTGAAATTGGCAAATGTGCCTTTGATTCAAGTATTGGCTCTTTGTTTCGTTGTCATTGCTGTTCTGCTACCATATTAGACAGTATTTGCACATTACCTTAGCAAAAAGCAGTCTAGGAACATGGGCTGCAATTCAATCTACACTTCCTTGGACATCACTCTCAATGGTGTCAACAGATTTTTTTCCTGTTCTTCTTGTTGTTCCTTCATAAACATCATCAAGATCTCTACAATAATCTGACCTTCAAAATAAGGCCCAGGTGCATTTATTTCCAGGGAAATATGCATAAGATTACAGAGGCATTTTTCAAGTTTAAGGCATGATGGTACTATCCATGCCAAACCCTTGAACAAATTAGCCAAATTTATTGAGCATGGATGCACAAATCTCATTATTCAGGAAAGCTCCATTGCCTGGAGTGAACTACTCCCAATGGCAGTTTTCTATAGGGTAC